>JBBMOI010000003.1:16217500-16372500 GCA_038088405.1 Porites divaricata
ACTAGCACAACGATGGACGATTACAGAAATTTGCCGACCATCAAATTCTGTGCTGACTTATTCCCTGCTCGCAGATGTCTTTCCGCTATAAAGTTTAAAATAAGACTAGAATGCGCGAGTGTGAATTGATCAAACGTCCTTTTAATTTCTAAGGCTTACTTTTCCGTAAATAAAGTGAACTAAATGTAAAAAGTGAAATAGAAGTAGCGAAAAATTAAACTTTTTTTCTTATGGTTTAGAATACACTATTTTCGAAACTCTGAGAATGTTTTGATCAAAGCTGTTAAAACGAACCCAAACTGTGCATGGAACCTTGAGTTTATTTCCTGTGTTTATCTCACCTATTGTATGGAATATGTGTAAACATCTTCATTATGTAGTGTCAACTATTACTAGTTGTAGAAATGTCAAGTGAAAATTAAAAGATACTTCTAGATTATATATCAGAACGTAACGTAACAAAACATAGCCTAAACAGAGCAAGCGGTTTACTTGTTTGAGAAGAAAAGCTGCGTCACTTTAGCCTAAGACAATCAACATCGATCAGACACATGAGCCTCCACTATACTCCTACAACACGTCAATAGGAAATCCAAAATTCAATGTTTCGGACGCCAGTCGACGGCTTTTTCCCGACTTTAAAAGGGCTCAAAACATGGTTCGAGATATGGAAGGTAACATTAGTATGTGTAATCAAATGGTGACGAGTGAAATTAAGGGAATAATTTCAAGCGCGTTTTGTCCAAATACTTATAATTTCCCTAGCCTTTAGATATGGGTGACGAATTACGCTAGCAATCTTGGATTTTTGACATGTTTATCCTGGATCGTATCGATCGAGAACTCCCCTCTCTCGCACGTTTAGAGCTTAAATTTGGCTTAAGTTCAGAATTTTTTCGACAAAATACCTGTTAGAATCCTTCTTGATGTGCTCTTTTGTGTGTTCAGGTTTTCTAAAGCGTCTTTTTATGCCCTGGCATCTTCATTCATGAAATTTTAAAACTTCGTCGCTATCTTGACACTGAGAAGTACGAAAGGTTGCCTTGGCAATTTTATAATTTCACATGTCAAATTACAAATTACCGCTGAAATTTCGCGCCAAAATTAAGGAGTAATTCGTCACCTATGATATTATATAGAAAATGACCTGAGGGGAAACGAAAATTGGTTCGAGTTAGCGGAAGTTCGAGTTATCGAGGGTAAAATTACAGTGACTGTATGACGAACATTCAGGGAAAATCGATTTTGGTTTGACTCAGGTGTATTAAGACCAAGAGTGGGTCAATTAAGGCATGAGTGACAACGAAGGGAGGTGGTCTATCTTCTACAATATTCAAGATAATGAAATGAAACGTTGTCAAGGTCTTACACTCGACAAGATGAATTAAGTTGACAAGAAGTTGTCACCAATTAGTCACGTGACTGTAAATGATATCAAATTTCCTTATTTTCCTTTAGGTTAAGCGCACACTAACTTAACACAAAGTGATATGCAAAATGATGCTTGAATGGTTTCATGTGCACGAAATTCTACACGAAACCAATTGGAATGGGTGTCCAGGTCACGTGACCAATAAAATGTGACATTGTTTTGTCACGCAATAGCCGTTAATAGCTATTGACTCAGAGCCCATGAGGGCGAGAGGAATAATTGTTTTAGTAAAATCCAACTAGTTGGTCAAAAATATCGAGAATAAGAAAAGTTTAGCTAGTTAAAGCTAGTCTTTAATCCTTTTATGCCGCCAAAAAGCCCGCGCTTTTCGCTACTAGTGGGCTATAACATACAGCCTAGTAGCAACTCAACCAATCAGAACGCAGCATTGATAATAGACCACTAGTTGGATTTTACTAATTGCTGTTAGTTTTGCACCCCCAGACCATAGAAATTCAGTTTGTGTACTAAAATATTTATTATAGTTGTATTAATAGTTATATATAATTACTGTGCTCCTCAGTGCCTGTAATTGAAATGATAATAATACTTAATAAATTCTTTATTGTGTGTCTCACCAACGCCTTGTTCGTCGGCATTTCCAATGAATCGGGCTTGAGGTATGTCTGAAAAAAATTAAAGAAAGGATTGATATATTATGCTACTTTTTTTACAGTATAACGAGCAACTTCAGTGTCATTAAACTATTCAATGTCGTTCGTCTTCCATGATGAATCATCATGATCTGCGTGCGACCGTTATTACCATCCACAAGTGTGCTGTGTCTTTATGACCTTTCTATTTCCGGCAACATTTACATCCTTATGGCTCAACACCATAATGTTCACTAACTACTTCATTTAACACTAATAATGATTCATGTCCCCCCGTCTTTTTCAACTTCTGAGTGCCTACCTGGGCCTTTAAGAGGATTTTCAAAGCTTCCTAAAATTTGAAAATAAAATGAGTAAATTTTTTATTTTTAAAATAAATTGACTGATGAAGTTTATCTGTCTCCTAATTCTTACATTCAGCAACTCCAAAATATTCTCGTTTGAGCGGTATGAAGATTGCGGAAGAGTAAATGGTTGGCTCATCGCAGCGCGCAAAATCGATACCACGACAATTTGAGTTCCTAGCGAAATTATGTTTTGACTGCAGATATTAATTTGTCTGCTGTTTATTTTACCATATCGTTGCATTTTCATTTTCAGTGGTCTTATCATAAAGGTTAAAAAGAGAAATTGTTTGGCCACTGATATCAAGAGTACTTGAAAATCATGTACCAGTGCGTGTGGCTCGTTTGTTTGTTTGTTTGTGTTTCTACTTCCCATTAAACGAATGCACGATAAGCAATTTGCTTGGGTCAAAAATGAAACTGAAACTCTAGTGAACTGAACAATAAAATTATATTACCTTGCGAAAACTCTTGTCTAAGAGGGGCTGCGTTTCTTGTATCACTTATGTCTACAACAACAATTAAATTTCATTGTTTGTTCTTTATATTTTAACATCACATAGTCATCTCTTGACTTTAGTGACCTTGTTTTGCAATCTGGCAACATTAAATGCACTTAAAGAGAGGGCACTGTACACAAATCGAGAGTTTGATCGGGGGTTAACAGGCGTGTAGTGTTTCTTTAACCCTTTAAGCCCCAGTATCCACATACAAATTCTCCAAACTGATCTCCATACATTTCCTTAAAGAATTAGTTAAGAGAATTTGTTCAAAGATCAAAGTATTTTCTCTTGGGTGATCATTTTATTGATTCTCATAACTTATCTCTTTACAGTGTATGGATAATTGTAAGGAGAAAATTGATCTTGGACACTATTGGGACTTAAAGGGTTAATGATCGGAAGACTATAGGGAGCTTATTAATGAGCAAAGACGTTTTTTTGAGCGACGTAGGTCATTCGGAAGTGGACTTTTCTTGGGCAGTTGTTTTGCCCACATTTTTAGCAAATCGTCTCCATAAGAGTAAAGACCTTAAAAGCAACATAAATATGGTAACGTCAAGGCATATTTTAAAAAAGAAAAGATCACACCTACTCCGGCTGACATGCGTCGCTCAAGAACGTTTTTTGCTTTAATAAGCTTCCTTATATATGCATTAGCTCCTGTTATACTTGCGGCTCACACGTGATTATTTTTTAGGGTCTTCACTAGCCTCACTAGAATGTATGTAAACTCCACAGTCGGGATATCTAAGTTTGCACACTGGTAAAGCCATTCTCTGCTTAAGAAAACACAAGTGCATTTACGATGTACTGAAAAAATGAATTAATAGAGTTAATATTCCACCACTCTCTTCATTGACTAGCAGCGAGTTAACTTTTAAATCTTTCATAAAACACATATTTTGAGATTGCTTATATGTATTAATCAACAGTAGTTAGATTTACAAACTGATTCTGTAACCAGTTGACTTTAATAGATATACCGGCTCTTTAGAATGTTTTACTTTCTAACCTTAACCTTACACAGTTAACTAAATCATTATGTTACTGAATTTTATTACTATTTAGTTTTTTAAGACATTTTAATTGTTGAAATCGGCGCATCTGAAAACTTCATGACGCACTCAATGAATAATTATCATTAAATTATCATAATTATTGTAAAAAAAAACCTGAAGACGTCAGTGGCGGTTGATTAACATGCCGAGTCGACTCTGCATTGTTTACTGGTGGATGTGAATAAGGCGTCATATCTAAAGCGATTCAAACATGTTAACAGTTAATTGATCCCAAATTCATACGATTGCCACACCCAGTTCTCAAGTATAAAGGGCATCTGATCTTTCCTCCTGTTTATGTGATTCTTACAGCTATAACAGCCGTGCAAATTTTACAAAAATGCATGGGCAAAAACGACTTCATTTCACAGATATTGTAGTTTGTTGCGGCAAGTAAAACACGGAACCATTCAACCTCATCATTCCATAACTCAGGAAACAAGACCTGAATCTTGGTAAGATTGTTTACATACTTACAGCTACTTATCTTCTATCTTCTTCTCTGACTTCATTTTTTCAATGGTTTTGATTTTTATCTTTATAACGTGTCAGTGATGAAAACAACCACTACTGAGGTGTTCATTAGAAAATGTGCACTGAACTCCGTAGTCTTGCATCAAACTCAGATTCATGGCATTGCTAAACCTTAGGTCATTCTTAACATGAACAGTGTGTGTCGTCAGATCTATGTTATTTTATGATGGTATCTATATCTTACCTACGCTGTTTGGGAACTGAGGAAGGTTGTTTAATCCTGTTGAGGAGAAATACTGCTGGATCTCTAACAAAAATATGAAATATCATCCAATATCATGAGGCGTCGTATACTTCTTCAATCGCTATTATCAAATGCAATACATAATTAGAGAACACGAAAGCCTGGACCCCTTCCCTTTAACCCTCCATTCAACTTTAAGGTGTTTATTGTTTCCTACAATTAGTGGTGCAACATTCTGTAGAATTCGGGTGGGGAATAGGCGAAGTCTCGCTCTCTCACTGTCAATTTTTAAGTATTTTATGCCCGGGGAGGTACTCCCTCATAAGGGCTTAATGGGGACGTGCGGCCAGCCAGGATATGTTTTTCGGGATTTTTGTCTTAAACAGGGTATGGATTTTATCATTTTTTGTCTTAATCAGGCAATCGATTTTATCAATTTTTGTCTTAAACACGGTATCTTTTCTTGGACGATAAGCAGCCTGCGCGTATGTTCTACGAGCTAAACTACAGCAAATTTTTTTTTTTGGTCTCGGGTTAAATGTCTTAAACAGGGTATCAAAAATTGGAATCCTGTCTTAAACAGGGCAGGAAAATCAGTGATTTTTGTCTTAAACAAGGTCAGGGTATGAGGGGCCGGGCCGCACCTCCCACCCAAGGATATATCGAGTATCCCCCTCCAGGATTTTTTGTCGCGAAGACTTGTGAAATTTCCTTGAGGAGAACAGTCTCAGAATGTCGCAGGGGTGGAAACATGCTATCGAATGGCGAAAGTGTTATCCTTTAGCGGTCAGGAAAGGGCTTAATAACCTCCTCAACAAAAATAACCGTAATGACTTTTCTAGTGTAAAAAAGTAAAATGAAGCTTTCGAGGGTAGCTATTTTCCGAAAAAGGCTTAAGTCAAATCTTGTCCCCGAATCTAAAGATCTCTAATGCATATTACTAGGAAGGAAACTCGTGCTAGAAGACTCTTTATAAAGCGAGCTGTTGTGGGTGATAGTGACTATAAAGTTAAAGGCCTTATGCTGAACGCAGCCCCGACACCATGACGATTCCTTTACACCTTTCTTACAGCGGCAGGACCAGCTCAGTCGGTAAAGCGATTGACTGCAAAGCGGAATGACGTCGCGGGGTTGATAACCGAGAAATGAAGGTCCCGTCTCCAGCAGGAGACGTAAAAATAGCGTCTCCGATAAGTACCTTTCGTGCTATATTCATTAACACTCAAAGTGCGTTTTGTGACATGTTATAATAGTCAAAGACTCTTTTTTCAAGGTTTCTTTGTATCAGAATCATGTATTAGCACTTACCAATTGCCTCTTCAGCCTTCTTGGGAATAGGGTTGCTTAGAAGGTCAGGTTCAAAGACACCAGCTGGAAGAAAAGAAAGAAGGAATGGTGCAAATCGCCTGTACATATTACTCAATCACTCAGTCATAATTGGTAAATAAATCTTTTTCGGCTGCTCAGTTTTAAATAAGATGATTAAAGAACTTAAACTTGCCACAGATCGCGGAGGTATGCAAAAGCGCAGGGAGAAATGGGAAAGTTTCTTGACAGAGCGAGAAACTGAGAGGAAACGAAAGCGGGAACAAAATCGGAAGTCTTTGATCTTATGTCTACTGTATTTGTGAAAAAAAAAACAAAAACAAATCTAGATGATGTGCCGACTAGGATCAGGTCAATAAGCATAACCAGGCTTTTAATTTGCGGCTTCGATACAAACAACAAACTCTACTGAAAATCTTGTCTCTGGAGAGTTTTAGGGACGTTGCTTAGTACTCGGAACCATTTAATAAACTATTTTTAACTCACCAAAGGTAGAAGGATCTTTCTCACCATGGTCATCATTAAAAAACTGAGATTCTTTAAGAAATCAACCATAGAAATTACTTTCATTCAGGTTAAATATCCACATTTAAGACGACTGGAAATCTCTCTGTTAATTCCTGTTACTGACCTACTAGCTTTCAAAACTTGTCAGCTAAGTAAGGATAGTTATTAATAACTTCTGACTCTTATTCACAGAAAGCTTCTATAGTTATTTTTTTCATTGTTTTTTTATGGGCGCCATAACTGATCAATTCTCCTTTACCTTCCTTGTCTGCATTGTTTTTTAGTATTTCCGTTGAATCAGACACAGATTGTAGCAAGGAATCTATCAAAAGAAAGAGTCGGAGGTTTATTTCCAACTTTGTGCTAGAGAGCTCTTACTACTTCAATTACAACTAACTTCAGCTGTAACTTGCTTTACTTTAGACTACTTGACATGTCTTACACTCCGCTGATATCGATAAACAAGGACTGAAATAACGCCTTATCCAAAGGAAATTGTATATTACGACATGAAAAGCCGAAAGCATAAAACCTCAGTTAGTAAAGGAGACTGGTTATGAAAAACGGCAAACATTAAAGATAAAAAGAACAGTGTTCCAGTTTATGTTAGGAGATGCCTGACGGCATGCATATCCATTGTTTTTTGTTTACAAATTGTGACGTAATGAATTAATGAAACGCTTTTATTGGTCTGTTTTAGGTAGAACAAGATAGGTGTCTAACCTTTGTGTACCGTCAAGTCAACAAAAAACACTGATATAACATATATAGTCTGGCGGGTTAGATTCAAGAAAGCAAGTTACGCCTGATCTCTGTAATAACATATGTGGGGGAGACTGTTTTTAAAGTCAGAATTAGTTTTTGTGTTCAATACCTTCAGAGGCAGGAACAATTCCATCTTCACTGACGCCATTTTCAATAGATTCAGAGGTGTCATCATGTTTCACTACTGCAAGAAAAAGGTCATGTTCGCCTAATACTAAATTTTCAGCAGATCGACTCCAAAAAGAGATCATTTAATTTAACCTCGGCCTTTTTCTCATTGATCGATTTGGTTATTCTTTTAAATCTTAGCTTTCCGTTTGCCCTGAGTATTTCTTTCGGCACATACTAAGCATGAGTTTTGCAGTTAATTTCATTTTTCTTAAGAGAATTTACCAACACAACACACAGCCAGATCGTAACCGATGACACCACCATTTTTCCCTTTATTTTTCGTCTTCCGAGAACGAAAGCTCGAAAAACGCTTCTTCTTATGCCCCACCGTCCCTTCCCCACAAGTAAACTCTGACGTTTCCGAACTGAAAATCGTGACCAAATCCCACAAGCTCTTGAAACACTTGTGAAACATTCCTTTTCCAAGCTGACTCCTTTCATACTGTAGTTTATTTCATAAATCGAGCTCTCGAGAGAAGAGGGGATGCAAGCCTTTCAAAATTATCATTTTCTGACACTTACCGCTATCTGCTGATGATTGAGTTTGAAGCATTTTCTTACCATCGTCAAAGGCAGGAACTATCGATGCAATGAACCAAAAATCAACAAAACAGACAACTGTACTTCAAACCCGGATAGCATTTGCTCTAGCAAGAAAGTACAATAATTTAGAATAGATATTATGCCAAGGAGAGATTTATTCATCGTGTTGATAATCAATAGTTTCATCCGCGTCAAGGACCTATGAATTCCGCCAAATTTTCTACATGACTGGAAGAAACATATAGTATACAATATACACCATATCATTTATTTAGTTAGTTTATAGGTAAAGCTGACTTCAAAATTTCGCGGTAGTGTGTAACTGTGGTTTCCAGTGGGAGAATTTTAATTAAGGCTTTCACTATAACATATTAAGCATACAGCACCACATCGAAACAATTATAAAACATACCAATAGACAGCTCCTTCTGGGCACTTTCGAAAAAATTCTTCTTCGATGAATGTTCTCCAAAGAAAATAGCAAATTTTATTAATCAGTGCACACTAGCGGAAAAATTGTGACTTTGAAAACTTAGCGGCACAGTTGAACAGGAATAGTTTAAATCAGTGCGCATACATCATCCAATTTCTTCACTTTTCAGCCTACTTTTTCACATTTATTGCGCAGCTATTAACTAAAGGCGTCTACTGGGTGAAAAAAAGAAGGAAACAGTCGCGTGGCGGCTTATTCAAGTTATTCATGGTCTGAATTGAAGAAGCCATGTTAAAGTTTGCACTTTGTTGGAGTGTAAAATCGCCGCAAAGACTGTGGAGACTTTTCAGTGATATTCATGAAAGTGTCGCGATCTAGAAATTTCCTTTGATTAACATCTTATGCCATTTACAGTAAAGTAATTACCGGTAGGTAGATTTGTAGAAACTTACCAGAAGAAACACAGTCTTCAATATAAGTTGCCAAGTTACCATCCTTATCTTCGAAAAGTTTTACTTCTTTAGGTCTGCAAGAAGGCAAATAGAGGAGTAATTTTAAATCCTGTTTGAAACCAATAAAATGAATGGTGACCCGAAACACACCACACATCGTCAAAAAAGGAATAAAAGTCTTCTAACATCCCCCCGGGGTATATTCATTTTACATTAGCTGACCTGTGGGAGAGGCTCGTGGGGCTTGACCCAACCTTACTTTCAGGCTAAACTGAAGCCCGAAGGGTAAAGAAAAATCATTTTTTAGCAAAGACTTCTTTCAATTTTCATGGCAAAACGGGAAATTCTGGCTGGAAAATCAAATGGTTCGTTCCATTCTGTTTGAGAAGCTTCAGAAAGTGTGGGCTGTGATTTAAGGAGATGCAATATTTGCTCTATCTGTTTAATCTTCCCCTGCTGATTGATTTGTATACAGCAGGTTTTTCGCCCACCACCTTAAATTTTATACCTTTATGACCTTTAATTATGTTTATACTCAACAATTCCACCCGGGTGGTTTGTGTAAATGGTAAGCTGCCCCAGGCCCTCTTTTTTCTCAGTGTCTGGATAAGCGCGCCCCCACGAGCCCCCACTTTCTTGACCTCTGAATCCATAATTGTTTTTTGCACAGTAAATGACGTACCTAACACTGTTGTATAAAACATTTTGATCTGACACTGGCATCTACTTACAGTCGGAACCTCTTTGCATGCACAGCACTGAAGAACTTCTTGTGCAGTCTCCTCCCCGTACGTTTCAAGTGAACTCGTCTTTTCAGGGCTTCCGAAGCTTTCGTTTTCAAATGCAGATTACGATTAACTATGAATTTAACTCGGCGGCATTTGAAGCCCGCTGCAGGGTGCTGGTAGTCTAGAGAAAATCAAAATGTCTTAAGGCGCCTTTTCCAAAACAATAAATTAACGAAATTATTTTTGTTTCTACAACAAAAAACATAAAAACTATTGTAAAATCCATTTTTATATGTCATAAATAGTCACTCGCATTCAGTTTTCTCGTTCCTTTCGAAACCGTCCACTAATCAGAAGTGCCTGCAGCTTGCCTAACATTACGCGCATGCATGTTCAAATAACACCCTAGCTACGATACAAGCATTCTTTCTAACAGCAGTCCAACGGGCGAGTCAGTTTGTCCATGCCGAGAAGATCTACGTCCCCCTACTTTTTTTTTCGAACAATGTCATGGGTTCCCATACGTTGCTTTTAATGACCTCTCTAGTTGATGTGTAAGGACTAAGGATACAAGGTCAACGGGATATAACCGCCACCGCCCTAGACGCAATCGTCTGACCTGAGACAAGGTTTTTATCACAGCTAGCTCTATCTTATAAGTTTTGTTAGCCTGGTTGATAGTACGGACAGGATTTGAACTCTCACGACCACCTCCCATTCAGCAGACAGGTGCCCGGCGGAGTTCCTTCAACTGAGCTTATCAGGAATAAGTTATATTTCCTTTTGAAACGTAATTTTTGCCATCAAGAAAAACTCCTCTGCAATATAACGTGGTAAAGGACTCGCCTGACGTCTAGTACAACAAAGTAAATATTATTGTACGCTGAGCAATGCAAAGGCACTGAATTATAAAATCTGAGAATTAACTGTACTACGGTAACACACTAACTGAAGATGAATTTCGCAAAAGGCACCCGCCCAAACGTTTACTTACCTGAGTGTAACTTCCCATGATGTTGATGACTGTTGTTCTTATGGTGACTTGTGTGGAGAGCCCCTTGCTTCATATGCAGATGTCTAAGCACGTGTAACGGCTTGACGTTAAGAAAGTGCACATCCTTCCTCTGTGACTCGTTTTGTTTCTTCCGCCTTTCTTTGTGTTTGCAATAAACACCGTTTGTTACAAACAAAAGCAAAACAAAGAAGCTAAGACTGTAATATGAACAATTCATTGTCAGGTTTTATACTATAACAATGAATATTGAAGACTATCTTCTTGTGTCTTTAGTCTAACTCATTCAGAAACTGTATAAGCCTTAGCCTTATGTTCAATAATTAGACGGCTGTCGTTTTTCTTTTTTAAAGTGGCGTTACTGGGCCCTTGATTCTTCAAGTTTAAACTGTGCATTTACTGAAGTTTTTGACCTTTTATTAATCTTTGATAATATCTTGCTCCAGTTATGAATAAGTAATGTGTTTTGTTAACTTTCAAAATTTTGTTTCATTTTCTGGTTAAATCTATTTTTGGTGCCCTTAATCGCCATGTTTTTATTTCACGAAAGAATTACTAACACTGAATCAGCGATCGAATTATGAGCTTCTCACAACTCCTTCGTAGCCTGAAGTGTACGGACATTCATTAAGACTAGCAAAGTGGGCGTTTGTTAAATTCAAATCATCCTGGTACCAGTCGGAGACCTTTTTAAATGAAGCTTTTATGGGTGAAATTGGTAGAAGGTTCATTTAAAACGCTCACAATAATTATCTCAAGCAGTTATAAACTATCATATCACGGCAGACAGATTAAATTGGAAACTCTAATTAAAGGAGCTAGTCTAAGAGTGCCGGCGGTGATTAACCGGAACACTCCAGCTTCCACTAATGTGACCAGGGTTAAAATCCGGAACCAGTAATCCGCTCTTGCTGGAGCCCATTAGTCAGAGTGCGGCAACTTCGATGTACTCATGTCACGCCTTTTTTAACGACCAGTTCCTTTTTAGAACGACTTGGTGCGAATTTAGAATAAATTTACAAATCTACCAAACGGGTGCGCGGAGCCTACTGACTTAAAAATGGTTTGTTACCTTTTAATAACGTTTAGTTTTTTCTTTTCGTTTCTTTTACTTCGATTGCGCTCATAGCCAAATGCTTACATTTTAATTCGTGGGAAAAATAAACAAATATGTGAAAACATATATGTGATAACAAATATCTGATAACAAATATGTGAGAGTTCCCGCGTGTGTTGAGTTTCTCCTCTTGGTTCTCGTCTAGCTCCAAGCAACAATTTAGCTTCTTGGGCCTTCCCTTTTGTAAAACTAAAACCTCCAAAAGTTGTAATTCGATTTGAAACACAAAAAACACATGTAGAAAAAGTCACTCGCAAAGGCACTTAGTTTTTGAGTAAACAAGTGCATACAATCAACAGGAAGTCGCTGAACAGCAAAGATTGTCTATGGCTAACCCTAACCCTAAACCTAACCCTAACAATAACCCTAACATCAACCTAACCCTAACCCTAACCCTAACACTAACCCCAAACCTAACACTAACCCTAACCCTAACCCCCAACGATAACCCTAACCCTAACCCTAACCCAAACCCTAACCCTAACCCTAATCCTAACCCTAACGCTAACCCTAACCCCTAACCCCAACCCTAACCCTAACCCTAACCCTAACCCCTAACCCTAACCCTAATCCTAACCCTAATCCTAACCCTAACCCCTAACCCTAACCCTAACCCTAAACCCTAATCCTAACCCTAACCCTAACCCTAATCCTAACCCTAATCCTAACCCTAACCCTAACCCTAACCCTAACCCCTAACCCTAACCCTAACCTTAACCCTAACTAGTGGATTAATTGTTTTGAAAAGGAAAGATGTTAATGAACTTGTAATTAGACTACCGGTGTTATTAAAGTATTAAACCTAAGGTTAGGGTTAGGGTTAGGGTTAGGATTAGGGTTTGGGTTAGGCTTAGGGTTAGGGTTAGGGTTAGGGTTGGGGGTTACTGTTAGGATTAGGGTTAGGGGTAGGGGTAGGGGTAGGGTTAGGGTTAGGGTTAGGGTTAGGGTTAGGGGTTAGGGTTAGGGTTAGGGTTAGGCTTAGGGTTAGGATAAGGGTTAGAGTTAGGGTCAGGGTTAGGGTTCGGGTTAGGGGTTAGGGTTAGGGTTAGGGTTAGGGTTTAGGGTTAGTTTTAGGATTAGGGTTTGGATTAGGGTTAGGGGTAGCGTTAGGGGTTAGGGTTAGGGTTAGGGTTAGGTTTAGGGTTTAGGGTTAGGGTTAGGGTTAGGTGTTAGGGTTAGGGTTAGGGTTAGGGTTTGGGGTTAGGGTTAGGTTTAGGGTTGGGTATTAAAGTCTGTCAAAAAATGAAAATATGTTGAAAAAAACAATAAAAAACAAAACTTAACTAAACAATTACCTTGGACCATTAACGAAGGTTATCGTAATATCCATTACGACACTGCACCAAGCAGTATTCAACATCCGAGATAAATTAATCATTTTTAGGGTTTTTGCCCATGAAATGCTACCGGTAGATGTTGTTTGAAACTGGAAGAGCTTTATTTCTGAAGAATTCAAAGATATTTTCCAGGAAAATAAGTAGTTCTTGACAGTAGGCTAAGTGTACTTTAACTCATTTCGTCGCATTTGAAATTCGGTGCTGACGGTGTTGTACTGCATCAGAGGCACTCAGCGACTTTTTACTGTAAAATAAATGTTTGAAGGAGCAAATATTGCCTAGAAATTTGAGAAAGCTTGAGAAAAACTAAAAATTTCTTGATATTAACCGTTCCATTCGTCTAAAATATTCGGAGGTTTCCTAAGCCCCTTAACTACGCTTTTCGGAGGTTGTACTATTCTCATTTTAGTACCAAGATATTGCGATTATTGTTAAAAAACGTCTCCTAAAACGTTCTGTATATTAAAGATAAAACGTCCCCTATAATTTTCTGATGAGAGCAGGGCTACTTCACGTCTTCGAACCTTCGCCCGGACCCTGATAAGGATAGCTGACACTTTCAGATAAGACGAAAAAGCCACCTAAAACTTTGACGACCAAAGTTCTCCTAAGACATCCGAACAGATAAATAGCTTTTACGGCAACTCCAAATTAACCAAACAGGCGTCCGTCTAAATCATAGAGAAAAGCATCTGAGACACATCTGGCGTATTTGGAAAAGCTCGGTCGTTGGGTGCCCCTCCTGCATTTACATAAGAACAATTACGATTCAGCAACAGTAAAGCATTTCTGTTTGTATTCAACAAAGAAACATTTCATTTCAGAATCAGTTCCCAAAAAACCGTGAGATTGGGAGTCTTGTAATGGGGCTGCGAGAAAAGTTAAAAAATCGTGGGACTCACGTCAGAGTCACGGCAGAATCGTGAGCTTGAACCCGCTTGGGGAGTCGAAGAGCAATTGTTGATCTCCTCGTCATGTTTATCGCCTAGAACAGTCAAAAAGCTTCAAAATTTCATAAACGTCTGCCTCAAAGTCGGCCATAATGCTAATTTGAAACATTCAAACTCCACGTATGAAGACAGTTTATCGTCCTATGGAAGCTACAAAATCATTACATCGAAAGCCATGGCCACAATGCACGCTCAGCTCTTCTTTATGGCGGGGACGTTTGGGAACGATCGATCTACGACAATTGTCGTTTTGATATCGGGCAATCTTACGGGCCGACTAATTGCGAAAGTAGGGAGCTTAAGCAACTACGACGAAGACCGCGACGACGACTTCAAAAAACAATAGGGTTAATGATCAAAACAACAGCTCTGCACGTGCATCACGCTTTTTAGTACATTTCTTTGACGTCCACGGCACGACTACGACGTGAAACCTCCTAATTTGCCGTTTTATGGAGGACGTGAACATACGACGATGAATTTTCCTTCTTCTTCTTGAACCTGAATAAAATCCTTAAGAATTCAACTCCAGAAAAAGTCGCCTGCATTTGACATATTGAGCGGGTCCAAATAGACGCGATTAAGTTTGAAAAAACGAAATTTCATTTTTTTAACAACGTTTTCACTGCCGTCGTCGTCGTCTTTGCTTAAGGTCCCTAGTGACCACACCTGAATGACACATTGCATATCGCAGTGTTTACAACAACTCGTTCCTTACGCTACGCGTAATCCACGAGTTAAAAATGAATGGTAAGAATGGGGACATTCCCCCGGAAATAGTTTTTCTTAACTATTAACCTTTTACGGCGACGATAGTTCTCGTTAAAAATTTTCGAAAACACGGCTAAATGGGGGTGGGGGGAACCCAAGGGGGGAACC
Organism: Porites divaricata; assembly: GCA_038088405.1. NCBI lineage: Eukaryota > Metazoa > Cnidaria > Anthozoa > Scleractinia > Poritidae > Porites > Porites divaricata. The sequence goes on from JBBMOI010000003.1 coordinate 16,232,390, forward strand.
AGGATGTGAAATCTCATTTTGCGGGGGTAGCTTTAAGGGGACCAGAAAAGGACGGAACTCGCCTAATACAACCGACTAATCATCCTTATCACTAAATAAACGTTCAATGCCACCTAACTTATTGTTGTGGGATTGCATTGACATTTCGGGAGATAAGATCGGTAGAGTTAAGTGAAAACCGAGTTCCGTCCTTTTACGACTTCTTTCCGGCTCTAAGCTGAGGCCCCTATAGCTAAAAGCCACGGGGTGCTGTCACATAACTCCAAGGATGGTCCCTTCAAAGCGTGGCGTGTTGCCAACCTACATTATTAGCCCCCATGACCATGATTTGTTCCCTTCCTCTGTAATGCAGCAAAGTCAATGCCCTGACGTATGGTACAAGGTTTAGTTTATTCAGTATTTGTGCTATAGGGTGTAATGACTATCAAATATAATGACAACTTATCGCGCAAAATAACGCACTTTTTCAGCAACGATGTCTCTGGCCTGAGTATAGCAGGCGTATGAATGTAGTACAGGCGGCATAAAGGACAGAAACGACAAGACCACTTTGGACAAGACCGCTTTTTTTGGTTCCTTGCTTGAGACGGGACCGCAATTTCTTATAAGTGATCATCCAAACCGCCACCTCTTGAGAGCGTAACTTATTACTTTCAGTTTATTTTTAATTCTTGAGTATATGGTTTGGAGGATGGAGCCCTCGATCTCCAGGTTTGCAGATTTATAGGTTATAGCGCCCGAACATCTGCGCTATCCTTGAGGCGCTTAATTTTGGTATATTAGAAATTTATAGACTCGTTACAAAAATAGAAATAAAAATAATCGTTAGTATGTTTAATCACCTCACGTGCATGAACCCAACTAACTTGACGAATTAAATGATAAATCCCGGAAAAATCTTTCCCAGCATGTAAATTGAGTGTCCTGATGTTTGCTTCTTAATCCTCTTTCACGAAGCACGTCTCGTGTTGGCAATTTCCTCTTCCATGTATCAACGTTTATACGCCAGACAAAAACCAAAGTGACACCTTGAATCTTCACTTTCGGTACGTGCATGATAAGGAGAGAAACAACAGCTGAGTTACTGACTAATCCATTCCACGAGTTCGAACGAGGCGGAAATCTCGGAAGCGCTTTTGATGGGTCTCAAAGTCTCGTTTTCGGGTGATTTTTGCGTCTCCAGACTCGTCTTTTGTTTTTTCTTTTTGTTTTTTTTTTTTTGCCGACGTGTCTCGGAGTCTCAGATTTGTCTTGTTCTTTCCGTGAGGGTCTTCAGCAGTCGATTTTTCAGAGTTCATGGGTACAGCTTACAGTACAGTAAAGAAAGCCAGACAAACTAGGCTTCCACTAGCCTCCATGCCATTTTCGGTCATTTTCAGTTATAAGCTTTATTTGTACCACCATCTCGAAATTTTCTGTGCTTAGTTTCGAACTTGGAATTGATAAAAACTTGCTTACGGTCTCGGTCGCGAATTTTGAAACCAGGGTCTCGCAGTCTCGCAAAGTCTTGAATTTAACTTGCAAATGAATCCGACCTAAATTGAATTAACGAGCCAATTAGAAGCCATTCAAGAGGAGCGGGATGATCTGAGAAATCTCTCAGAGTGTGAGACCATACATTTTGGCAAATTTGAGAGGTAGTCAATTGACCCGCTTTTACGACGTCACTAGTTACGCCATTTTTATTTTGGATATTTTGCTTTTGAGTGGATTAAATGTGTGTTAACGTGCATTATGCCTTCCACCTGTTTAAGAGTGTCTATTCTGTTTTTGCCAAATTCCTCTAGTCAATAATTCCACAAACCGAAAAAAGGCAGAGAATGAAACGTCGAGAAGTGAATTGAAAAACTTGTTACCAGATAATTGCTCTAATTTTTTGTCTCTTCTTTTTTGTTGCACTGTGTGCATGTAATTTCGTGAAACACATCACTTACGAGAAACACGGCAAAATAAAAACTTGGCAGATGTACAGCCATATACATATAAAGGTAGCTACAAAGCCTAGAGCATTGACATAAACCAAATAAACTTTGAGAGGCCTAGGTGAATCTTCAAAAAAGTGCAACCAAAACCCATGCTATTTATTGCTTCCTCTTTGTTGTCAGGATTGTTCAGTTTGCTTGAAACGTTTTCGTGCAATACCTCACGCCAATGAAGAAATATGCTATTAGACCTAAACTTCGAAGTTTAACCAAAGAAATATGTTACGAGTCAGAAAGGGCACAGGGCAGCACGCGCGCGTACTGACTTCCACCGCATGTTTGTTTATTTGTAAAGGGATTTAGCCAAAGGAAGCAACCAGCGGAGAGGAGAGTCTGAGTGAAAGGCCATGGTCTTACATCGCAGAGGTCGAGGAGATGTCAATAAAGAAATTATTATGTTAAACATTATGTAGACGTGTTTATTGTCAGTCTCAACTGGCAGTTGAAGCCCGCGATCACGTTCTAAAAAGTGCCCAGGAGCCAAAAGCATTGTAAATCCATTTTGGTTTTAAGTGTTATTTATAGCTCTGGCTATTCATCAACCCAGCAGCTGCAATCCGGGGTAATCGTAGTATAACATTTTTACCTCTTGTTTAATTCATATTGACAAACTATGTTTATTGGTTTATATTTTTGTTTGCCTGCTTTATTTTCAATCTGCGTTTCTAAATTCTGAGCCACCAAGGAAGTAAAAAGCTACATTTACATGTATGAGTAAGTTTCCTCAAAAATAAAAAAAAACCGATTTTTTACTTTACCACTAACTTTTTTTTCATGTGAATGACTAGCACCCATGGTAAGAGAGTTTGAGTTCAAGAAAGTTTGGTAATGAAAAGCAAATAGACCAAGTTCTATTTTTTACCTTAATTATTTTAAATTATTTTAATTTTTTATTGACTTGTTGATGATGAAAACTGGAAAACCGCGTCGCGTGCCGTTAGCGAGGTGGGTGTAATTTCAAAGGAATATTTCAATTTATGTCTCCACAGGAAAGAAAAAAAAGCTTTTAATTTGCTTTCAAGGGCTCTCAACAAAATCATAACATTGCTATTAATATTTTCTTGTTTGAGAAATTAAAAGTACCGCGCAAGTGTAACACAGGAACATGGAAAAGTTTTGTTGGAGCTATATGGAAATTCTTAGCAGATTGGTAGTCCATAATCAAGGCATAATTAACTGACCTTTCAATCGGATATTGATTACTAGTTAATACAATATTAACTGCATTTCAGTCTCAGTGGGTTGTTTTGATGAAAGTTATTTAACAGTATCCTATAGTAGCGACATCCGCCATATCGTAATAAGTAGTCTCTAATCCGAGTTAATTTGCATTACAAGATTCCTTTCGAGAAAAATTACGTGTACAAAAGCCAAGTTGTATTTAGCGTCTTAAAAAATATAACTTTTTAACCCAAGAAGCAGATATATATTTTGTCAAAAGCCCACCAACAATGGTCCATTTTTGAACGAAAAACAACTTACAACAACAGTTACCGTTATTCTCAGTTACCGTTGACTCGGTGTTTGAAACCCGTCTAAGGAAATCATTTCATGGTTCTCGTTAAGGAAATCATTCATTATTGGTCCTCCTTGCCATGTGTTCTTCCTTCCAAAGTCTTATTCAGCGGATTAACCTGAAACGTTTTATTCATCTCGGATGAATCTTGTACTTGAAGTCTTACCTCTCAGGTCAGTGCTTTCAAGCTAATTGGTCAGGGCAAGGACCATCAGCTACTGAACTGAGTAGAAAGTGTGTCTACAGAGTTCCATAAAAAAAATGTTAATTTGATCAACCGACAAACTAACTCGCAGTGCATTCAACACTGTCCTTCAGCGTGCTGAAACAGCCTATTCTCTGACTGATTCCTTGTAAGGACATGATTGGGCGATCGCGATCGGAAGCTGTGGCTTTCATTTTAAGGGTGTCCAACAAGGACCTTTACCTTTCTTAATTGTAATAACAATGACTCATGATTTGCTGGTGATCTCTTTTAAACTTGCAGTTTATCAACAGGGACAACGAAGATACCTATCATATTAATTGAACAAAGAATGCTGGGGGATCACCGAGACGCATCAGTTACAATGACACAAGATCGCGATTAGCTAGGGACCTTTAAGATCCGAAGACGGCGACGGCAGAGAAAACGTCGCTGAAAAAGTGAAATTCGCGTTCTTTCAATCTTAATCGCGATTACTACAAGTCACTAACTTTGTCAAATGTAGGCGAACCCTCCTAAAGTTGAATTCCTAAGAACCATGTCCAAGTTTAGAAAGAGAGAGGGCATTTCGTCGTCGCTTGTGTACTTCCTCTATACACCGTGAAATTATGAGGCATTTTCACGTCGTAGTCGTGCAGTGACGGCAAAGAAATGTACAAAAAGCGTGATGCACGTGCAAAATTGTTGTTTTGCTAATTAAACCCATTGTTTTTGTGGCGTTCCCGTTGCCGTCGCCGTCGTCGGACTGACTTAAGGTCCCTATTGACTTCTAGACGGGGGACCTCTAGGTGCGTATAACTAGCTTGTCGGCATGAGAAAGAGGCTTGATTGATTGAAAAGGACGAACGGCACGATTCAACTAAATAAGTAAACATGCAGTTAAATTTTATTTTAATTCAGTGGCTATGTAACATATTTACAATGCGTGGGATACTATACTTAAGTTAGACACTTAAAACTACCAACACGCTACTGCCTTAGAATTCAGTCTATACGGTGTCCGAAAATGCAGAGAAAAACCATGAAAAGCTCCTAATAAGGTCTCCGATGATAGACAGTAAATTGTGCAAATCATTTCTGAGAACAGCTTATGAAAATAAAGGGCAAAAGCCTTGTACAGTTTCCCTTTACAGTGGAAATGACATTATACCTCAATTATTTATTGTGGTCTACTTAAGTCTCGATTCCATGGCTGAGAAAAGAGCTGAACTATAAAGCAATGCATGAACAGAGGCTTCTCCAACTTCGTTTGAGGCGGATTTCTCATCTTTAATGAGCATTCTGTTTAATTATAAATTATACAGTCTCTCAGTTCATGGCACGTTGTTTCTGAGAACTTCAATTGGAGACTGATGAACTCAAGAATGAATGTTTGAATAGTCGTATTTCAGCAGCTTTAACCAGCTTGCGTCTACGTTCGAATTCATTCAACTGAGCGCGTGAGCTGGTACAAATGGATGCAAAGACATGTTTGATGGGACAACTTGTAGGTTAGAAGAAGGACAAAAATTTGGTAAAACATTTAAGCTGTAAGGAATTGGCGGCGGCAATTGTCCATAACAAGGAAACAGAGTTTGTATCGGGCAAAACATGGGGTTTATTTCTTCCCAGCGTAAGCTCGCCTCAAACTCAGGCGCCATTTGCTTTTTCCATTTTGTTCTCCTGTTCTGAAACCATGTTTTGACTTGAGTGTCTGTTAGATTGAGGCTCGAGGCCAAATTGTTTCTTTCTGTTATCGTCAGGTATTTTTTTTCCCGAAACTTTTGCTCCAAAGATTTCAACTGACTGCTCGTAAATGCCGTTCGCCTTCTTCTTGCCTTATTCATAAGGTTTTCTTGTCTTGGAATTGATCCTGTCTCTTCAACGAAATCAGCTTCGTCCTCAACTATGTTAGCCTTGCCCTGGTACTCTGTAAATGAAAGATTAAGGAAAGTTGTTTTTAATTTGTCTATGAAGAGCAAAATGATGCTAAAAAAATTTTAAACATTTCCTTTGTTCGAAATAAAAATATATATTGTATGCTGCATTTAGAGAAAAGAACCCCAGTTTGACACCATAGCTTCCTCAAAGCATCATATCCCACTTTACCACCCAGTGCAAATTGGCTATCAAAATGGTAAAACTGTAAACATCTTAACAAAAACACGAAAGAAGTTTTTCTACACAACAGAACACATTTGGGCATGGCAATTGCACATCATGATCGTTCACTGGCTTGTGGTCCGGCATAATGTTTCATACTATGTCGAAATATAACAAACCTTTCATTTCCCTTTGATTTCCAGGGTCATCTCCATAATTTGATTCTTGCAAAACAGCGTTTGTGTCTTGTCGTTTGTGTGTTGGTGTTCCCAAGATAGCATTTATGCTAAAAGACGCCATCGAAACGGTGATTACGCCCTGCGCGCACAAGAGCGGGAATAACTGTTTGTAACTGCTAAATATTGATGTACAATGTACTAACATCCGGCCGGGCGGTACTAATCTCTTTGACAGCCAATTAATCGCGCGATGCAGTCTGGTAACTTTCAATTATGACCGCTTTGTGAGACAAAGAGCCGGTAAATGCTTGGAGTTTACTGTAAACAGACATGTATTACGCGCCCTGATACACGATATTATTTTGTTTATAAATGAGATCATCAAATGCTTCGTCGGCTAAAACATTAATTAGCCATGAAGATCTATTTCCGGTTCTAAACTTTCGTGAAAACAAAATACTTCAAGCAAGCGAACATTTGTTAGTCCAAGATGGTGCAGGATGTGAGTGCAAAGACCTGTTAAAGTACTCTCTTCCTCAAACAGTCGACTTAACAATAAGAAATCAGAAATGATAAGACAGTTTTAACAGTTGCGTGATCGGGATACTAACACAAAAAGGAACGTGGTATTAATAGCTCGGGGGAAGATGTCAAGCCCACCCCCGCCAGACAATTGTCTTTAAGTCCGTAATCAGGCCCGTGATTATCAGGTTGCGCCTACGACGTTTTCCTGAGCTGTTTAACAATCAAATTATAATAACTTTCCTTATTATAATTGATATACTTTAAAAGAATTAGGGCAATGCAAATCCACTGGGTGGGTAATTTATGGTAGGTAAACAGGATGTAAAACAAAGAAAGTCCTGCTTCGTTCCTTTTCCAGTGTTTTCGTCTAGTGTATAATCGCATGTACACTTTATTGGCCGTGGGAAAATCAGCAATCGCCTGTATGAAACACATTATAAAATTATAATCAACCGCCGAAATGGCATTAAAATCTCTAAATAACGAAAAGAAAGATAAAAACATATTTATATGTTTTTATCCATAAGCATGTACTGATCCTCTCTTCGTCGCAGCTGATGATAGACACGCATTTGAGGACACACGTCCTCGACTCCCCCACTAAGAATTTAAATGGAAAGTGTCATCACGCGTCCTAAAATGAGTTTGCAATTTTCCTTTTTTTACTTTATATATTGGAGAGGCTGCAGTTTGTAGCGTTCCATTAGACCAAAACTTAGGGTAAGATTCGATACCATTCTCAGACCACATCTCGTTGTCCTGATCAGAGGCGAGTTGAGGTGGTTTGACCATGCATTTACAGCCATGACAAGGGAGGGGACCCCGGCAGGCTCACAAAAATAATGGCGATAAACGTCGCGTGCCATTGCCCAAATAACTTGATTTAAAATCCCAGCCTAATAATAACATACTATGTTCTGACTATGTCATAGGATTATCCCCATTTTCAGTCTTCTAATTTGTCTAATCGAAAAAACTAAATGCCGAAAAAAATAATTGGTAAATGTTTTGGTGCTTTCAAGCCGTTTGCTTATTATAGGGTAAGGAGATCAGTCGTATCTCGGTCTGATCTTGTATTTGTTTATAATCGTTTATTGCTCTTGAAAAAGTGGTTTAACTAAGAGGCGATTAAAGCGTCTAAAAGTGGAGAATGAAAGACATTAACCAGGTCATCGTTACACAGTCAGGCTATTAGTTTACAGGTCAAGAAGAACTTCTTTAGTGCGAGACTGAAGCACTGACTCATCTGACTGAATACTCCTAAGGATAAGAGCAGGTTAAATGAGAACGAACACAGGATATTAAAATACAAAATAAAAAGAAAAGACATTCATGTTTTAATTCTCAAATGTTGTTAACTAGGCTTAAAATGTCCACGTTATGTACATAATGATAGGGGTCCGCATTCCGTACTATTTAAGTTGCACGAGTCAGACTGTTCGTAATAGGGAGGAGTCCGTTTAACATGGAAGTGTCTGCAGGCCGGGAGATGTTCAACTATAGTTTGTAAACGAGTTAGAGCTTAATATGGGCAGTGATGATGATTTCAAGCAAGTGGAATTAACTCTCAAATCGCATTTCTTTTTTTTTGCATTAACTTAAGACAATGTAACATCTTAGCGCCGCATGACATACAATGGTCAGGTGTGTTACATTTCAAGTTACATTCCAGCGTCTCCTAAATCCATAAATCGACATAAAGGAAGAATTCAGTTATTAAAATTTTTTGGGCTTTAGACTGGAAAAAAGTCCTTGCCTTCTTTAATGGCTTTAAAAACGGGTCGCTTCGCTAGTTCTACAGCTTTTTCTACCATGTGAAATTCGTGAGGACGACTTATCTACCAATCTCTCTATGCTTCTGTTCTGAAATACGATCGATCCAACCCTAACCATTAGTGAGTGATTCAATGCACAGTTTACCCTGACTGATCCCCAGTCTGAATGGACAACGCGAATGCAACGCTCTGGTTCTGGTAAAAAAAAAAAAAAACTCGTAAAGTACGGCTACGGATTATTGTACCTTTAAAATAATAATTTAGCCAGAGCGTATTCTGCGTAACCTGTGTAGCCGGGACTTGCAAGTAAATGTGGGCTCAAGAAGGAACGGACCGAGCTACCGCGCAAGTACCTGCTACTCAGGCTAGCCAGAGCGCTGCGAGCCAACATACAATTCTTGACTTTTCCAAGTAGGGTTTTGCATTATCGTCTCTTGTTTTCTCGGTATCCGAGATTTCGGCTTATTTCGATGACAAGACTCGGCGACTGAGATTTCGACTCAGGGAAAGGGGGACAAAATTTGACATTGCAACTATGAAAATACGGGGTCTAGCTGGATTTTAGGATGAGACATTGGGAATTCTTTTTGTACTGATAACATAATTATAATCCAGTGATGATGTAGAAAAAAGATCGTTGTTAATAAAAGTGGCTCACGTTTTCTCCAACCTTGCCTCGTGCCTTAATTTTGACCGTGCTCTTTGTTACTCACTCACTGTCTTCCACAATTTCTCCGAACATGAAGGAATCTAAAACTTCTGTATAAGTAACTTTTAGGGTGCTTTCCAGTTTGGACGAATCCAAACGGATCTTAGACCTTACGAGGTTTTCCGTTAGGCATACCCAAATCCGTATTTTTCAGATCTTTTTCCTGCTAAAAGGATTCGCTGGATTTGAAATCCAAAGAATCAAAATCCAGATCTACGCTGTTCTATTCACATGCAAAGGATCCGAAATTACTCCGCTGAACCTGGGTATGCGGGGTACCACAGAAAGCATAGATGCCGTCCAAGGTGATTGACCCAAGATCTCTACCGCCTTGACATACGAATTTGGCTTCGGAACGGAAATATCAAAGCTGAACTGAGGAACGACTAGATGCAACTGCTGCATAATTTTCAAGTCTAACGCGCTTTGATCCCTATTTATGCACTATTACCGTTAGGACTCGGTTGTCGGTAATATTGGAATCGCTGGACCATTCGCCACACCAGTATACCATCTTATAAAACACACGTACCATTTCTTGAGAGACCGCATTTTGAAAAGGAGTTTATGTATGATCTAATTTCGAATTCCGCTTTCTTTTCGGCCTAGAAAGCTGACAATGGTCTAGGATAAAAAATCTGTTTTTTTAATTCGCCGAAAGATTATAATTAAGATTGGGATAAGCTTATTAACTTGTTCCCATAATGAAGGGCCCGATTGAAGAACCTTTTGGGCTGGGACCCGATAATGTGGGACATATCCTGAAATCTTTAATCGCCATCTTTGCACCTGGAGGTCCTTTGGCGCCCTTCTGGTCTTGTTTTAACCCTAAGAGCTCATTTCTTTAAAATTTCCAACGGACCCGTATTCTTTAAGCATACAATTTTAGTAACGAATTTCCGTTCCTTCATTAAATCCCGATGAAGTGGATGGCTTTTTCCCCCAGGAAATTTCGGGAGAACTCCATTCGGCTTTTGACTTTATTTTTTTGCTATCTTGATCCCGCTTCATGTACGCGGTGTAAAGCGAACAAAAATGCTTAGGAGCAAGATATTAAATTAAGTGAAACGTTTTGCGTTATTCATGAACCGTTTCATGGAATGTTTCCTTTACTTCAATTCAAGAATTTATCGCTTTAAAGGTGAATCGTACTTTGGCACAGTGGTGTCTCTTCTTGAGAGGCTTCCAGTTAGCTACCCAGTCAGTTCAGTGAAATAGATGAGTTTATAGAACATTCAAGTCGGATAAGCACATTTTCACGTAAGGATATCTGCATCGGCGAGAAAATTCGCTACGACTAAAAATATAGCCTGTGTCTGAGTGCGTGTGCTGAGGTAAAGAAAATCGCCTTCGTTATACCGGGGACTTGGTTCTATCTAGCCTCCCCGCAGACGTCTGCGGGGAGGCTAGGTTCTATCGAGCCTTTCCACTGTATTACTTATATCGCAACTTAACCCTTGGACGTGCAAGGGGGGGGGGGGGGGGGGGGTGCGGTGTTTGCAGGTTTTTGAAACATCAGCACCTGGCGTTGTCAGTAGCTGTTCTTTTATCCCTCGCTTACGTTTTCTATGGTTACGTTATATGACGTCATAAGTAGCAGGTGGTCAAGCCATTTTTGATTGAAAATGCATATTTTCTCAACTTTTTTAATAATAAAACTAAATCTTGTGGATGACCATTTATCGCGATTTTAACCTGATTTCTAATTCTTGGTAACTCCAAGATGGTGGCCAACATGGTTACCATTGTTGGTGACTTCACAGACCTCCAGCAGCGCCACCACCCGTAAAATATACCTCATCTTGTATAGGAGACCAAAGGCTTTCTAATAAAGGCAAAATCTTTTCCAAACACAGCAAAATATTAAAAACTCTGGGGAGGGGTTCCACCATCCCCCCCCCCTTGTAACACGGTGGGGGTATGAATGTGCGTGTATGTCCGAGGGTTAAGCTTTGATGTCAAATTCCATGCATCGCTAATTTATTACACCCAAGTTTCTGGGTGTCTGTTAGGAAACGTGACCTTAGTGATGCTGGACCTTTTCCCACCCCTCTATTTGGGAGCTTTAGCAACGACAACCGGCGGGCGACGGTAAGGGCGACAAGAACGTCAAAAAATCAATAGGTTTAGGTTAGCAAACCAACAGTATAACACGTGCATCACGCTTTTTTGTTGCAGTCACGGCACGACTACGACTTGAAAATGCCTAATATTACGTTTCATAGACTGAACGTAAACAATTGAACGAATTTTTCATTCTCTTTCTAAACTTTCTTGTCTATGAATACGGTCCCCAAGAAATCAACTCCTGGAAAATTCGCCTACATTTGATTTTTTTTTTCAGCGAATGTGAATAAATGGAACAAAGTTTGAAAAACCGCGAATTCATTTTAAAATTGACGTTTTCGCTGCCCTCGCTATCATCGTTCTGAGGAGAGGACCCTGGTAATGAAATGCGTTTGGCAGTAAAAGACCAGAACAGAATATTTTGTGACATTTTACAGGTTCTGAACTAGACTGTTGAGCGAACAACAAATGGTTAGAAAATACTCTTTCGTTTTCCGTCCATAAAATCAGACAAGGAAAATCTGATTCGAGTACAGTTGACCAGCACTGCCGTTCCAAAGCGGCTCTCTAATTAGTCCGTGGTGCCTCGCGATCGCAAGGGGTGTTTTCCTACCCGAGTGCACAAGGCAGCCCTGTGATTGGTCTGTTCTGCTTGATACTTTGAAAAAATCTGCGGAAGAATCGAAGGTAGATGCATGGCGTAAAACATAAACCGGAGAAGAGGCTAAGAGCTCAAAGGTTAGTTGACCACTGACATAACCAAGAAGTTCATATTGGTGCGAAATAGTACTGTAAATAACGCAAACATGACATAATTTTCTGAAAACAGCCTTTTGCCATGTGTTCTGTTCAGTGTTCCCGCTGGGCTGTATAATCAGTCTTTTAAGATTTTAATTCTCCGGAAGTGTAAAATGTTGAAAGTGGTCGAGAAATCATTCAAATTTAGCTCAGCAGTTGGCGCACGTTCCCTATACGTACTCTCACTACTAGAGTGTAGTTTCTCAGAGAGAATGGAAATTGCTAACTTAATTCATATCGATCAAAGGAAACACGCTGATGGTCACACGTTTATCGTCGGGCCAATTCATTTTTAGTTTTTTTTATTCAGTTATATTTGGGAGAAACCACTGTGAAGAAAAAAAAGTGATGAGTGTCTGAGTGTATTTTGTGCACCAAGGGGGGCTCATGATTCTAGCGCCAGCACAATTTACCGAAAGTTCTTGCCCCTTTAATGAACTATGATTCACGTGCCCTGTTACGCAAACTGGCTTAAACTGACAGGGACATGTTACACTGAGAAACAAGGGAGTTCAACTTACCAATGTAAAATCCCATCTGAAAGGTAAGAATAGAGTACAAAAAAATCAGCCTTCATGGAAATTGAATGTGAACAAAACAAAACAAAACGATACAACAACAAAAACACCAAGCACAAAACCACAAAACAACTCCATAAAACCGGCAACTGCAACGGAGTTGAATATCTGCTGGTGTGACCACAAATCTGGTGGCACGGTTCTTGGAACGGATCTGATGTTCACGAAACACGTATTGGGAGGACCGAAGGGCCAAAGGTCATCGAGCGTGAGTAAGAGGATTCATCTGAATATTATCAACACTCATAGGAAAAGTAAAGTAAATATCCTTCCGCGGACATATAATGGTAAAGACATGTTAACTGTTAACACAGGAGGGAACTAAAAAATAGGGTTTTATAAGGGGAGGCTCCGCCCCGAGACCCAACCCCTAAACATTTATAGCTATTTATGTACCATTACAAAAAGGTAACCCTTTCGTTCTATAACCTTCTATCAACGATTGGCACCCCTTTCACATACTTACAGTAGTTTACAACTTTGCATCCCTAAACTGCTGTAAATGCACCGTATTTAAAATATGAATAAATCACAAAAACGGACGTTTTCTCGATCGACTTCTTCACAGCCATAAAATGTATCTGCTAACCCTTTGCGCCTTTTTACAGCCGACCAAAATGACAGATTTCTCCACCCTTTCATATACTTCTACAAGTGAAATCCCTATCCTTTCATATACCTGAAGCCTAAAAAAAAGAAAAAGGTAACCCCTTTCTGGCGGAACCTCCCAGGTTGGGCCATCATAGCGAGTAGCCCCCTAAAAAGGGCATGTTAATGTCTACCCATATCGGTTGTTCTCCGTTCCAAAGAACACGGTGTCTACAATTGTGACCACATGCAGCGAGTAGCATGAACTTACAGGTTTATTGGGTGAAGTAATATCATGGATTTTAGGGTTTTTTGAGATTGTTTACATCAGTCCGTTTTTATTGAGGGGTGATTTTTTAAGGGGCTGTGCTATCTTTTTTAAAAGCTACAACGTGTCTTCTATTAATTGAATTTCTGAAAAATAATTTTTAGTTTTGTCATTAACGACTATGTTAGGCATTGAACCTTTTTCTTGTGGTCTGTTGCTACGGACGGTGGGGTCAATTTTGTCAAGTTTTGATGTATGCCTGAAGCTCGTCGCTTAGCTCGATCTACGGGAGCATTTGTCTATGGGTATAGGCTCTAACAGGAGAAGCTGGCATTAAGTAATGATACAGCACCGAATTTCCCTGCAACAGCAATATCTTAGCGACATAGCCTCTTTAACTAACTTCTTTTTTAAACTCTTTAAGTTCTGCTACCTTTTTTCTTTGCAATTCCCTTTTTAGTTAATATCTAGCATAGGGTGGAATTCATATGACGATATTTCTCGATCTTAGGGATCTAATATCACTATGGATATCGACTGCATGAAACAAGATGTTTTAAAACAACCTACCGAAGTGGGATTAGGCGAAATGATCATTCAATGAAGCCGTGAGTATTACCAGGTCTAAAGAGCCGGTAATCAATCACGCTGCCTCGAGTCCAAAAAGGAAAGAAAACTGACACCTTTGCACAGTTAAAAGAGGAAAGATTTTATTTGAAAAGGATTTCGGTCAGAGGAAGGTAGCCAATATTGGTTCCTGTTTCGGTTATTAATCGGATTTCCGCGTCTCTTGGTCCAGTTAGGTAGTAATGAAGCCAAGTTCTTTCTACCCAGCTGGTAAATCCCTTTCCAGGGGACAAAAATCTATTTCTTAAAGTGTCAACGTTGTTTATGTCACTGGCTGTTTATCTGCTATTAATACTTGCTATTTATGAGCGAGATATCCATTTATCTTTATACAACTGCGGTTTGACCAAAGCAAGCAAACACCAGTTTTGTTTAGTTAAGCGCGATTCCAATTACAGTGTCCTTAAAGGGTTAAAGAGCTTCGTTACTGTCACAGACCACGCACAAGAGGAATTTGCAACTGTATCAATTTTAACAGATTACTTTATATCATCAGTAAATAATGTAACTATCACAAAATATTTACATCTAATTGATATGACTACAGTTGTACCCTCGTGCCTTCGGGAACTCACGCGAAAAATCATTAGTTCAATTCATTACTTAACTGAGTTTGTGTAATGTCAGTATACCCGATTAAAAAGAGCTCAGTATATATCTAAACCCCATGCAAACCCTTGGCCGACCGATTATCTCAGTCTCTCAGAATAGAAGTCTAAGTTCGATAGTCAGTCTCCCCTTAGAAAGAGTTGGTCTACTTAAAAAACGTACCATGAAAATAGCATATCTGTGGTTAATTTGATTACACTGAAACCCACGTATTCCCATTAATTGAGCTGAGAACACACCGAAGCACATTTCGTATTCTTATTATATGCATGTGTTTCGTGCAATTGGATTTTATATCCATATTGGCGGCAAAGTAAAAGAGCTTATGTTCTGACAGTAATTAATTACCTATTTATCACAACACCCTAAATTCTGTCCTCAGTAGACTACGGTTCTCACGCTATTAATCGGAAGGCCCGATCATTCAGTTTTCAAATAGCTATCTGCAAAATATGGGCAACTCTTGATTTACAGTTCATGACTGTGAGCAAGTGCAGCCGTTGAACTGGTTAGCCCTCATTGATAAAACCAGTTCCTTTGCCATTGGCTTGTCTGTGACGTGAGAATACCGTATTACAGCTAAATCAAGCCTCAACTGTTAGACAAAAACCAAAGATGCATTTTAATTTTGATTTATGGCGTTCCATGAGGTGGAATAAAAGTTGGAGCAGGACACGAGTACATAGCGTTCATTCTGTACACTGGTGGGGGTGGGGGTGGGCAATGACATAAGGGAACCCAAGGAGGGTGGTAAGGTCCAATACCGCTTCTCTGTATTTCATAAGCCAAATGTATTGCTTCTCCAACGTTTTCTCGCTTCCACTTTGTTCGACGATTTTGAAACCAAGTTTTAACTTGCTTGTTACTGAGTTGAAGTGATTTTGCTAACATGTCTCTCTCGGCAATTGTCAGATATTTGTTCATCATAAACTTTTCTTCCAGGCATTTCAGCTGAAAACTTGTAAATGCTGTCCTCTTTCGTCTTGTTTTCGCTGGCTTTCTTGCCGTTTTTGAGTCTCGAGTGTTTTCTCCTTTGGATGTCACTGCTCGACTATTAGTCACTGAGAGAAAATGAATTTGAACATTGTTAGGTCGGAAAAAGTCCCTGTTGAAATCTTTTTAAGTGTGTACGGTCATCGATAATTAATGGAGAGACTATAGTCGGGCTAAAATGTATTCTAAGGAAAACCCATGATGTTAGTTTACAGTGTTATTCAGGACTGTTGACTGGGTTTTTAGACATTATTAAATCACTAAATTCATAAAGAAAAACGCCTCAACGTTTTAAACAGCTAAGTTGCTGGTTAAAAGTTAAGTCAGCAGAGATGAAAGAAAATTTAACAAAGAGATGCCATTCCAACACTTCCAACCACACCCTTTTCATACGGATGGTGTGAAGATCGCCAACAGTTACCAATCGTTGTAGTTGTACCAAATAGTTTTGCCATTTTATATAATACTGTTGAACAATACGGGTATCAATAACAGTATGTGATCACTGTAAATTCTAGAGCCGTTATTGTAAAGCGAAAACCGCAATTGATGGCTTCAGAAAACGGCGTCGAGACTCCTTTTGTTGTTATTATTACAGAACTTTAATTTATGTTTTCATGAGCAAAGCCATTTTTTATGTTTTCAAAAAGATGTTGCTATAAATGCAATTTGTTTTCATAAGTCATGTTGCTGTGTTATACCTAGATCAAAGCTTTAACATTTTATAAAGCTGTGTAGTTAAACACAGTTTTAACTGAACAATTTCCCTCGTAAAAGCTGCTACTGACTTTTGGCCATTGCAAATTATATAGAAAAAGTGCATTATGTGCATGGTTAAGTTCATTTGAATCCTGTGTGTAAAAGTCTAGTAAATGTTCCGGTTTTCAGTTAATGTTTTTTCATTTTTTAAAACCTGCTTTAATTAAACATGTTTAGTTGGCGTGAGTGGGACATTAGTTAAAGAAGAAGCAAATTTAAAACTACGCGGCTTCACACTTTCAGTCCTACACTTTCTCCCACAAACACATGACACGCTCTCTATATTAGCAGACAAGTTTCTTTTCAGTTGGTAAAATATAGCAATATAAAATTTAAGAAATTACTAGTTGGGTAAATTAGCTGGATTTGAGAAAACCTAGATGATTCAAGAGTACGTTTTTTTATAAGGTGTGTTTCATTGTAAAACCTCGCCTACCGGTCCTTTCAAGATCACTATAATAAAACATATGTTTAGTAAGCTTCCAAAATATTTAGTACACTGACTTTAATAAATGAATCCCTACTACACAATTAAAGAAATCAGTTATTTGTGGAGACGTCGTCCGGTGTAAATTTTCTGGTAACAAACCTACAAAAAACTGGTTGTTGTGAACAGGTCATACTGACATGACTGAGTTCCTCAGATCAGTTGTAGTTGGGTCACCAGAGTAATGAAAACTGGCCTCCACAAGACTACTTTTTACAAGGTTAAATGCAGACACCCAGTGTTGTTAAGCGCTATTTTCATATGAGTATTTGTCGGTCCTAAACACTGTAAACAGAAATTTTACCTGGGATTTGTGATTCCTGGTCTTCTTCTTCATCGCTTCCTATCAGTGAATGAAGACGATTACGCTGTGCTTCTTGAAGCCTCTCATGAAACACATGTGCGTCCCTAACAAGTGCTTGCTGAGGCCTGGCTGAACCCAACAATGCAGCGATGGTGAAATTTGCAGAATTGGCTTGTTCCATTATCTTAGGACTGAGCACTAAAACGTGAAAGTAACGATTTCTTCGTCAATCGGAATTTACCGCATTTGAATGGTAATGGCGCGCGCATAGAAATGTTACAACGCTGATTTTTAGATGTTAATATATTTTTAAAGCACACTGAGCGATAAATGTTTTTTTAGTAGAAAAGAAAGGAATAAAAGTAACAATTATAACAATAGTATTATATTTATATAGCGCCATTTCCTTGAAATGCCGGGGTGACACAGAATGTATAGCGTTCACCTCAAGACATTGCGTGATATTATGGCTTAATTTTGAATTTTTTTTCTTCACAGTTTCGCCGTTGGCCGCAATAAAGGGAGGATATAGTAAAGGCAACGAATCACCTGTGGTGAGGGAAACGAGGAGGTTTATACCTAGCTACATCTGTTGATTCATCACTAATAGAAACGTTACTGAACTCAGTTTATCTAATCGTAATCTGTATGCTTAAATCCAATATTTAATATCAGGAAACAAGAACTGATAATATCAGTAAAGTCAAGCTGATAAAAAAAGTTCCTCAGTTGTCTCATAGATTGATTCCCTCCCACTTGGGCTCCATTTGAAGACAAAGCTTTGACGGAACCCGTTTTGAAAGCTCTAAAGAAGTTTTACCAGGTTTGCAGTCTCGGCTCAATTCGGCCAGTTCCCGTCTCAGGTAATTATTACATGCTGATGACGATAAAGTCAGTTTAACTGTTGGGCCAACTCAAAACAACGACCCTTGACAGTTTAACGACGGACTCTTGTTGTTGACGACAATTTAATCTTAGTTTCAAAAGATAATGATATCGTTTGATTGGATATTAGGGGATAAGATATTAAGTGCTTTCCCATTAACGCGTTAACGTTGTTTTTCTTACCTTGCGTGTACTTAGTACTCTAGTCAAACAGTTGAAAAGTTGACTGGCTTGAGTATATTACCCAAGGTTTCCTCAAGTTGATTGGCGAAATAATTGAACGCACATTGCACAAAATAAAAAATATGATCTTATACCACGGAAAATATCTTGCTGTGAAAATATTCCGACTATATTTATGCTCAATTATATCCTGGAACCAAAGGATGGTCAAATCGGATAGCGACATTCATTAACAAACGTGTTTCAAAATCTCACAGAGAGCTAAACAAGATAGTGAAGAACTCTATAGTTCCTGTATATACCTTCAGATCTCTTTTACATCGCTAACAGACCAACTTGATTGAGGACATTCTTGTAGAGATGCATATTACCCCAAGACAAACAAATCCAACCATTAACCTAGCCCGGGGGCCAATCTTTCACGAGGAAATCACACAAAAGCCACATGTTTTAATAGTGAGCCAAAGTTGAAACAAACGATCAGGTAAAGACAACTTCCTTTAAACACGACTAGATCGTTAGATAAGGCAAAGCTCTGAAAGTTGTGGGAAGTCACCTGACACAGGCATTATTCGCATCGATTTAGAATTTTTGACGATCCGTTTATCAGCATCACTAGGCCAGGATCGCTAGGCTAAGCGGCGTTTATCCCACGATAAGCCTATCTCATTACAAAGCGTTATTGTGGTGACCAGCTTGGTTTCTGTGACAAATGGCTCAAAGTGCTGAAACATTAATTTACATTCATTCAAACTTAAATGTGCTGTTAATTTATTTGCGGAAATACCTAAATGGTTCCCATTGAGATTTCCTATTCACTAATAAAACGTCGGCGCTTAAGCGGCGAAGGTTTGCAAAATGGGGAAGAAAATTACTGAAAAAAAGGCTTTCAATTCAATACAACAAGACAGATGTTACAAACAAGTCCTTTCTTGGGCATCGCAAAATTTGTTTAAAAATCTTCATTACCCTACATCTTCCAATTATTTTTTCTGTTCAAATATTTATAAGCCTCACAGGAAACCATGAAAATCGAATCGATTTAGGCAAATAAAAAGACAGATGTGTTACTATCAAACGTTAATCGGTATTACACCTGGGAGACTTTACTTGCCAATAGGGTAGTAAAAATGGTACTTGGCGACATTCGATATTCTATTTTAACAAATGTATAAGTTTAATAAATGGCTAAACTATGTAAGGAATCATAATGGGTATAGCATATTCCTTCAGAGCAGTTTTAAGATAAATAAATGCCAAACCTTTGAGCATGATTTTTGCCTTTCGGGTTTATATTCTCCAAATTTTCACCCGAGAAGTCACGACTTTAAATAGAGTGATAAAATAGTAGTCAGTTTGAAAGTAAAATAAACAAGTGATTGCGCGAGGCACTTTTCAATCTCTTCTTAGAAAATGTTCAAAAAAATGAAGATAATTTAAATTTAATGTTTGCTTGCTTTTCGTCAAATACAATTCATGGCTAAAAGCCGTACAATTTCTACTTTTAACCACTTAAAAGTCGGTAAACAGCTTTTTCCTTTATCTCACAGGATGGCAAATTCCTTAATCCTTTGATCAAGCTCTAGTTACTCCCACCGCCTGCTACGTTTAGCTCAGTGCCATTTTTTTCAAACGGCTTTATTCGCCGTTGTACGGCAATTTAACTAATATGTTTTCAATTACCGTAAATTCTCTATGTTTATACAAGGATAGCTTGGGTCTTTTTGTGGTTCATGAGTTGGAACAAAAGGGATGCGATTGCTTGAATGATTGTGAAATCCAGCCTTAAAATAAGGACTCAATTAGAGCTGGTATCACTAAGAAGGGAACAATTTCGTTACATTGTAAGACAGGCATTGTCTATTTTTATAGTATTCTCACCATGTTCCGGCTTCATCAATAAAAATGTCTTCAATTTCAAAAATGACATCAACCGTAAGTAACGACTAACGTTCCTGGGGGTGTGACTAAAATCGAATTTATAATATAATCCCAAATTCCATTGTGTAAAAATTTTGCCAATTGCGAAAGTAAACCGTTAGTTTTGATCCGCAGACTTAAAGTTAAAACTTCAACCCTTGCATTTACTGATTTTTGACTCGGTCGAAGATTGAAAGGATCAAAAAGGGGGACTCCATCAAGGACACCTAACTTGACGGTCACATAGCCCCCACCCCCTCCCCCCGTACTTCATCCCCTCTCTTCTACACCCCTCCAATGTTGCTTAGACCCCGGGGGGTACTCCGGACTTAAACTGACGGGGATGATGGAATGGAGGCAAAAATCATGACCCAAAAAAGTCCCAACGGCTTTCAACAAAACTCAAATAAGTCCCTGGACCCAAAATTAACCCTACAAAATGCCATGCCGAATTTAGGAGCCTTAAAAATTTCCAGAAATCATTAAATGATATAACACGAAATTATCATGTCACTCCATGCCACCTCGTTGTAATTCTCATTGCAGATTTTGCACTGACTCATCTCATGACTGACTTACTGTCTGGGAAACGCAGGTGCTAACATGGATCCTCAGATCATTGTTTTGAAAAGCAAAAAAACATCCCTGTTAAATCAAGTCATCCCAAAAAATTCTTCCATCATCCCCGTCTCCTAAAATCGGAAGTACCCCCCGTGGGGCTTAGAGGTGGTTGTTTCGGTGGTTTGTCCAATTTCAAGGCCAAACTGAAAGCGATAGGGAAAATGAAGTTGAGAACAATATGTTAACGTTTAATTTAGTGATTTAATTGACTCAAGTAGGATTGTAGTAAAGATGTGGAAACGAACCTCGCTATAACGAATTGAATAGATTTTGACGAACCCAACGCACATTTTAACCCGCTGCAACGAATATGTTGTCCGGTCGACGCTCGAAGCAGTCAGTAAAAACGACAGATTTGAGTAGAAATCACAGCTTCCTGAGTGAAAGTGTTTATTATTGTTGGACTTGTTGTAGTTTTTGGTTTTTTAATAAAGATATAGTCGAAATAAAGTATGTTAAACTGAATTCGTTAAAAGAAAAACTTAATCAGTGCCCCTTGATTAAGCGCCCTCCTTAAGCGCTTCTCCTTAGCCAAAATTTTAAATAAGCGCCCGGGCGCTTAGAAGGCCACAGGTTTATTTTTAAAAGGATTCTGATTCTGATTAAATTTTGTTCAGTGTTACGGCCCTGTTATAGCTTAATTGGATAAGCGCCCGTTTGCCGAGCGGGAGGCCGCTGGTTCAAATCCCCAATGGACCAACATTCAGGGTCTTTATTTAAATAACTGAGGAGAAAGCGTTACCTTTGTTAGACCCAGTATGTTATTACTAGTTTTCTCGGATAACGACGTTAAACCGTGGATCTCGTCTCTCAACCCTTGCAATTATAAATTATGTGGGACGTTACAGAACCCATCCACCGTTCGTAAAGAGTCAGGCGACGTAGTTCTTGGTGAGATGGTCTATCTCCCATGGGGAAAGGCCTATGGCACTCCTAAAGTAATTATTGCCACACACTGTTGCTGTAAAATGATTCAATATATATAAATTCTAAATTCCTTGAGGAAAGAAACATTTGTTAGCACAATCGCCAGTAAGATCAACGGAGCTTTGTTTGAAAAAGGAAACTGAGCAAATTTGTTCGTCAGTTGTTTTAAAACCAACATTTGCCACTTTGCCCATTTTTAGGGTGGTCTTATAATAAAAATATAGTATTAAAGACAAAAGAAGTCAATTGTTGGAAAAATCGTGATGTTAGCGTAGAGTTTTATATAGGCCCTCAGGCATTTGGTCAAAGGGGTACTAGACAAAGTCAGATTATATAGACCAGAGTCACCTGCTCAAAGCGAACTCAATTAACAGAGCTATAATACAAGTAGACGGTTCTAAAAACAGACTTGTGAAGAGAAATCATAAATTATAAAACTGCTGATAAGTCGTCGATGCCTCGAGATGACCGACGTCGCATGCGTGAAGCAACTATCGGCCTTGTTCTTTCCATTGAGGAATTTCTTTACAGAAACTACATCCTAACCTGATTCGACAGCTGATGGTTGCAAAGTGCCAGACTTTCACCATATTTACCCCTTATATATTGTACGAGCTTGTGCGGTTTATCTTTAGTTAGTTATATATTCCAATAAAATGAAACCTAAATTCTTTACCTGTGCATCTGTGTATTTCTTTCCTTTTCTTGAAAGGAATATTTTTTATCAAAACGAAGACGGTTTCTCTGTTGAATTCAAGGCAATCACGTCAACTGAAGCGAGTCTTGAGTTTCTTGTGTTAATTCAGTGTTAATTGTTTCAGAGATTGGGTTTCAGTTTTCCGGTTTCATTTTTTCTATTTTAACGTAATGATCGGCGGGAGAAGGGCCAAAAAAGACTCGCCCCCATAAGAGAATCCAAAACTTACAGTTTTGGATTCTGGATTCTGGATTTCAGGTACTGTGGACATGTGCTCCAGTCTTTGTCAGTGGAACTTGGATTCTGGATTCCAGTCTCGAATTCCTTGAGCTGTACTTTGGATTCCAAAGCCCAGGTTTCCAGATCTATATTCCACTAGCAAAATTTTTCCGGATACCGGAATCCGGATTCCCTTGCATGGGGCAAAAAAGAGAGCCTCTTTTCTCGACCCCGGGGGACCGTTTCAAAAAGTCCCGACATCACTATTAACGTGCCCGCGAGATATTGTTGTTTTCATTTAGAAACACAAATCGCAGGCAACAAATCGATCCGATAACATGATCTATCCAAGTTACCAAAACAAAATGGTCTGGTTTGGGAGTTATCGAGGAAAATTCCCCCCAACCCCAAGTGCTTCATGATGGTCCAGTTCAAACTCGCTTGCTGGGTAACTGTACGCCTATGGGCTCTCATATTTCTGTCACATATAATATATTAGTCGCTTGGTATCATCCGCAGTAGCCTTGGGGCACGCTCTCGACGAAATGGTGGGCTATAAAGATGCTCGCAGACTACGCAGAAAACACTCTTGAGAGACTCAGGAAGCCATATTGGCCGCTGATATTGGCCCAGTCCCGAAAGGGTTAGTGTTGTGAAAATATAGGCCGCTCATCCATTGTGTAATGTTTACTATAAACAGACCCATCTTTCAGGGTCTTTTTTATTAACTAATAAAACTGTCTTATTAAGACTTTGCGTTAGCATAACGTACGGGATCGGGAAATACTATCTGCAATACAGTGACCTTAAAGCTTCTCCTGAAAGCAAGCGCACATTATATTTGAGGTCAAAGGTAATATGGCCGTTACATGATATCAGCCCATTTTCAGTCAAAAATTTTAAAATACCTGGGTGTGACCAAAATCGAATTATTTTATAATATAATCCCAAACTCCTTTGTGTAAAAATTTTGCCAAATGCGAAAGTAAATCGTTAGTTCTGACCCGGAGACTCGAAGTTAAAACTTCAACCCTTGCATTTAAGTTTGACTCAGTCGAAGATTGAAAGGATCAAAAAGGGGGACTCCATCAAGGACACCTAACTTGACGGTCACATAGCCCCCACCCCCGTATCTCACCCTCTCTATTCCATACGCCTCCAATGTTGCTTAGAGCCCAGGGGGTACTCCGGACTTAAACTGACGGGGATTATCGAATGGAGGCAAATATCATGACTCAAAAAAAGTCCCTAGGGCTTCTAACAAAACTCAAATAAACCCCTGGACCCAAAATTAACCCTACAAAATGCCATGCCGAATTTAGGAGCCTCAAAAATTTCCAGAAATCATTAAGTGATATAAAACGAATTTATCATGTCACCTCATGCCACCTCGTTATAATTCTCATTGCAAGATTTTGCACTGACTGACTGACTTATTGTCTGGGAAACGGAGGCGCTAACATGGATTCTCAGATCATTGTTTTGATAAGCAAAAAACATCCCTGTTAAATCAAGTCACCCCAAAAAATCCTTCCATCATCCCCGTCTCTTAAAATCGGACGTACCCCCCGTGGGTCTTAGAGATGGTTTTTTTCGGTGGTTTGTCCAATTTCAAAGCCAAACTGAAAGCGATAGGGAAAATGAAGTTGAGAACAATATGTTAACGTTTAGTGATTTAATTGACTCAAGTAGGATTGTAGTAAAATATGTGGAAACGAACCTTGCTATAACGAATTGAATCAGATTTTGTCGGACCTAACGCACATTTTAACCCGCTGTGACGAATATTTTGTCCGGCCACTTGAAGCAGTCAGTAAAAACGACAGGTTTGAGTAGAAATCACAGCTTGCTTGAGTGAAAGTGTTTATTATTGTTGTAGTTTTTGGTTTTTTAATAAAGATATAGTCGAAATAAAGTATGTTAAACTGAATTCGTTCAAAGAAATTCTTAATCAGTGCCCCTTGATTAAGCGCCCCTCCTTAGCCAAAATTTTAAATAAGCGCCCGGGCGCTTAGAGGACCACAGGTTTATTTTTAAAAGGATTCTGATTCTGATTAAATTTTGTTCAGTGTTACGGCCCTGTTAGCTTAATTGGATAAGCGCCCGTTTGCCGAGAGGGAGGCCGCTGGTTCAAATCCCGGATAGACCAACAATCAAGGTCTTTATTTAAATAACTGAGGAGAGAGCGTTACCTTTTGTTAGACCCAGTTATTACTAGTTTTCTCGGATAAGGACGTTAAACCGTGGATCCCGTCTCTCAGGCCTTGCAAATATAAATTATGTGGGACGTTACAGAATCCATCCACCGTTCGTAAAGAGTCAGGTGATGTAGTCCTCGGTGAGGTGGTCTATCTCCCATGGGGGAAGGGCCTATGGCAGACCTAAAGTAATTGTTGCCACACACTATTGCGGTAAAATGATTAAATAAATATTAAATTCTAAATTTCGGAATGTCCTTGAGGAAAGAGACATTTGTTTACACAATCGCCAGTAAGATTAACAGAGGCTTGTTTGAAAAAGGTAACTGAGCAAATTTGTCCGTCAGTTGTTTTAAAACCAATATTTGTATAGGCCTCAGCTGGAGTAAGATTAGACCAGAGTCACATGCTAGTCATGAATCAAAGCGAACTCAATTAACAGAGCTATAATACAAGTAAATGGTTCCTAAAAACAGACTTGTGATGAGAAATCATAAATCATAAAACTACTGATAAGTCGCCGATGCCTCGAGATGCCCGACGTCACATGCGTGAAGCAACTATCGGCCTTGTTCTTTCCATTGAGGAATTTCTTTACAGAAACTACGTCCTAACCTGATTCGACAGCTGATGGTTGCAAAGTACCAGACTTTCACCATATTTACCCCTTATATATTGCACGAGCTTGTGCGGTTTATCTTTAGTTAGTTATATATTCCAATAAAATGAAACCATAATTCTTTACCTGTGCGTCTGTGTATTTCTTTCCTTTTCTTGAAAGGAATTTTTATCGAAAACGAACCTCAAGACGGTTTCTCTGTTGAATTCAAGGCAATCACGTCAACTGAAGCGGGTCTTGAGTTTCTTGTGTTAACTGTTTATTGTTTCAGAGATTGGGTTTCGGTTTTCGGGTTTCATTTTTTAAATTTTAACGAAATGATTGGGAGAAGGGCTAGAAAACACTCGCTCCTGTAAGAGAATCCAAGACTAACAGTTTTGGATTCTGGATTCCACACAATGGATTGTGGATTCCAGCTACTGTACTCCAGTCCTTGTCGAGTGGAACTTGGATTCTGGATTCCAGTCTCGAATTCCTTGAGCTGTACTTTGGATTCCAAAGCCCAGGTTTCCAGATCTATATTCCACTAGCAAAATTTTTCCGGATACCGGAATCCGGATTCCCTTGCATGGGGCAAAAAAGAGAGCCTCTTTTCTCGACCCCGGGGGACCGTTTCAAAAAGTCCCGACATCACTATTAACGTGCCCGCGAGGTATTGTTGTTTTCATTTAGAAACACAAATCGCAGGCAGCAAATCGATCCGATGACATGATCTATTCAAGTTACCAAAACAAAATGGGCTGGTTAGGGAGTTAGCTAGGAGCCGCTCTTTTTAGCCTTAGACTTTGATTTGAAAACTTGAATTTGGGCCGGAGAAATTGCCGAGTCTTTCGGGAAACAGTTTCCGACGCGTTTCCGACGCGCTTG
Organism: Porites divaricata; assembly: GCA_038088405.1. Classification (NCBI taxonomy): domain Eukaryota; kingdom Metazoa; phylum Cnidaria; class Anthozoa; order Scleractinia; family Poritidae; genus Porites; species Porites divaricata. Next base: position 16,258,577 of record JBBMOI010000003.1, read on the forward strand.
CATGAAGTGATTGTTCGGAAAACGATTCCGAGGTATTCAAACAAAGAGACTCTCTTGTAGGCTGCGTTTTTAGGGGTAGGGAGGAAATCCCATAAAAACGCCTGCTTAGCTTAGGAAGCTGCTAAAACAAATGACGCATTTGATCTTATTTGTGTGAAGAAGTTCTTTTATATATAATTATATAAAAAAAATCTACCGGAAACCGCGTAGAAAATTCCCCCCAGCCCCAAGTGCTTCATAATGGTCCAGTTCCAATTCGATTGCTGGGTAACTATGGACTCTCATAATTTTCTGTCACATACGATATATTAGCCGCTTGGTATCATCCGCAGTAACCTTGGGGCACCCTCTCGGCGAAAATAGTGGGTGGTGAAGATGCTCGCAGACTATGCAGGCGTCCAGGCTCTTGATAGAGTCAGGACGCCATACTGGCCGCTGATATATTGGCCCAATCCCACAATGGTTAGTGTTGTGAAAATTTAGCCCGCTCATCCATTGTATAAGGTTTACTATGAACAAACCAATCTTTCAGGAACTTTTTTTATTAAGTATTAAAAGTCTGTTATTAAGACTTTTCGTTAACAAAACGTACGGGATCGGGAAATACTATCTGCAATACCACCTATCTCAAAATTGTCTAAGACTTAAAGCTTCTCCTGAAAGCAAGCGCACATTACATTTGAGGTCAAAGGTAATATGCCCGTTACATGATATCAGAATTTTCAGTCAAAAATCTTAAACTTACCTTTGTTTTCTGCCGACCACGTCAAAAGAGTCATAAGTCAGCGTTTTCAAAATTACTAGCCCTTGAGAATGTCTTCTAAAAATTCAGATTTCTTTCCCCAAAATATTAAATTATTACAGACGAAAGTATAAATATAACTAATCCGGATTAGTGCCAAAAGAGCCTATTTTATGATGTGATGGCAATGATCATAAGCATGGCGTGAAGAGTAAACATTTAACGGATGTTTTTATAACTTCCAGTCAGTCACTATTCGTATTTGCTGTTCTCAGACAATTATCACTTATGCCAGGATGCTGCATAAACCTGGGCTGACCTCTCTCGTAACACTGGAATGTACCACTTTCAAACGGCGTTTCATAACAGAATATGGAACCCAAACCCATTGCAACTCCACCCACATTGCATTACTATTCAATCAGAATATTTCCTCTATTTCTGATTGGCTTTAATGCATGTCCCCACGGACGTGGGGAGAAATGAATGCGTGACGAACAAAAACAAACCCCACAGCACGTCTGCGGGGAGGCTATGCATGTCCCTCCTATTTCCTCAGAATCACCTGGTAAAAAAAAAAGCCTTGCGACTTGTCATTGAATCTAAGGGCGATGTTTTCGTGAATCTTCCGGCTGGTTTTGGAAAGTCTGTAGTATTTCAGGCTTTGTCTGTTGTGTATTCTCATGTGGAACCATCTCGTGAAAAGAACATTGTCATCGTTGTATCGCATCGTTGTATCGCCTCTAATAACAGATAGACGAAGCGCGTCACGCAAAGACAGCGGCGAGCACTGGAACAGTGGCGGAGATTTCACACGCTGTGCGAAGACGAAGTACCTGAATCCGGTTTATACTGGCTCAAAGATGTAGCAAAAATGCCAAACATTCGAAGGACGACGACGAATCTCTGCAAGAAAAAAAATACATCCGTTCACCTACTAAAACTCCATAACACTGCGTTGAGGAACTGGAAAAAAGTCAATGTACAGGTAAGGATGTTATGAGCTAGGGAATATTTTGAATGAAAAATTAAACAATTATTTGAACTAGGCTTTCGGAGGACCGGTGCTATCCTTAGGATCTCAATGGCCGTCTCGATCCTTGTCATCATGCATGCGCGTCCTCATCCAATGACGCACCATAATGATCAAACTATGTCGGCATCGTCAAACAGGTGGTTTTGACCCTCCTCAACGACCTCAACCACCGTGCATCGACAAAAATAGTGCAAAAATAACTTAGCCTTCCGTACGCTGGCTGCGCTTAAGGTAAAAACGGAAAGCATAAAGATGATATAAAAAGCAGTTTATTTACATTACAAGGCATTAGCGAGCGAATAAACAACTTGACACCTTCTGAAGGAATGCTTAGCGCTTTGTTCTCCTTTAAAAGAGATTACTTCTTTGCAAGAAATTCGATTTTGGTTTAAGCTTTATGATCCTTTATAGCAGGTCGGCTCGTTTGATTGTAGTAGTGGTTTGTCGTGATTGAACCCCGCATCGAACGCACCTGATCCGTTTTAGCCGCCAATTCACACGCCAAATTGCATGATTTAGGTACATGAATCGGATAAGTAAAAAAAAAATACCAAAAAAGGTGTATATAACTGAACAAGACGGCATGTGTTAATCCAGTCTTGTCGGTAAACATGGAACAAACAAAATTGATAATAGTTTTAGACTTGAAAAATTCCAAGTCTGATTTACATCCTGTTCAGAGGAGGGGGAGTAGTGACGAACAAGGGGGCTGGTAACTACCGCAAGGACATTATTATAGTCATCAGATACAGGAAAATAACGACTTTTGCTGTTCCTAGGCCCGCCAATTGACGGAGAGGACGCACTCAGCAAAAAAAAATGTATACACTGTTTAGCTTAACAACTGCTACATCCATAAAAAAATATCTTACTCATGTGACGACAATCGATTCTTGTAAATGCACTATAATTACCTCTGTAGTTTGCCAACAAATCAGCTCTTTGTTTGCAAGGATCCTTTTAAGGAGATTAGCTGGAAGTACAGCATATTCCCTTGAAAGCATTTTTAGATGTGATCAAAGGAATGAAAAGTGTTTATTTATTTTAAGTCTGCGCTTCCCTTTACTTAGTTTTTAATCCAACATCTCCCCCCCCCCCCCCCCTACCCCCCAGTCTCGCTATTTTGTAAGGTCTTTTGTGTGGGCATTCCGTGCTATCCTGTTAAAAAAGATGCGATGAGCACAACTGTCAGAAAAACTGAATCAAGTAAAACAGCGAATTGAGATTATTATCCTGCTCAGTCGTACGTGTTCCGGTTGTAGTCGATTGTGTTATTAGTCAGAATAGTCGCCGCCTCTCCGTTTACCACGGTGTTTACTCTGTTGGGCTTTTTCACGACTGAGTCAAACAATAATCTTAATATATCATGCAAATGTTGCCAATAACGGAAACTGGAATCCTTAAGGCTTCTCAGTTAAATGGATCAGTGACCACCAGTTCACGGATTATATTCACTCAAGGTCGTTGTATTTACTTCTTTAAAAAAATGAGAAGCCAAAACTTTCTATTTAACTAAAAAACGTTGACTTTTTGATTGAGTATATTACAGAAAGCTAATAGATGCAAGGCGTTTTTTAAAAAAACACACACACACATACACTTCCAGATACTTAAATAACCACTTTTTGAACTTCATCATCTCCATGATCCAATTTTAATGAAGTTAGCTCTTTTCATATTTGTTGTCAGAATGTCAGTCTCTAGCAGTTTTATCTTAATTGGCTATCACATAATCTAATTGAGCTCTCATATTAAACATGACATGAGATGAGTCAGGTATTATAAGACTACGTGAGGCCTTTGATTGACCTCCTACTACATAGTTCAATCTCTGGATTCCATACCAAAATAAAGCGAATAATGAAAAAGACACCTTAGCTCCTGGCCTGGGTCAAAATAATTTGGACGAAAACTGTCGACCTTACCCTACCTTCACGGGTACATTCTATAGAATGCGGACAGTGACCTCAAACGAATCAAAATCCACAGGTTGTCCTTGCCGTTCTTCTGAAGACAAGTCGCTTTCTTACCCTTTTCTGCGGCTTTCTACGAGGCATTTAATACTGGTACCACATGGCGTTGGTCTTGAAGAGGGCAGAGAGGGAAACTAGCTTAGCTTTTATCTCGGTACAAATGTTGGATTCCCGGGTGAAGTCTTCTTTCATTTTAGCTTCACTAGGCCATCTATAACAATGGACTTTTATGTGCCAATGGAACAGGACATTTTGGCTCGGATGCTGGTACCTTATAGACCACCAAGGCTTTGCAGATACCAAGGGAAGAGGTTTAACATGTTTGTGGTCAATCCCGAATATAATAAGTAACAAATTTTACGCGCATTAACACACAAGCAGGTTCAGGCACTAGGCGTGACCCGGGCGCTGCGGTGCAGTTTTAATAACGATGGAAGAGGGTTTAAAGCTAAGGACATCACGGCAAGTGTTTGAAGACAAGACCACAAAAAAGTAACGATTAAAAACGAAATAGCAATACACAAATAAAAAAAGACATAATCAAGTTTCATTTGATAACTGTGCGAGGGAGCATAGAATTCCCCTCATAATATTGGCAACTTGCTCATTACATGAAAAGGTATATATGATCATGATCTGGTCGTGTCCAACAGAGACGTGGACGTCATAAACTATCTTTAGTTATCAGAAGTGTAACATTCTTTGTTGAATTAATACCCACATCCTCCTTCTGTGCTAGGTTGCGTGAGGAACGCCCTCAGGGAAGCAAATGAGACGTGACAGGAGCCCATTGATGGGCTCCTGGACGTGAGAGAGGCAGGTATGTTACTTCCGCAGCTTTGAACAGAATTCACGTCAACGGCGCTGCCGTAATGATCAGATACTGATATATATTGAAACTTATGCGGTGCTGTCTTAGTTAATACTCTTTTTACGCCACCGAGTCTCCTCACCTTATTTTATCTCACCTTGAAATGGTAACAAAAATTTAGAATACAACGAAACTTAACTTACTTGCATTTTTTACTTTTTTACGGTGCAGTACAGTGGCATCAGAAAACTTTCGGACAATGATCATCGAGAAGTTTCTTGGGATTTGATTTTAAGCTAATGTTCCAAAGCTACTTGGCGTTTGCTAGAGCAAAGAAATCAATGATTTGCCATCGCGGGCAGTGTATGGTTTATGTCGACTTTGTCGGAACTACGAATAAACGTGATATAAAATCTCATCGAAGCATTCATTCTCTAAGCCAAATAAAATAAACTCTGTTTCTCAGAAGAGGAACCACCCATAATTAGAGTCGTTGCAATTTCAGTTTATACGACTTCTTTGCTACTGAGTTGTCTTCTAAAACCGTGAGTGGGTACTGATGTTCATGGACATGGTTGCCCTGGTTGTCCTTTTATAATGGCTTGAAAGAACAATTGCTGGTTTATCAGAAGCTATCTTTTGTTGTTGTTGTTGTTTTTTTTGTTGGATATTTATTTGTCAAAACGGTTAAACAAAGAGAAAAACGTATCAGTGATATTAAGTCAGTGAAGTGCAACATCACTGACGAATTTTTATCTGCAGTTTGCCGGTGAATGAAACAACACTACGCCCTTTCATAGCGTAGTTTGTTGTCTTAACCTTTATTTTCCGTTAATATACCACGACAAGTATTGTTATACAGTAAAGCACGGCCCGCATATAAGAACACACGATTTTGGGGTTCAGACTGATCTAGTTCTTATTTATCGGCTGCTTAGTGAGAAATCAGCCTGAAGATTTTTTTTGGTTTCAGAAATAATACACATAACATGTTACTAGAGGTTTAGTTAGCATATTTATTGTAAATAAATGTAAGTAAGTAAACAAATCAGTAATTATAAATCAACATGTCAAGTAAAATACAAATCTGTCAGGTAGTAAACTAGTTGACATTAACGAGTAGAAATGCAACATTAGTTGCAACATTTTTTAAATATTTCTTTCTTATTCTGACACCCTCTCCCTTATAATTATACAAGAACATGACTGTTTTATTTATCAGGCTGAACTGGTTCTCAGCCGGACGTTTCGTATACATACTTATTTATCCGAGGCTGAACTGATACGTATACTCATCAGAACCTTCGTCATCCTGATGGACATTTGCGAAATAAATATATACAAGTAACACATGCAGCCATGCAAAAATTACTTAGAAGCGTACATCTCTGTAGTTAAACCACGCTTGACATGGTGGCTAGTGAACTTTTTTCAGACTTTCGTTAACAAAATGTTCTAGCTAATTAGTGACATTTTACCTCTGTTTTGCAAAGTGATAAACTGTCCCGTTGAGGGAACACCGTTATCCTCATAAGAAGGAGTTGGCCGGCACGTGAACAACCAAGCTTATTAGGTCCCTTTTGCTTTCACTGATTATTAAAAATTCTCTTACTTCTCAAGAACAATAAACGAGTGGAACGTTTTGCCAAACGAGACAGTAAATGCCTCTTCTTTGACGGCATTCACAAACTACCTTTATTTTAATTTATAATATTATTTATTACTTTTATCTTATTTATTCATTTATCGACCGCTGGCCAATTTGCAAGAATCATCAGTTATGTGATGGAGGCAAAGTAATGGTAGATAGAGTAGATAGGTATCTCCTCTATAAGAGGATGCGTTGCGAGTATTCGATGTCCACACTGGCAACTAGTTCATTTCAATCTGATCACCACGATTTAACTTTGTTAACATTACAATGATCACAACTTTTGTAGAGACTTGGTTTTAATTCCTGGAAAGAAGAAGGAGAAGAAATCCCGACACTGGACGAGAGGAAAATTTGAGTCCAAACATATTGTTCCTCGCTCCTGGCCTTGCAATATATTGATTTAAATAACCTGCATAATACTTTATATTTATCTTGTTAATATATCTCAACGAACTTAAATACCGGTTAAAACAAACTTCTTCCAGGTTGATAAGGATAACTGGGATGACAGCAACAGGACCCAGAAGGTAGCTTGCCTTCATTAAAACAAAACCTTTACTGGCAAAGTTATACGTCAGCAGACTCGTTGGTTATCCGCAGTTCGTCCATGGGCCGTGCCTCTCCGCAGTCCAAGGTCTTTCTAAAGCATGAGGAGTAACGGCCCTCCAGTCTAACGTCTACAGCGCGCGGGTTCGACTTCGACTTGAATCGCAGTTTTCGTACAATCGATTGTATGCCTGTTCTAAACCGTGCAGCAATAGGTCGTCCTTCATTCCCCAGAACCACGCGCGGCGAGCGAAAAAGTAAAATTTTATCAAATCGTTGCTGTCGATCTGGTAGTAGCCTACGCCACAGACAAAACCAAGCCCAGGTTAAGTTACTAACCGGGGCTTAATTAAGAAGCAGGCTATCTGTGTCAGTGACTCAAAGAGAAATAAGAGACTGCTCGAAGTCTGCAGTGGAACCTCGATATAACGAACGAAGTCCTCGGTATGGCGAACAATTTTCTTTATCCCAATAACAGTAAAAGGTATATGAAAAAGAACCTCGATACTAACGAAATCTCGTTATGGCGAGCAAATTTTTATTTTGTTCCTAGCGATATTTTCCCCATCATCTAAGAGTATTTCACCAAATAGCCAAGGTATTGGAAACATAATTAGTACTGTATGGACCAAAATAGAAAAATCATCAGACTATAATATCCCGATTAGTAATGGTAACAGGACTGAGTGGAGTCCAATTCGGTCTGTAATCATACAAGTGATTAACAAAATCGGACGACCGCGTAGCGGGAGTCCGATTTGTTTAATCACGAGTATGATTACAGACCGAATTGGACGACACGAAGTTGTTACCAATTAATCATAACTTTAACAAAATTTGCAATATAATTAGGCTATTGTTTAAATCAAAACACAAGAAATTCGAAATTTTGTTTTGCTAGCAGTGAAAATAAAAAGCCATTTAAGCGCGCGCGTAATGGCGCGTACTGTCCAATTACTTAGGCATGACGCGTACTGTCCTATTAAACTGTCCAATTAAGGCTGAAATCAGGGCAGTTGATAGCCAATCAGATTTGACAATTTTGTTATAGTTATGATTATTATCTGAATTATGTCCCCGAAAATACGATGTCACGAATGGGAACCCCCTTCTCCCCGGCTCCTCCTTCAGGTGATCACCCAATGAGAGTCCGCCATTCCCAGGAGATATACATTCCCTAAAAAATACTCTTGTCCTTAATCCATCAGCTGATGATTACCAGACTAATAGCTATCGTTTTCCACCGCTAAATGCGTTATTAAACCTCTCAATAAACCACTTGATCGCTCGGCGAACAAAGAACTGTAAACAAATACTCGAGGTGAAAGTATTCAACAACCGTGCGTAATCACAGCCAGCGCCTCATTCCAACAATGAGATCTACAGAGTTGGTAACTTCGCTTTCCTTCAGGTTTTTAAACGGTTTAATAACGACTGCTTCAAGAAAACAGCTGAGGTAAAACGAATAGAAAACAAACAAATGAATTAGTATTAAATTATTAGAACCTCTGCCAGGAAATGCGGATAATCTAATGAATTATTTAAAAGGGTTAAGGATGCCATACCGAGCCAAGGCGGACAACACGCCACGTACGGCAATTCTTGCTGGGACCAAAAAAGACAGTTTAAAACAAAGAAATTGGATTCCAAACGATATGAGTGATCGAATTAGCAAGGTTTAAATATAAATTCCTTAACGTTTCTCTTCAAAGATGGTTACATTCATTCCTTTTATGTTGTCAATAGCACTTTATATACTTAGTCTTAACCGTTCTCTCAGTTTTATATTGCTTACTTAGCACTTGAAAAGGGCTTCGAAGCAAACTCATTCCATCAGCATGGGGTAGAACTGACTGAGTGAGTGGTATTATCAGCGTATCTTATTTCGCTGTTATATTTCTACAAAGTATTTTTCAAATTAACCCTTTGCAGGGGAACTGTTATCTTAATAAGCCCTTAATATTTCAACAGCTCTGTCAGAAAAGGGCAGATGATAGCCAGAAAAAGAGGGAATTTGTTTGTCACACTCATTCACCGATCACTACCTGTGACATATATTCAAACCTGGCTATAAAAGCACGAACTAGAATTTTTTGTGGAGAACTAAACAACCGAGCCTCAGGAATCAGGGTTTCTGTTCAAGACATTTCCATGCATTTCAACAAAAGCCCTAAGTACGTTCACATGAACTCAGACGACACGTGTTATGCGGAGAAAAATAAAGCAGCGTAGCGTACCTGGATTATAATATTCTGATCTGTTCCGATGTGAAACAACGATACATTTTACATGAATCATGTTCTCTGTTTAACTTGTTTTCGTCTAAAAATGAAAGAATAACATAGAACAAAGCTGTTGTGAAATTGTCTGGTCTTGCCTAAACCGTCGTGGTATGTAATGAATCATGCACGTATTTTCGGACGGATGATATGTATAATATTTTCAAATGTCTTCATCGTGTTCTTGAGCAACTAGCAGAGTTCCACGCAAGTTAAAAGAAACCAATAACTTCAGGAGAAATGTCCAATCCCCCTTTCCCTTCTTTACATGACATGATGTCGAATCATTTTGTTGGCGAAGAATCTTTTACCAATGGAAATTTATTATACTTATCGGTGATCTGCTTACCATTATAGAGTCGTGCTTATACTATAAAAGCCAGCCAAAAATTTAATGATCTAATTAGCATTTTGTCAAAACTGACAAAACCCTTTCTTCCCTTATACTGTTTCAAACGTTTACCGCCCCTTTGTAAAAAATGGACGATCACCATTTATTATCTTAATTGGCTGTCAAACAGATTAATCGAGTCCGGATGTGGTGTAATAATATTTAGCAGCTTGGAATCGTTATTGACGCTTGAATTGCCGTGTGGGCGTTAATATAAACTCGTTCGATTGTTGTCCAAATCACAGATACATGGCATCGTTTACAATAAACGCGATATTGGGGCAGTCGCTCCCAAGAATAGATAAAACAAGAGATCCTGAGCGGGACAGTGAGCCAAATGAACTGGTCGCAGACGCTTTCAGGGCAGGTTTGTGTCTTTCAAGCTATCCTCTTCAGGCGAAATGTAACTTTCTTCTAGTATAGAATCTGCAACACCACTGGCGATGGCCGGGGACATTGCCTACGACCATGTAATGCGGTTCTAATTTGAATTTTTATTTTCTTGTTGTTGTGTTATGTAGCGAGAAATAAATTTGTTGAGGGGCAAGACGAAGGAGAAGAGGAAATTGGCGGCTCCCCAAGCCGCGATGATCTTCATTTCAACAAAGCTCGAAGACGAAGAACTGCTTTTACTAGCAGCCAGTTAAAATCCTTGGAACAAATGTTCCGCGACAAGAAATATTTAACCATAAACGAGCGAAACAACTTGGCCAAAAACCTTAATCTTACAGACACTCAAATTAAAACGTGGTTCCAGAATCGGAGAACAAAGTGGAAAAAACAGATGGCGCCCGACTTTGAGGCCAGCTTAAGATGGGAGGAAAGAAACTCTATATTTAGTCAGATGCAGGCAGGTTTTCCTTATTACGGGGCTGGCCGAGAATTGGCAGTTCCCTTACATCAACTACCGATACAAAACTATAACTGTCGCAGATTTTGCCATTCGTCGAATCTTCAAGTTGTCTATGGAAACATGTCGATGCAACCATTCGCAACTCAATTTGGTTATCATATGGTTAATCAGTAATGTGGTCATTTCCTACTCTGTGCCAGTCATCGTTAGAACAACAAAATGTCAAGTCAGTTGAAGTGTGTGGGCGAACCAAGTGAAAAAACACGATTGGGCCCGAACACCGTAATATGACGAATTTACACAGCAGTACGTGGTCAATGACTTATTAAGTTAAGGGTTCTCGTACAGTGGCTGATCCCGATCATTCGAACTTTCGTGAGGAAAAGAAACTGAATCAGTATGCAGTAGTGCGAACTATCAGGAGGTTTAAAAAATCGGATTAAAATAACAGTGTTTGACAAGGGAAGGGAAGTTCAGTTATGGCCCGGTTCGAATGATCGGGAGTTTCGAGAAACGAGGGTTCGAGAACTCGGGATTACAGTGCGGACAATTGCAGTGACAAATGGTTAACTTTTACCCCTGTCAACGAACGCTATAATACATTGCTGCCTTTATTACTTTGTAAGATCGAAGCATTGATTGAAGCCACGACGGGAAAAAAAAACAAAAAAACAGGAAAATGCCAAGAAGCTAATTAGATTCCTTAAGAGTTTACTGTGTGTGAACAGAAAAACTGAGTTTTTGCCTTCGGATATAAGCAGCCATGATGGAATATTACACAGAACAAATTGCGGATGACAAACAAGTTCATTCACAGTCAATTGAAGTTCACGAGTTTATGAACGGAAATAGTTAATGTTCTGCGTGGCTTTTTGTAGCCGGGACCATTTAGCTTTGGAACTTAAATGTTTACCTTACAGCCCCTTAAAGTTATTCACGATATCCTTCACTTAAAAAAACATTAAAATCATTCATTAAGTAAACACGTAAACCTCATGGCATTTCCGAAGACTGAGAATTATAACTTGAAACTTGTGGAATTCAGTAAGGTTGTAATTTATATCAAAATAGCTAGAGATCCCTAGACCGATTTGTAAGAAATGTTTATTGTGTAAATGCAGTGTAAGTTGACGATCAGTGTTACGAAGAAAGGTAAAATTAGTTAACGGTACATGTATGTAGTGTACACACATCATAACTTTAAATTATTAAACTTTGGGTACAAATTGTAAATGCACATTCAGCCGAAAAAAGGACATTGAATTGTTATCGCAAAATAATGTATACTTGACGTAAGAAATATGCCCTAATAAATGTTTTTTTAATATTAAGATTTCTTGTTCACCCTTTTTGTTCTCAAAGCTTTGAATCACTATCCCTCTCCCTCCAATAGCTCACCGTTCAAACACTTTCGGGTAATTAACCGTTGCGTTATTCGGTGAGGAAATACGTGTGCTTAAAAGCTTTCTCCGATTTTCTCAGATTATACTAGAAATCCAGGATATAAACCCTAGTATCCTGTAAATACAGTCAGCTCGCGACCACTAGCGAAGTTCGCGTGTGATGACTGCGAGAGCTCAGGGTCGTAGGGTGGTGGTCGTTGTTGGTTGAGCTAGGTGATAGATTCTCAAAGCTGCTCTAAAATCATTTAAAGCCAAATTAGCTTTTCTCAAGCTCCCGGGGGGGGGGGGGGGGGGGTACTCCCATATATGGGCTCTATAGGTACGTGCCGCGGAATAGGGGTATGGTTTTTTGAGGTTCTCGGTCCTTAAATAGGGTATCTTGTTTGACCCTTTTGTTTCTGTGTCCCTGGTGTGGTCCTTAGATAGGGTAGCTTAATTGTATTATCTAATACTGGAGTGTGAAAACGCCCGCCGGTTATGATTGCATATTATTAAACTAGGCTTATTCTAGTATTTTATGCTTGATGCTTTCGATCCAATGTTACAGAGAAGAAATAAAATTTTCCTTTTCATGCTATTAATAATTTTGTTTTTCCCTCGAATAGGGTGTCATTTTTCGGCTTTGGGCCTTAAAAAGGGTATCAGTATTTGCTTTCTTAGTCCTTAAATAGGGTTAGGGTTCATGAACCTTCGCGGCGCACCCCTATCCAAAATTCGCGGGAGTACCCCCCCCCCCCCCGGGGGCTCAAGCTCTTCCTGGCCCAAGCCTTGGAAGATTTAATTAACATGCCGCAGTTGTGTCGAATGGAATGCGCTTGCCCGAGAGTACATTGTTTCCTGTTTCCTTTGAAGTCTATGAAGGAGCTGACGTTCTGACTTAATGTAAAAACCCAACGGCTTGAGTTTCAGTAAAAAAGGCAATGGTTTATCTCAGTTAACAATTTTGATTGTACCGCATGGCTAATAGCGCGTTACATGCATGTGCATTACCGTATTTCCTCGAATAATAGCCGGGGGCTTTATAAAAAGGGGGCGTTTAAGCGAGGGACGGCTATTATTCGACGAAATACGTTATTTGATGGTCGATGTCCATAACGAAGTTCAAACAAGAACAGCTAATGACAGCCTAAAATAGCAAAAATTTTCCGCGTGACGTCTTGGGAGGTATAGCTTGTAGGGGACGTACCAATAGAATTAAAAATGTGCAAAAGGTGGGTTAATCCCTTTCGGCTTCCCACCAAATCATAAGACGTTGAATGAAATTTTTTGCCGATTTTTCAACTAATACAAAGCTATAATAGTCTTGTTCGTAATCGTGCGCTAGGCAGTTCTAACTTTTGTAGATATTCAAAGAAGACAGACGGCAAATTATTGTTGCTCGAAATATCTAAAAGTCGTAACTGTTCATCAGTAGGTGCCTAAAATGTGTGAAATTGAATTAATTTCTACTCTCTTACTCAGATTCTCTGCATGGTTTGCGGCTGTGCGTTCGAGACCTGGTGTGATAACTCAAGTTAAGTTTTCGCATTTGTTTTTGCCAGGTTTTCCAATCAGAAGCAGCGCTCCTGTTCAGAGTAACTAAGGACATATTTCCGCTGAAAACGCCACAGTAACTCGTAAAGGTCTCTTAAAAATAGGTATCAATGGAACAGTATCGTTATCTTGCTGTTGGATTGGGCAGATCGACTCTAATTTTGGGACTTCAACTGAAAGGTCTCCTAAAACCACGGGAAGAAGTAAGTTAGGTTTGTCACGGAGAAGACGGATTGCAAATTATTTTTTGCGAGGCAAAAGGGTGAAAGAACTTTACAAAAGTCCCTTGACCACAAACGTCTTCGCATGTGCGCTCTTTGTGCGTTGGTATTGTTTTCAACTCTACTGCCTTGAGAATTCATTTACGCTTTACAACATTACAATTTAAAAATATGAGCCTTGGTTGTGAAATGTGCTCGGCTGACGTAAACATGCATCATGTATAAGGACTATTCTAAACGTAACCCAGTTGCGTGGATAGTGCAGCCAGGTGATCTGTAACGTCATTGCGGGGGCCTGGGGAAAGAAATTTTAATGCCGTATCCCATAAACCAATGCGCGCACCAATTCAATTCAATTCAATCTGTTCCCGTCAGCTTTGGTTTATGGGATACGGCATTAAAATTTCTTTCCCCAGGCCCCCGCAGTGACGTCACATAGACATAGACATATATTAGACATATCACCTGGAGAGCGAGACTGAGCTCTGATTTCAGTACAGTTGGGGAGCAAGGAGTAGCGTAGTGATGAGAGCTCTCGCCTCCTACCAATTTGGCCCGGGTTAAAATCCCCGCTTTGACGCCAAATCTGAGTTGAGTTTGCTCCAAGAGGTTTTACTCCGAGGACTCCAGTTTTGCCATATCCTCGACCGTAACCTTTTATTAGTCCGTTGGCCAGCGAGTGAAACCCTCCCCCCCCACCCTGGGAACTTTTGCAGATATATACCGTCTGAAAGCTTAGGGCGAGGAGATTCCAAATAAGGTTCTTTTCAGTTGTTAAGTTGCTGTAGGTGACTGTACGGTGGCATTTCTTTCTTGAGTGAAAATCCACAGGGTACCTATGCCATGGGTTTTAAAGAAAAATTATCAAAAACTATGAAGCAATGAATAAAGCAACGTGAAATTGTGTCTTTTTACTTACCTCTGTCATCTCTACAGAAATTTGCATCTGGGCATCTTTTGTCCTTATTGTATCCAGAAAACAGTATTTGGTTTTGTCCTATTAAAACTTCTGACATGCGCAGTATCCTCGTTTAGGTCCTGGTACGGTGCCCAGATGCAAATTTCTGCAGACGTCAATTTTTTTCAAGCTAGCACTTAGTTTAGTCTCATGTCGGAATGCTCCCGGTAATGCATTCCATATCTTCAAGGCCGGGTATCACCAAGATCTCAAGTTCAAGCCTTGCTTAATTGTAGAGTTGCGACCATTAACACATTCAAACTGCTCTCTTTGGGATAAATTAGATTTAAACCATTCAAGAACAACACCTTTTGTGTTACAATCAGAGTGGAGCTTAGTTAATAGAATCAGTGCATGGTTAACAGTACCAATACTTTTTTTCAAGTTTATAAATACGTCACATTCAAGTTCAGATTCAGTGATAGCAATAAGTGATGACAGGAGTGATCGATGCTTTGTCCCTGAAACCAAACTGAAGTGGGCAAAATATATTTTTTAAATTAATTATTCCAATGATATGCAATAGTGAGGTAATAACACTTTCAATAACGATGATGACGATGATGATGATGATATTGGGGCAGTCGCTCACAAGAGTACATAAAACAAGAGACCCTGAGCGGGACAGTGAGCCAAATGAACTGGTCGCAGACGCTTTCAGGGCAGGTTTGTGTCTTTCAAGCTATCCTCTTCTGGCTAAAACTGATGTAGCTTTCTCCTAGTACAGAATCTGCGACACCAAAAAATCGGACGATGGGGACTGCCTACGACCATGTAAAGCGTTGTAATTTTCTTGTTGTGTTATGTAGCAAGAGATGAATTTGTTGAGGGGTAAGATAGAGAAGGATAAGAAGAAATTGGCGGCTCCCCAAGCCGCGATCAAGCCGCGGTCTTCATTTCAACAAAGCATGAAGGCGAAGGAATGCTTTTACTAGCAGCTGGTTAAAGTCCTTGGAAGAAATGTTACACGACTAGAAGCATTTAACGATCAACGAGCGAAACAACTTGGCTAAAAGCCTTAATCTTACAGACACTGCTCTGTCGCACTTTGTAATAAACTTGAAATGGATGGTCGGAGTACAAACCCAATAATAAGGGGGTGTTTACATGACACCGGGGCGACTTTCGCGCCGCGGCGAGTTCACTCCGGTTCCCTCTCATGGCTCTACATTTGTTTACATGATACCACCACAAAATGTCATGCCGGCGCGAGTCGCCCCGGCGTGAGTTCACACCGGTTGTCGCACCGGGGCGAGATTTCACTCCGGTGCGAGATTTCGCAACGGTATCATGTAAACACGAAACGACAACCCGTTTCGGTGTGAAATCGGTCTGCCAGTAGACTGGAACGGGTAGCGCATGCGTAATGTTCGCGATTTTGAATCACACGTTTATTTTATCAACATGAAGTGTACCTTCAAATAACGAGATGTGAAATGACCCAGTCATCATGTAAACGCGATACGAAATCAAAAAGTCATCGCGGTATGAAACTCGCGCCGGTGCGAGTTTTCTCATGTAAACACCCCCTAAGTATCATCATCGACACCAACAACAACAATAGCAACAATAACAATAATAATTGTTTATTGTTATTACTATTGAGGGTAATTTGTGAGGATGATTATATTACTTAATATATAGATGCCACTTTTTAAACGACCACCATAGTAACACAGAGTAATTTACTATTTATTTCCAACATCTAGGCATAAACTTGATTGACACAATAACGTATTTTGATGTCATTATGAAGTCATGTTGTTGAATCTATTCGCAAATCCAATTCCATGATTTTTCAATCAAGGCGAAAAATACTCAGATGGTAGGTGTTTGAGAAAATCAAGAGGTTGGTAAACGATCTCTTGGTATACACATTAATTATCTTAAACAATAACGTCATTCATTGTTAAAGAAGGATCTGGAACCTTTTCGTGGCCTACCCACACGCACAGACGTCAAGTTTGCTATCAACTGTGTAAAGTTATTACTCGGGGTATAACGGGAAATGTCAGCGTTAAAAAAAATATCATTAAGATTGTTTGGGCCTTCAAGTGGTGTCATGTTTGAATCACGGCGAATAATCTCAAATCGAAACTGGCCAAATGCTTGGCTCGTACTACCCTATATAGGTCTTGGATGGCTTTATCATCATCATCATGAACATATTTTGGCAACACAAGTAGCATACTTCAAAGCCTAGGCACAGACACTTCAATATTTAGCTACAGAGAAAGAACTTGTGGCAACAAAAGGGCAAAAATGCCTTGTTACAACTTATATAGAGCATGAAAGTTGAGCATGAACGTTCGAGAATGAGACCTTTTGTTAGTACCATCGTACTTAAGATTTGCTTTTCGTGTTTGCATTTTTTTAGTTTTGTTATCTTAGATGTGCCACACTTTGCAATGTCCCATTTTCTGATTATTATGAATCTCTTTTTTTCATGTCGGTTGTAGGGCATTCGAAATTTTCACAAAATTAGCGGTCATTGTGGCACAATGACATGGGCCAATGATATGCAATTGTGAGATAATAACAGTTTTAATAACGATGATGACGATAACGATGATGATGATAATGATAATGTCATTGTCCGATTATGATAATGATTGTGGCACTGTGTTGTTCTCGATGTTTGTGTTTTTTGGTTCTATGAAATATTAGTATAGCGTATTTATGGTATAATAAACACTAAAATCTAGTTAAATCTCTGGTCATATCCTCGCAGGTAATGAAACCGGGTTTTTTCGGTTCCCATGCTGCTAGTAAAACTTTCAAAATATTTTGCTTATACAGTCAAGGACACCTTACTTTTATGGAAAACCCGATAATACGGATAGCAGCTAAATTACAATACAAAACCCCATCGCTACGGACTCTCGCTGTTATGGACACTGTCTCATGGTCTTGAGGTCGTCCGCGTAGAATGAGTTGTACTTTCCTACAAAAATCCTTGAAACCGGAAGGCCCCAGTTGATGTGAACACTTTCCTCCGCCCCAACTTGAGAAATTGGTGCTGAAAACCGTTCAGTGGAATGTTATTATTAAAATTATTGTTCTTGTTGTTGTTCTTGTTGTTGCGATAAGTTTTATTACAAAGTGCGACAGGTATTACAAGGTGCGGTGATTATTGCAAAGTGCGACAGAACAGACACTCAAATTAAAACGTGGTTCAGGGATCGGCGAACAAAGTGGAAAAAACAGATGGCGCTCGATTTTGAGGCCAGCTAAAGATGGGAGGAGAGAAACTCAGTAGTTAGTCATACGCAGGCAGGTTTTTCTTATTATGGGGGTGGCCGAGAATTGGCAGTACCCTTACATCAACTACCTAAAGTATACAGAACTTTAACTTTGTCTACGGCAACATGTCCATGCAACCATTCGCAACTCAGTTTAGTTATCATATGGCTAATCAATAATGTGGTTACTTCCTACTCTGTGCCAGTCATCGTTAGAAGTGTGTGGGTGAGCCATGTCAAAAAACCGCAGTGGGCCCCAACACCGTAATATGAGGAATTTACACAGCAGTACGTGGTGACTTAAGTTGAGGACAGTCAGTGGAATCCCGATCATTCGAACTTTCGGGAGGAAAGGAAACTGACTGAATTAGTATACAGCAGAGCGAACTATCAGGAGGTTAAAATAACAGTGTTTGACAAGGGAAGGGAAGTTCAGTTATGGCCCGGTTTGAATGATCGGGTGTTTCGAGAAACCTAGGGTTCGAGAACTCGGGATTACAGTGCGGAGAATTCCAGTGACAAGTGGTTAATTTTTACGCCTATCAACGAAAGCTATAATATTAGATTTATTACTTTGAAAATCGACGGATTGATTGAAGCCACGACGGGAATAATTTAACAGGAAAATGCCAAGAAGCTAATCAGATTCTTTAAGAGTTAACTGCGTGTGAATACAAAAACTGAGTTTTTGCTCTCGGTTATTAACAGCCATGATGGAATATAACAACAAATTGTGTGACTGCCAAACAAGTTCATTTGCACTCAATCGAAGTCCATAGATAGTACGAGTTCATAAACGGGAAATAGTTACTGTTCTGCGTAGCTTTTTATAGCTGAGACCATTTAGCTTTAAAACTTAAATGTTTACCTTTCATTAAAGTCATTTATTATATAAACACATAAACCTTATGGCACGTCAAAGATTGGGAATTATAACTTGAAATTTGTGGTCATTCAGTATGGTTGTATTAAATTTACATGAAAATACTAGGCTGATTGTAAGAAATGTTTATCGTGTAAATACAGTGTAAATGGACGATTCGAGTGTTGAAAGAGACATTCGTGGCGGAGTGTACCGAAAAAAATGAAGAAGGGTAAAATTAGTTACGGCGGCGTATAGTGTACACACATCATAACTTAAATTAAACTTTGGCTACAAAATTGTAAATGCACATTCAGCCAAAAAAAGGACGCTGAATTATTATCTCAAAAGTAATATGTATACTTAAAGTGAGAAATATGCCCCAATAAAATTTTTTAGAGAGACTTCTTGATCACCACTTTCGGGCGGATACGTTGTTCGGTGAGGAAATGCGTGTGCTTGAAAGCTTTCTCTGATTTTCTCTGGAAAACGCCACAGTAACTTGTAAAGGTCTCTTAAAAATAGGCATTAATGAAACATGTACAGTATCTTTATCGTGCTCTGTGCTTTAACATTCTTAATGATTTGCATTCTTAAGACCAGATTATCCAATCCGGAACCAAGGAAAGTTATTGTTGCCTTTGATTGGATACTCGGTTCAGAGTAAAGCAACCTCTAATAGTTTACGGTGGTCAGTACGTTTAAGCATCAAGCCATATTTGAAAAACTAAGTTCGCGCTGTAGACTTCATAAATCGAGGACCAGTCAATGCACTATTTATTTATATTGACCGCTTTAGATAGACTAACTTTACACTTACGAGTCGGATTGGGCAGATCGACTTTAATTTTGGGGCTTCAGCAGTAAGGTCTCTTAAAACCACAGGAAGAGGTAAGCTACACAAAGCTTGTCACGGAAAGAAGACGGTATGCAAATTAAATTATTTTTTGTAAGGCAAAAGGGTGAGAGAACTTAACAAAACTCCATTGATCACCCAAAGAGCAACCAAAAAAGTACTGGCTCTTATACATAATTAAGCCAGACGAGCAAATTTCATCACCAGGCCTCACTTGTAAACAAAATTCTTTGCCTTAAATTTGCACTCTTTGTACGTGGGTATTCCTTTCAACTCTGTTGCCTTGGGAATTCATTTACGCAAAATGTTACAACATTACAACTTAAAAACTAGGTTTGGTGGTGGTGGTGAAGTGTGCTCGTCTGACGTAAGCGTGCATAAGGGCTATCCTGAACCCATGCAGTTTCGTGGATGGTCCAAAGAGCTCTGAATTCTGATATCAGTACAGGTAGGGAGCAAGGGTGGCGTAGTGGTGAGAGCACTCACCTCCCATCTTGATCAATGTGGCCCGGGTTCAAGTCCCGGTTTCGACGCCATCTGTGGGTTGCTCCGAGAGGTTTTTCTCTCTGTACTTCAGACAAGAAGTTTGCCATCTCCTCGGAAGCCATGATATTTCCACGATAAGTTGGAATCAAGATGTTATGCTTAATAAGTACTTAGAACAGTCAAATTATTTAATAGGTACATCCTCAATTTTAATCCCAAGAGGCTGATTAGGCTGACGTTTTATTGGAGTGAAAAAGAATAATTTAGCTTTAGAGATACTACAAGTGCTAACTGGTTGGTACTTCATGATCCATTCTGCAAGAGACTGACGTAGTGTTTTTTCAAGGTGACTTAGGTTTTCACTAGAAAAATAAAGGTTAGACTATCAGCAAACAAGAATGAAATGTCAGTATGCTAAAAGTATTAGGCAAATCATTTACATATTATAAGAATAAAAGTATAATCGAAGAGCTGATCCTTGTGGAACAGGTCACTCGGGAAATTGAGTTGAACAAACTGCTCTCTTTAGGATAAATAAGATTTAAGCCATTCATGTATTCTATAATGGTGGAGCTTAGTTAATAGAATCAGTGCATGGCTAACAGAGTCAAAACCTTTTTCTCAAATCTATAAATACGTCACATCCAAACTCACTATTATCAATGGACTGATGAAAAGATTCAGTGGATAAGAGCATTGAGTGGTCGAACCTTTGTCCCTGAGACCAATTTGAAGTGGGCAAAGTAGTTGGAGAGAACGGAAATTGGTCTATAACTTTCCTTGTGAAATCTAGAGCATTTCCTAAAGACAAGGGTAACCCGTGCTAATTTTAATTTATCAGGAAAATTGCCAGTTGTAAGGGAATTACTTATAAAAAAAAGCTAGAGGCTCAGATATATACTCCTTAATAATTTTCAAAATAGTAACAGGTATACTGAATGGACCCGACAAGACTTGCTAGCATTCATATTACCCAGTTCGGTCCACACACGAGGCCTGGCGTTATTTACTATAATTACCGAAAAATCGGGAAATCAAATTTGAAGAGAAGAAGGAATAACCTAGCTATTAGTAATTTATTCTCCACAATGCTCAATCAAACGCTCCTAGCGTTTGGTTTTTGTTTTGGTTTGTTTATTTGTTATATATATATATATATATACTCGTTCGATTGTTGTCCAAATCACAGATACATGGCATCGTTTACAATAAACGCGATATTGGGGCAATCGCTTCCAAGAATAGATAAAACAAGAGATCCTGAGCCGGACAGTGAGCCAAATGAACTGGTCGCAGACGCTTTCAGGGCAGGTTTGTGTCTTTCAAGCTATCCTCTTCTGGCTAAATGTACGTAGTTTTCTCCTAGTATAGAATCTACAACTACACCACTGGCAATGGCCGGGGACATTGCCTACGACCATGTAATGCGGTTTTAATTTGAATTTTATTTTCTTGTTGTTGTGTTATGTAGCGAGAAATGAATTTGTTGAGGGGAAAGATGAAGGAGAAGAGGAAATTGGCGGCTCCCCAAGCCGCGACGATCTTCATTTCAACAAAGCTCGAAGACGAAGAAATGCTTTTACTAACAGCCAGTTAAAATCCTTGGAACAAATGTTCCGCGACAAGAAATATTTAACCATCAACGAGCGAGGCAACTTGGCTAAAAACCTTAATCTTACAGACTCTCAAATTAAAACGTGGTTCCAGAATCGGCGAACAAAGTGGAAAAAACAGATGGCGCCCGACTTTGAGGCCAGCTTAAGATGGGAGGAAAGAAATTCTATATTTAGTCATATGCAGGCAGGTTTTCCTTATTACGGGGCTGGTCGAGAAGGGAAGTTCAGTTATGGTCCGATTCAAATGATCGGGAGTTTCGAGAACTCCGGATTAGAGTGCGGAGAATAGCAATGACAATTAATGGTTAATTTTTACCCCTGTCAACGAACGCTATAATATTACCTTTATTACTTTGAAAAATCGACGCTTTGATTGAAGCCAAGGCGGAATAATTTTAGAAACAGGAAAATGCCAAGAAGCTAATCAGATTCTTTAAGAATTTACTGCGTGTGAACAGAAAAACTTAGTTTTTGCCCTCGGATATAAGCAGCCATGATGGAATATTATACAGAACAAATTGAGGATGACAAACAGGTTCATTCACAGTCAATCGAAGTTCATAGTACGAGTTTATAAACGGAAATAGTTAATGTTCTGCGTAGCTTTTTGTAGCCGAGACCATTTAGCTTTAAAACTTATTAATTAAAAATGTTTACCTTACAGTTCGCCACGATATCCTTTCCCTTAAAAATACATTTAAGCAGGAGCCCATCATGGGCTCCTGATTTAAGTCATTTATTATGTAAACACGTAAACCTCATGGCATTTCCGAAGACTGATAATTATAACTTGAAACTTAAGTTCATTTGAGGGTCCACAATAGGGGTTCTCAAATCCCGCTTTCCCGCCTTTTTTTCTTCTCAATCCCGCCATCCCGCTCCTTTTTATGCCCGGATCCCGATCCCGCCCCATTTTTTAACGAGATTTTTGACATTTTTTGCTTGATCATTGAAATAGGTGTTATGACTTACCTTCTAACAATTGTCAGTTTTGATGGTTCTCAACATCACAATTAGCGACCATAACTTTATTTTCTGTTTTGCTTAATTATTTTTTCGTCCTCGCATTGGTACATGAAGCCAATTCTGTCAATTGTGGAGTTTAGGACATGGAAATTGTATATAAACACACAGGTCTCATTTAAGAAAACATAAACCTGCTATTAAATCTAACAGCACGACCAAATGCGGATGCCCTTCCAAGCAGGAAGATCGCTTCACCATCCAAGTGGCGACCCTTGCAACACAATCAACACAAGGATAATGAGGTCATTGAAAACAATAAATAACGGATAGCAGTAAACTCAGGTCGACTCACCTGACTGTTTCTTTTAAGGTTTTCAAGGTCTTCACTTGCCTTGAGACGGGAGCTCTAAATTTTTCTTTCCGAAGAAACGCATTACCACTGGCACCTTTCTCGTAATATAAAGCCACACACAATTTATGATGTCTACCACATTGTCCACTTCTATCAGCTCTGGTGTGGCCATACTGTCGCCAGACTTACTTTAATAGCAAACGCTCAGTCCAAAGGATCGTCCAGGTCCGACAGGTCCATCCGGCCAGGCAAAAGCAGAAAAGGTCAAATCCGTCAACAAAACAGGAACGAGTGCAGGATCTTAACGAACGTGACTTCTAACCTCAGTGATTTGATACCTCTTTCCGAGTGACGAAAACGACGAAAACAGTAAAACAGGAAAACAGGAAAAGACGAACAACACAAAAAAGTGAGAATGGGCAAAATTTGACAGGCTTCACTTCCTTTGACACTCATAGCTTGACTACAAAGGCGGTATACATGCTTAAGAACCTTTTTTTTTTTTTCAGTCAACGCTAATCAATTTTTAGTCAAGACAAAACTAAACTCCCGTATCCCGCTATTTCTTCCTTACGATTCCCGAATCCCATCCCCATAAAAAAAGGAAATCCCGCTCCCGCTGGTTGCTAAAATTTCCGCATCCCGCTTCTGTTTTCAGCTCATATCCCGTATATCACCACGAAAAATAGCCAAATCCCGCATCCCGCCAAACGTATTGTGGACCCTCTTCATTTAGTATGGTTGTAATTTATATCAAAATACCTAGAGATCTCTAGACCGATTTGTAAGAAATGTTTATTGCGGCAAATGCAGTGTAAGTGGACGATCAGTGTTAAAAGCGACGTTCGTGGCGCAGTGTACGAAGAAACGTAATTAGTTAACGCCGTACATGTATGTAGTCAACACACATCATAACTTTAAATTAATAAACTTTGGATACAAATTGTAAATGCACATTCAGCCGAAAAAAGGGCATTGAATTATTATCGCAAAATAATGTATACTTGAAGTAAGAAATATGCCCTAATAATTTTTTTTTGAATAAGATTTCTTGTTCACCCTTTTTGTGAGGAGCAGGGGCGTAGCCAGAATTTTTCAAAGGGGGGGTCACAGAGGCTACTCACCAGATCACCATCCGGGGATCGCCCACTATATATGGTTTATACCGCTGCTTTCCCTCGTTTATCAGCGGGCTCAATCGTATTATCGCGGCATGAAGGCCCTTATTAACTAAAGACAAGAGCCGTTGACGAAAATGCTTTACAAAAAACAATTTTAAAAACGTGGGCTTTTCAACAATGGCTTTTACGGCCAAGATATTGTCATGACGTTTTCGTCACCTGAATATTGTAGGTTGTTTGCTCAAAAGAAGGCCTACCAAGGGGGGGGGGGGGGTCACGGGCACCCCAGGACCCCCCCCCCTAGCTACGCCCCTGAGGAGATACGTGTGCTTAAAAGCTTTCTCCGATTTTCTCACCAGAAATCCAGGATATAAACCCTAATAACCCTGTAAATACAGTCAGTTCGCGTGTGATGACTGCGAGAGCTCAGGGTCATAGGGTGGTGGTCGTTGTTCTCCGGTAAATTAAGGAATGGGGCACTGCAAATTTGGAGGGGGGTGGTCTGTTTTAGTAGGGATTTTACCTTTCGCATTGATATTTTTAATTCAATATTTACTCCCCATAAGCATTCATTTTTCATTATTACTAATGTATTGTCTGTGTCACGTGACTTGCCACACCCATTTTTGACTTTTTATTTGAATCCAAATTTACACCACTTTATAGATAACACTTGTAATTTAATTCACTTTTTGTCAATGACTATTGACACAAAGTTTATGGAATTAATCGGGGTTTTCTTAAATTATCTACGTTTTGTAACTATAACGTATCTTGTTAAGAGGGAGACTGGGACGAGAGAAAAATATCTAATAATTACGAAGGAATGGATCATTTCACAAATCCCCGATTAATTTAGCTTATTTGACTGTAAATGAAATATTGTGGAAGGAAAAACGATTGTGTTCACATTCAGTAAACTGGTGTAATCTGCAAAGTCCAAATTTTGCATAATTATGGGCGTGGCTGGTCACGTGATCTGAAAAAAGTAGTGTTTAAGGTCCAAAGTGGTTCTGGTCTTAGACACAGCGGTCTAAGGTTAAAATGAAGGAAGATACTGGAATAAGACAAGATCAAGTCATAAAACCCCGCATGTAACGAGGACCCATTCCTTAATTCACCGGAGTTGGTTGAGCCAGGTGAGAGATTCTCAAAGATGCTCGAAAATTTTAAAGCCAAATTAGCTTTTCTCAAGCTCTTCCTGGCCCAATCGGATGGAATATTTAATTAACATGTCGAATGGAATGCGCTTGCCCGAGTACATACTTAGTTAGTGTTTTTTTTTACCTTCCGGACCCGCGGCATTGTTTGTATCTGTGAACTATTTAAGGCCCCTAATTCTGGCTGCAGTGTATCTTGTCTTATTTTATAGAACTTACTTTAATACTAAATTCCTTATAGGTCGTTGTTTCCTTGAAAGAAAATTTTGCTTTAATTGTTTCTCTCCCCAGGGATATAAGTGGACACCAGCCACATACTGCTGGTGGTAGTAATGGGGAGCAATGTGGGCCTCTTAGCTCATGCGCATCATTTTTAACTTTCTTATTATAATTTAACCCTCGGACGTACAAGAGGGAGGGGGTGCCACCCCCCTCTGAGGTTTTTTTGAGTTTTCTCCTAGTACTCTGATCAGCACCTGACGTTTTCAGTAGCTGTTTGTTTATCCTACGCCCCCCCCCCCCCCCCCAACCCCATCGAGGCATTTTTGAGTGAAAATGCATGTTTTTCAACTTCAACAACAAAAGTAAAGCTTGTGAATGAAATAATGCAAAGTGCTTATTTATGTGTTATTTTACATGCTAAGCACTAAAATTTACTTCTTATTCTTGGTCAGGCTCTTGTCCTGGTAAAATCCAAGATGGCGGCCAAGATGACGAAGGCAAAATCGTTTCGAAATACTGCAACATATCAAAGACTCTGGGGAGAGGTTCCATCAACCCCCCTTGTACCACGGTGGGGGTATAAATTTGCGTGTACGTTCGAGGGTTAACTTTCTTATTTTATGTACCAGTTAGGTTTTTTAAAAAAGCCCCCCTTTCATTTTTCATCGGCCGTTTTGATTTGTTTTTGACGAAATGGTGGATGTAATTTTGAAACCTATGGATCTACATCAAATCCCTTGCTGTTACCATCTTACCAGTAATCCATACACGGGGACAAAATCTCCATGATCGGAATGACTTCTACACCTCTTTTTTTCCAGTTTTTACTCCCTCTTCTCCCCTCCCCCACCCCCAGATGAGTTGTTCGCAGGTAGGTTCAACGTACTGGCGTGTATTTTTGAAACAGCCCTTTCTTGCATGGCAATCCGGATTCCAGAATGCGGTGAATTTTTGCTTGTGGAATCTGGAATCCTGGGTTTTGGAATCCGGAATTCAGCTTCAAGAACAACCTCGTCCCCAGGGCGCTTTTCCCTGGCTAAAAGCGCCCTGGCCGTACGAGGTTGCTTCAAGAATCCAGAATACCAATAACGATTGGAAGCTGAAATCTAAGTTCTACTGAAAAGGAATCCGGATCCAATATCTGGAATCTGGAATCCATAGCCTGCGCGGTGCAGACGTCTACCATTAATTTTGTTGCACAAAGGAAACGGAGGACAACTGTAAGCAGGCTACGGAATCCGGTGCTTCGATCAGTAGAATCCGGCATCCACAGCGTGGAATCCATAATCCAGGACTGTATTGGATTACCTTACATGAGGCCTGTGTAAGATTTTCACATCAACTAATTTTTTACTTAAATTAAGACACCACTTGAGTCCCTCAAATCATTCAACTAAAGAATACAGATCGAGCCATAATTATAGTAACATTTTACGAATAGGCCACTTCCGAGTTCCAAAAACCCCCACTTTCAAAATGAGGCTAGGTGCACAACCTTTCTTGTGAAAATGAGTTTTATTTGCATGAAAATGAAAAATGATTTCCATATCAGAGGCTGAGCACCTACCTTCGTTTTGAAACAGAGACCCGGGGGAACTCGGAAATGGCCTATTGAATTTCGACGTGTTCTTTTTTATTGTAAGGCCACAGGCGTCCCAAGCTCACGTTATGAGTGTTTTACGAGTGTGTTAGTCGGTGTCGCGTTTCAAGCGGCCGTTGAGACTTCAGTATGAGAAATAAAATACTGAGGTCTGCGTGTGCTAAACATTATTGTGTTTACCTTTTTTCTATAAAACGAATTAAAGGATACTAACCTTTAATAAACAAACTGTTTTAGTAGCCACCAGACAATTTAGACTTTAGCTGCAAGGCTCATGTCCAAGTCTCTCAGTTATTTCAAGGTTGTAACATTTTGCTTGTTACATTTCACGTTAAAAATATTGTTTCATTTTGCGTCAAAAAGCTGTTACATTTTGCGGCGTAACAACCCCTGTCACTCTATCTTACTTTGTATTATGATTATTATGTTCGTTCACGGACCTCAATTTACTTGTAAGAAAGAAGACACTGGATGATTTTAGAGACTGGATTTCATTTTTGCTCGTTTTAATGAAAATAACTACTCATTCAAAATGAAGAAAAAATAACGACCAGCAGAATATTTAATCTTACATTTATTGCTCCTAATTCAGCGAGCATAAAATTTTAATTTCTTGATCAAAGGTTAATAACTTAAGATAGCAACCATACTTTAGCAGCATAAGGACATTTATTAAAAATCCGCTTAACTTCACATGGGGGGAATATAATTGCTTGTCTGAACGGATAAGTTATTACGCCAGAGGCTCCCATCGAAAACATGATTGAACTGCAGCAGCAGAGAATATGCATACTTATGAATTGTACAGCCCTTCTAAAACTTGTTTTAAATGCAAACTGACTAAGGTATTGTTCGGAGGTATTGTGTGTCTTTCAGCAGGAGTGGAACTGTTTTTCATCTTTACTATAAAGGAAAGTTCATTTATACATACAAGCTGCAGGTGCGACTTGGACGTCACCTAGATAACTCTTGACTCACAAGTGATCTTGACTAAATTGAACATTCTGCTAGAAAATCGGTTACTCAAGAACGTGATAAAAAATGTTGAATTCAGCAATTTTTTATCAATACTATGCATCTGGCGAACCCTGATTTTATATGAATGAATCTCATTCTAATTTCAAGCCTTTATACGTAATTTGAATATTTTACAACGCTTCAATCACGTGTACCCAGTTCCAATAAGAGTCACTACCAACGTTTCTATATAAAACGCCGCGAGCTAAATGTGTTCAAGGCGAAAGTTCTACCCAATTTATTCGTTGCCGTTGATAATGCCAAGGGTTAAAACGATTATTATTCAAGAGCAGGAGGCAATTATAAAATAAAACTACTTTGCAACTGTCATGTAATCAAGACTCAAGAGACCTTTCTCGCTCCTGAAACGATATTCCTTTCCAGAGATCTTTTAAGCCAGATCTGTAATTTGCACTTTGAATTCCATACACAACTGGGTTCACCGAGCAGCTGGCGTAGACAAGTAAACACGACAACTTATAAAACACCTTCTTGGTTGAGATTTGGATGGCCGAGACAGTAATAAAGGGCAAAAAGCATATCAAAAACAAAACGGAGATAGTTATTAAAAGCTTAGTGATTTTTTGTTTATCTTTGATGTCTTGTTCTCGGCTATGATCGTTCGGTGGAAGAACTTTCTTCAAATAAAAAGCTGTTACAACCCTTAAATAACAGATGCACATGATACAGAGCGAAATACTGACTATTGATGCTAAAAAACACCAATACACTCTTGAAGCGTTGCCGCTCCAAGCTATAAAACAATTTTGAACGTTTTCCGAATACTCCTGCTTGACAAATAACGGCATGACAAGGACGATGGAAACTCCCCAGGTAAAGCAAACCGCAATAGCAACACGTCGTTTTGCCAATTTCAAGCGCAAATCCATAGGTCTTAGGAGAGCATTGTGCCTTTCAATAGCAATGAAAGTAAGGGTCAGGCCAGAGACCAACAAAGTCACACCTGCAACGAGATGCATGCTAACAAACTTGCATAAAAAGTTTCCTAGGCTTCCTCTTGGATGTTCAAAGAAGCGGAGAACCATGCCAGGTAAACAGAAAAGCAAAGAAATCATATCCGACAAGGCCACGTTAGCCAAAAGTAGATTAACAGTCGTGTGCATGCAACGCCGTTTTCTGACCACTGTAATGAATAAGGAATTTCCAATAACTCCTGATATGAAAATTATAACATAGAGAGTGAGAAGAACAGTATCCAACGTTCCAGGTTCCATGTTTTTAGAAACGTTAAGTCAATAAGCAACGACGGTCTTAATTGATATCACTTCAGTCGGGTGCTTCGACAAGAAACATCTTCCTGACACCGCTGACAGTTGTTTTTACGGACTATGATCTCCTGAATCATATTTGCGATAGCCTTTTTTCTTTGGCACCTTTATTTACGTTAATTTCCATAAGAAAAGCCTTGACTGCTTATATGGGAACGTTTCCAATTACTGCAGTTGTCTTGGAGTAAAAGAGACAATTTTATAATAGATTCGCAAAAATTAACAAATACAGGCTCAAGTTTTTTTTAGCATTTCGGTTTTAGTAAACTTACCAATTAACCCCAAACTGTGAATTTTTTTTTCCATTCAATTACAATCAGTTTTATGGTAGTCTTTTTAGTCTTTTCTTTTTTTCACCTGGCGACACTTATTACCAGTATATGCGCGGAAAACTAATCGCGTTCATATATCCAGGTTAATGTTTCACAGAGAAACGATTCATTTCTAGAAGACACCATGTAACATTAATTAAATCCACAAACAATGCCATACTCTCTGTAGCAATTCCATCAATGTATTCTTCATGCTTCCTCTTTTTTCGTGTATGATCTCTGCGCTATAGCCATGGGCCAAAAACTAACTTGCGTTCTACACGGCAAATAAACATTAATCTGAATATTTTGAAGATTAAAACAAGATAATAAATTTTTTGACCTGAAACCACCATTACGTTCGTGTAGGTGGTATTTCAAAAAAGGTTTATTCGGCCAAACGGACGATATTGGATGTTTCTCGGAACATTATTCAAGCTATTCATAGCACTACAATGAACGCCCCCGGAAATGCTCTTATTTTCTGTTTCAATAAGAGTCAAACCACAGGGTCCAGAGGAGATGTGTTTGTTGTTAGAACATCAAAACCGGTTGAAAACCTCTGAAAAAATGGGTTATTTTTTTTTATCGCGTTACAGTTTCGTTACACATTCTATATACCGCAAACCAAGAAACTGAGGGCTCGCAAGATCGGCTTACTGTTCGGCACCTCAGCGAGGATATGGCTTGCGGTTATTGATTTTCAAAATGGCGAACAACAAAGTCGATCTGGGTCAGATAAGAAGCGAGGAAATCGTTTACAGTAGATTCATAAAGGTCCCATTGGGCTAATTGATCGTGCTTAGCGACAGGTATAGACATTTTGCAAGGTGAGACTTTAAATAAGTAATTCATTTATTCACACGAAACTCCTCTGGACCCTGTGGTCAAACCTCCCGCAAGCGACCAAAGAAAACGTGAATATTGAGTGGTTGCTAACGAAAAGTGCAGTGGTTGATTACCACTTACGACTATGGAACCATACGGGGGGTATTTTACGAAAAGTCCCCTTGGCGCATCTATACCTCTCCAAAAAGAATTTTAATAGTTTAAAATTTCTAAATAACATGTTTTATTTTATTCTATTCTATTTTAATTGTGTTGTGCTGTTTTTCTTTATGTTTTTCATTATCGTACATAGAGGGAACCGAGAGAACAGATCCTGCGGTCTGGAGTGCGGGTGGTCTTTTAGGAGAGCATCCACAAAAAAAACGTGTAAATAGGGCTTTGACTGAGGATATTTTGGTATTTTGAACAGGGGTTATCCTGCCTCAAACACAGAGCTAAATCAGCTTATGAAGGTTCTCAGTTGCAGCTGTAGCAACGGCAGCGTCTGTCTACTGATAGAAGTCCCAGGAATGAATATAAAAAAGAATACGTTGTGCCACTGGAAAGCTGAAGTCTCATAAATTTGTCGTTCAACCACTGTTCCAAAGTTGGTGTGACGGATCAAGTGTCTCCCTTCTGATTGATTGATTGATTGATTGACTGACTTGACTGGGCACCCAGTTTGTATTGGTTTCAATTCATAGATGAGGGATGTTCAAACCGTCGCTGTTCACCTGAGGTGTTTAATCTGCCTTCTATGAAATTGTTCTATGTAACCGATCAGAACTGTTCCTGATCTAAACAGATAATGGGGATAAGTAAGAGATGGTGCGACCATAGACATCTTTCAGGTAAGCACATGCACCCCGGGGGGTACTCCCATATATGGGCTACATAGTACCCCCCCGGCACATGCATCAGAATCCTTTCTTATAATTCTTGTCTGAGACGAACATCTTTCGGTGACGTCAGGACTTAAACGCTGTCCGCTTGGCTGCCACAAAAGCTCACCCTTTTGTGTCCTCATCAATCCAGTATTTTTGCTTCCTGGATCATGACACAAATGCTAAGCTTCTCAGTTTTTTGCCGCAGTTTCGGACAGTTCGTGTTTTCAATTTAGCCTTCCTGCGCGCAGACGTCTCCCATTTCTTGGATTTAGAGAGTGACACATTATTCAACCCCGCCGTTTGAAGGGCGAGCCAGCTTTCTAACAGGTACTTAACGTTTAATACAGCTGACCCGATGCCAGCCTTAAGTCTCTTTCTCCAAGAAGTGCAGCTTGTGCCTAGTTCTTCATCGTCGTGACTGTGTTTAGAAGCCCGGGTACCTATATTTCACATGGCAAGGTTTTCTGAAGTGCAGCTGAGTTCTATATTATCTCTAATTATTCACTTTTAAATATCGGAAAGTGCCCTGTTAGATGAGCTTATCTGGCAACAGTCAATTACGGAATTCCTGGGAGAGTAAAGGATATAGTAGGGCACATTTTTTACTTTCTAGTCCTAGATTTCTTTATCATGTAAATTCCTATAGTTTTTTTTGGGGGGGTCTCCACCGTTCCCGAGTTAGAACTGCTTTCTCTTCAAATTGTTCTCCAAAAATTCCAACTAAAAGACTTGCTACACAGACGATGTTCGATCAGGGTTTCACATGTTTGTCATGAGGTTGAACCCAGGCTCGTGGGTAAGGCGTAGGACTGGGCCTGTCCAAGGGTCATATGACCCTATAAGGAGATTTAGATGACTAACACTACCTATTTTGTTATGCCTGCTGAGTTAGTAACGGTGAAACAAGGGGAGGAACCCTTACAAGAATTGTTACAAAAGTTTTATGTGTGTTTGATTGTTGTTGGTGGAGTTGACTGCTGTTCATTAATTGCAATTTTTGTCGCTTAATTAATGTCTTTTGTTATTCACTTCTACAATAAGATCATCAGGAAAACGAAAATCCTATAATAAGTCTAATTACTGCTATATTTACTTATGAGCCATTTGCTTATTTCTTTTCACATTAACTGTGAGTGAGTATAACTGAAATCTTAGAATCGCCCTGTTTAATCTAGTATAACGCCCATCCCTCAGTGCTCCCTTGAAGCCAACAACTTCAGCGTGAGTTCCATAAGACGCGCAGATGTCAAACGATTCACTCTCTGAACATTTTTATCTGCTTGGAATTTGAATTATTCTACCCATTCAGTTTAATTCTATTTTTAATCGTTTCTTTTTCCTGACCCTTGAAGAGCTTTCAATAATGTGGGATGAAACGGGACAATTTTCACGATCTAAGATCTTCCTGATGTTCAAGCCAAGAAGCAGCTTTGCAATAAAACCGGATTTGCGTATAACGCCCGCTGCTCGTTTCAGCCGCAGCCAAATACCGTTTACTGTCCTAAATATAAGTATATTAATAAATCAGGAAAACCACTTACCACAGGGTATTAAACGTTTGTAAACAAATGCTCGAGATTAAACAAACTACTCACAACAAGATAATCACTACAAGCCACGTTTCCCTCCTTGCTTGCATTGATTTGGAAATATCCTTGCCCAAATGAATTTTGTGAACTAGCTGAATAATTCTAACCACTAATAAGCAGTGGATAAGAACTCACGGAAAGAGAAGAAACCTTAGATAATTAACACACATAAACTATAGCCTTCAGCCTTTTAATGCTTATCCAATAAAGATTGATTAGGAAGTAAGGGATAATAACTCTTATGATGGATTACTTAGTAAGAACGGTAATACATTTGGTGGCCTCACTGTCGCGCCCTATTGCACGAAAAATAACTCTATTTCGACAATGAGCGTTAGCTTTTAAAGTACATATAAAACTCTTTTCTTTTTCAAATGGTCATTTTAACCGCTATTGTGTCTTATTAAAAAATTGAGAAAGTCCCTGGTCCATTTTAAACTAATATTTTATTGTACGTTACTTGTATAATACGATAATAATAATATTAATAATAATAATAATAACCCCCCTGTCCACTGTAACATGCAAAAATCAGCGCTGTACAGCTGGCTGAAGGGTGATAACTTTCAAATCATTTGAAATCTTTATAGAGCCAGACTTTGGTCATTTCATACATAAGGCACCTCTAATGATCTTGTAATGACCACAAAAATGTGAAAGTTCAATCGACTACGTGTAAAAGGCGATTTTTTGGACATCTAATAGTTTTAAGATCATCTGTAAATTAATTCTTCGTGGGGGGATTTTCTTTTGTAAAAGGTGCCACATCATTCGTCATCTTAACAGTCAGTAGCCGCCCCTCGTGTGGAGTGGATGAGGCCGCCGTCTGTGGGTTATCAGATTAAGTTAACCCTTTAACCTGCTTAAGCTTTAGTTTGCAAGAGTTCCAAAAGATCATAAATCAAAAGAAATCATAAATTTCATTTTGTAAATAAGTGGAAAGTAAATGTCACCATTACATAGAGCCTCAGACGAGGTTTCATTTGAATGGTAACACCAAAGACTTTCGTCCATAGACTTAAAATGCTTGGCCTTATTTATAGAACGTGCACTAATGAATGTGATCAATTAACTTTGTTGACTCTTTATAAATCATTGGTGCGTCCACACATTAGAGTACGCTTCACAAGTCTGGTCACCTTACACTAAAGGAAAAATCATGGCCATAGAGCGCATTCAAAGGCGTGCAACCAAATTTGTTTTGAAGCGTGACTTTTCAATAACTTATCCTGAACGTTTAGTCAAATTAGGTCTTTTGCCTCTCGAGTCTAGAAGGGAAGTTTTAGACTTATGCTTTTTTTTTCAAATGTCTTTATGGACATATTGACTTTGACGTTCAGTCGTATGCTAGTTTCAAGTCCATTATAGATGATTTTATATTCTATCTAATAAGCTCAAGAGAATAGTTTCGTTGAAATTTAATTAGGATTTGAATTTTCTTGTATATAGTTTTTTATATTTTATTATTTATTCTAGTCAGTTTATTGTTATAAAGGAATCCTCGTGTTCTGTCATAATTATGCAGATATCACCGTATTTTCGATATTTTAAATTTATTATTTTGATTATCTGTGTAATGGAAATGAGTAAATAAATGAATAAAATAAAAAATGTAGACACGACCACAACTATTAACTGAAGCCAAGAGAGAATGATCTAGCTCATTCTCTCTCGCTGAAGCACACAATACAAACTCCGCGGTATGGCCAGTACCTTACGCATGCGCACAACCAGGGTCTATGGTCGAAAGTGAGACCGTGCAGGCTATGCTATGCTGATGAGTCCTAACAAGGACGAAACAGCTGTCCATGGCTGTCACTGCCGGGGTGATATGGCTGTGCGCATGCGTAAGTTAGGGCCATACCGCGGATGGTAGTGTGTGCTTCACGGAGTTCATAATTGTGGTCTTGTTTTAAAATGTAGAGCCTTGAGGGAGATGGTCATGATGACCCCCATACGTGTTACTATCAGAAAAAGCCATATTCTGACGGCACTCAGGAGTCGATTACTAGGAGCCTCCATATATGAGCTATAACTTTGAGTCAACCTTTTACCGTTAAAATTTATTTTAGATAGTAATCGGTTCCAGCTGCAGCACTATGATGCCCTGGGATGTACCTGGTGGAATAGTAGGATGTTGCATGCGTTACGATAGCGGGAACCGTGCGAACAAGAGAATGGGATAGAAAAAACAACAACAACAAAAGATGGCGAAGGAAAAAGAACGGCAAGGGAGCTGGATTGGATCATGTGTTTGTTTTTCGCTCTGTGTTACGCTCCACCCGCACCTCCACCACCTGGCAAATCCCAGGGGGAGGACTCCCTTTTAATTTGAATAGAACTGGGATTCTAGTTGGAAAATTAGAATTAAACCCCGCAGTAAAGCAGACTGACTAGACGTGGTGGAGGCTATATTTGACCCGGCTATACTGAACGACCGTTCTAAAACACACAACCAAAAAAGAACGCGATGATTTAAAAAGCGCTTAAGATGCTGCCATCAAATACTGCCTTCACCACAGCTGGCACGACAGCGATTGGTTTCTTTCATACAGTGTTTTCTAATTACGCGCAATCCCTAAATATATACCCAAGGCAGTGGCTTTCGATTCAGCCTAGAAGCCAGAACAAAACCTGCAATTTCACTACGCTAAACGAGACGACTAGTATCCTTGTCTCTTTCATAAGTGATATGACAGTCCCCCCTTCCCCTCCCCCTCCAGGAGGGACCGGATGGAACTGTGGACGCCCTACTAATTCTGTCTACCTTTGCGGACATCTCGTAGAGTTTTCATTAAAATTCAATACATGTAATGCTCATCATATTCTTTTCAGGTTACCTATCAATAACAAAATACGATTCTTGCCTTATTTAAAAGTTCCACATAGTACTCTACATTCCCTTTGCAACACCTAGCCAACTGCCCTCTCCTTCTTTTCTCCTCCTTTCTCCCTTTTTGGAGGTTTAATATTTAGAGAATTTATCGCTATTTGCCTTTTTATTTGGTAGCTTTGTGTAGGAAGTACGCTAATTAGGCAATTGTCGGGTCTAATAAGCTTGACATTTCTTGAATTAGTACCAAGTCTCAACAATCGTGAACAGTCTTCAAAGCCATTTATTGGCGTCATCACACGATAAAATTCTCCACTCAAGCACAAAAAGAACTTTTACCGTCTGCACTTGTGACCTCGTCATGTAAAGAAATCTGCGCAATTTTACAATAATGTGAGCGTCATAATTCCTAGCAGGAAGTCGGGTGCTTCACACGGGCGGCTCACTGAGAATACTGACTGCACTATCATCTTCAGAATCTTGAGCTTTTTCCAGCCAATCAGTTGATGATATATTTAGCTACCTGTCACACTCCGAGTGTGCGTCTCTGTTTAAGATTACCTCCAAACGTTTACCGGCTCCTTGTTTCTTTAAGTGGAAACATACGAAGGTTATCAGACAATACTTAGAGGCTGTCAAAGAGATTAATCTTCTCCGGATATTAGTAGAACAATATTTAGCAGCTCTGGATAGTTGTTGATTTTATTACCTCGGCTGGGGCGCAAGTCGATGTTTGACATACCTTCCTTCAGTTCTCCGTTTGCACGAAGTTGATTTAAGTGGATGGCGTCGTTTAGTATTGACTCAATTTTGGGAAACACTCGGCAAATAAGTGAAAACTCATCAAATTTCGTGGCCTTAAAAAAAGCTGCTCTAGATATATCAAGAAAGAAGACAGGAAAAGGTTAGTGTCTTTTTAGCTCCTAGCCTTGCTGTTATTCACTATCTAACAAGAGATATATATATATAATGAGCTATCTTCAAGGAATTACTCATATTGTCAGACTGATAAACTGACATGGCCGTTTAAACTTCTGCTTTCAGAAGACACTGACTTAGCTTGTACCTCAGAAGAAGAAAACGAAGCTGATAATTCATCAAACCAAAGTCTTGACGATGCCGGAGAAAATGAAACAGGATCCTTGAGACGTGATAATGTTTACATTAACAAGATACGAAGGAGAAGAACCGCTTTTACAACCAACCAGCTGAAGTCTTTGGAGCAAAAGTTTCATGACAAGAAATATTTAACAATCACAGAGAGAAACAATTTGGCTAAAGGCCTTAATCTCACTGACACGCAAGTTAAGACATGGTTTCAAAATCGGCGAACGAAGCGGAAGAAGCAAATGGCACCGGACTTTGAGACCAATTTGCGTTGGGAGGAAAAGAACATGTCGGCCATTTTTAATCACCTGCGTACTCGTTTTTCTTGCTGTGGAGAGGTTAACACTCATGTGCCTCCATTGCAAGTTTATTATAATGCTCTTCCCATTTTCCAACCTTCAACAAACCTTCAAGCAGTCTATTCAAACATGTCTCTATGTCCGTTGTCGTCTAATTACAGCTTCTGAGTTCTTTGACTTAACAAAGTGAATTGCATGGACTGACTCATACTTTGACTTCATTTGATAGGAGTTGTAATGTAAGAGGTATTTAGGCCAGTCGGTGGATTGAAATGTGCGATTTGGCACGCAATCGATGCTAAACAAGAGAGCATATTGCAGCACAATCTTCGAGTCATATTTTTTAGTCGCATAACAAAAGGTGAAAAATACGGATAGGAAATGGCACTTGTCGCGGTTTGAAATTGGCAAAACGTCAGTTTTGAAAAGGTGAAATAACTTCGCACTCACCGACGGAAAAGGAAAACCACGCCATGTTGTGAGTGGCGAATGACTCTCTTGGTCCAGATCGCATTTTTAGAAGACGCCCTTTTTCGAGAAATCGAAGGACGGAAATTCTTATAAAACATATTCACGCCGAGGGAGCTAAAAATAACAATTTAACGCTGTGAGAACTGTTTTCTTCTTGCTTTCCTTTTTAAATCAAAATCGAAAATGATAGATTAGCTAATTACAGTGACAAAAATTCAGTTAACTTAGGACCGGAACGACAGAAAGAAAGATTTTGACCGTGATTTCTGTGTGAACAGCAAGATTACATATGGTTGAAAGGAAAGTCACCCGGCACAAGTACTCAGGCAGGCCACAAGACTGACTCAGTTTTATATATAACTGGTTGCTACTTAATTATCGCGAACCGAGGTTTGTAAGAATCGCTTATTTTGGAAAACTGCGTGTTCAAGGCAACTGAAAAACAGTCATCGCTAGTAAACTGTATGACTGAAATCGTGTAAAATTAATCATGGTTATTTAACTGGCATGCAGCAAAATTTCTGAATTTCGAGTTATTGATGTGTTTGCTATGTCTGCTATGTGATATACTTTGTATGTATTTGATAGAGATATCATCGTCACCGGTTGGAAAGCACCCCATTTGATGTAAATTTGTTACTCATAAACTTAACATAGATGAAGATGCTGTACGTAGACTGATAGATTGTAAATATAAGATTAAACTAGTCATTCAGTACTGTGCGGCTCATCTTTCTTCGTTCGTTTTCTGACATCAGTAAAATGTAGAGGTAATTTAATTGAAGTCTTTTTAACAGTTAGTTTAATTAACTTAAAACTAGCATTCGAGGGAAAAAAAACCAAAACAGGTTTAAAATTTGAACATCAAACAGTTCACATTAGATGAATTGCTAACTCAAAGTCTTTTTCTTTAACTTAGCTTCCCTTAAAATGATTGGACCGGTTCCCATTATTCTCATACTTCATTTTGTTAAGTTCAGTTTTCCAAGTTTAAGTAGACAGATCGTCCCTATCAATAATAACTGAGCAATTAGTACGAATAGCAATAAATTATATCCGTCAGGCATTTATATCCCACTGAACCGGAGATAAAGGTTAACGTACGAGCTCCGCTTTAACAATCGCTTGACTGTAGAAAGAATTTAACGCAAGAGAACGAAACAAAAATTGAAATTATAATTCAGATCTTCTTTTTTCAGTTTTTTTTTGGCACAGGCATGAGGGTCTTACAGCTCGAGCGATTCAGCAATCTGTGACTGGTCAGACCATTTTACAATTAGACTCGTAACTGAGTTAAAGGGCAGCGTGGTCGAGTGCAAGTCCCGCCCTGCTGACCGCTAGCTGGATTTCTTCTCGGTAGTCCCGACCACGCTTGTAAATAGCCAGCTGGTTTACCTCCGGCCAGTTGGGATTCTTAACCCTGTTTCGTCTGATTTGAATTATTTGTTTTTCATTAGTTATTTGCTCGGCCCCACTAGCATAAGTGCTGTAAAAACTGCGCGGGGGTACTGACAAAGGAATTATTTATTTATTTATTTATTTATTTATATAAATGACGAAAAGGATCAAAAGCAGTCAGTATCCATTTCCTTGCAGCCCAATTCTTTATCAGGAGACTTTTGGAGTTTATAGACCCTGTTTATCTAAACATTTTTTCAATCCGCGCCTGGATACAATCGGCTAATAGTGCTCTTTTTTGTGGTGATTTGTTCTTTAAAGTATTTCTTGTTTTGTTTTTATTAAATGAAGCGTCGGACATCCGGCTCTTACTGAGCTGGTGGCGCTTTGTGTTAAAAGCCACGATTTTTTTTGTAAGATGGGTGTTGGCTTTAAGTAATTAACGTTTTTATTGCCCAATATTGTTATATCGAATTCAGTAACGCAAATCCCAGTCGAGAAGGAAGTTTCTGTTTTAATTGCCAAGCCGCTATTTTATTGAGTTCAAAAACAGGAAATACTGAAACAATAACATTTCACATAGGTAAACAAATAAGCTGTAATACTTTACATAAGTAAACTACAGTGAAAACTAATACGCTGTAAATAAAACTTTCATTGACAAAGGGAGGCCCAGGTTGAGAAGGAAGTCTATTCTGTTTTCAGTTGCTTTATTTACAATGAATTAATGAACAAGCTATTTTAAAGACAACTTAAATATTTTACAACTAAGCTAACGATCGACCAGCGAAAGTACAACAGCTCCTAGTCTTCAGGTGATAACATAATAACATTATTACATGACATGTTGCTTAAATTATGGGATTTTGATTAAACTTTGAGATGTTGCAAAGACCTTTAGTTAGTAGATTCAAAATACGGCCCATGCATTTCTCGAGACTATTCAGGGGCACCCAACGAGAATATAGTTCAAAATCACTTAAACACAGCATTGTTAAACGTATTTTAGTATTTAATCGGTACATTTAGGTATATTGTTTACCCCTAAAAGGTTTTGATCTGTTCGGATTTCCTAGCTGAAAGTCTAGTGATCCGAACATTGTAGGGATCAAAACTAAGCTTTTCGAAAATTTCAGCCAGAAAAAAAGCTCCCGAAAATTCTAGGTGACCTTTGAAGGGTAAAAATTTGTTTAAAATGGGCAACTGTACCATTTTTTAGATGTTCGAAAATCCTAGGAGAAGCAGGCAAGCAAGAAATTTTACAACAAATGTTCCGAAAATTCTAGATCTCAAATCGTCTTCCGAACAGATATTTTCCGAAAATTGTCGTTCGGTGCCCTTTACTATTGCTATTTGCTGAACTGCCGGCTCCAAAAATCGGAAGTTTTCAGCCGAAAGTAATTGATCCTATTAATATCGAGATTTAATTGCTTTGCCAGTATAATTGTTTATGTTTGTCATGGGATGTTACCAAAACGGGAAACGAAGAGCGGGATCGAATTAGTCACTTCATTTCCAATAATTCTCTGTTTTGTTCCCATTTTTCATTTTCCCGTTCCCCGGACTCGGTAATTCCCCGCTCCCCTCTCCTTCTTTCACGGAAACATCCGTTTGTTATGTTATATAATTTGTCTCGCAGTTCATACTCATTTCATAATCATAACTATAACATAACGCATAATGAGCAAGTAAGATTGGTCAGAAATTGGTCAGAGAGCGCCACCGTGCACGATTCGAATGGGTTCTTTTTGCACATGTTTCGAAGAAAACTCTACGGTGACGACTGTTTTAATTTTGAAAAAAATTTCAATCATGATCAAATGGTAATTTCGAAAGGGAGGTTCGAAGCCTGGTCCTGATCACTGGCAAATGGCGACGCAGGCACAAGCGAGCATGAACTTAATGGTAAGCACAACGCAAGTAAATTGTATAAGCATGAGCATACAAGACGCTTATGCTCTGACGGCCGTAGCATAACCATCCTCACAAGCGCATGCGTGCTAATGCTTATGCTTATTGTTGCTTCTTCAGTCAGGATCAGGCTTCAACTCCTTTATTCCGGGCCTTTCGGCGGCTCGCACTGTCATCACAAAACAAACAAAGGAACCAAACAATAGAATTCTACTTAGATCTTCGTTCATTGGTTGTATAGGTTTTGTTGATGCTGCTGTACGTAATCCGTGACTACCGCGTTGACACCGAAAGATTTCTTCGTTGACTGACATGTAATTAACTTTTTGCCGACTTTCTCCATATATTTACCATTTTCAGTCACATTGCCCATAATGCACTTTGTTTACTCCTGAATAATAAACTGATTTTGCATAACCATTGTGTTTAAGTTAATTCTCTCTGGACGATTGTAATACCCACGAGAAATTGTTAACAATAATTATGCAAAAATTTGGGAGTAAACAAGGTGCATTATTGGCAATATGAAGATGTTGAATAACGAACTACCAACAACCATTGTGTTGCATGACTTTGAATCCACGAAGGACTCAACCAATGAGAGGCAAATAAAACAACGACTGACAACATCACCTGATTTGAAAGCACGCCACAGAACTAAGTGATTATTGGCATTAACCGTTTATCTAAGTGAATCAGGAGTTTCTATTCAAATAGACTTGATAACCTTCTCACATTGGTTACACAATGGACTAAGTTCTTTGTAAGATAAGCTGCTAAATAAAGTAACTTGACTAAAAGGTAAGTGTAGAAATTTGCTGGATCAGTCTGTTTCCGGATTTTCTATAATATGACCGGAGCATTCCGTTTTCGCTTGAATATTGGCTTTATTTCGCTTATAAATAATGTCTTGTGGAATGATATGATTCGTTCAGACTTTTAACTGAAAATATCGCACTGTATGGGGATTGTTTGTGTTGTCTCTGAGCAACCCTCCTTTAACAGCAGGTCAAGTAGAAGGGCTGAAAGAATCTATTTCCAGACCTACCTGTGATCTATGTTGTGCTAATTTTATGTTGTAAATGAAGGACTTTGGTTAAATGCAAGACGTAATCAGAATAACTTGACGCAAGAGTTTTTCTTTGAAGTCGGTTTGCGGGATATTTTGTTCCGAAATCACCCAGCCCCTCCCCCTCAAAATATCAATGGTCTCCTCTACACTAAGAAGTGAGTGATTACCTACGACATAAATAAATGACTTCATTTAATCACGTCAACTTCTCACTTAAAAACACTATTAGCTTTCAAAACGTACAACA
Organism: Porites divaricata; assembly: GCA_038088405.1. Classification (NCBI taxonomy): domain Eukaryota; kingdom Metazoa; phylum Cnidaria; class Anthozoa; order Scleractinia; family Poritidae; genus Porites; species Porites divaricata. Next base: position 16,300,719 of record JBBMOI010000003.1, read on the forward strand.
ACAATTTTTATTCGAAGGCAGCTAGTGACGACTGCTATAACGCATTTTAAAATCTTATGAGTCAATTCTACCTTGTTAATTAGACTACGACGCTGCTTTTCTACTCGCAGAAGTCCGCGGTGAAGAAGGGATAGTTGGCCGTTGTAGTGAGGGAAAACAACCTAACAGTGAGAAAGGGAAACTGTAAAAAAAATAAGTTACGAGTAAAACATTTTACGTCAGGACACAGGCGAGTCATTTCTTTTTTAACAAAATTGCAGGGGAGCTTTATTGCTAAATAGTACCCACCTATAAACATTTTTTAATCAAAATATACCTAACCTAGATTATCTAGTAAAATGCATGGCATCAAATTAAAGCATTACAAATTCATTTACATCACGCTGTTGAGCTCCTGTAAGACTATAAGCCTAGAATAGAGTTACCCGATACTACATGTAAAGAACTAATTAAAATCCTTAGCACCTATCCTACGCATCCCCGTAGAGGATAACATTTTCATTTTACTTTATTTCTTTCTTTTTTAACAAAAATACAAAGATAAATACCTGTGAATTGAATTTGAGAATGAAGTTTGAAACATCGGGTAATGTTTTTAAGTTTAACTTTCCTTGTTAAATACTTCAATTACAAGCGACTGACTATCGAACCTCTTAGTTACATTTTACTGCAAAATTTCCTATATCCACTTCTTTTCCCTCACCCACCATAGTATGCTTATTTAGATGTAGAATTTCACATGCGTCGAAGCTAACTCTAATGATTTGACTTATTAGAACTACCCACTTGCCAGTTACCTCTCGTAATTAAAAAATTGCTGACACTAAGTACATTTAGGAAAATTATTAACCAGACGGAAAAATCATCGCATAGCAAGATAGCAACCGTTAAAATCTAGCGCCAACTTTCGATGTTAACAGTCAGCTGGTGCACCATATACCAAGTGAAAGCATGTCTCGAGTTACGTCACAAAAAACACAACAATTATCCCTAGCCTTTACCAAGAGCCATATGGCACTTGCTCTTACACAATAACACAATAAACTTCACTCAATAGAACAACACAATAGTGCATATATTGACTTGGTATATCGAGCATCGCCCTAACATTCTAAAAGAACCCCTTACTATGCAAACACCTATGAAGTACCATCTGTGAGCTTTAGCGAAAAAACATGATATCCTCACACGTTACAATAAAGAGGTTAAGAATCACGTGCACCGAAAACAGACAAATTCAGCTTCAGTTGACAATTTTTCAAAATAGAAAATAAGCGGATAAAAGCTGTCGAAACTATTTCGCAGTGAACGTGATTCTAAATATCCCTAAAAACACTGTTATCTTAACTATAGAAATGACGAGATCACCGATGCTATGGTTGCACAATGAATCGCCCCTTTCGCCAAAACCCAAATTTTGGAATACAATGTCCGGAAAAGTGCTGTACCATTTGATTTTTCGCCGATAATTCCGGAATTTTAGGCTAAACAGTGAGTACCATTGGTCTCATTTAAGCGAATCTGTGTTCAGGCAACGAAGAGGCGATAATACTGAGACTGCATTGTGAAGAGAGCCGTAAGGTAAGTAATCTGGTTTCAACTACAAAAATTGTAGTTTGTTTACCCATGCATGAGTCCCAGGTCGAATTGGAATTTGAAAGTGTTGGTTTTTGAGGACTGGGGAAAACCGGAGTACTTTAGTGGAGAAAAACTTTCCGGAGCAAAGGAGAGAACCAACAACAAACTCAACCCACGTACGAGGGTCTCAGTGGGGTGGCAGTTTTGACGGTTGACGGTTATTGTTTTTCCAATTTTGACGCTTAGACGGTTATTTAGTGAAAATTTAGTTCAAGAGTTAAAGTAAATATTAACTTCTGTATAAATTAATGTCTAACTGTGTGTTTTGGAGGTTTCCTGGCCTTTCACGTATAAAATATCCAAATATTTTAGGAAATAGCAAAGTTGTAAGGTCTTGTAATGATCAGAGAGAGTGTTTTGGACAACATAGCCCGTGGTTTTTCAAGTGAAGAGATTCTTCAGGAGCCAAAAGTCCGTGAAGATCAGCTGAAATAGTCAGATTTGCATTACCTTGAAACGTTTTGACGGTTAATATTACAGTGCATTTTTGACGGTTGACAGTAAAAATAACGACGGCTGACGGTTAACCCCATTGAGACCATCAAGTACTGCGTCGACGCCGGGATTTGAACCCAGGTTACACTGGTGGGAGGCTTTTGGTCTCACCATTGCGCCATCCTTGCTCCTCAACTAACGCAAGTCAAAACGAAGAATACACACTTCCGGCGGACCGGAAATGAAAAGAAAGTCGGCCCCATTAGCCCCATTGCATCATTGAATGAAACAGAGTTAACGTCCAGATAAGATTTACCATGAAACATCGCGAATTTACACTAAATGTTGTCCTTCAAGCAGATAATAGAGATTATAACAGTCACTCAGCGAACAATTTGTAGTCAGTTTAGATAGAAGATAATGGCCTGCTAATTACTGGTCGATAAGTCCAGTCAATATGTTGAAACAAAATAACCGTCATGACTGTTTAGGCTAATAACCAAGAACAACAAATGAGAAAGGGATAAAAAATGGACAAGCTCAATAAAAACTGGATTGATTATTTACTTTGCTAATCTACAATGGTAATTAGCTATGAACGTACATGATGGGACAAATACCACGTTAATTATTTTTCATTCGGAATTTAGACAACTATTAAGTTAACAATCCACAGTAATGCAGCAAAACAAGCTAACATTCTCGTTTCTAAGTACTGGGCTATAAGTCCTGGAAAATCACAGGGCATGCGCATTTTGAACATTGAGCATCTCGATAGTGTGGAGTATAGTTCAATCAGAATCGTAATAATCCACACAGTCGTCAGATTCATCAGAATCAAGCAAATCCTCTGGCGTTAACAAGAACTGTTCTTCCAAATCCGGACTTTTGAAACCTCCATGTTGATCATCCTCAAGCCGAGAGACTTGAACGTTAGATGTTGAAGGAATCTGTCCAACCGGAAGAAGACTTGTCTCTGCTGTACTTATTCTGCCTTTTCTTGGAGCTGTAAAAAAATACGCAGGCAGAGCACACTTAAGATTGCAGAAATTTAGTACGCATATCCGACTTGGGGATATAAAACAAACAGCTCGGTCCTCATCAGGTGACACAGCCATACAGAGGATTTTTTCCCGCCCTTTTGCAATTCTCGCAAATCCAATAGCTTTACACTCAGAAATATCCCACAGGAAAACCATTCCATCAACAGCATAGGAAATAAGATAACGGTTCCTTTTCAAAAACTTGCAAAACTCAATTTTACCAAGATGGCCACGGAGAACCCGCTTAGAGGAGTGGATATCAGCAACCTGAAGACTGTGTACAAAGATTACGTTTGCGAGGCAACACACCAACAGCTCCGTGTCTTGAGAAACAGTGCAATGACCGAATTTCACTGGGTTGAAAGATCTCTCCACACAAATTCTCTTAAGTAAGTGGAGCGGATACAAGTTGAACTCCCAGATCTCAATCTCACACTCGCCGCCACACAAAATGAGGTTTCTGTTATCCGAAGAAAGACAAAAACTGTCAATAGTGAGCAACCCAGGTGAAGTAAATGCTTCTGACAACGTTTTCGTGTATACATTCCACACGTAGAAAAACTGGCCCTTGAAGTTATCCTTGATATTAAAGAGAAGGAAGCTGCCGTCAGGTGAGAATGTCAGATACAAATCAGTAGAACAAAAATCTCCTTCATACACTACACAAGAGGACTTAAGTAACTCTTCGATATTGCATTGCATTATTTTGGTGCCTTGCAGAAAAGCAACTAGTATTCCATTTGGGGAATGCTGTATATGGAGTACCTGTAGACCAGAGTTTGCCAAAGATAAACTGCGCGTAACGTTAAAGAAGAAGCCTCGTTTGTCATTTGTAATTCGCCATGATATGATCTCTGATATCGAACTAACAGTCGTCACAGTATCGCTTGAACTGAAACATGCTACAACTGGGTTCTCTCGTTCTAATATCTGTGTACGAAAAAACTTGAAAGGATCACACAAATTTGTCAAAAAGACGAATCTTTCTTCAGTATCTCTACGAAACAAAAAACCCAATTGCCTCTCTCTGGTAAAATAAAAATAGTTCTGACCCGATATGCTCGTTAAAACAGCGCCTGTCTGAAGACATAATGCTTGCAGTAAGCCCGCAGAAGACAAATACACAACATAGAGATCATCATAAGTGAAGCTCAGGCAATCCACTTCGGGGATTCTGTGTTTTCGCTTTTCAGGACTGTAAATGGAAGAATCGTGTTCTTGACTCCCTGTTTGTAGCAAATGAATTTCTTTTTGTCTCCTACATCTCACAGTCATCATCCAACGTTCAAAGGAGTCTCTCATAGGATTGAGAACCTGGAAAGGACGTAAGGACATCCACCTCTTTAAGGGTGACACCCAGAAAGGCATAAGCATGTCTGGGAAGTTAAAAAAACAGTCGCACCTGATTAAATGCTCCAGCTGCCGTTCAAGTTCCAAATTTTTGAAATACAACTGATCAAAAAAATAACGCGACTCTTGCCTTAGTTCGTACATAGCATTAAGGGCAGTGACCAACGCAACGTTACGAATTGACACCACTTGGCCGACACCAGTAAGACCTATGTCCACACCCGACCTCAAAGCAAAGGCCACGTGACAAAAATAGGAGAATGGGTTTAACACATTACTTTCATAGAATGCATCTTGCAGAAGCGGTTTTCCAGTCACTAGATTCCAAACCTGATATGGGAATATCCAGGGGTAGATGTCAATGATATGCTGACGAACAGATGCCAGAGAAGATTCTTTGTGTAGAACTCTTAATTCTTCTAACTTGTCACAAAAGCAACAAGAAGGGTCGTTTTCTACGTTCAACGCACAAGCTCCCGTAAACTCTACATTGACACCAAGATATTCTAGCAAGCATTTAGTTTCAATGCCCAAAGGAAAGTCGGCAACTAAGTTTGAAAAGTGACTAGTACAATTCCATTCTTCGTCTGGGTTCCGGTCAATCTCTTTTGTAGCCCAAAGTGAAAGTAGGTCAACTATACAAATCCTCATTTTACAGGTCGGTAGCAGAACTAAAACATGATCGTTCCTTTTCAAAACTATGTGCTGCCCATTAGGAACAACTACACCCCAGTCATAATCAAGAGTATTTCCAGAGAACTGTGGAAAGTCCTCGACACAACCTCGTCCAACAGAAAACCACTTGTCAAGTCGTCCGAAAAATACAAACTTGTCGTCCGGGGAAAATTCTAGATGGTATATTCTTCCTTTCATATCTTGGAGTACTGCAAAAGGTCCACTCAATGTTTCTAGTGTGGAAGCATCAAAGAAAAAGAGGGAGTGACCCCATACCCCAGCTATAGTTTTCTTATCAGACGCTGTGGCAAAGCAGGTACATTTATAAAAGGCTTTAGTTGCGGAAAATTTACAAATACCCCACTCTAATCCCGGTGCTGATACTCGCGGGATGGAAAACTGCCTTTGAACGGCATCTGAGACGTTCCGCACGCATGATCGAAAAAGATGAGGGCATTCTACGAGAACATGAAAATCAATTTCAAGAGCTAAGGAGATTTCTTGAAGAATATTTTGTTTCTGCGTATCATCGACAGCAATACAGCTGGATGCAAGCTGAAAATCTTCAATTAGGTGGTAGATCTCAATTCGTCCACTTTGAATCCTTTTCTCTAGGAACGGGTAACTTGTTAACCAACTAAAAACATCTGTGAGCGAATTTTGGTTATTGGGGTGACACAGAAAACGAACAGCAAAGTGCATGACAAATCTTTCCAAATTCTCTTCTCTACATGACAGTGTTGCCGGTGTTTCTTGAACAACAGCAGAAAGAACGTCGATGAAGATCATTCTTAGATATTCAACTGCGACATCTGTGTCGATCAACAACTTCCGTGGAGCTTTTTTCTCGTCTGTTAGCCACGTTGGGATCAAATTGTGAAGAAATTTTAATGTCCCATCTGAGGTTCGTATCACAAATAACGACACAGCATCGATAGCCTCCTGCTCATCAAGATTTGACTTTTCTCTGTTAAGAACAAATGAAATAAACGATATGGGAAGGGGAGATGGAGCGGCTATAATACAGCCAAATAACTTCTTGTAGAGGTCTTCTCCTACCTTGTCACACACACGCTGGAAATTCTCCTGAAAGAAATCGTCCATATCTCCGGGAAAGGGGTCAGACTGCTGATTCACCCGGTGAGACTTAGTGGAATCTTTTAGAACTTCCGCAATGTAGAAAGCATACAAAAACAGTCCATTGCACTTCTTTGTGACTTCGTCCAGTGAGTGAGGGAGGTGGGAAAAATCTATTTCCTTCAGTAAAAAACGTTGAATGTCCTGCTCATGCTGCTGATAAAAACCTCGTTCTCCACTATCACCGGCGCAAATCCGGATGCATGGTTTGTACTTTTCCAATCTGCCCTGTACCGAGTCTTCAGGACGACTAGTGATAAAGAAAAACAGCCACTGAGGAAGTCGAGGAAGAGCTTTCTTAATAACATAAAGAAAATCTTCCCTGGACTCGTACTCTGTTTCATCTAAAGCGTCAATGATGACTAATTTGCGCTGCTGACAAGGGGTGCATTTACCTAACGGCTCTTCTAATAATTTCGTAAAAAGCTCCTTAACTCCCAATTTGGAATCGGCTAACCTCATTTTTACACCATCCTCCCCTCCCACTATTGTGCAGAGCTCACTATTACAGTCACAGAGCTGACGAGCAATAGTCCCGAGAAGGTACCTGGGATTATTTCTTGTTCCATCGCTATGACGGCAAAAGTAAGCAGCACCTAAGTGTCCGGTTTTTCTTTCCCGCTGTGCCAGAGCTCCAGCAATCACGCTCTTTCCAATACCTGCGTCCCCAATGAGAACATACGCTCTGGAGTCGCCAGGATCACTGAACCATTTATCAAAATCTTCAAACAGCCACTGTCTTGTATCGTGATTATGACGCGCGGCAAAAAATGTGATGTCTGCTTCACAGTAGGCAAACTCTGCAGAAAAAACAACGAGAAAATGATTTGGTAACTTTTCGACCATACAAAGAGAAGTATATTCTTGCTGTCGGAAGTCTCCTGTAATACGATGAAGTATTTTGATCATTCTAACAGTCGCTATGTGTGTCTACCCCTTTCCTACTCAAAGCTCTAGTCTTTAGAGTAATGCTGTACGACACGACAATAGGTAGGTTTGGGAGAGTTTTTGTGAATTATGTGATTCACTGTTGTACCGAGGAATTATACAACTATGTACAACGTAACCTTCAGTGGCTAGACAATGATGACTGGTCAGGGCTTACACGTGAGCATTAGTGAGGAGAACAAACCCTGAGACGTTTAATCCTTCGGTCTGTTCCAGAGAATTTCTCACATGGTGTGGAGTTGATACTAGATTAACAACGGTAAGGGATTAATAGCACTTTTCATTACCACGACTGATTTGAGATGCAGACTGAGAGCTCTGTAGTCCAGCTTCCAATGGCATTACTCCTTGCCCCGCTTGAGAGTGGTCTAGTTTCAGACGTGTTACATTTTCTTTTACAACAGACTCTGTGCCTGCAACTAGTTGCTGTAGATCTGTCTTAACATCAGAGGTGGCTAAGGGGAAAAAAGAATATCAACAAAAACTGTTGTATGGCTTCAGGTCAAGAAGTAAAGAAATAACTTTTTAATTAGGTTATCACATCTCCATAAAAGAACGATACATTAAATGGTGTGCAACAGTTTACTGCAAAGCTAAGGATGGCTTTATTATCAATAACACATTGAAAATCCAAAACTTGTACTAAATAAATGACCTCCTTCTTCACGAGTCTTTCAGAATCTTGTTTAATTCTTGGGCTTGAAAGTATTGAGAATAACAGTTTTTTAATATTTGTTTTGAGGCTCTCATACACAGTACTTCATGCCAACTTTTCTTTTAAATCAATTCATAAATGCTACAGTGTATATGCAACAAAATTGAAACGCCATACCATGAACTATGCTGATCATCTTGTCGAGAAGATCTCCGCTCTGCTCTGCCCAGTTGAATTTCTTTCCATAGGAAGTGCGCAAGGTCTCAGCTTCCTCAAGACGTTTCTGCCTGTCTTTATTCAAAACGTCTTTGATGGCTGAAGCCCAATCCTCAGGATTCTCTGAGTTTATCACAAATGATGAGCCAAATGGCACGCTGTACAGGGCTTCCCCAAACCCTGAGTTTTTGCTGACAAGCACAGGGAGACCAGCTGACAAGGCTTCTAGTCCTGTCAACCCAAAGCCCTCAGTTCTTGACGGCAAAAGTACAAGATCAACCTCTTGGAACAAACATTTCAAATCCTCTCGGCTTTGTACAAAGCCTCTTACCCTCAAGGATCTTTTGGGAACACCGTGACATTCACTCAACTTCTTTGCAATTTCCTGGTACTTTCCATCTTGGGCCCCAGCAAACACGAGTAGAGTGTCGGACAGTTTAGCAATAGCTTTTCCAGCGATATCAAATCCCTTTAATTCAAAGTCTTCATCATCACCACGGCCAAATATCAAGACGCGTCGATGTTTTCCCTCATTAGGACTTTGTTTGACACCCACAAACTCATCAAACACTCCTGGGGTAAAGTCAATGACATTTCTACCTTCTCCACGGAGATATGAACGGAAGGCTTCGCTAAGCTTGAGTCCAACTCCTACAACAAGATCTGCCATTTTACAGAGTTTCACTTCTGTCTTGTGCTTTTCTTCGCCCTTTGAAATTGGCTTGTCATACGTTTTAAACATTCCTAGTTCCTCTGGGTCTGTGTGGACCATTTGCACCCACTGGCAGTTTTTAAATTTTCTAATAACTTGTGCCTGGTGACCGAGTTTTATCCCATGGCCGACAACTACATCAATTTGCAAATCGTCTGGCGGAAAGCTTAGCCAATCCAGTTCTTCATACCCAGGATGCGGTATTGCTTCAAGAACCTTTACATTGTGACTGAGAGCTTGATTCCTTTCCCCTTCACTGCATCTTGGCAAAAAGAAAGTGATCTCTACCTCTGAGAATTTAGCCAATTGTATGGCAAGCTCTCTGTTGAAGGTAGAAAGTCCTCCTTTACTTGATCCCCATTCCGAGGCTAAAATGGTGACTTTTACTTTTCCGTAGATATCAGGTTGGTGATGCTCCTGAAAGGGTAGTGAAGTGGAAGCCATGGCCTTACATTTAGTGGATTTCAGAGAGGATGGGCCAATTCCTAAAAACAAATGATACACATTGTTGTGATTATAATTGACATGATAACTTAATTAAGATACCACGAAAGGGCTTGAAATATTGGGCAAATTCTTTGGACAAGGAGCTCTCACATTTTTTTCTTACCTGGGGCCACTTCTTGCTTCTTTAAGTTAATGATTTTGTTAGGGAATGACTTACTTGGACCCTTACCCATGCATTGCACAGGTAAGTTTAAGAGGTAATGGCCCAGATTATATACTGGATGGGACTATTTTCGAGCCCAGTATGTAGCTCTTAGCAGAATTTAATTTCATTTGTTCCAGCTATTATGCAACTTCATACTTTTGAAGAGCTTAAATTAAATCAAAGAGGTTGTAATCACTGATCTCCTCTTCTCCTGTTGGTAAGGTGTCATTAATTATTAATAGCATACTACATGCCAGGAAGTAAATTTCCCATAGTACATGGATATGGTCTAACTTTGTGAAATTCTCCTGCATCATAGACAAACTTGACGTTATTACCTTAGGCACCGTGCGCACATATTTTAATGCACATTGTGTAAATAAATGATGTCCTGCAAGATGGTTAAACTGTATTACTATTATTATTATTTCAAAATGTTTCTCCGCTTCTGATTGGGTAAAAGCACACACATAATCCACCATAACCAGCTACTGTTCACCAAATTTGGAAGAATTTTGTAATTAATCAACCGATGACATCAAAAGTGCAGCACAGTTGCAGGTTAATGCATCGTTGACCGAGAAGACCTGAGGACAAGGTTGAGTTGTTTTGGTTGTGAAATCGACGGAACATTTTATCCGTTTCACAACGAACTATTGTCTAAAAAACATAGCAAGAAGACAACTTAACTCGGCGGACAACATCTGCTATTTGGAGTATATTTGCAGACCTGAACAACCCTTTATCATTACTGAATGCCAGAAACTCATAACACCTTAATAGTTTCTGTGAATACCTATTTAATCCTCATATCTCCTGAATAATAGAGGCACTTACAGTTACAATTACTGCTCATAGATTCATTACTACCATCATCATCTTCATCATCAGTCACCATCAATAAGGCATAAGCTCCTGAAAATGAATTACTTCCTAGATTATATTGCTAATATTGAAATACAGGGTGTCCCAAAAGTTCGTTCCTCTAATTTCATGCACTATAACTTTTGATCAAAAGTTTACTTTTACATGAAATTCCTAGAAGATGTTTATTTCTCTATCAAGTACATGCATTCAGAATTTCAGTAACTGGCATGTCCTTTTTGTTTTTTTATCACAATCTGTAGCCGTTGCGGCATGAAGTAGTATACACCTTGTAGCCCCACAAATGATCCATTTTGAGCCTTTTTATCACCTGGTGCGCAGGATCCAGTTCAACCCCCAAACAACATTTGTTTAGTTTAGGCAGCTGAAAAAAATATATTTTGGGCATTCATCCAAAAAAGATAATAATCCTGACCCCCTTCCACAGTAAGGCTTTTGCACTTCTTTACAAATTTGAAACGAACTGGGCGTTAATTGGCAGACTAAGCAGAGGTTTTTTGCTATCTCAGGGGCCTCTAATTTTGAACATTTTAGACAGCTTTTCATGACCCTTTTATTTGGCTTGCTAACTATGTGAGACTGAGCTTCCATGTCGAGTCTCTTATTTTGTATCTAGCCTTCTTTAAAACTATTTTAGCTACTTTGTTCAGGGCTTTTGGTCTTCCCCTTAGTTTCTTTCCTTCAAAACCTTCATTTCTCCATGATCATTCTACCACCCAACATTCAGATTATTCCAGTTTTTATCAATTTCTACAACAGATAAGCCAGTAAATCGAAGTATACAGGCTTATGCTCCCACGCAGCTGAACGTTTTTGCGTTAAAGGGGTTTATCTTTCGTGATATTTACAAAAAAACAAGGAAGGAGTTCCAGCAATTCGGGCTATGAAATTAAAAAAACATGTGACTGGAACATACACTCGCGCACGTGCACCTTTGGTGCGGAAGTACACAGATCGAATATTCGAGTCACAAGATGGCACAAAACTATGAAAATAGTGAACTACATTGAAAGACACAACTTTTTGTTGAAATGATTTGCTTACCAAGCCCAATCGTACTGAAATACAGATTTATGAAGTAGAGGAACGAACTGTGGGACACCCTGTAAACACCCAAAGTTCATACTACATCTTATAAATAATTAAACAAGTGCATATGAAATTGGCTAGGAGAAAGAGAAGAGGTGTCATATTGTTACAGGTCAAAATTAAAGAGAAGGTTAAAATTTTCAACCTACCTTGCTTCTCTATTTCCTTTGTTTCCTAGTCCCCCAATAGGGCTAGGAAAAAGAGGAAATTGCAAATTCAACCTGGGTTAAAAATTTTAACCTGAGTAATTACTTTGCCCTGTAACATCTACCCTAAAAACTGTCTCCCTTTGAGAGATGTTGTTTACTAGAAATCAATGCCTCATAACTACAGCTCTGGAAACGTTCCAACAGCAGAAAAAAAGTTTACATAACTTACGATGGACTTGCACTAGGATCAATCACATGATAAAGACGGCTTTGCCAATATAGCTACATCACAAAATACCTCACTCTTTGTAAGCTATGGCTGAAAGTAGTCAACTAAAGGCATAGACCTCTTTCTTAATGTCCTTAATGGAGGTGATTATTACATTTTGCGGCATAGCATGTGAATTGTATTGTCATGGTATTTGTAAATGAAAGCTTTGGAGTTTACTGCTTTCGTGGTTCATGTATGAGAGAATACAACATAAACTAATAGGACAATTGCACGATGACGTCATTTTACTACAACTACCAGAATCCTCGAGTTTGTTGTTTTCATGTGCAAATTAAGGCTATTGTTCTTTAATCCCCAGCAGGATTGACAAATTTAAATAACAAAGCAAAACCGAAATGAATTCTGGTAGTTGTAGTCAAATATCGTCATCGTGCAATTGTCCTATTAACCCAAGGGTTTTAAAACTACAACGCAGTTTGCATGTGAAAATGTTGGGACTCGGCCCCTTTATGGTTCGACCGTGAAAGAATGTGACTTGTTTACGAGGTCATTTTGCTCAATAAAATTTTGAGAAATCACCTCCTTTCTGAAAATATGCAATGAAATTGTGCATCATTCAATGTTACCCTTAATTACTATCAAAAATTATATGGGGAGGCACGCATGGAGCGTGGAGAATCTTCGTCCATTTTCTTTTCAATCATTGTGGAACAAATCGATAAAACCGATAGCTAATTACAGAAATCGATCAAAATCAAAAATCACAAAGACGCGAGTGTGTCGATATTGCATGGTTGCTAAGTAACGCTAGCGACATGCGCATTAGGACTGATAGGCTTTTACCATGTGCTCTTGCCAAATGGCGGACTCTGTACATCACGTTCGTTTGTTATAAATGATTAAATCCTGTTGAGATTTCAAGACATGGTGGCAGCGGTTAAACAAGTAAAATGCTGAAGTTAAGCCCTCCAGAGAAATTTGATTTTTCCAAACCGCTTGACTGGCCAGATTGGAAGCAGAATTTCCTGCGATTTCGACTCGCGACAAAACTTCACAAAGAGGAAGGCGCCGTGCAAGTCAGTGCTCTCATTTACACAATGGGAAGAGAAGCAGAACATGTGTATAAGTCTTTTACCTTGGCTGATGGAGATGATGCAAAATTCGACGTGATTTTGGCGAAGTTTGATGAACATTTTGTGCCGAAACGGAACATAATTCATGAACGGGCACGTTTTCACCAAAGGATCCAAAAGCAAGGAGAGACAGTCGAATCGTTCGTACGAAGTCTTTACGAATTAGCCGAACACTGTGATTTTGGGGACAGCCGTGATCAGCAAATACGGGACAGAATTGTCATTGGAATTCTTGATAAAGGTGTGTCGCAGAAATTACAGTTAAAATCGGATTTAACGCTGGAAGTCGCGATCCAAATAGCTCGCCAGTCAGAAATGGTCAAGTCTCAGGTTACTGATCAGAATTCCCTCGCATCGAAGGATGTTGAAGAGGTGCACTGTAAGAAGAAACCGACAAATCCACGTTGGAAAAAGGGAAAAGGAAAGAAAGAGGATCCATCTCAAAAGCAAGGTCAGAAGAAGTGTGGCAGATGCGGTCTTCATCACTCAAAGCCTGAACACTGTTTAGCAAAAGATAAACGATGTTTGAAATGTCAAAAAGTGGGTCACTTTGCAGCTGTCTGTTGGTCCAAGTCGGTGAGTGAGGTTAATAGTAGTGGTAGTGGTAGTGCTTCAAATGATAGCAGTGTTGGTCGTTGGTTCTTAGGTGCGTTGTCAAGTAATTTAGATCAGGATGACAAATGGAAGGTCCAGCTTAAGGTCAGTGGTAAGCCTCTGGTGTTTAAAATTGATACTGGTGCTGATATTACTGCCATTTCAAAGTCTACCTTTGATAGTTTGCCAAATCAGCCCAAGTTACATCCACCGAAGATAGCTCTTTTCAGTCCAGGAGGCAAGTTGCAGTGTGCTGGGCAGTTTTCAACAACAGTGACACATTGCAACAAGAAGTACCAACTCAATGTTTTTGTAATCAGTGGAGAACATGCAAGTAACTTGCTGGGTCGAGAAGCAGCTTGTGAAATGGGTTTAGTTACGAGATTAGAAGAGGTGAATGCTGAGTTGTTTGGAGATATAGGCTTGTTCAAGTGTGAGCCAGTTAGGATCCAACTGGATGAGAATGCCCAACCCTATTGTATCAACACGGCAAGAAGGATAGCTTTTCCTTTAATGCCAAAAGTAGAAGAGGAACTCAAGCGGATGGAAGAAGCTGGTGTCATCGAAAGAGTAACAGAGCCGACAGAATGGTGTGCGCCCATGGTACCAGTACAGAAAAGTAATGGTAAGCTCAGGATCTGTGTCGATCTAAGAAGGCTGAATAGTGCAGTGAAGCGCTCCAGGTTTGTACTGCCTACCTTGGAAGATATCGCGCCCAAACTCGCTGGTGCCCAGTACTTCTCCAAACTTGATGCGTCCAGTGGATTTTGGCAGATGCCCCTACATCCAGATAGTGCCAAGTTGACCACGTTTATGACTCCATTTGGTAGGTTCTGTTTTAGAAGACTTCCATTCGGAATCACGTCTGCTCCAGAAATTTTCCAGTCTCTAATGAGTGATCTGTTAAAGAACAGAGAAGGTTGTGAAGCAATTATGGATGACATTATTGTGTACGGGAAGTCTGCAGAAGAACATGATGAGAACTTACAGAACACGTTTGAAGTTATCAAGGAGTCAGGACTGAAACTGAACAAAGAGAAGTGTGAGATCAAGAAAAACAAGCTAACATACTTTGGACGTCCTCAGTGCCGAGGGTGTAAGTCCAGACCCAGAGAAGGTGAAGGCAATAACAGACCTCGAAGCACCAACCAATGTGCCAGAACTACGCAGACTGATTGGTATGATTAACTACCTCGGGAGGTTTATTCCCAACCTTGCTTCAGTGATGCATCCAATGAGCCAACTATTAAAGTCAGATACAACTTGGACTTGGGGACCTCCCCAGCAAACTGCATTTACCAAGGTCAAAGAAATTATTTCAAGTAATACAGTGTTAGCATTCTATGATCCTAAGAAGCCCACTGTTGTTTGTGCAGATGCTAGTAGCTATGGGATTGGTGGGGTTCTGATGCAAGGTCCCAGTGACCAGCTCCACCCAGTCAGTTTTTGCAGTAGAACACTCACAGAGACTGAAGTCAGATATGCTCAAATTGAGAAAGAGTGCCTGGCAGCAGTGTGGACATGTGAGAGACTCTCACGTTATCTAGTAGGGCTTCCAAGTTTCCAGCTCTTGACAGATCACAAACCTCTGGTACCACTGATCAACCAGAGAGATCTTGATAAAACACCACTAAGATGCCAAAGGCTTCTAATGCGCCTTATGCGGTTCAATCCTCAAGCAGAACATGTACCTGGCAAACAAATGGTGGTGGCAGATACTCTGTCTAGAAGCCCTTGTAAGTTAGAACAGGAACCCGACACAGTAGAAGACGTGCAGGCATTTGTAGACTTGGTTGAATCTACAAGGCCAGCCACAAGTGATCAGCTTAAGAGAATCAGAGAAGCAAGTGCAAAGGATGTCCAGCTCCTGAAAGTGATGGAATTCACAATGGTAGGGTGGCCAGCCCATGTGGAAAAAGTCCCCCTCCAGATACGAGAGTTCTTTGATTCTCGTGGACACTTGTCAATGAGCAACGGTTTATTAACATATGATGATCGCATAGTGATCCCTGCAGACATGAGAGAGGAGATACTGGATCGCATTCACACAGGTCACCAGGGTATAACAAAGTGCCGTGAACGTGCTAATCTTTCCGTGTGGTGGCCGGGTATTTCTAAGGAGATCAAGGCAAAGGTGGAGTCATGCCAATTCTGTCAGGAAAACCAACCATCACAAAGAAAGGAACCACTGATGACCACAGACCTACCTGATAGGCCATGGCAGAAGGTGTCTACTGATTTGTTTGAGCTAGCCGGTCAGAAATACCTAGTAGTGATGGACTATTATTCAAGGTTCATCGAGATATTAAGCGTAGTTGAGATGACAAGCCAAGTTGTCATCCAAAAGCTGAAGTCAGTGTTTGCAAGATGGGGCATTCCGGAGGAACTAATAAGTGACAATGGCACACAGTTCAAGTCGCTACAGTTTGATGAGTTCAAAGCAAAGTATGGATTCAAGCACACCACATCAAGCCTGCATCATCCCCAGGCAAATGGTACTGCAGAAAGCGGCGTGCGAATCGCTAAGCGGATTCTGAAACAGGAGGATCCACTCCTTGCTCTTATGGCCTATAGGGCGACCCCAATCCCGGCAACTGGAAAGACACCATCAGAGCTGATCATGGGAAGGCTGATACGTACTACACTTCCAACACTGATCAAAATTTTAGAGCCAAAGCTTCCAAACCATTCAGCAGTCAAAAGAGCTGATGTCAAAGCCAAACGGGGCTACAAGGAGTCCTTTGACAAAAGGAATGGCTCGAGAGAATTACCAAAGCTACAGCCTGGAGACTGGGTCAGAACCAAGCTGGATAATGAGAAGCAGTGGACCACAGAAGCTAAGGTCGTTAGTGAAGACCAAAGTCCCAGGTCATACATTATAGACACTGGTGGTAGAAGATTGCGAAGGAATCGTAGGCATCTTAGAAAGGTCCCTACACCCACTCGTTATGACACAGCAGGGGACGACTCCCAAATTCCAGATATCAACAGTGAGCCTGCTCCCAAGGTCATCCAAGTGGAGGACACCAACGTTTCCGGAAACAGCAACGCCAGTCCTGACGAAAGCAATCAGAACGCAATTCCAGAACAGAGAACCTCAAGTGGTAGACTTGTTAGAAAACCTATTCGTTATAGAGAGGACATTTAGTACTGTTGATTTTGTTGACTTTTGGACAGTCGTTATTGTCTTTCACATAGGTCAACTTATGCCTAGGACTCTCTTTGATTAGATTTCAGAACATGCTTAAGAGTGTGTCCATGAGAAAACCAGGCAGAACCAGGCAAGGGGTGATAATGCTCAAATCACCGATTTCGCTCAAACTCGGCACAAATGTTAGGTACCAGGAGTTAACTTATGTGACAGAATTTCAGGTCAAAATATTAAATTCCCTGGGAGATCCGGGCATCCCCTGTAAAAATCTCCATTTTGCCCATTTTATGCATAATTAATTAGCTAACTTTACGATGCCAGTGCAACAAACAGAAAAGCCACCTGGTACTTAAATGCACTGAGAGATGATCTGAGTTCATAAGACTTTAAGCACAAGAAACTTTTTAAAGTCGCCGATTCGATTTCCCCCCTCTTAGTCCCCTTAAGTTGGGTCATCATTTCCAAGTTTTGAGTAAGTCGTAAAATTAGGGTATTTTATTCCCCAATATCTCTGATGAGCAACAGCTTATCTTTATAACTTTTGCATGAGTAGTTAAAGCCATCACTTAAGTTCAGAAAAAGATCATAAAAAGTTTGGGCAATTCACTTTCTTCCATGTGTTAACATAAACTGTTCATGTGACTGAACGACTTTTGCATATTTCATCAAAATTCAGGCCCTCACAATATTCGTGCGTTTGCCTCTGAATGAGGAGAAATCGTACAAAAAACTCTTCAGACAATGATTTGACATTAATAAGGGTAAAATTGTTGTTATTATCGTGCAAGAAACTCTAACGATGATTTTTGATAGCTATATACGCGATCTTTTCAAGGAAAAAGAACATACAAAGATTTAATTCACAGTTTTACTTACTTTAATAATTTCGCCCTAAAAACAATATAAACGGTCAATAAAATCCATATACGTATCTCTTGTATGTGTCAACTGCTAGTTTGTGCCCGCTTGGATTTGTTCCCCATGCCACCTTCGATGCCCAGTTCAGCGTAGTTCAGCGTCGTGACTCACTGTACGACTAAAATTCCTTAGCCATCAGTTTACGCACAAAAATCCAAATCAAGTTGTTTTAGGAGAAAACAATACGAAAAGTAGAAAGCCGATTTGTGATTCATGGAAAGAATTATTGCTGCCACTGTTGTAGCTCAATTCACATGTTACAAACAACAACGAAACGTCCGCCATCTTTGATATTAACTGGAGCCCGCATTTTTGAGCAGCGGTTGGCCACCACACAGAAACATCGTATCGGGATTGATCGGGAGTCAAGAGCCAGGAGCCAGGAGCCAGGAGCCAGGAGCCAGGAGCCAGAGTCCAGTGAACAAAATATGAAAAATATGACTTTCCGACATTCTCTGAGATAATTTTATTGTTATTGTATGCTAATAAAAATTTTAGAATTCCAAATCTATTGGCAACTCTATTCAGACCGTAATTATAAATGATCCCATTTCTTTTCAAACTCGGAGGTAGAAGTCGCTTTTCTTTCGTGTTTTGGAAAGAAATATTTTTGTCTATTTTAGTTGCACGTCAAATAGCAGCGAAGTGAAGCCGGATCTTGGTGCAGACCAGCTCAAAGGGACAAATAAAGCGTGAGACATGGCCAGATTAGCTTGCGACAAGAATTCCATTTTGTTTTCATACTGGAGCCCCCCCTACCCGGGGGAGTGGCCAAATTGCGTACAAATGCCCTACCCTACTGGCACCAGATTTGACTGTCATAAACACTGAATTTTTTACCTAGCACGGTCCTTTGGGGGTCTTATAAAGCCTAACTATGGCAGTAATGTTCCCAAGTAGAATTCAAAATACACCACACTTTCACCTTGAGTTAGATCTTTTTCTCAAACAACCGCTTCCATATGTTTAACACCCTTCCCACATTCCCTCGAGAGCTACTTCAACTGTGATACTTAGATTTCAAATTTCTCACCCTACCCAGGTAAGGTCAATTTTCTCATGCTAGACATCCTCGGAAGGGTCTTTTTGGTTACCCTTGGGGCACCAAAACCAGTTTAGTGCCCAGGTTAGTGTGCCGTGCTGAGGCAGGCAGATGTTGAATTATGGACAGACACAACAATTAAGTTACAGACGTTTGATGTTCCGGTCCGTGCGTGGTCGGAAGACACCCAGTAAATAATGCCCGTGGGGTTGCTCAAGGAAAATTAGGGTTTTACGAGAGTCGAACTTCAGGAGGTCTCTAACGAGGAAAAGTGCGGAAACATCTACTTTTTGGAGTGAATGTACTGATGCAATTTTTAAGTTACAATATACTATGGATAAATCTATTTTGTTTCTAAAGTTCCTCTGATACTCCGAGGAGCGCAGGACATACAGGGAACGCAGAGATCAGACCACTGCATTATTGAAATTAGATAAAGGCATACAATTCAGTTTGTATTTTAAAGTGTAACCGGACGTGTATGTGAAAAAACGGTAACTCTGAAGCGGATATATAAGAGTGATTCATTACAGTGACAAACAGCGATATGACTGTGGACGTAATTAAAAAAAAAAGCACAACATTCAGAGGCGGATAAGATTTTCTTCCGGGTCTCTGCTTACGAGAGCTTTAAATCAAAGCTAACATCTAATTCACCGGTAAACCCTTTGAGTGTCCGCGGCCGCCTACGGGAATGTAAAAATCCACAGTTTGTGCACCTGTGGGAGCTGAAACGGGGTTTTGTGATGGCGGTCGTAAGTAGAGCTATTTGCTATATACGAGAGTGCCCGTTAAGAGAACTTCTATACTGTATGAATCCGGAAATGACAGCTTAAATGAGAAGTGAATATTGTGTATTAGTCTGTGTTCAAAAAACTGTTCTTAATTTACACCTCCCTTGAATAGCTAAATAAGTCTAGCCGACTTTTTTTGCAATACATTATTAGTGCCGCCTTTTGGGTCTTTTGTATTCCTCAGAAGTTTAATATTCCTCAACCCTTTTAAACGGTTATTATTAATTTTTTGCAGTCAATAATTTACCCAGATACAGATACCATCCTGTACAGTTGTAAGACTACGAGGATTAAAACGTAAGTAATTAAGTAAGTATACCCAATGGCAAGTCATTAATTGTCGAAAATTGCATGACACGGTCTGACTATAAAAAGGGCTATTATGGACGATTATTATCATGGTAATTAATGTCAACATCGAATAAACTCAAAACTTCAAGAAACACGACTTTCACAACCTGTTTTCAACACACCAGTTATAACAGGATATTGGCGCGCACAAACAATAGATAGTGTATTCCGCATTCCGTAGTCCGGTAGTCCAGCGTAACAGATTCCATGATTTAGGCAGAGTCTAAAGTCACAAAGATGGAGGGTGTTCGAGCAGGTGGTTGTTTTCCATAGATATAGACGGATTGTCAGTGATCCTTCTTGTCCTTTGAGAATCGTTTTGTTCCCTCTGACTACAACTTATGTCAAACACTTCGAATATTCGGTAAAAAGCCGACACTTTCAATTTTGCAATGTTTCAAGATGTTTCATTACCTCGTCACAAAGTAACGCAGAGTAACGCCACAGAGGACCAGACGAAACTGGAGCAGCCAACCTGGACTAAAGCATCTGAGAGACGTGTATGTAACATTTATTCACTATCTTTTATCGTTTTTGGGTCTTATAGCACCTACAGGTTGGACTGATCGAAGTTTTGAACTAAATCTTTTGCTCCTTGTGTTTACTCAAGCGTTCCATAAAATATCCATCAAAACGTCCATAAATAACACAGAAATCATGACTCAGGTGAAACTTTCTAACAATTCCGCTATTAGTATCGATAATGAGGCATCTGATTTGTGACTTCTCGCCAACTTTGTGCTATTTTTGTGTAAAAAAACGAATGTTACGTTTCTTCCAATTTTGGTCAAATGACAAATAAGAGTCAAGTCAAATGTACATAATACGTCATTATTGATAAAGTATGAGATTGCCCAAATATTTTAGGATTGATTTGATAACCTTAAAGATGTTTTTCAAAGAATATGTGAGAATTAAGTACATAGGTTGTTGCTCATGGGAGATGTTAGCGACTAAAATACCTTAAATTTAGGGTTTGGTCAAAACAGTGAGAAGATTACCTTACTTTAGGCTAAATAATAGGAAGAGATCGAATTAGAGAGTAAAAATAAATTACTGAGGATTAAGTCAGATAAACATAGAAGATGATAAAGTTGATTAGATTTGAAGTTGTCTTTTCTACTTGTTGAACAGCCAAACCAAAGTTAGCTAATTAATTATGCAAAAATGAGTAGATTTTGTGATTTTTAGGGGGGGTCCCTGTAAATCCCAGGGAATTCAATATTGCGACCTTATTTTTTGTCGAAGTTAATATCTCACCAAACCCATGAATTGTGCCAAGTTTGAGCGAAATCCGTGATTTGAGCATTATCACCCCCTGCCTGGTTCTCTCATGGACACACTCTTAAGCATTGTATTCAACCAGTTCATTTTGTTGTATTTCTTTTTAAAAAGAAAGGGAGATGTGTCGATATTGCATGGTTGCTAAGTAACGCTAGCGACATGCGCATTAGGACTGATAGGCTTTTACCATGTGCTCTTGCCAAATGGCGGACTCTGTACATCACGTTCGTTTGTTATAAATGATTAAATCCTGTTGAGATTTCAAGACAGCGAGTGATCGATTTTTATCGAGTTCCGATAGTAATCGATTGATTAGTATCGATTATGATCGATTACGTTCAAATTCTACCGACGTATTAAGTATCTTGGCATAATAATTGATTCACACCTAAGTTGGAAACATCAAGTTGAATTTATAGCCAAAAAAATTAGGAGAAGTATAGGCATTTTATCTAAGTTAAGGCATCATGTAGGTCTTGATATTTTATTAAAACTATATTATGCCTTAATTTACCCCTTTTTGACTTATGGAATTGTCATTTGGGGCAATAAATATGAATCAACACTTAAATCAATATTTATACTTCAAAAGAAAGCCATGCGCACCATTACTTTTTCTCAATTTGATAGTCCTTCCAGTCCTTTGTTCAAATCTCTTCAGGTAATCAAATTTTATGATCTTGTCACATTTTATATTGCTATATTCATGTATAAATATCATAATGAGCTCCTTCCTATTGCCTTTTATTCTTTTTTCACTAGAGTAGCTAATATTCATAATTATAATACTAGACTTGCAGCAAAACAGTCTTATTATCTTCCTTTTGTAAGAACTAATTATGGTAAGTTTAATATTAGGTTTCAGGGCCCCTCTATTTGGAATTCCATTGATGATGATATAAAGTTATTGTCCATATCAATGTTTAAGAAAAAAATGCAAGTTCAATATCTCGAAAGATACTAGCTAAACACCTTTATTGTACGTTTTTAAGACTGTTTTGCTCTGATTTTTTTCTATTAGTTATTGTAATTGATAAGTTGTCTTATTTACTTATATATCTTTAATTCTATTTATTCTTTAATTTTCTTCTCTCTTCTTATATATATACTATTGTCTGTGTTGTTTGTGTTTTGACTTTGCTTTTTGTCTTTGTTAGTTTTTTACCGACCTTAATTTGTATTTACAAAATTGTAATACTGGCTGCCTGCCCTTTTTAACCCTAAAGTTATTTCAGGCAGCCAGACCCCTATTTATTTATTCTTTCTATATTAGTATTATATCACTTTGTAATATTTAGGGCAAAATAAATTTGTTGTTGTTGTTGTTGTTGTATCGAAAATATCGATTAGATACGCCCTAATTTATAATTCGAATTTACGGACCTCGTACCTTCTTTAATAGCCTTATTTTATGCGGAATGAACGATATCAATAACACTATTTAAAGTAGTGGCAAATGTTGGAAATCTGTCTCTTTGTAGCGACGTGATAGCGTTTCCAAGTGGGCTAAAATCCTATACATTTACTGTAATTTTAGCGGTGTTTGCCCACCAGTCAAGATGGCGTCATACACCGTGAAAAGGTCTATTATGCAGATTTCGGACGCTGCTGTAATCCAGTGTAATCTACCTCGGGCGATAACACCCTCCTCCTCGATCCGCATATAAATTCTTCATATCATGGGATACTAAGCTTTAATAATTGCTAATATCAGACCCATAATTAATAGAGACTACAAAACCTTCGTAGCGTTTCCTTACCTTCACGTAGGTGGCTCTGATCGCTCATTATGGGTTACTTCCGGGATTAGATTTATATCCTATAGAGTCTGGAACTAGTCAATTTTTTTACATTGCATGATGGGAAGAGGAAGGGAGTGAAAAATATCCTGAACGGAGACCAGATTTTGCGTAAGAAAAGTCTACTTCGATATGTCAAAATCCAGCCAGTCAACGAAGTTTAGAGGGGTAGATGTTGATGAGCTAGATGAGAACAAGTTTCAGGACGAAGGCGACGAAGATTCAGGACAAAGCGGCCCCGACGAAGGAGAAGTGAACAATTTACTAATGCAGTATCCTTGTCTGTAGCACCGTCAATTCATTGAAGCTGGCGCTTGACAATTAGAAAATTTAGTCCAACTTCTGCCGATACTTAACCCCAAAACTTTTAGCAAGGATAATTCATTTGAAGATCTTTAATTTGGGTTGACCTCTATGTAGTTAGTATTAAACGCCTAGTGTAAGTTAAGCGTACCATAATCTTGCAAACTTTGCAATATCCTATGCTGTGCTAGAAAGTAGGTTCATTAAGTAGGATAATATACTTTATATCGGGGCGTTTACTCGGCAAAGCCATTGCACTCTGGCTATGTTAAGTATTGTCGCTTGACCATTGCACAGACCATTGCACTAAGGTCCGCGGTCAAGGGCGCTTGAAAAACAAAAAAAAAAAACTTTATATCGGGGTCCTTTCCAACCAAATCAAAAGAAATGTCTGGTGTATGGCTCAGGCATGAATAGGCTTACCACCAATTGTGTGGTGAGTTGTCAGGTATGGGGGAGACACAGTATACCCATGTCAAAAGCACAGTTCACCAGACAAGGAGTACCCTGAGAAAACAGACATCATTTCACGATGGCAATACTGGGGGGGGGGGGACAGGGGGGTCACAATCTCCCGCCTCCCGTACGTTTTTGTCCCTTTGTTTCCCGACTCCCGCCCTTTATTGTGTTTCTCCTGTTATCATGTAAATGACGCTGTTTGACTCCCTATTCAGATTCTAATAGGGAGTGCTTTGGCCTTGTCCAAAATAAAAAATTGTGTTGTAAATCAAACTACTCGACACTTTCCAGCGCGATC
Organism: Porites divaricata; assembly: GCA_038088405.1. Lineage (NCBI taxonomy): Eukaryota > Metazoa > Cnidaria > Anthozoa > Scleractinia > Poritidae > Porites > Porites divaricata. The sequence goes on from JBBMOI010000003.1 coordinate 16,324,661, forward strand.
ATTGAAGCAGCATTCCTTCGACAGAAGTTTACACCACGCGGCAAAATCTTCATAACAGTTTTTTGTGAACTACAGTCGTAAGGAGCGAGCTCCCAGGAAGGTCTTCGATGGACAGATTTTTCCCCACCAAACCGAAAAATACTAAGACCGATCAAAATGGTCTTTGACGCACATTTGACCTGACTCGCTTTGTCTTTCTTACGGAGAATTTCGACAGCTAGCAAGACAGACGAGACACTGACATGACTGACACAGTCGACACACGTGTACATATGTCTTGCTATCTCATTCATGTCCTATGATGTAAGCGACTTGGAAAGGTTTCCAATTTTACGGGAAGTAATGCCGTTTCTTTTTATCCCGAGCACGAATTTTCGTTTTTTGACTTTTCTCGTGTATAAAATTTTGCTGTAAGCCTCAGAAAACATTAAATGGAAGTCAAGAAACATTCTTGGGTTCGTTTCTTTGACTGGAAGTAAGCAGTAACAAATAGCAAAAGCTTGCCTTTTTCAATTTCTCTCCCGCTTCCCGCCCTTTCTTCTCCCGGGCTCCCACCCCCCCTGTCCCCCTCCACAATACTGGATTCCCTGCAAAATCACATCTGAGGAATGGCTAAAGAAATTCCATTCTGTTGACATGTTACTCCCCAGATCTGGGTAGTGCTTCTGATTGGTTGTTGCACAAGATTTGCTTCAAGCAAATCAGAAGCACTACCTAGATCTGGGTACTGCTTCTGATTGGTTGTACCTTGAGATTTGTCTCAAACAAATCAGAAACACTAACAAAATCTATAGTCACTCCTCAGACATCATTTCACGGGGAAACCATTGGTGGGGTCAAAAAATGTCTGCTGTTTTCTCAGGCTAGAAAAAGTGAAGAGAAAATGACCTACAATGGAGGTCAGATGATTTGGGATGGCTTAACTTGTGGTATTAGTTAAGAAACAAACAATATCGAATTTTGAGCATGATGGGTGCTCTCTTTCTAGAACATTACTGGGGAAGGTGGGGGCATTAACATCTTTATGAACTCAAAGCCAGCAAAACCTTTTTCATAAGGAGGAGAGTTGTATGTAATGATCACTTTCTTTGTCTCCACTGTAGCAGTTGAGCCTATTAATTTCATTGTAGCCTAACTATTAAGAGCTAGGCCAGATTGTGATGACCTGCAAATCAGAGAAACAAAATTTGAATTGATGCTCAGGCCCTGGTACAACAACAGCAGTGACCAAAGGTGGATTGAAATGTCATAATATAAACAACTGGAGCTAGACCTCCTATAGTCCTTTGAAATACATCAGTCACACAGAGTCTTCATTGCTCCTAACACTGAGGCTTAATAACCAACAATGTCAACTACAGGACAATGAGAGTACTGTACCATCAACAGCCCTGATCATTGTATATGTCTTCCTTAACATTAGCCCAGAAAGAAAAATGCAGAGGCATTGAAAGCAGCATTAACAAATGCACCTATCATGTCCAAGAATCAAGCTGTCAAGGTACGTTATAAAATGTATTTTAATCTAAAAGTGTTACTATTAAGGTCACATAGTTCAAGATAGAGATGCAGAACACAGTCTTATCTGTCCAACCACATGAGAAATGCCTTGCAATTAAGGACAGTCACTATTCCATAACACTGACTAATGAGACTCGTGTATTTATCCATAGGCTGAGGGAAAATAAAATAAATTATTAATGCAATGGTGGTTTTATGCTTGACTCTGCATTTTATTTCTTTACGTTTCTCAAGAATAGATAGGCGTATTAGAAGGCAAGTGTGACCATTGATTTGTAAATGAAACAGTAAGGTTGATGTTGTTCTAAAAACCAGCAGCCCTTTTTCAAGATTAACCCTTATTTGAGTGACCACTTTATAGACACAAACCATTTTTATTGACGTTGTGTGGCTTTTATTTCATAGGACAAGGCATTTGGACTTGTCATGCGTGTTTTAACAGCTGTGAAATCTGCTGAAGTAGAGAAAGCTGTTAAAAACCTTGACAAAAATGAGCAGGATGTTTTGATGAAATACATTTATAGAGGATTTGCTGAGCCTACTGAAGGCTCAAGTGCTGTACTACTCACATGGCATGAAAAAGTAAGCAAACTCTTATTCTTTGTTAAGACTAAGAAATAAAAGCAAGCATCCTTGTCTTTAGCCTGCAAAAACAGCAATGATGCTTTCCTCACTCCTCACTGCTAGGGATATTTCTCCAGGAGAGATGTCTGCACCCTCAATGACAGAAATTCCATGCCAATAATGTGAATCAGTGTGTTATACAAAATAAATGTGGGAGTCACAGGGTTCCTGAAAGATGTTGGCAAAGTTTTGTGTTTTCTGCGAACAAGCCCAAACAAAACTCAATTGCTTCTTCTAAAGAAGATTGTATTCCACCAATATTGACTGTTTTGTAGTAGAATCATGATGTTTATCACGTAATCTGACCTGTTGTCTCTTGTCTGTCATTTGTAAACAGATGCAAAAACAATATAACTAGCATGTTGGCCAAACAGAGCTCCTGACCAGATTTTGGACAGATTTCATGTGATCAGTATTCAATTTCTTTCACTGAGGTGCAAGCGTCTTACCTGGTTTAACGTCGCTAGTGACAAGAAGCAAGGAGAGCTGATGTCTGTTTTTGCAGGCTACCTTGTCTTTTGAGATTTTTGCAGCACTGAGGCTACGTGAACATGATAATTGACAAAAAGAAACCAAAATAAAACAAACCTACATCTGGAACCCAATGACTATCAGATAACTTATGTAAACACTGATTTTCATCATTAGTAAAGTAATTTACTAATTTACAAATTTAAAGTAATTTAATGTCATCAAAAATGACCATGAGAAGTGTCATCAAGAAATGTTATTGTTACTTTCCTTTTATTTCAGGTCCTGGCTTCGGCAGGCCTGGGTTCTATTGTCCGTGTTCTAACTGACAGAAAAACTGTGTAGATGACAAAGTGGATTTTATTACAGAAACAACTATTACCTTAAAATAATGTTTGAATATTTTTCAATTCAAGTTCATGAACTACAATGTATTTCTCAGTTGATAGTATTCATAAATTTTCAAAGTTCATTTGTAACCATTTTGTAGCCTTTTCATAGAAGTTACAGTCAAAATACTTAAATAACATTTTTCGCTTATTAGTTTGGAATGACTTCAATCAAGGGGTGCATTTCATATTGTACTGCATTTATTTGATAAAGTGTTCAACCTCAAATAAGCACCTTCCCTGGAATGAGTGCCCAATCTGTAGGTAGGAAAATAAGTAAGGGCCCAGCCTTGAATAAGTGCCCATTCTCCCTTCTTATACAAAAAAAATCACTCCAATTTTGATGTTCACGCAAAATTCTGGACTTTAATTGTGTGAGAAACTTCTGACAATAAGTTATTGTGTCTATGTTTTCTTTGATTTACATTTGTTTGGATTTTCACTAGAGATATGTTTTCCATAAACCATCAGTTATGAATAAGTAGTGGTTACAGTATGACAACCTCTGAAAAACAATAATCTATACATTAAGAACTTTATCAGCCTGAATTGTGAGAAACTGCCCTAAAATATAAGAATCTGTTCTGCCTGACCTAGAAAACTCTAGGTTCTTATACATGTATGTGGGTTTTTACTGTTCACCAAGTATTTTGACTGTAATTCCTATCCAGTTCTCATTTGTAAATCAACTTGTTAGGTCAAAAAGGACTGCAAGAGTGTACTTACATAGTTTTCATCTTTGATTTTTATTGATAATTAAAGTACAACAGGTGATATTTCATCAAAACTAACTGGTTTGATTACTACTGTTTGCAAAAAATTGTTGATAGCTACTGACAAAGCTACATAGAAGTTCTCGGGAGTACAAAAGATGAAATTACATGTACGGTAAAATAACAAAATGAACTTGTGAGTGAAAGATGCAATTGTCCATTTACCTATAAAATGAAGTAAAGGAAAAAAATTGATTGCCTTTCTTATCTGTTGTATTTTTGTAATGCTTTTTTTTCAATGTAAGAACATCAGATTTGAAAATAAGTCTTAAGAGAACATTTCCAACAAGGGAAGTAAAGAACACCTAATTTGACCAGCCACAAATTATCCTTTAACCCATCATGTTACATGATGGCCCAATAGTAAGAACTGCTAAATCATCTTCAAGCAATAAAATCAAGTGACCTAAATTGTCCTTGCTACATCTTGCTTTAATAGAATTCTACCATTTGAAGACATTCAGGAAGAAAAGAGTTTTTTTTTAATTACAACTACCGGTAACCTGCAAACGATTAGAACAGAACTGTGTCATTTGTATTGTTTCTGGACCAATCAAAAAAGAACTACAACTTCTGCCCTTTCAACAAGGGAACTGATGGCCTCAATTTTTCCTTTACCCCATCCTTTCTAGCACCTGCCAAACAGAGGGTTGGGAGAGGGGGATGAGAGAAAGACCCATTTACCAAGGGTCCGGAAGAGTATTCTTGAGATCTTGAAAACCCAAAATTTCTTGACAGGAATGAGGTGGGATGTGGCATTGAGAAAGAAAATGGTATTCTGGATAGTCGTGGAATTGGAGCGGGAATGCAGGGTCACGACCTCCCTTCCAGACACTGTTTAAACAACTTTGTAAGTTATTAAAGTGTAAGGCAAACAAAACAAATTGAAAGTAAAACAGTTTATTGTCGTATATAACCTTAAAAAAAAAAACAGTACCAGATCATTAAAACAAAGCACAGCCTTGAAAAATTATTGCCTTGCATCCTGTACATATTAATTTAAAGCCATTCACACATATTCCAGCATTAAAAGACTCATGGACAAGTTAAGTATGATACATGCAAGAATGTCACATCCATGTAATTTAATGTCGCCAATCATATTAACCAAATGGCTGGTTTCAGCTGGTGGCCTCCTTCAAATAAGCAATGAGATCTGGGAAAAAAAGAAAAGACATCTAGTTTCAATGCAAAATCCCTTAATTTTGAAAACTATTAATAGAATAGACTATACAGCAATGTATGAGCAAGTACAATGTGGATTCAAGCCTTGAGTGACTCTTGAGCTAATTCGAAATAACAACTTTTCCTCTTTTTTGTCTTTAGTAAAAGAAAGTAAAAGGAAATTTGTTAGGAACACCTTGCAGGTGAGGGATCTAATCCAGCTTAAATACTTCCAGACATCCCCTCATTAAATTAAGCGCTTTTTTAGCATACCTGCTCTTTCGTTTTTCTTCTTAAGGCCTGCAAAGACCATCTTAGTACCTAAAAATAAAATTGAAGATTAGAAATTCAGATATTAAGTGAAAAGCGGATGGGTAACTGATCCATAGTATCCATGTAAGTGAGCACATTTTGTAAAATAATAATACTTCATTATTTTGTTCTAGATAATGCACATTTAAGATTACCGTATGCAAGGTACTAACTTGATGCAGATCAAGGTTGTCACTAAGAAAAATTTCAAAGTAGGCAGGAAAATAAACCATTAAGAATGTGCTTTAGGTGCTTCTTTTCTTTTGTTTCCTGCAAAAGTATCTGGGCGTCAAGTGCATGGTAGCTGAAGGGAACCACTGACCTTTAGTGACAGCCCTGAGGGTATTATATCTTAAATTATAAACTTTAGAGTTAATTTAAGGTGTCACTATTACATGGATATTTCTACCTTTGCTTAAGTTGGATCTATCAAGGGGATACACAGTGAATACCAATCACCTTTTTTTTTTAAGAACAGGAGCACTATCTATGTTAAGAATTCTACAGAGTTAGGTAAAGGTACATGTAAAGAACTCATTTTTGTCACATACCAGGAATATACTTTTTGGGGTTTTCCAGGTAAATCCACAATGTATCAGGTCCCCAAGTAATGCCTTTGTTCTTATTGGAATCTGTGTATGAGAAACCTGCAGCCTGGCCTGTTTTGCGTCCAAACAGGCCATGAAGGTTGGGCCCTGTTTTATGTTTACCACCCTACAAAATCATTGGCAATGGTGATCACTAACCAGTAGATTAGCTAAGATATGACATAAATCAATACCATACTGTAATCCTTTCACTTAAGGCTTGCTTACACATCTGAATACTGTTAATTCTAATGTGACATTCCATTATCACTAATTCTTTCATTATATGTTGCCTGAATCTGGCTGTGTATAAGAAGTTATTTTTGTTTTGTACGTGTAAGTAGGGACACTCATGATGGATACCAAATCAAGTACGACAGCTCATTTCATTGGTGGATGTAAAAAAGGAGCAAGCCAAAGTGTGCTCACAAGAAAAACATTTTCAGGGACTTTTCTGAAGCACAAAATTAATATGCATCACAGACGAGCAAGGAGAATGGGTCCGCACACATCAAGGGATGGTAGTTTAAGAGTTATTTTAGAACTGAGTAGATCTACAAAACTTTTAGGAGATTAAAAAGACTTCTAAATCTTCTTTTCTGAAAAACTAAAAAGTGCCACACTCACTTTGAATGACTGGTTTTCTTGTTGTTCTGATGGGGGATGGTGTAGTATACCCCCCCGGGGGGGGGGGGGGCACTTGGGTATTTATTGGGTGGGTATGTGCCGCCCGGGACTCTAATTGGGATGCCGTTCTAAAAAAATTTCCCCTAAAATTGATACCCCGTTCTAGAAATGGGTCAATTTTTTATACCCAGTTCCAGAATTTGCCCCAAAACTGATACCCTGTTCTAGAAATCTGTCCTTGAATAATAATTTATTTTAAATGGCTGCTTACAAAACTGGAGCTTTCGTGCGTTCGAAATATTATACCCCATTCTAGAAAACGACTCTGAAATGGATACCCCGTTCTAAATAAGTAGCTTCAAAATCACAACCCCGTTGGGAGACACATACCCGTATAGGTGATGTATGGGAGTATCCCCCACGCGAGTATACCTTATTATTGTGTCTAGTAAATTATTTTCACAAATATATTTATTTACTGTTTTCTAGGAATTTGAAATAGTTCTAGCCTTGGTTTAGAAGAGGAAGATTGCACATTAAAGAAGTCAATCATATCAAAAATTCCTTACTGCTTCTACAGTGTGGCACTGTGCACATTTTGTCTTAAAGATCTTGGCTCCTTTTGTAGCATCTCCATCTGGTATACCCTCACCCATTTTGTTCCTGAAAAAGCAATCACTGCAGTCAATTGGCCTTTGTTACCCTTCATTAAAAGAAACCAAGCTTAATGTGCATGTTGTGGTTCAATTTTTGCTCAGTTAAATTCATTACCATACACATGTACGTTGCTATTTATATACTCAAAAACAAAGGAAAATAAAATTTAAACCACAAATTAAATTAAACCACAACATGTACACACACTGTGCAAACCTTATTGCCTTTTACACTGGACACATGTTCTCAACATAATCAACAAAATGCTGCCGGTAACTTTAGCACTGCAAGATTAGGAATGACAAGCAATAGCTGTACATTAACAGCCTGCCTTCTTTCACATTCAGGCCTAATACTATTAGTATATAGTATTATTAGGATCGGTCTGATTGCTAAACAATTGTAGTTTCACAACCAATATAAAGTTTCCCCTTAAAATATTGTTATAATGCCACACAGACTGGGCACCATAATATAAAAAGAAAGGAACACTTAGCCACAAAATGATCTTACGATACAATTTGAGATTGGAGCTAAATGGTTGGTAATGAAAGTGTTATTAGTTTGAGATTGTGGATTTACAGAATATAAAATTTTAGTTCAGTTTGTCTCCTTCTCCAATGCACCACACAAAAACCTGCAAACTTGGCCTACAAGACTAAAAGAAGTCTCTTGAAATACAAAGACTTAATTGAAAGGGAAATTGCGTCATTCAAGTCAGGTCACAAGTGAGATTACTGATGTGTTAGAGCAAGTAGGTATGACCACTACATGCCGTGTGCTAGGATTCAAATACTGCGATGTCTAGAAAAGGATTTGTTACTCTTAAAAACTGACACTTAAATGATGACTTCACCATGAGTTCCACCTTCTCTAAATCTTAAACAAAGTTCATCTAATCGGTGATGTATCAATCTTATTAACAGCAGCAGATCACCGAACCACCACTCCTCCCACGAAAAATATTGCCAGAAATAATTAATACTGGAAGATTGATTTTACGAACATTGCGAGTTCGTTAAACAATAAAATAAGAAAGAAGCAAGTGCTGTCAGTAAAATGGAATTTATAGTTACAACACCAGAAGAGCCGAAAGCCGGTAAATTTTTACGCGTGTACCATGCACGTGCCGAAGTACAACACTGACGATCTCTCGTCGAAGTCACTCCTTTGACACCACAAAAGTCATACTGTGTAAACCTTAGAGTAATTCCAACCCGAACATAACATTTTCACCCCAGATTCGTACCTACCTTTGATGTAAAAAGTACGGTTTTTCACGACGACGGTATTGCTTCTCACTTCCCGTTAAACCGATAATTTGAAAGGTTCAATCGGTTTTGCGTCACCACTTATGTAAGAAACTTGACAATACGCATGATCTGTGTAGGCTGCATACTCGCGGGCTCATACTCTACAAAGCATGCTGGGATATCTTTTGGTCGCCTGGGAGTTTTCTGTTCTCGTGCAATCATGTCTGGACGTTTAGAGCTTTTACAGACTTTAAAAGGTACTAGCAGACAATTACTGCATCGGATTTTGAGAAATAATGACGCTTGTTGAATAGCAACCATCGCATGACACAAGGGGTTGGGACAGACCAGCACAAACATACGTTGATTGTCTGTTCTTTTGTGTGGCAGTCTCTCGTGGGAAGGTGAACAAGGGAACGTGGAACGAAGATTTCGTGGAAGGTCAAACGAGATATACTTGATTGTGATGATAAAAGCTAAATGCTTCGTTGTACTAAATACTCGACGAAATAGCAGGGTTTCTATAATTGCGTCAAGGTTTAATTTGTTTGCTGAGGTTTATATTTTCGCTGTATGTTAATTGAAAGAGAAATTGATGTCTTTACTTTCTTTTCCCCTCTTTTAGGGTCTTTTAGTTGTCAAGACAGATAAATTAGTAACGTTACCTTTTTCTTTGCTAACAGGTCATGAAGACAGAATATGGTCATTGTCTTGGAACCCCTCTGGAACTCTGTTAGCAAGCTGTAGCGGGGACAAAACCATACCATTCTACTTTAGATAACGAGTCTTAAAATAAGCATCAACATATAATTTATGCCTTTGTGTCTGATCTTGGAAGGTTTAAGAACCATTGCAGCCTTTGCAAATTTTGTGCATGGTTGTTGCATAACTTTCTCCTTCTAAGATTGATGTCATCTCATTCTGGCAGAAGATAACTCTTCTCCCTGAACCTTTAGCTCTGAATAATTGCTATTTCCAGTTAATTTCACTGAGATTTTGTTCTTCTTTGTGCTTAAAATTCAGGTGTGGATTTAAATGACGAGTTTTGTTTTTTGGTTGATCTCTTTTCTTATTCTGATTTCTTTTGATGAACACATCCGTCTTTGGGGCAAAGAGGGTGATCAGTGGGTGTGCAAGACAATTCTTGAAGATGGACATCAACGGACCATTAGATCAGGTGAGAAACTCATATATTCAGTGTGTTATGAAAATTAATCACTAAAAAGTGTAAATGCCTTGGTCAGTTGCCTGTATCAGTATGTTAATGCTAAGGTTCCTGAATGATCAAAGTCAAAATCACTTCACTCTCATTATTTATATAGTTTGATGCACATTTGATCATATTCACATGTAATATGCAAAATATAAGTAATAAATTTATTATTATTATTTCTGAATAGATAAATGGATAGCAGTTTAGTGACCCTAGGAAGGGGGAGGGGCTATATACATGTATGTCCCTTACTTATTTTCTCAATTCCAATGAAACCCTGTGGTCTGATATGATGTCAGGGAAATCATATTGCAAAGACTGCCATTTTGAAGCTTAAGATTTGCATAGGACTTATGAATATACAGTGAATGTCTGACAATGTGTCTGGTTTCTCTGCTTATAAAACTTTTGACGTGGCGGGACACATTCCATTCCAAAAATAACACCCATTTGCAGCCCTGACATCTTAATAAAAGGTGAAAAACAAATAAAGAAATAACATGAATTAGTGACATGACAACACAGCCAGTCTTGTGTAGCTCTTTCGTAATGATGAAAATGATGAATAATAACTTGCACCTTAATGACTATATCATGCTGTGAAATATGCATGTAATAATGGTACAGAACGGTACATGTTACAGACTGTATACAATTTAGTACATGTATTTCAAATAAATTGCCAAGATGGATACATGATAGTCTGTCAATCAATGGGGCCTGGCCTTTGTCCCTCAAGGCAAGCTTGAAGGCCTCTGTGTTGGCAGCTTCAATAATTATTGTTAAGGGAAGCTCACTCCATTCTTTAACAGACCTGGGAAAAAGCTATATTTATATATATTAGTCCTGCAACCAGCTTTTACAAATTTAAGTGGGTCATAATTTCTTGTTTGGCCTTCCTTCTGTCTAAAGTAGTTTGGAATTTCTACTGCCAGGGTGCCATTTACGATCTTGTACAAGTTTGTTAATCTTGTTTGTTTCCTTCCCTGTTCCAATGATGGTCATTTTTAATTAGTTCCTCTAGTAAACTTGTGACGGTACCCTGTGTGCGCTGATTGCACTTCTTAACAAAACGATCCACTCTGCACTGGACTTTCAATGTGGGTCCCACATTGAGCATGCATACTCCAAGTGGGTCTAACTAAAGAACAGTATGCCTGTGTCTTGATCTGTTTGGGGCAGTTATATAGATTTTGTCTCAAGAAGCCGAGGGAAGAGTTCACTTTCCCTGTAATAGCAGAAAAAGTTCATTCCATGTTAATTTGCTATCTAATTCTACACCCAAATACTTGGGTTGTGTGACTAATGATATGGGCTGTCTCATCATAACATAGGTGTAGTTAACCGCATTGTCTCTGGAGCGAGTGACTCTAAGCAGAAAACTTACTGGCTTTGAAAGCCATCTGCCATTTCTCTGATCAGACTACCAATTTGTTGAGGTCACTTTGAAGCACCTCGGCACTGCTAATGTTGTTAACAACCCCATATAGGATGCTGTCATCTGCAAACAGTCTCAATTCTGAGGTTATGCTAAGACCAATGTCATTAATGTACAGTAAGAACATTAGTGGGGCCAGGATGGTGCCCTGTGGAACTCCTGATGTTACAGTCACTGAAGAAGACTTTGTACCATTAACAACAACTGCCTGAGTTCTTCTGCTAAGCCAGGATTGTATCCTTTTGATCAGTTGTCCATGGATTCCATAGTGATCTAATTTCTTAAGGAGACGTTTGTGTGGGACCATATCGAATGTCTTGGAGAAGTCCAGTAATAATTCATCAGTCTGTTTGCCATGGTCTAAGTTTCTGGCTAGGTGTATGACTCTTGTGATTAGCTTGCTTTCACATGAGTGGCCCCAGCAAAATCCATGCTGGTACTTGATAAGTAAATGATGCGCATCCAAGTGATCCATAATATGATGGAAGATAATATGCTCCATGATCTTACATGGCTTAGAAGCAAGAGATACTGGTCTGTTTGTAGTTGCAAGCTTCTTTCTTACTGCCTTTTTTAAACACGGGAGACACATTGGCACATTTCCAGTCTCCTGGGACTTGACCTGTTGTTGATGATTGATTGACTGTAAATTGCAGAAATGGGGCAATTTCTTCTGCTGCTTCTTTCAGTGCCCAGCATGAAATGCCTTTGGGACCACCGGCTTTCTTTGTGTTGATATCCTTGAGCAGGGACATCTATTATCAACCCCCTGGTATTCAGGGCTGTCATTCAGAAGAGGGGGGCTGGGGATTTCCCCCAGCTACTATGAACGTCTTCCCCGGCTACTTTGAAAGGAAAATGAAATAATAATATAACCGAAAGAAATTCCTAGCTGTTTGATTCCCCGCCTACTTGTTGTATTTACCCGGCAACTTAAAATCTTAGTTACTACCCTGGGTATTCAGAGCAGAGCTTGCTCCAATATTTGTTAGCTCATCTCCGTAACTCTCTGTGTGTCCTGAGCCTGTCTGCATGATGTTGCATGAGACGGATCTTTCTTGTTCAAACCCAGAGCTTCGCAACCATTTGTCCAGTTTTGGTAGAAGGATTTCAGAGTATTCCTTGACTTGGTCTTCTCTGACTGATCTGATTTCCTTTCCCGAATGTTTCCAGGAAGCGGCGTAACGTAAATGGCAGTCCACAGTTTCTTCCACACAAGGTCGTGATGCTGGCCAGCAGCAGATACTTTTACTCGTTGACATGCTTTGAAGTCGTCAAGCTTCAACCCAAAATTATGATGTTTAGATGGATCCCGCATTTTAACTATACATGGCCTTCAGTTTCGTGGGAGGTTTTTCTTTCTGGTCTTGACGTTTTTTATAGGACTAGTGCATAGTCAATATCGCACACAGCACTGACGTGTGATCTGGCCTCTCTTAATGAACTGTTGTTGCCTCTTCCTTTAAGAAACACCCCTTGTCGCCACACTCTCATCGAGCCATCATAAAAGCCTCCCTGACCGTTTTTGTAAATGGAATTTTAAGTACCAGTAATCAGTTAATTCCGTCGTTGCTTTTAGATCAACAATCATGGCTGATCTAAGATGAGCGGTTTAACTTATCAGTTCTTTCAAACATTTGGGACTGGACTCCCTGTTTCTACTATTCAACTGAAACGTCTTCGACATTAGTTTCGCATATTACTGTTTATTTTCAATCCTTTTATCAAATAAATATTAGGATTTTACTGAAATTTTGACTTTTGGCGCTCTTTGGAGTGAAAAGGATAACTCTTTACCTTGTAGGACGATTTCCTTTTATAGTCGATAGTCTTCTTCATCTTTGACTGCATGGCGCAGAATAAATAGGTGGACGCGTTTACTCTGACGCCTTCCCTCTTTATACACCATAAGCCACGAGGTACAGGAAATTTTAGGCAAGGAAGACGTCTGTTTTTTTATGCATGAAACTCATAAAACTAATACTTGGTTGACTTCATGGTATGTTACTGAATCATGAAGTCAATTTGAGACATTTTTGTAAAGCAGCGACAGTTAAATGTCAGTATTATACTTGACCTCGTGTCAGTAGAGTTTGAAAATTTACATAGTTTACTTGAGGCGTCACTGATAAGTACTTCCTTGTCGATTTGACGTGGTCCCATTGGACCGTGGCAATGGCAATGTCTTCTACTTCCGCGTTTGCAGCTTCAAATTCATGGGCAGAAAGTCAGCTTGGCTTCTTGAAAGCTCATGATGTCAGAAATTGGCGTATCTTTGGACCTAATTTGAGCTGTGGAATTGGAACTTCATTTACGTAGAAATGGTGCTTTGAATGATTTATCTGAGTGCTAGTAACGGAATCATCTATTTAACAGTATACTTTGACCTCATTTAAGCTTTTTTGCTCTTTGTTCTAACTGTCGGAAGCTCATTCTCACCGTCGCTTTCAAGCAACGCCCACCTACGCGTTCTTAATTAGGCGGTGGGGGACATGGGTGGAGTGTGGGCTGGGACAGACATTCTTGAGCCAATCACTTATCACCAGTGGAGAATAGCCTTGCATGATTGGTTAACTTAAATGCCCTGGAATGTTTCCCCTTCTTAAGGATACTAAGGGATTGTTTGCATGGGCCAGAGTACAATGTGCACTAGAGCCTCAAAGGCCGCCCAACAACACAAAAGCAACAGTCAACCAGAAGCTGTTCGTGCCGCGCGTATCCCGGCCCCAGCATGGATGATGACGGTATTATTTGCTGTTTGTTCCTAATTTGTATCGTCTCCTTTGCAACCGGGTTTCCATCTGTGTATTATGGTCAAAAGTGCAAGAATGCTGTATTAAGAGCTCAACGTAAAGATCTTTGCAAAAATTTTTCTAATGATGCTTCGGCTCTAGCTCTACAAATATTTGGTTGGATCTTGTCCATTCCTTGGCTTGTCGCTCTGTTCTACTGTGTTTCGAAATGTTGTCCTGGAGGAGTGGCAGTTGACGTGCAAGCCTGAGATGCAACTTTTTCCCCGACGTCACTGTTTATTGACGAAGCGTTCAAGACAATGGCGTGCTCCAAGGAAAATTGTGCTACACTGTAGCTTAAGACTGCAAATTCCCGTGGAAGGAATCTGAAAGATTATGAAGTGTGGAAAAGAAAAGCCAAACTTTTTAAATATTAGGTGTAAAATATTAGACTGAGAAAAACGTTTGTAATGTGCAGTCGTGACTGCAATAGTACCCTTTCTTGCCATTTCTTTTGTTTGTGATTACGCTTGCAGTTCAGGCTTTCTAAGGGACTCAATGACAGTGCATGTATAAAACAACTAGCGCGGGAAACCATCGCTTGCCGACCCGCCTGTTATCGTACTGGCTACAGTGACTGTGTGTTATTGGATAAATTTGCGTGCATAGGCAATCTCCTTGGTACTATTTGCGAGTATAATTGTTGTTTTGACTTTTCTAAATTTTATTTTAAAAAATGCGTGTTATCAATACAAATTTCTCGGGGGATCCCGAGTGTACAATTTAGTTCATAGAGTTAAATGTGTGTTCAACAACTGTTTTTCATGGAATGTTTTTAATGATAGCTGTGAGACAACAAGTTAAGATAGCTGCACGGCAGATGCTCCCAAGGGAAGGACGCGTCCTTCTCTTCGTAGTTGCCAAGTAGAACTCCAGCCAATTAAAAGGTCGCCACGCCATTTTGGGATCAAATTACAGAGGAACTGATGTTAGGTATAGTGTTAGAAAGTTAGTGTATAGGGTAGTAGAGAAGCTACTTATTGAATGTTCAAGGTAAGCATATAAACGACCTCCTGGTGACATTTCATATAACAAATGTAAAATATTTTAACCAGGACTAGGGTACTTTTGTTTCGTTAACTTGAGTGCGAGTAAATAAACATTCTCTTTAGGAAGTAAAGTGAGTGTTGGGTTACAATCTTGTACTGATAAAAATCTTGAACACGTTATGCTGTTATTTCCATATTTTATGGGACCAGAAAACAAATCATCTAAATTGTCTTCCGGAACGACCACAGTTAAACTGCAATCACAGTTAGTCTCCGTAGCAAGCACCGGGAAAAATTCGTGGACACGCGCGCGCGCGCGCGCTATTAAGAAATAACAAAAAAAATAGTCCACGCCTGCCACGCAGGCCGCCTAACGACTAAGACTTACAAAAACAGTTACACATCCGGGTGCGATCATCCGCATATTAATTAATTTGTATTTTTAATTAATCCTTGAAAAGCCAACCTTTTTGTACTCGTATCAGTTTCAATTCACATCGAACGCCTTGCTCTCGGTGAAAAAGAAAACATGTTGAAATGTTTGAAATGCCAGTGTAGTTTGCAACATTGATTTATTCCCTTTATAAAAGATAACTGCTTGTTAATATAATCAAAATTAAAAATAAAATCTTTCTGTTTTCCTCCAAAACTGTCTCGTTCGTTAGTGGTGATTAACTTATGCTCATCGGCTGTTTTGTGTGACGACCGTGGAAAGAACCAGTGAGGCGCAGGCAGAAGCCGGCAAATAATTATAATGATCTTCGTGACTTCAGAAGAACTTTTCCCATTTTATCTTAAAGCCCTATTTATTACCGCCAGTGCCCTTGGCAAAGTGATCCCTATCGGTTAATTGATGACTTTGCGATGTGTCAGTCAATTGAGCGACATTGTTTGAGTTGAAGGCATGACTCGGCGTCAGTAAACGACGCGTAACTACGACGTCGAGACAAAACACAACTAGAAGCAAGACAAGTTTGAGCGACAGCTTTGTTCTCCTAGCATGGACGACTGGCAGTTAGGGTGCTGTGCCTTCCTTATTGTTGTCGTGTCTCTAGCGACAGGGATTCCATGCCTTTACTATGCTTACAAATGCACATCTGCTGGAGAGAGAGCTAAATATAAAAGTGATTGCAAAAATATTCACAACGACGATTCTGCTAAAGCTCTAATGGCGTTTGGCTACATCTTCTCCATTCCTTGGATAATTGCTCTCTGTGGTTGTCTGTGCTGGCTACAGAATAACTATGCAGACAATTCAGTTTCACCATCGGATAGACCAAGTGAGAGCACAGGGGGTACTGTCGTGTTTTGTGTGCCTGTGTAGAGTGGTTCTCAGACTAACTGAACCTGGTTTTCCACAAGAATTGGACTTGATCTCCATACCTTTCCTAACATGCTGTCTGTGTATGTGACGTAGATTGCGCTCTTAAAGTGGCGTGGGTAATAGGTGTTCACACATTTGTGGTATGATGATCGTGACACAACAGTAGTGTTCGTCTTCATTTAATGTTACCAAGATGTCCTTCCACAGCTGTTTTTGCGAATTCTCTAAAACCTTAAACTAAGAGAAAAAAACTGCGAGCTTCATTTTTGAAGAATACTTGAGTACTATTGGTCTTCAAAGCCTCAAAGCTATAGCAAGAAGTAGTAACTTTGGATATTCACTCAAGCGTTTATGTCAACATCGGCGTGTGTGTAAGAAGTGTAGGACTGGGCATCTTAAACTGCTCTTCATAGTCTTAATACTTTAATTCATTTTGAATCTCATATATATGTTGTTGTTGATGATGATGATGATGATTATGATGATTATGGCTTAAACATACATGAAACTGTGAAAAGATGAGCGACTAAAATTTAATGATTTCGCATTCAGATAAAGAATCAGTAAGGAAAATAAAGGGTATTTTAGAAGTTTTGTAATGATTCGTTATACGTTGATAGAGAAGTTTTCCTGTTTTCTGTATTTTAGCTGAAATGAGCATAATTTACAAAAACAAGCATAATCATTAGCAGAATTTTAGAATTATACGAGCACTGCTGGTAGCACATTATGCATGCTACTTTTGCGAACACTGCTTTCGTTTTGTGGACCCCTCTTGAGAGAGTCCGTAATATCAGCGGGTTTCGAGTAAAATTGTGCTAGAAAGCATTTGCATTCAGTGAAAGAGGTAATATGCGGCTATATTTAGCAAGTTGAGGGTTTAACCACAAGTCAGGCATCAATATGAAGATATTACTTTCTATAGTTCAATAAACAAGCAGGGGTATTTCGCTAAGGGACTGCGAGTTTATTGAACGGTCTAAAAGTCTAAATCTCTTTTTGCAATAATCGCTGATTGATTTGATGATTTGAAAGTGAATTTTCCAAAGACCATGGACCTAAGTACTTTGCCATGTATCATTAGCTTTCAATTGCACTCATTTGATATTTTTTAAATTTTTTTTCGAGAGTATATATTTATGCACCGACCTATCAAACTGTTGAGCAGAGGCTTTAAAGAGTGTTTGGATGTAAAATGATATGGAATGTCTGGTTACCATTTTATGTTGATGTATTGCTCTTAAAAGAGACGACCAAGAAAACATGCAGTTCCCTGTTTTTTCACCGCCCTGGTTCTCGAGGCACTGGATAATTCATTCAAGGAATTCATGGCTTGCGTACGAGAATAAATAATTGTACTGAGTTCTAACTTTAGCGACTTTTAATCTTCGTTTCTCGATAGCGATTGGAATTGGACGAGTTAGGGTTAGGGTTAATGGAGGCAAAGGTTAGCGTGAATCCACCGCAAAGGAAATAGAATCTGCCTCACTAACAAATCAACTTGGTACTGAAATCAGTTGGCAAGGTGATCGTCAAGTTTAGCAAGTGATCTTCTCCAAATCACTTGTACTGGAAAACGCCTTTCGAGGGGTTTTGTCAAGGTGAGAAACAACGCCAAAACAACAGTCACTCGGCGGAAAGGTCTGAAACTCGTGGTTATCTTAAAATGGAGGACACGATCGAATGTTATATTTTTCTATTCGTTATCGTTACTGGAGCAATGGGACTTCCAATTGGTTATTTATGGAAATCAATGCAGCAACGCTGAGAAGCGAGCAGCAAATAAAGATGGTGATTGCAAACACATACACAACGACGGTTCAGCCAAGGCTCTCTTAGTAATCGGCGGCATCTTGACATTGCCTTTAAGCCTTTTTTCCGCAGTCCTTTCTCTTTACTGTTCCTGCTCCATCCTGGCAGGCTTTTGCGAGCACAACACCGTGGCCCCGGCGGACAATAGCGGAAGTGGATTTGTAATTTGCGTTGGATTCTCCGACTAGTAATTGCAGTAGAGCCCGCCCCGAGAATCATTCTTAATCCAAGACGCCATCTTTCATTGAGTTAATGTGTAGCAAAGACAAAATATTTGCCGTCTTGGCCGGTTCTTAGATTCTTCTTCGTTTTGTGTACCGACCTCTGGAGCCCCTGTGCCTTGTTTCCAAAGTCTTCAAATCAGTGAAACGCTGAATGTGATGATCATTTATTTTAAGCGCAGTCATTCGGAACAATACTTCCGGGTTGGCAAATATGTCTCCTCTGTTATGTTTCAACTAATTTCAAACACGTTTATTTAGGCTGCTTATATTTCTAGCCTAAATGCAACGAACAAGACTGTTTACTATCATTAAAGAATTGCATGTAGCGTGTAGCTAATTCAGAGAATCATTTAACAACTTGTTCCTTAGTGACCGAGGGAACTCGCGTTATTAGCAATTCGTGCATCGCACGGATAGTCTTCAGCAACCATTATCGACCGATCACTGCGTTTTACATTACAAAAGGCTTAACTTTTACTGTTGTAGAAGGCCATGGTGGACCATTTGTTGATACGTTTATGCACGTCAATCCTATGTGACAAATGAAGATTAGTTTAGACATTTTTAAAATGTTTCGTCATGCACCTGTATCGATTGAGACGAATAAGTACCAACTTTGCGTAAATATACATTTGTGTGACGATACGTTTGAATTTCTTCATGAGTTAGCAAGGGTTTCATAAAATATTATCGACACATGATCTCTTTATTCGTTTGCAGCAACAGTAGACTGTTGGTGTGCTATAAAACATACAATAACTTGACAGTATTACCTAGCTAGAGAAAGCACAACATGTTAGGGATGCAGAATCGCTAGACATTTTTAAAAGACAGCAGAAAACAGTTCTTTTTAAGCGTGCTTTTTAAATTGAGAACTTTATTGTAGTTATTTATTTTAATTATCTTTTAGCTTTTTTAATGTTTTATTGTAAATTTGGATTTTTAACCTTGTAAAAAGCGCCTTTGGACCGCTGGGAAAAGGCGCTTTAGAAATGTTGTTATTATTATTATTATTATTATTATTATTATTATTATTATTATTATTATTATTATTATTATTATTATTATTATTATAATTATTATTATTATTACTGTCAAATCTGAAGTGAGGTTTGATTAGGTGACTGAGAGGAAAGTGATCATGAACATCATGGTAGTATTTTCAGTTTGCGTGTTGCTCCTAAATGAAAAAACATTAGATTGCTGTTCCCTGGTCTGTATCCGCGTTCTGATTGTTGTTGAATTATAACCGTTGACTGTGTAGTTATAATGTAATGAGTAGATTTCTTAGCGTGCGTGAAAAATGTTCAGGAAGGCCCAAATTTCTTAATCCCCTTAGCTTCCCCCTACAGACGCTTGCAAGTATCGGTGATCATAGTATTGCCATGTGCTACATTTGTTTCCCCCTCTCCTTTTAAGGATGAGAGAAAAAAATCTGGGAATGCGAGGTTCTTTGCAACTGCTCTTGATGGTTGTTTGATACCCTGACATGACTGACATTTGACTAACAATAGACGACTGTTTAACTGTGACAATAGACGGATCGAACCGCACCAATTACTGATTACGAGTCTTCACAGCCAATAACATCACGGCTTAACTGACAGACGACCAACAACATCGTGACGTAATTGACCAATCAGATCAATAACCAGAGTATAATCATCAACTGACGTGATACAACTCACTTTGACTCTGAAGATGACTACCACACAGGTTGTCGAAACGTCAGTTACTGTCAATAACAACAGTCCTATTCAGGACTACCTTCACCCAGAACCCGGACGATCAAAGTCAACCTACTTTTGAACTGACATTTATCTTCGTAAATGATCAAATGGTTCATTAAAAGTACGCCAAGTAAGTGCGGCGTACCCGACTCTATTCTCGAAAACATATCCAGCAAATACGCGTGGACCACAAATACGCGTTTCTGTGAGTCACGCGCCAGGTTGACTATGTAAAATAGACCGTGTGGTCAAATTCTTTTTTTACAAACCAGTAAGAATACTGCCCTAGATAAACTAAACAGTTTTGATGAAAATAGTTAAAAACAAGACTTTGTTCACCCAACTTGTATTCACAAAAACGTCGTTTATTTATTAGCCTGTTCACAGACCGTCTATTTTCTCTTCAAAGTCCGTCAAGCGCGGATGATAAAATACGAGTCGCAGGGGATTTATTGACCGCGAGCACAAGGGGGTAGTGGTGGGGGAAGAAGAAAATTTGTCCCAAATAAACTACTTGATCTTTACTCCTTGTCGTTAAAAAAGGTTTTTAATTCTGTATTATTTTTGTGACCCTTTTTCTAAGAGAATCATTAATTCCGTTAACAAGCTTCCTTATATTTAGAACCGTGATAAAAACGATGCACTGTAATTCGTCGCTTAAGAAGCGATGAGGGGACTGGTGTTTGAATATGTCTCGCAATTGTTTCTGGGATTGTTATTGGGGACGCGCCGGTCAGCAGTCCCCAGTGGCTGTCCCAGAAGTCTTTGTGAAAGTTACCTCGTCCTAGTCTCCTTCTGGTTCCTAATTGACCTTCTGTCTTTTGTCTGTTTCAGTTGACTGGTCTCCCAATGGAATGTACCTCGCATCCGCCAGCTTTGATGCAACTGTATGTATCTGGGACAAGACCAGTGGAGGTATACACCAAAACATGCTATTGCTTTGCTTTGTTTTCCACATCTCTTTACGTTTTGTAGTGAAAAATGAATAATTCCGTATAACGGGGGGCGGAGGACATACCCGTCCTCTTAGGGTAGAAAAAGAATCAAAGAGGTGGACTTAAGGCGAAAATTTCCATGGTTCAATCTGATAAGTACAGGTGGCCTTGTAACTGGTAAGTTGTCAACACCTGGGAAAACTATTCTTTAATGTCCACGGAAAGCTAGTTTACATCAAAAGCTGTCAGCGCTTGAAATCTAAGGGCAGGGCTCGACTTTCAGAAAAAAATCTTGGGGCCACCTGGCCTCCAAGTTTTCATTTTTGGTCGCCAGGACAAGTATTCTAGTCGCCAAAAATTATCTTCAAGAAAAATAGAATATAATACACTAAAGGTCTGAACACTGATACAAGGAGGAAGGCGGCACGAACAATGCTATCATATATCAAGCTATTTAAAGGCCCTCAGTTTACCGCGCTTGACTACTTTAATTTTACACAGCGGAACAGTGGAATGGCTACGGAAAGTTTGATATCCATAATACAAGCGTGTTTGTGTTGAAAAAGCTAATTTATTTTTTCATTAACGACCACTGAAGAATACTTTTGGAGAAAATTTTATAACTTTTAATACATGTCGGGTATGTGTCAATGATGCGTCGCGTTTTCGGTGCGTGAATTTCCCTTTCACATATCATGCCGTGAGAATTTTAAATATCACAAACTCTGGACTTTTATCAGGTTGTGATAAAATTCGATAGATCTGTTGTGCAGACGTTTTTAAATTCTGTACATTCTGTTGATATTTAAACGTCAGTAGTCAGTATTTGTGACCTTCTTTGGGAAAACGTACACTTACGATATTCCGTTGAACGGTTAGACCGTTAGCTATCCGTTAGTCATCCCTTAGACAGATCAATGAAAATTCGTTAGCAACTCATCCGTATCCGTTAGATCATTAGCTGATCCATTAGAGGCGTTAGTCAATTCGTTAGCATCTGATCTTGACCCGTTAGAACGTTTATAGTCGTATCCGTTAGCGATGGCCAATCCGTAGATCCTCTACCTGAAATACTCTGTTGAAGAAGAGACCGTCTTTTTGTGGGTCTGTAACACCGTCGCTTTAGAAAAATTATTTTGCAAGAACTTGTTACTGATATTTTAAGGCTTCCTTTCCCACGGTTCTCGCCCGTTGTCCGTTCGCATTGATTAACATCGCTTACCCGTGGGCGACTGTGAATAGTGAAGCGTAAATTCCCTCAAAGAGTTATTCAAGCTTCAGGAAATGAAATACACTTGCAGTTAAACAAATTTTTGGAATTACAAAAAGGCTTATTTAGGCTATTAATTAAAGAACAAAATCTGCAAACATTTGTTTTGCGTCCCAGGTGAAACATGATCTAGTTCGTTGCCTAGCACGTGATCGAAAGTCTCCTCCACAAAGAAGAAACAGATCGTCAATATTTTCGGGGAAAAGTTGATTTGGCGAGAAGTCTGTTCGACAAACAGCGTGACCTCAATGGTGCTTTATTGGAAGTCAATAAAATACAATTAATTATAATAATTTATCAGCAAAGCTCTCATTTGGGTCGTCACGCAACGCTTTGTCGCGATAGGCTCAAATGTCAGCAGAAATTTGCCTTAAAAAGTTTACTATTCTGACTCGTGCATGTAGTTTTCACTTTGCGTTTGCTAGCAAGTAAATAAAGTAGCCAAAAGGAGAATCGAACACGATTTCATCGGCTTCATACGCTAACACGAGAGTATCAGAGTATTGAACTCAATAAGAAATTTTAAAACTAAATCAAAAAATCTTGGGGCCAGCCTGGCGACCAGACGTGAAAAGTTAGTCGCCAGTGAATAAAATCTAGTCGCATTGGCGACCCCACAAGTCGCAACGTCGAGCCCTGAAGGGAGTGTTTCAGTGCAAGCGGGAGTATAGGCGTTTTCCCAGTAACCAACGAAATTCTTCTTTACGCACAAAAAAAATTATTTTTGTGCTCGTAAGGTTATTGTCATATCTTTTGAGAACAAACTATTTGGAAAATAAC
This sequence comes from Porites divaricata, assembly GCA_038088405.1. NCBI lineage: Eukaryota > Metazoa > Cnidaria > Anthozoa > Scleractinia > Poritidae > Porites > Porites divaricata. The sequence goes on from JBBMOI010000003.1 coordinate 16,347,546, forward strand.
TGGTGCTAGAAAGTGACGTGACACTGTTATAATTTCCTGTTATCTGGAAAGGAGGAACGCTTGACGAGATCTGTATTAAATCTGCTATGCTCTGATTCACCTTGTGTACAACGTTTCCGTTTATTGTAGGAAACACGTCGCTCAGACTCGGAGCTGTTGGTCGTCTACTATTTCATTACGCAGGCTAACCGGTCGGTTCGCTGTTTGGATAAACTGAAAGGAAAATTTACACCGGTGAAATACCGTTCAGGAATCTCTTTTACCGTTCCATTTACAGAGAAACAACCGCCAAGAGAGAAGTTTGTGTAAAAGATAGGTTTAAAGAAATGGAACATGAATTTCCCTGTGTTACATTCCAACGAGGGAAACGGCACTGTCTTTTAAGACGTTCCCTATGTTTCGGACATTTCCTGTAACGACTACTGTTTACCTTCCAAACTGATTTTCCAAAACCCTCTGTGTAAATGATAAAGAACCACTATTTGGACTTAACGAACTAACAATGATGTCGTATTTCAGAGTTTGAATGCAACGCAACACTTGAAGGACATGAAAATGAAGTGAAGTCTGTGGCATATTCACCGTCAGGATCACTGATTGCTACTTGCGGAAGAGATAAGAGTGTCTGGGTATGGGAAGGTAGGGTGTTAATCAAATGAATTTCCTTTGAGAGGAAAAAACTAGGTCCCAATTAAAGGTGGTTCTGTTTAGTTTTATATATTGTGAACTTTATACCTGTAGAACCCAAATTGGCAAGGAAAAGGTCTCAATAGCTTTTTACTTGTGCGGCAAAATGCATAAAGATACGAATAAAGATACAAGTTTGTCTTAAGGGGATATTCTAGTTCTGTGGCTTACCTCTGCTCTACTTGCTTAGAAGCAGCCACGTTATTGTTACACTAAATGTTTTTATCGATCAGCTGCAGTTTCTCAGGTGACAGCAAGAGTATCATCAAGCAAATTCGCCACTTTAGAAACGAGAGGGAAACTGGGCCGAGTTAACTTTTGCAAAGACTTCTGGGACTGTTACTAAAAAAATTTGGCCAATAGCTGACCGGCATGTCCCCAGTAACGATCCCAGAAACATTTGCGGAGACGCGTTTTGGCTCCAGTTCCCTTCTCGTTTTAAAGTGGCGAATAGATGTTAAATACGCCATATGAAGAAGAGGTTTTTTCCTCGCCTTCCTTGTCTGGATGAAACGCATGACACAGTTTTCACTGGAATTATGAAGATATGCCCAAGACGTCAGTTACCATACCTACACTGTATGTAAATGGACAATTCCAATTCCCAAAATCTTCAATAACATTTCATTTCTATGACCTTCTTTTTAATGTTTTACAGTGCAAGAAGATCATGAATATGAATGCGCAAGTGTTCTTCATAGTCATTCACAAGACGTAAAGCGGGTCACGTGGCATCCACACAAAGAGGTCTGTACAAAGCTATGTGCTAGCTGATCTAGAAATAAAACATCGCGGGCAGGGTTTACACGAAGAACCTTTAAAATCGTTGGCCACTAACAACCCGCTCCAGAAACATTTGAATTAACTGCTCCCGATTAGTGAGAATATATCTTGTCACAGAGCCGGAAATTTGAATTTTTCTTGGAGTGGATTTATAAGAAAAACTTCTCTGAGGCCCTCTTGTTCTTCTTATAAAGAAGAAGTAATGTCCTAGTAAACTGTTCCTTGTCCTCCAAGGATACTTCGTACATACAGCTACGTACAACTCTCTCTTTTATCTCATCCTAACATCAGTACATCACAATAAACGTAGCGTTTCTTACTGCAAGGTATCCAATGGGTGCAAAAACTGTTATGTAGTAGTTGACATTTCTATTTAGACGGTATATCCTACCCAGAACGCATGCACATCACACGAGGGATTTTTAGACGTTATCCTCTCATTCTTTCACCAAAACTAAGGTTGCGTTCGATTGATGGTATTCCGGAATAAGAATGCGGAACTGTTTTTTGCGAGACTCTTGCACCGTCCTTTTTGGGCCATTTAAACGCTATAATCATCAAATGTCTTAGTTCAAGCAGATTTCTAGTTATTGCAAAGCAGTGAACGCCAAAATGAATTGATTTCAAGAGTTTATTCCATTAATTTATTCTCATTCCGGGATACCGTTAATCAAACACTCCCTAAATTTGGCCATTTGGTATCTTTTTGAAGTTTTCATGTACTCAGCCAGCCTAAACACAAAAACCAAGTCACCTTCTTAGTAGTATGGGGCGCACCGGTAAGTTCCATCTTTTAGCTTGGCGTCTCATTGTTTCACGGAACAAATGAACGCCAGTGGTGTCACGGCCTATTTTCTTACAAACAAAATCATGTTATAGCTGAAGGGAAAATCTTCACAAACATGTGCCTGCAAGTCACCAAGTCCCTCTTTTAAGTTGGAATTTCATCATTGTTGGGTGGAATAAGTTAACGCCATTTTCACAGAGTATGTTCTTTAAAACAAAAATCGAGCTAGAGCAGGATAAAAAGTCCTCACAAACGTCTCTGGTGGTTAGTGTTAGGAGAATAGTTTGCCTGCGTCCTCCTTAATACTATTTGGACGGAAAGAATTACAACTTGCATAACAAGGTTGCAGATCAACGACAAACGAGTTGAAACAAACCTCTACTTTGAAATGAAGTATCCTACCTCGCTCTGATGAGCCTGTCAAGGAACATTTCAGCTTTATAGGAGGAGTAATCGTTGCGCGCTATACCACTCTCTTTCATCCTTAAATGGGTACTTCAACAGCAAAGCTATCTTTATGTTTTTAATATTCAAGCGCACCTTAGTGCTTAGGCGTTTGTTGACTGTTTGAATCCGGAAACGGACGCGGCTTTGTCATGGAAGCCATTGGGTGAGAGGGTGAGAGTATGGACATCACTACTCACGCTCGGATTCCAGGATAAATTTGGACGAAAACGCTAAAACGTATCAAAACGGGATGATGTGGCAGGAATGGCTACCGCAAGCAGATGTAATCGTACGGCAACGATCGTTCAGAGATATTGCACTTTATTTGTTAACTATGACTTTAGCATAACTGTCCAGAGTTTCTCTGTCTAGAATTTGTCGTTGCAAAGGTCCCAACGAAGAAGCATCATGTGACTAGTTAGATATTCCGTACCGATTCCACTAAAGACTGCATATTTAAACTTAAATCATAAGAATGGGCCATATTCGCCTTGTAAGTTTGTGTCATGGTTAACCGGTTATCTTGATTTCAGATTTTAGCATCGTGCAGCTACGACGATACAATAAAACTTTTCAAAGAAGATGACGATGACTGGTAAGTTATTTCGTTTCTAATAATATTTTTTTGAAAGATTTAATTGTCACAACGCTTACATGATATGCTTATTTTTGTCCTTTTTTTAACTGTTCCCTGAGCATTTATCGTCGCGCAAGATACGAAACATACTCGGTCAAATCTGTATCAAGTGGTCACCCTGAAGACATGGCCAACTTAGTGCCATCTTGACAAAGTGACCGTTAAATATAGGCGAAACAATAACAAAAAAAAACGTATTCGGACCACGGGTTGGACAGTAATTATGGGAAGTGTTTTCGGGACTTTGGTAAGTGAGCACATAACAAACTTTTCACCGCAAATATATTTTAGAACATTTGACGTCATTCCGCGATTCATAAAAGGGTTGTCAATAGAAAATTGTGGTCGGTTTCTTTTTAATTAAGCATGAGGTCTGGGGTTTGATGACAGTGACGATGATAACTACGAGTGTATAGTACAGAGTGTTGATAACGTTACGTTGTGTGTTCTTTTAAATTGCAGGTCTTGTTTTGATACTTTAGAAGGTCACGAGTCTACAGTGTGGGCGATTAGTTTTGACAAAACTGGTGACAGAATGGGTTGGTATCACTAGAGCTCAAAATAATACTTGATAAGCGTGTTTTAAAAAATATACTGTACCATGATAAATGAGGTTTCTGTTAGTTATCGCAGTCGCACGTTTTGTTATGTGGAATACTGCATTAGAATTACTGTGACTACATTTATTTTCACCTTTTTTTGAAAGAATAACAACAGCTTATGACAGAAATTCTTTTATTTATTTTTTTATTTTTTTCATTTATTGCAATTGATGAACAAACAACAGCTGTCACTCAATCTACCTTTGGGGTTCTTCATGTCGTTATAATTCAGTTCTCTCGAAAAAAGAGTACACATATTTAAGCTTTTAGAATCTTGTTTTTTTTTCGCAGTTACTGCGCTTTTCACAAACATGCGAACTCTAAAGTTCAAAAGCCACCCTCACAATTGCGTTTTTCGCTGCCGTCAATCATAACTACGATCACAAGCAACGAACCTTGAAACACAGAAACACACAAAACGGATCGAAACCCAACAATCACATATCGGAAACCATGACCTTTTGAACCTGTTTAAGTAAAGTTTTGTTTCCTAAGAGGTCCGTTAAGATGATTGACGGCAGCGAAAAGCGCAATCGTCATTTGGTTTTTGAACTTCAAAATTCGCATGTTTGTGAAAAGCGCAGTAACCCAAATCACTTGTAATCCAACGCCCTAACTATCGTTTTTGTAATTGTTAGATGTAACTACAAAGTCTAAAAATACTAGCTTATTAAAGGAATTAGGTCCTTAGGTGTAAATGCCTTGATTGTTATATTAAGGACAAATGTATTATGTTTCAATATATTTCTGTTCACCGCTAATTTGTTGTAACAATCTGAGCAGGAAGTGGCGAATTAGGCTGGATATGATCCGCATTTTAATCTTTTTGGTTTCTTTCTTTTCCTTTTTTTCAGTTTCGTGTAGTGATGATAAAACTCTAAGAATATGGCAGTGCTACGAACCTGGAAATGAAGAAGGTATTTGTTTAACTCTAGTACAGGACGTGGTTGGATTGAGCGCATAAGTGCAACTTTGCTTCAACCGTTTTCGGCTTTTTCTGCAAATTGTAGAATTCCTCGTGCTCTCCCACTCTTGCGTTCAATTCCCTATACTATTTAGTCCGCCAATGGCCGTGTTATCCGGGATGCTGTACAAAAAAGTCTGTCGGAACAAAGGGAGTGGTTGCAGAAAATCCGCTCTTAATGTCAAGTTGCGTTGTCCAAACAACCACTTCGTAGCTAAAATAGAGCGTTTGGCATTCACTTCCGCAAAAGAGCTATCATATGATGTAAAGTTCTATGAGTTTACTTCCCTCTTTCATAGCCATATGCACCATTACTTTGACTACTAACGATGGCATTTTCTGCCTTTGTTTACGTTAAATGAAGGTGTGCCAACCCACGGAAACGACCCGAAGTGGAAGACAGTCTGCCTCTTATCTGGCTATCACGACCGAACCATTTATGATGTTCACTGGTGAGTTGTAATCAAACTTACTTTTCATATTCTTTATTCAGTCTGTGACCCGCTGTTCTGTTAACCTCATGGTTACAACCAAAAACCTATTGTTTCCACTATTCAGATTTACTTTCTATTCACATTTTTAAGAGCTCAGAGCAAGGTGAATCCTAGCCTGATTCTCAGAATCCCGGGATCGTTCGCGGCCCCCTCGCTTCTCTCCCTCTCCCGGACATCTGAGAATCGGGCTAAGTGAATTCACCTGCATGATCTCGTTTTCTGGCTTTTATGTTGGACGTATCTTCATGTGGATTCGGCTCGTTCCAAGCTCGTCAAAATATGTCTTTGACCCCACAGGATACACAAAACCGCGGCATAAAGCGGTCTCCCCTGTCTAGATGGGATGTAGTGGTGTAGTGGTTCGTTTGATGCTCCATGAACCAAGTGATCTTGAATCGTAATTTAGATTATCTCAAAGGAACGCACCACTTGAGTACGAAAAGATGGAGAAGGTGAACGGCAAGACGATAAATATTCCGACGTTACTTTCCCAACTATTGAATAACCGGACAAGTTGGCTTACAACGATGCAGCAGATTTATGGGGTCTCCCCAAGATTTTGCATCTTTTGTAACTGTATTTCTTATCTTAGGTCATTTGTCACTGATGCCATAGCGACATCTTCTGGAGATGACTGTATACGAATTTTTCAAGAGGTGATTCACAATCAAACTGTTCTACAGATTTTTGATGTTTGATAACTGGCAATTTAGGAAGCTTTGCCTTTTTTTCTTTATAATCACTACACTAACGAATCATTCCTTAGAATGAACACACAGAAACGTTTCAACGTTTGATTCTTGTAACTACTGCTTAGGCAACTCCTTGAGTTGAATTACAGGTTGCTTTTTATTTATACATTTATTAAGTAGATAAGTTGTTTATTTACTCATTAGGATCCTTCTGTTGGTGACAAGAATCAACCGACATTTCACCAGGTGGCCGTTCAAAGAAAGGTTTGCAGTAGTTTCGTTTGTATCCCTGCACAATCCAGTCTAGCACCTACGAAAACCTGACTAAATTACTGTATAACCTTTTTAATTAAGGTCTTACCCTTCAGGAAGATTGCATGTCCCCATTTTTGTCTGAAGATTAATGAGCGGAATTTTTTATCATAGTTTCGGTTTGGGTGCAGCTTCAGCAAAACGTGGAACGGGTAATTCCTTACAAATTTCCGGGGGTGGGATACCTTGGATAAATAAGATATTTAAAACAATTTTACATCTCCATTGTCTTACGCCAGCAGCTTGTCTTTTTGAACAAGTGTATATTTTTTTGTCTGATCCAAGTTGACCAAGACCGTCTTAAGTTGTCCGTCTTTCATTCTTTAACTCGGCTTTGAGACGGCTAGACGTAGTGTTTGGTTGTTACGTTTTCTAATCTTCGGTACCTCGATACAATATATTGTGTGTCTTATGAATAACTAATTACTGCATTAAAAAAGCATGAACCAGATTTCTATTTTTCACCGTATACAGGCCCATTCTCAAGATGTTAATGGCGTGAAATGGCACCCTAAAGAATCTGGTCTCTTAGCCTCATGTTCTGATGATGGTACAATCAACATATGGAGATTTATACCAGAAGATTAACTGCCCTTCACCTGCAACTCTGATTAATACCTACCACCCTTACCCTCGAAATTCTTCAGATCAAAGATTTACATCGATATTTAGACCGAACGGGAAGCATTAGGATGAAATCGGGGGCGTACTCTGGCGACATTCTCTGGGAATGTGTTTTCATAACCTAAGAAAGGACAAAGGCATTCAGAATTCAGAATTAGTAACTTTTAAACCAGAAGTTAATTCCTCTGTCGCGCAGGCTACGTGGGTTGAAGCTCAGAAGAGTGTTGCAAAGGGCTCAGTACCGTGGCAGCTCGGGTTACGCTTCGAAGGAATACTTCAAATGATACCTTCTTTGTGGTAAACTAGTGAAAGTTAACTTTAAGAAAAAAAAGGCTCAAAAACATTTTGGTTTTTAAGTGCTTAAATAATCTGGTACCAAGGTGTCTGAGTACTTTACGAGAAAAAGGGCTTTGCTTGCATGTGTACAGACGCCCCCTCCCCTCAAAAAAAATCGCTCTCCCCGATTTTTTCTGAGGCTAAGTTTCCCAGAATTTGATGTAAATGTCCTCGAAGCAATTGTAAGCGTTCAAATATTTTCAATCTGATCAGATACAGAGAAGTTCTCGTAAAACATTCACTGCTCATTACTCATGCAGGAATGCCGATTTGAATTTGGCACTAGTTACGGGAACGACGACTTCCGGATTCAGGTTCATTTCGGTGTCATTTTTTCAAATAATCAATTCATTAATAGAATCTTGGGAGGGGGGATGTACGCGTGACTTGTCTTGACCCAGGAGATCTGTGACGTCACTGCGGGGGCCTGGGGAAAGAAATTTTAATTCCGTATCCCATAAACCAAAGCTGACGGGAACAGATTGAATTGAACTGAATTGGTGCGCGCGTTGGTTTATGGGATACGGCATTAAAATTTCTTTCCCCAGGCCCCCGCAATGACGTCACAGATCACCTGGTACTGTATAAAGGGCGGAAGTGGAACCTTGCTTGATCTCAAAGTCAATCAGAAACAGGTTGAATAGATAAGGGCCGCTCATACTACCCTGCGTTCAGTGCGTTGTCCCCCCATTTACACCTTTCCACTCGTGCAAGTGGTTGTTGTGGACTACACGTTGTTGTCTGTTATTAGCAAAACTGTGATACTAGTTGATGATATAGGCATTCAGTGGCAGCAACGTAAGTTTATTATAGATAGTAGATCGTGCCTAACTGAGTCGAAAAATAACATTACTTTCTTACTTACTTACTATGTTTACACTATAAAGTTCTGACGCATCGGAAAAAATTGGGAACGTATTCCCCAACCGATGCAGTCGCACAACCTCTGGGGGTTAAAGGTAAAACATCAATCGAAAGATAAATAATATAAGATATATAAATAAAAGTTGATAGTTCGAGAGCTAAAATAAATGCATTACAACTGTCAAAACCTTATATACCTAATAACAATAGAGTCAATTAACCCCTACCGGCTCACTGGCGTTCATACCAATAGGAAAGTATTTACATTCTCTGTCACTGCCACTACGTTTACCTCCGCCAAATGTAAATACATTTTGTGCAAACAAGGGGCAAACAGAGTGTTTTGGCGCTTTTGAAAATAGAGATTAAAATCATAGTAACTTATGTACATTTTCATCAAACCAAAACTTAGTAATAAGCTTCGCATGAAATGACTTTTTTCAGTACTAATGCGACGCAAATTATTATTCGTGTATAGCTGACGCGTGTGTAATCACTCGCGATCGAAAGTTTTACCCAAAGCACCTTAACAAGCATGAAGAGGAATAGCAGCATCATTTTATCTTTGTCGACGTGTAAATAATAACAGGAGAGCTTTTCTGAATTCGGGGATTCTTATTGTGTAAACGACGGGATTAACAAACGAGTTTGTACAAAGTACAAGCAATAAAGAAGCATTTAGTCGTATTCTTTCTGAACGAGAAACTGATCGAATGCTGTCAGTTGTATGATAAACAAAGGTACCTACAGCATATGGCAGCCACATCAGTAACGATACGATAGTCATGATGAATAACGTTACAGTCAGTTTTCTTTGCCTACGAGTTGCACCATGGTGCTGAGGGCGCGCACCACAATAAATTTTGACGATTATTGAGGCGTAACAAGCACAGATAACAAAAAGACATAATACGCTATATGATTGCCAGAAATACTGATGGTGTGACCATTCTTTGTCGAAGATATTAAGAATCATAATGGCAGCTGATATAATTGCAGCTAAAGCCCAAACAACAGAAATTGTTACCCCGTAGATCCAGTTTTTGATAACTCGATGCCTGAATGGACGAAATGTCGCATGCATCCGATCTAACGAAATTACAGTAATGTTTGTAAGAGAGGTAAGAACAAACCAGTAGAAAACAAACGACACTATAGTGTATCCTTCCCAAGTTATTCTTACATGTAAAATTTTGCATCCCGTTCCTGGAAAGAGCGGAACATTAGAACCGACAATTCCTCCAACCAACATGTCAGCTACAGTCAAGTTTATAACCAAGAACATACTACGAGAGCGAAGATTTCTGTTCTTTAGAAAAATGATGATTGATAGAAGGTTCACTGATACTATAGCAACGGACACCATGAGGAATACAGCAAGCCAGGTGAGGCACTCGGGTGATGAAAGCATCGTGGATTTTCCGCTTTCCACCGTTTTAATTCCCGTCTTCTTTCAGTTGCTCGGCTACCTATAAAAAGGATTCCAGTAAGGTTGCTTAGTTGGAAAACAGCTTAAAGATATCTGGAATAGAAATACATTGTAAAAGCGCTCACCTTAACCCTAGATAAGCTATTTGATGTCACAAAAGCTAAAGTAAAGGTCTTCCTTTCACCTTTGAAAAAGTTGCATCTTAACATTTAACTAATAAAGAAAAATGTACTTCAAAAAGTCGGCCCTCGTTTGTACGAAATGCTAAGTCGAGAATTCAATGTCATTAGGTTTTGCCACCAGCAATCACGCGGTATTGCTGCTAGTTCCATTGTTGATTGCAAAGAGCTGAAACATGCGCAAACTGATCAAATCAACCAGCTCTTTAAACTTTTGAATGTACTTGTGTAAAACGCGACGTCTTCTATGAATGAAGTCAACAAGGATTCACCTATTCAACGGGGCTACAATTTTAGTTGAAAAACTTACATTGTTTGAATAGAGCCTACTGAGTGATCTAAGTTCTGCCAGTCGTTAGCCTGCGGACCCAGACGTATTGCCGGTCTTCGCTTCTTCACCTGAAAAGTAACTTTTCCACGACCGGAAATACGTTTGTGTCTGCAGGCTAGCCAGTCGTAGAATGCAAACGTTTTTCATTTCGATCATTCTTTATGTTAGCATACTTGCCTAAAGCAACCCACTTATGAAAAGATATTGCGACAGCCTGGACTGTGTCGTATAAGCCATGGTCCATGCAAGTTGCTCTTCTTTGTTCTGTAATATCAGCTCCTTCCATTTGTCCCTCATTTACCTCAAAGTTTAAACAACGCTTTACTGTTGCCGTAATTAAAATCAGTTTTTAAAATTTTGTTGCCATTTAAGGTTGCTGTTAATATACTTAAACTTCCTCTTGCAATTAACCCTCGACCAGTGACCTTTATTGATCGACATATACAATCATGATTATTTCGCTGTCATTTCGCCGCAGTCCATCTCGCTCTTCGGCAGGGGAGGAAACTGTTAATTATAATTATCTAACCATACATTTATAAAGCGTATTCACTAATTAATTCAATGCACAATTTTATATTGCCTGGCTAACGGAGCTTACAAATTTATCATGAATGTATAAAGAGCCGGGGAACAAGCCATCCTATTATCAAAAACATTTTGGTGGCAGTTAAAATCTTGTTTATCTTTACCCTAGGGTAAAAATCCGTTAAAAATTGGTAATTATAACATTTTTTAGACGTTCGAAAATCCTAGGAGGGGCAGGCAAGCAAGAAATTTTACAACAAATGTTCCGAAAATTCTAGACCTCAAATCGTCTTCCGAACAGATATTTTCCGAAAATTGCCGTTGGGTGCCCCTGATAATACGCAATATGATGGCCAGAAATACTGATAGTGTGACCATTCTTTGTCGAAGATATAAAGAATCACAATGGAAGCTGATATCAATGCAGCTAAAGCCCAAACAACAGAAATTGTTACCCCGTAGATCCATTTTTTGATAACTCGATGCCTGAATGGACGAAATGTCGCATGCATCCGATCTAACGAAATTACAGTAACGTTTGTAAGAGAGGTAAGAAGAAACCAAGAGAAAACAAACGACGCTATTATAGTGTCTCCTTCCCAAGTTAACCTTACATGTAAAATTTTGCATCCCATTCCTGGAAAGAGCAGAATATTAGAACCGGCAATTCCTCCAAACAACATGTCAGCTACAGTCAAGTTTATAACCAAGAACATACCACGAGAGCGAAGATTTCTGTTCTTTAGAAAAATGATGATTGATAGAAGGTTCACTGATACTATAGCAACGGACACCATGAGGAATACAGCAAGCCAGGTGAGGCACTCGGATGATGAAAGCATCGTGGATTTTCCGCTTTCCACCGTTTTAATTCCCGTCTTCTTTCAGTTGCTCGGCTACCTATAAAAAGGATTCCAGTAAGGTTGCTTAGTTGGAAAACAGCTTAAAGATATCTGGAATAGAAATACATTGTAAAAGCGCTCACCTTAACCCTAGATAAGCTATTTGATGTCACAAAAGCTAAAGTAAAGATCTTCCTTTCACCTTTGAAAAAGATTGCATCTTAATATTTAACTAATAAAGAAAAATGTACTTCAAAAAGTCGGCCCTCGGTTGTACGAAACGCTAAGTCGAGAATTCAATGTCATTAGTTTTTGCCACCCAGCAATCACGCGGTATTGCTGCTAGTTCTATTGTTGATTGCAAAGAGCTGAAACATGCGCAAACTGATCAAATCAACCAGCTCTTTAAACTTTTGAATGTACATGTGTAAAAGGCGATTTCTTCTATGAATGACGTCAATAAGGATTCACCTATTCAACGGGGCTAAAATTTTAGTTGAAAAACTTACACTGTTTGAAGAGCGCCTACTGAGTGATCTAAGTTCTGCCAGTCGTTAGCCTGCGGACACAGACGTATTGCCGGTCTTCGCTTCTTCACCTGAAAAGTAACTTTTCGACGACCGGAAATACGTTTGTGTCTGCAGGCTAGCCAGTCGTAGAATGTAAACGTTTTTCATTTCGATCATTCTTTATCTTAGCATACATGCCTAAAGCAACCCACTCATGAAAAGATCTTGCGGTCCACAGCCTGGCCTGTGTCGTATAAGCCATGGTCCATGCAAGTTGCTCTTCTTTGTTCTGTAATATCGGCTCCTTCCATTTGTCCCTCATTTACCTCAAATTTTAAACAACGCTTAACTGTTGCCGTAATTAAAATCAGTTTTTAAAATTTTGTTGCAATTTAAGGTTGCTGTTAATATAACTTAAACTTCCTCTTGCAATTAACCCTCGACAAGCTGACCTTTATTGATCGACATATACAATGATTATTTCGCTGTCATTTCGCCGCAGTCCATCTCGCTCTTCGGCAGGGGAAGAAACTGTTAATTATAATTATCTATGATACGTTTATAAAGCGTATTCACTAATTAATTCAATGCACAATTTTATATTGCCTGGCTAACGGAGCTTACAAATTTATCATGAATGTATAAAGAGCCGGGGAACAAGCCATCCTATTATCAAAAACATTTTGGTGGCAGTTAAAATCTTGTTTCAAAATATTGTTGCTGATTTGAACTTGGAGTTAATTTATAAACTTCCTCATTCAATCAGCCCACTGCCGCCTCGACAAATCGACCCTTTGTGATCGACACGTACAATCATGATTATTTCGCAGCAGCCTATTATTCGTCGCGTCTGCTTATCCATGCAGCTTCTTCGAACTTCTGCTCAACGCAAATAATAATATCGAACAATTTCACTGAATTTTGAGTTGACTTGACAGAGGTAGCCAAAGTCACATTAACAAAACTTCCGATCGTCATTTAGATAAAATGGAGGAAAGAAATTGAACAATGTGAAAATATTGCTAAAAGAAATTCATTTGAATGGTAGCCACCAGGCTTCATCAATATGGCAGAATAAGGATGCGCAGAACCACATTAAAACAGTCCACTATGTAGCTCTAACGAGAATAAAAGGGTTTAAAGATCCATAATCAAAGTAGTGCAAGTTAACAAAATAGAATTTAAAGATGCGGCTTTTTAAGGTTGTCGACTTAAAATATTCTGTTGTTCACGCCCTTTTCTGTGTAATACGAAATCATTAATATATAAAGGCTTTAATTTTCAGTGAGACTCAGCTGAGAACCAGCTAGTTTTAGAGCACGGTTTTTGCGGTGACAAATGAAAATCTGAATACAACGAAGCAGCTTCAGGCATCCTTGCAGTCTAAGGAGAAAATTCACGTTTTAAACTGTTCACCAAGATAACTTCACGATCCGAGAACTCTGCTGCCTACTAGTCTAAGAAGATTTAAGGGTTTTCTTAGTTTTATTCTAATTGTTCACACCATTGCACCTAAATTATACTGCGGCGCTAAAACATTTTGTTTTTACCGAGTTCTCTGCTTTCTGTGTTTCTTTCTTACCTTTTCAACAAGCACTGTGCTGGTTAACTGATCTGGAAATAAGCTGGAAAGTTTTTGCGACAGAGGACACGAACGTCTGAGCTTAATTCAGAGGCTCTGTCAGAAAATGATCTCCTCAAATGATGGCCTTTTCTGATATAAGTAAAATACCTGTATGATGACAGTGTTCAAATATGTCGTAATCCTTTGCTCACTTCCAGGGACTGATTGCCATGCATTTCTTTATTTGCAACGTTTTTAATGAGCAGCACGGAATTCTGAAGCTAAGTTAATTTTGTTGTTGTAGACAGTTGCAGCGTGTTATTATACAGGATCGAGCAAATGATTACTATGAACCGCTTTGTGACTGAAACATCATTACCTAACAAAAAATCGGTCCGAACAATTAATATCTTATAATAAAGGGGTTTCAAACGTCATAACTCGAACCTTGAAACATTTAACATTTGCAAAATATTCAGTATTGTTTGTTGTGTTTTAGAAGAAACATATTTGACCGGGCAAAATGGCCATCGTGACTTCTTATAAGAAACAGCTCTTTGCAGCTGTTTCTTCAATTTTTTTTGTTTTGTTTTTTAACTGATCAAACACATTCAACTTCATTTGTACCCAGTAATTTACAGATTATAGCAAGAAGTATTATTTATAAACCGGCAACTCCATTCTGTTGTTCGCTTTTAAAAAGCTACCTGGTTCAGTAGAGTTTTTTGCATGCATTAGTGCGTGTACTTATAATCACTCAATTCCGGATTCCAAATTATCAAGGTTTTCTTTAATGATCATGTGTTCTAGATTTCTTCTTAAAAGTGGAAGAAAACAGAAATTCACCAGGTCATTTCCATCTCTTTCTAAACTTTAGTGCAGTCACCAAGAAATCAACTCCAGGGAAATTCTCCCACTTTTGTCATTTCAAGCGAATTGGAATAAACGAGGAAAAGTTTGAAAAAACGAGAACTCTTTTTTAAAGTGACGTTTTCGCTGCCGTTGCCGTCGTCGGTGCTAAAGCTCCCTAATGTAAGGTCTGCTTGACCTGTCATGTTATTTAACAGTTAATGAATGAGGCTGAGTATCTTATGAAGAATTATGGAGATCGAGGAGGGTGTTATCCGTCGAGGCCGTAGGCCGAGGCGGATAACACCCTCCGAGATCTCCATAATTCTTCATAAGATACGAAAGCCGAATTCAATAACTGTTTTGTTATTCATTCAAAATAATTCCTAGTTTGAAAACGCAGCTAAAACATGCTTACCTCCATCGATCCATCGATGTTCAGTTCATCTTCGATAGTGTACGTTTAGGTTTGTCCAGCCCCGCAAATATTCTTCAAATAGCAGATGTCGCCCTTCGAGTTGTCTTCTTGCTGTTCTTGCCATGTTTTAATCTACTTTTCCGCCTAGTTCTTACTCTCGAAACGAGTGAAATGTCCGCCATTTTTCAAGTTCACAATCAAAACAACTCAACCTCGTCCCCAGGTCTTCTCGGTTAACGGTGCCTTAACCTGCGAAAACGCTGCATTTTTGACGTCATTTCCTCGTTAAAGTCAAAATTCTTCCAAGTTTGGTCATCAGTAACTGGTTATGGTGAATTAAACGTGTGCCTTTAGCCAATCAGAATCGCGGAAATATTTTGAATGAATAATAATAGACAATAAGCGTTTACCATAAGGGAATCAAATATTGACGCGAATAATGTCTCTTTTGAAATCAATTTTAGGGAAAAGAAAATTTTTAAGTTCGCCCATGTTCAGATGGCGCTTCCTAAAAAAGAAATTTAAATGTTTTGTTTTTGTGATGAAATACTGCTAGCTCAGTAGCTGGAGATGCCGTACCTTTATTTAACAGCTACAAATAATAAAGAATTTACTGGTTAAAGCTCGTTGACTTTGTTCTGTACCGAAAGCAGTGAAAAAAAAATTAGGCTGAAGCACCATATTTCACGAACTGACAGGTGGTGTGAAAGCGAAGATCGCTCAGAATAATTCGCAGGTTTCTGAAGGAAGAATTACAGTCAAGCCAGGTCAAGATTCCGTTCATGAATTGATTATTTGAAAAGTGAACCCGTTTGTCGCTTCTGTAACTTGTAGCCGGTATCAAATTGCATTCAAATGATCGGTGAATTTTTAGTATACGATGAGATGGAAAATATTTCAATGGATGAAATTTCTATTTAGGCATTCTTCAAATTCAAGAAAACTGAGCCGGCAGAAATTTCATAACGAACTCGCGTGTGTATTCACTGTCGCATTACGCAAGCAAAAATGCAGACTGAAATCAATTAACAACAACTAACGGATGGCGGCATTTTGACCAATCGAAACGGCGCAAATCATTCGTATTGTTTCCTATCCAATCAGGAAAAAGTCCAGATTCTGGGATTTTTGCATGTGATCCGAGAAACAAATGTATCATGCCCTCTTCCCGTGAGAGACATAAAGGGCTAATAGGGAGAGGGCATGATCTCAGGCTAATATTTTATGGTCTTGTCAGTCCTAATGGACAAGAAATGCTAAATGGTCACATTAAAAGAAGCGACTTTTTAAAACATTTAGCTATAAAAAATTGCCTCAATTTGACTGCCTTGTTAACTACATGTTATTCATCAAAGACTAATTAAGCCTACTCAGAGAGACTCCAATGAGCTATTGCTTTTCTTGTATTTATAGAACATTCATACTGTTTTTTTTACCTGATAATGACGTCTGAGAACGTCGAAACGTCGTACATTTTTTAACTTTTTTAAAATTTCCTAAAATATTTCTAAGAACCGTTTTAACGCAATTTTTCATAGCTATCTGGTCACAAAGATACAAAACACAATTGCAACAAATATCACGTATACAGCTATTTCGAGAAAGGTTGTCGGAAACCATACACGCGACAATCCCGATAGGTATTGTGGGTGGTTTTCAGTTTACTGTTCTTCAAAGAAATTTGAAAGAATAGCACGAGAGACCACGGACATATGTTTGCGGGCAGGGTTTACACGAAGAACCTTGAAAATCGTTGTCCACTAACAACCCGATCCAGAAACATTTGAATTAACTGCTCCCGATTAGTGAGAATATATCTTGTCACAGAGCCGGAAATTTGAATTTTTAATTCGTGGAGTGGTTTTATAAGAAAACTTCTCTGAGGCCCTCTTGTCCTTCTTGTAAAGAAGAAGTAATGTCCTAGTAAACTGTTCCTTGTCCTCCAAGGATACTTCGTACATACAGCTACGTACAACTCTCTCTTTTCTCTCGCGTTTCTTACTGCCAGGTATCCAATGGGTGCAAAAACTGTTATGTAGTAGTTGACATTTCTATTTAGACGGTATATCCTACACAGAACGCGTGCACATCACACGAGGGATTTTTAGACGTTATCCTCTCATTCTTTCACCAAAACTAAGGTTGCGTTCGATTGATGGTATTCCGGAATAAGAATGCGGAACTGTTTTTAGCGAAACCCTCGCACCGTCCTTTTTGGGCCATTTAAACGCTATAATCATTAAATATCTTAGTTCAAGCAGATTTCTAGTTATTGCAAAGCAGTGAACGCCAAAATGAATGATTTCAAGAGTTTAATGTCAAGTTGCGTTGTCCAAACAACCACTTCGTAGCTAAAATAGAGCGTTTGGCATTCACTTCCGCAAAAGAGCTATCATATGACGTAAAGTTCTATGAGTTTACTTCCCTCTTTCCTATAGCCATATGCACCATTACTTTTACTACTAACGATGACATTTTCTGCCTGTGTTTACGTTAAATGAAGGTGTGCCAACCCACGGAAGCGACCCGAAGTGGAAGACAGTCTGCGTCTTATCTGGCTATCACGACCGAACGGTTTGTGATGTTCACTGGTGACTTGTAATCAAACTTACTTTTCATATTCTTTATTCAGTCTGTGACCAGCTGTTCTGTTAACCTCATGGTTACAACAAAAAACATGTTGTTTCCATTGTTCAGATTTACTTTCTATTCACTTTTTTAAGAGCTCAGAGCAAGGTGAATCCTAGCCTGATTCTCAGAAGTCCGGGATCGTTCGCGGCCCCTTCGCTTCTCTCCCTCTCCCGGACATCTGAGAATCAGGCTAAGTGAATTCACCTTATCTCGTTTTCTGGCTTTTACGTTGGACGTATCTTCATGTAGATTCGGCTCGTTCCAAGCTCGTCAAAATATGTCTTTGACCCCACAGGATACACAAAACCGCGGCATAAAGCGGTCTCCCCTGTCTAGATGGGATGTAGTGGTTCGTTTGATGCTCCATGAACCAAGTGATCTTGAATGGTAATTTAGATTATCTCAAAGGAACGCACCCCTTGAGTACGAAGTAACTCTTTTCATGCTTTCTGTAAATTTCTCTGTTGTCCGTTGACTACTGCGATGTAAAATAACGAAATTTTAGGTTCTTTAGATGGAGAAGGTGAACGGCAAGACGATAAATATTCCGACGTTACTTTCCCAACTATTGAATAACCGGACAAGTTGGCTTACAACGATGCAGCAGATTTATGGGATCTCCCCAAGATTTTGCATCTTTTGTAATTGTTTTTCTTATCTTAGGTCATTTGTCACTGATG
Source organism: Porites divaricata (assembly GCA_038088405.1). Taxonomy (NCBI): domain Eukaryota; kingdom Metazoa; phylum Cnidaria; class Anthozoa; order Scleractinia; family Poritidae; genus Porites; species Porites divaricata. The sequence continues at coordinate 16,365,735 of JBBMOI010000003.1, forward strand.
CCATAGCGACATCTTCTGGAGATGACTGTATACGAATTTTTCAAGAGGTGATTCACAATCAAACTGTTCTACAGATTTTTGATGTTTGATAACTGGCAATTTAGGAAGCTTTGCTTTTTTTTCTTTAAAATCACTACACTAACGAATCATTCCTTAGAATGAACACACAGAAACGTTTCAACGTTTGATTCTTGTAACTACTGCTTAGGCAACTCCTTGAGTTGAATTACAGGTTGCTTTTTATTTATACATTTATTAAGTAGATAAGTTGTTTATTTACTCATCAGGATCCTTTAGTTAGGTGACAAGAATCAACCGACATTTCACCAGGTGGCCGTTCAAAGAAAGGTTTGCAGTAGTTTCGTTTGTATCCCAGCGCAATCCAGTCTAGCACCTATGAAAACCTGACTAAATTACTGTATAACCTTTTTAATTAAGGTCTTACCCTTCAGGAAGATTTCATGTCCCCATTTTTGTCTGAAGATTAATGAGCTGAATTTTTTATCATAGTTTCGGTTTGGGTGCAGCTTCAGCAAAACGTGGACCGGGTAATTTCTTACAAATTTCCGGGGGTGGGATACCTTGGATAAATAAGATTTAAAACAATTTTACATCTCCATTGTCTTACGCCAGCAGCTTGTCTTTTTGAACAAGTGTATATTTTTTTGTCTGATCCAAGTTGACCAAGACCGTCTCAAGTTGTCCGTCTTTCATTCTTTTTAAACTCGGCTTTGAGACGGCTAGACGTAGTGTTTGGTTGTTACTTTTTCTAATCTTCGGTACCTCGATACAATATATTGTGTGTCTTATGAATAACTAATTACTGCATAAAAATGCATGAACCAGATTTCTATTTTTCACCGTATACAGGCCCATTCTCAAGATGTTAATGGCGTGAAATGGCACCCTAAAGAATCTGGTCTCTTAGCCTCATGTTCTGATGATGGTACAATCAACATTTGGAGATTTATACCAGAAGATTAACTGACCTTCACCTGCAACTCTGATTAATACCTACCACCCTTACCCTCGAAATTCTTCAGATCAAAGATTTATATCGATATTTAGACCGAACGGGAAGCATTAGGATGAATTCGGGGGCGTACTCTGGCGACATTCTCTGGGAATGTGTTTTCATACCCTAAGAAAGGACAAAGGCATTCAGAATTCGGAATTAGTAACTTTTAAACCAGAAGTTAATTCCTCTGTCGCGCAGGCTACGTGGGTTGAAGTTCAGAAGAGTGTTGCAAAGGGCTCAGTACAGTGGCAGCTCGGGTTACGCTTCGAAGGAATACTTCAGATGATACTTTCTTTGTGGTAAAGTGAAGGCTAACTTTAAGAAGAAAAAAGGCTCGAAAAACATTTTGGCTTTTAAGTGCTTAAATAATCTGGTACCAAGGTGTCTGAGTACTTTACGAAGAAAAGGGCTTTGCTTGCATGTGTACAGACGCCCCCTCCCCTCAAAAAAAAAAATCGGGGAGGGTCTCTCTCCCCGATTTTTTCTGAGGCTAAGTTTCCCAGAATTTGATGTAAATGTCCTCGAAGCAACTTTCAATCTGACCATATACAGAGAAGTTCTCGTAAAACATTCACTGCTCATTACGCATGCAGGAATGCCGATTTGAATTAGGCACTAGTTACGGGAACGACTTCCGGATTCAGGTTCACTTCAGTGTCATTTTTTCAAATAATCAATTCGTTAATAGAATCTTGGGAGGGGGAAGGTACGCGTGACTTGTCTTGACTGTATAAAGGGCGGAAATGGAACCTTGCTTGATCTGAAGGTCAATCAGAAACACGTTGAATAGATAGGGCCGCTCATACTACCCTGCGTTCAGTGCGTTGTCCCCCTATTTACACCTTTCCACTCGTGCAAGTGGTTGTTGTGGACTATACGTTGTTTTCTGTTATTAGCAAAACTGTGATACCAGTTGATGATATAGGCATTCAGTGGCAGCAACTTAAGTTTATTATAGATAGTAGATCGTGCCTAACTGTGTCGAAAAATAACATTACTTACTTACTTACTATGTTTACACTATGAAGTTCTGACGCATATTTCGAATCATCTCTAGTCAGTATCCTTACCATTGACAAGTTTGAAAAGCTATACTCGAAAATAGGTATTTACTATTTTCAAATCCATCCCCCATAATACACTCTATTCTCCTCCCCCTCTTCCTTTCCTCAAGTTTTGCATAAGTTATTGTTTTCAAATGCCCTTGGGAATATACAGTCTTCCCAACGCATGTGAAAACAATAGTTTATGCAAACAAGGGGCAAACAGAGTGTTTTGGCGCTTTTGAAAATAGAGAATAAAATCATAGTATCTTATGTATATATTTATCAAACCAAAACTTAGTAATAAGCTTCGCATCAAATGACTTTTTTCAATACCAATAGGACGCAAATTATTATTCGTGTATAGCTGACGCGTGTGTAATCACTCGCAATCGAAAGTTTTACCCAAAGTACCTAACAAGCATGAAGAGGAATAACAGCATCATTTTGTCTTTGTCGACGTGTAAATAATAACAGGAGAGCTTTTCTGAACTCGGGCATTCTTATTGTGTAAACGACGGGATTAACAAACGAGTTTGTATAAATTATAAGCAATAAAGAAGAATTTAGTCGTATTATTTTTGAATGAGAAACTGATCGAATGCTGTCAGTTGTATGATAAACAAAGGTAGCTACAGCATATGGCAGCCACATCAGTAACGATACGATAGTCATGATGCATAACGTTACAGTCAGTTTTCTTTGCCTACGAGCTGCACCATGGTGCTGAGGGCGCGCACCACAATAAATTTTGACGATTATTGAGGCGTAACAAGCACAGATAACAAAAAGACATAATACGCAATATGATTGCCAGAAATACTGAGGGTGTGACCATTCTTTGCCGAAGATATAAAGAATCACAATGGAAGCTGATATCATTGCAGCTAAAGCCCAAACAACAGAAATTGTTACCCCGTAGATCCATTTTTTGATAACTCGATGCCTGAATGGACGAAATGTCGCATGCATCCGATCTAACGAAATTACAGTAATGTTTGTAAGAGAGGTAAGAAGAAACCAGAAGAAAACAAACCACACTATAGTGTATCCTTCCCAAGTTAACCTTACATGTAAAATTTTGCATCCCATTCTTGGGGAGAGCAGAATATTAGAACCGGCAATTCCTCCAACCAACATGTCAGCTACAGTCAAGTTTATAACCAAGAACATACTACGAGAGCGAAGATTTCTGTTCTTTAGAAAAATGATGATTGATAGAAGGTTCACTGATACTATAGCAACGGACACCGTAAGGGATACAGCAAGCCAGGTGAGGCACTCGGGTGATGAAAGCATCGTGGATTTTCCGCTTTCCACCGTTTTAATTCCCGTCTTCTTTCAGTTGCTCGGCTACCTATAAAAAGGATTCCAGTAAGGTTGCTTAGTTGGAAAACAGCTTAAAGATATCTGGAATAGAAATACATTGTAAAAGCGCTCACCTTAACCCTAGATAAGCTATTTGATGTCACAAAAGCTAAAGTAAAGGTCTTCCTTTCACCTTTCAAAAAGGTTGCATCTTAATATTTAACTAATAAAGAAAATGTACTTCAAAAAGTCGGCCCTCGGTTGTACGAAACGCTAAGTCGAGAATTCAATGTCATTAGTTTTTGCCACCCAGCAATCACGCGGTATTGCTGCTAGTTCTATTGTTGATTGCAAAGAGCTGAAACATGCACAAACTGATCAAATCAACCAGCTCTTTAAACTTTTGAATGTACTTGTGTAAAAGGCGACGTCTTCTATGAATGACGTCAATAAGGATTCACCTATTCAACGGGGCTAAAATTTTAGTTGAAAAACTTACACTGTTTGAAGAGAGCCTATACTGAGTGATCTAAGTTCTGCCAGTCGTTAGCCTGCGGACACAGACGTATTGCCGGTCTTCGCTTCTTCACCTGAAAAGTAACTTTTCGACGACCGGAAATACGTTTGTGTCTGCAGGCTAGTCAGTCGTAGAATGTAAACGTTTTTCATTTCGATCATTCTTTATCTTAGCATACATGCCTAAAGCAACCCACTCATGAAAAGATCTTGCGGTCCACAGCCTGGCCTGTGTCGTATAAGCCATGGTCCATGCAAGTTGCTCTTCTTTGTTCTGTAATATCGGCTCCTTCCATTTGTCCCTCATTTACCTTAAAGTTTAAACAACGCTTAACTGTTGCCGTAATTAAAATCAGTTTTTAAAATTTTGTTGCCATTTAAGGTTGCTGTTAATATAACTTAAACTTCCTCTTGCAATTAACCCTCGACAAGCTGACCTTTATTGATCGACATATACAATGATTACTTCGCTGTCATTTCGCCGCAGTCCATCTCGCTCTTCGGCAGGGGAAGAAATTATAATTATCTATGATACGTTTATAAAGCGTATTCACTAATTAATTAATTCAATGCACAATTTTATATTGCCTGGCTAACGGAGCTTACAAATTTATCATGAATGTATAAAGAGCCGGGGAACAAGCCATCCTGTTATCAAAAACATTTTGGTGGCAGTTAAAATCTTGTTTCAAAATATTGTTGCTGATTTGAACTTGGAGTTAATTTATAAACTTCCTCATTCAATCAGCCCACTGCCGCCTCGACAAATCGACCCTTTGTGATCGACACCTACAATCATGATTATTTCGCAGCAGTCTATTATTCGTCGCGGCTGCTTATCCATGCAGCTTTTTCGAACTTCTGCTCAACGCAAATAATAATATCGAACAATTTCACTGAATTTTGAGTTGACTTGACAGAGGTAGTCAAAGTCACATTAACAAAACTTCCGATCGTCAATTTAGATAAAATGGAGGAAAGAAATTGTACAATGTGAAAGTATTGCTAAAAGAAATTCATTTGAATGGTAGCCACCAGGCTTCATCAATATGGCAGAATAAGGATGCGCAGAACCACCACCTTAAAACAGTCCACTATGTAGCTCTAATGAGAATAAAAGGGTTTAAAGATCCATAATCAAAGTAGTGCAAGTTAACAAAATAGAATTTAAAGATGCGGCTTTTAAGGTTGTCGACTTAAAATATTCTGTTGTTCACGCCCTTTTCTGTAATATGAAATCATTAATATATAAAGGCTTTAATTTTCAGTGAGACTCAGCTGAGAACCAGCTAGTTTTAGAGCACGGTTTTTGCGGTGACAAATGAAAATCTGAATACAACGAAGCAGCTTCAGGCATCCTTGCAGTCTAAGGAGAAAATTCACGTTTTAAACTGTTCAGCAAGATAACTTCACGATCCGAGAACTCTGCTGCCTACTAGTCTAAGAAGATTTAAGGGTTTTCTTAGTTTTATTCTAATTGTTCACACCATTGCACCTAAATTATACTGCGGCGCTAAAACATTTTGTTTTTACTGAGTTCTCTGCTTTCTGTGTTTCTTTCTTACCTTTCCAACAAGTACTGTGCTGGTTAACTGATCTGGAAATAAGCTGGAAAGCTTTTGCGACAGAGGACACGGACGTCTGTGCTTAATTCAGAAAATGATCTCCTCAAATGATGGCCTTTTCTGATATAAGTAAAATACCTGTATGATGACAGTGTTCAAATATATCGTAATCCTTTGCTCACTTCCAGGGACTGATTGCCATGCATTTCTTTATTTGCCACGTTTTTAATAAGCAGCAAGGAATTCTGTAGCCTGCGAGAGCATCCGGTTTTTTCGTTAATATACAGGATCGAGCAAATGATTACTATGAACCGCTTTGTGACTGAAACATCACTTACCTAACAAAAAATCGGTTCGAACAATTAATATCTTATAATAAAGGGGTTTCAAACGTCACAACTCGAACCTTGAAACATTTAACATTTGCAAAATATTCAGTATTGTTTGTTGTGTTTTAGAAGAAACATATTTGACCGGGCAAAATGGCCATCGTGACTTCTTATAAGAAACAGCTCTTTGCAGCTGTGTCTTCAATTTTTGTTTTGCTTTGTTTTGTTTTTTAACTGATCAAACACATTCAACTTCATTTGTACCCAAGAAGAAGTATTATTTATAAATCCGGCAACTCCATTCGGAATGGTTTATAATATCGTACCTCTGTTGTTCGCTTTTAAAAAGCTATCTGGTTCAGGAGAGTTTTTTGCATGCATTAGTGCGTGTTCTTATAATCACTCAATTCCGGATCAAGGTTTTCTTTAATGATCATGTGTTCTAGATTTCTTCTTAAAAGTGGAAGAAAACAGAAATTCATCAGGTCATTTGATGGCAAATACCCACGGCAATTTAATGTAACTAACTAAAAGGATAACAACGCAGTATAGATTCAGAAAGGGTTTTAAATTAGAGTTAATATTAAAAAAATCGATATTTAGACCGAACGGGAAGCATTAGGATGAAATCGGGGGCGTACTCTGGCGACATTCTCTGGGAATGTGTTTTCATACCCTAAGAAAGGACAAAGGCATTCAGAATTCGGAATTAGTAACTTTTAAACCAGAAGTTAATTCCTCTGTCGCGCAGGCTACGTGGGTTGAAGCTCAGAAGAGTGTTGAAAAGGGCTCAGTACCGTGGCAGCTCGGGTTACGCTTCGAAGGAATACTTCAAATGATACTTTCTTTGCGGTAAACTAGTGAAGGTTAACTTTAAGAAGAAAAAAGGCTCGAAAAACATTTTGGTTTTTAAGTGCTTAAATAATCTGGTACCAAGGTGTCTGAGTACTTTACGAGAAAAAGGGCTTTGCTTGCATGTGTACAGAG
>JBBMOI010000003.1:16377500-16382500 GCA_038088405.1 Porites divaricata
TTAAATAATTTATCACGGCCATTGAAAATACAAGGTTTGAAATATATTTACGTTTTATTTGAATTCAAACATTCAGGGCCGTTTATTTAAACGAAGTCTAAGTTAACCAGTGTTTAGGGCTGAGCCGCGGTTTAGACGTTGTCTCGACAAACAACGGCTAAACGATGCTTAAAATACATTATTAAAACACGACTGAACCGTGTTCTTGCAAGTCAATGGCTAAACCATGTCTCACGAGAAAATGCATTGTCTGCGGAGTTATTTCGTATGCACATTTCCAGATAGTGGTTGTGTCTCTACAATATGGCTTCTAAACCAAGTCGCACAACAAATTTCAGCGAACAAGAAAAACTTTTATTGGCCGAATTGGGTAGAGACTTTCCAGAAGTGGAAAGGAAAGGCTATGACAGTAAAATGTAAAGGCATAGGAGGAAATTTTAACTATGTTTAACTTCCAAAATCTTAACGGTATCAAACGCGACCTCAGTCAGCTTCAAGGATGCTGGAGGTGGCTGAAACTCCAGTCAAAAAAGGAACACGACTTACATCACCGTGAAGCAAGAAAAACGGGTGGAGGAAAAGCTCGTGGCTCCCCAAGTGAAGTAAGCAAATTAGTAGCAGACGTAATCCCAGCCTCAGTTAATCTGCTAGAGCAGGAATTTGATGATGATGCAAGAGAAGAACTTGATTTAAAGCGAGACAAAGACGAGATGGAAGTTATTACATGCGAAGTGGGGCCACGTCTACTTGCTGAAGTTGAAGCTATTAGCAGGAAAGGAGCGGCAAAAGACACAAAAAAGGAGATTAGTCAGAAGTACAATAAGTTTTAATCGCTTCTAAATTTTTTTAATGATAAGCCATCGCACAATTTACAGTTACTGATCATCAGATGACATTACATTGACAGGTGCAAACGCAGACGACTAGATTACTCTGAGCAGGAGGACCCATTCTTGTCCATGGCGAGGGAAGAACACAAATTGAAAATGAAGGTCCTCAAGCTTAAAGAATGGAAGCTAATGCTCCAATGCGATAAAATGGGAATTGGTTTGCCACCTGCATACCACACTGACAAGGACAATTCTTAAACCAACCTGTAGCTCCTTGAACGTTTGTGAACTTTCAAATATCATGATATATAACCATTATAAATTTCAAAACAAAAGAATTAAAAGATTATTTATAATTAATTGCGGTGAATAGTCTTTTTGTTTCCTATTTTGTTGGCAATGAATCGAACGTGGAGTTTTATCAATCCATTAATCTTATTAAGCAAAGTATCGTGAAATAATGAGCTGGCGTTTGCCATTCCCACTGGCGTCTGCTGCAGCAACAACGTCAAATGGGACATCTTCGTTTTCAATGTCTTCATCAAAGTCTTGCTCTCGATGCATAAGGGCAAAATTATGCAACACTGCAGTAGCCACAATAATGACGGTGCGCAGTCCAAGTGAAGACACGGAAAACGTCTCTTTAGCAGTCCAAAGCATCTCTCAATAACACACCTAGTACGCCTATGTGCATTATTATAGCGCACTTCTCCTGCATTCTTTGGCTTGAGGATTGGTGTCATTCACTATGCTCTACAAGCGTATACACTGTCACCCACAAGAATGCCATCAATAGCACCATCCCTTAATTTGTCTGCGATATTGCTGTTATCAAAAATGCGTGAGTCGTGGGTCGATCCAGGCCAGCGAGGTACGATGTTGGTAATAAAGGCATCGTTCTCACAAACGGCTTGGACGTTGATGGAGTAAAACTGCTTTCTGTTAACAAATGCCATAGCATTTTCTTTGTTTGGGCATATGATCCTCATGTGGGTACAATCGATGGCCCAGATCACACCTGGAAAGTGGCAACATCATAATACTTTCTCTTTGTATCAGCCACGTTTCTGGGAATGAGAGGAATTGTGCTCTTTGTTTCGCAACAGCCTTTGAAACCTTGTGATTTGCAGTACATGCAGCAAATGCACTAACTCCAAATAAATCGCCAATAACCCTTGAAAAGTTCCTGTGGCATAGAATCTCAAACAATAAGCACTTGCTGCATTGGTGTTAGCGGCAGTTCTCTCCTTGTTTGATGTTGAAGATCTTTCTCCAAAATGTTTTACGAGGTCAATGACCGAATCCTTTCGAAGGGGAAAACGCAATCGAAAGTCTTCTTTGTGGTATTCCTCTAAAGGGTTAAATCTATCCCTAAGGTGTCGAATACGTACATTTCGTCAATTAGCGTAGTTTCTTAACTGTCTGTAGCGCAGTGGCCCCTCCATTTCAAAATAGCTGACCATGAAAATATCGTTAAACAGCGTTTAAACCTACCTTTGAGCAGGTCTAACTTGCTATTGTTCTTTAGTCGGTGTTTAGACATTGTCTAAACACTGTTATGGAAAAACAACGTTTAAATAATCGGTATTCGGGGTTTAAACATTGGTTAGACGATGACTTTCATAAACGCTGTCTAAACTTGGTTTAAATAACCGGCCCTGTACAGAATTTTTTACTTCTCACGGAGGTTATTTGCTAAACACCAAACTTTAAGTTCCTAGTGTTGGATTTTTAGTAGCAGGTCTAGATTACGCAAAATTCGTCTTTTATCAATTTCCAGTTTTTTTGTTTATTGTTGCCATAGTAATATCGATTTTAGTTAAAACTACATTTTGACAAACCTCAATCCATAGTCAATCACTAGCGAAAATTTTATAGCGATCGGATAAAATCTCTTTAAGGCGATAGAAAAATATCCGTATGGTCTCCGAAAAACTGTATCGAAATACCTTAAGGTTGTCGCCTTAAAACATTCTGTTGTTCACGCCCTTTTCTGTAATATGAAATCATTAAGGCTTTGATTTTCAGTGAGACTCAGCTGAGAACCAGCTAGTTTTAGAGTTTTTGCGGTGACAAATGAAAATCTGAATACAACGAAGCAGCTTCAGGCATCTCCTGCAGTCTAAGGAGAAAATTCACGTTTTAAACTGTTCAGCAAGATAACTTCACGATCCGAGAACTCTGCTGCCTACTAGTCTAAGAAGAGTTAAGGGTTTTATTCTAATTGTTCACACCATTTCACCTAAATTATACCGCGGCGCTAAAACATTTTGTTTTTTCACCGAGTTCTCTGCTTTCGGGGTTTCTTTCTTACCTTTTCAACAAGTACTGTGCTGGTTAACTGATCTGGAAATAAGCTGGCAAGCTTTTGCGACAGAGGGCACGAACGTCTGAGCTTAATTCGGAGGCTCTGTCAGAAAATGATCTCCTCAAATGATGGCCTTTTCTGATATAAGCAAAATACCTGTATGATGACAGTGTTCAAATATATCGTAATCCTTTGCTCACTTCCAGGGACTGATTGCCATTTCTTTATTTGCTACTTTCTGTGTTTAATAAGCAGCACGGAATTGTGAAGCTAAGTTAATTTTGTTGTTGTAGACAGCTGCAGCGTGTTATTAGACAGGAGCAAATGATTACTATGAACCGCTTTGTAACTGAAACATGGTTACCTAACAACAAATCGGTCCGAACAATTATTAATATCTTATAATAAAGGGGTTTCAAACGTCATAACTCGAACCTTGAAACACTTAACATTTGCAAAATATTCACTATTGTTTGTTGTGTTTTAGAAGAAACATACTTGACCGGGCAAAATGGCCATCATGACTTGCACCCAGTAATTTACAGATTATAGCAAGAAATATTATTTATAAATCCGGCAACTCCATTCCGAATGGTTTATAATCGTACCTCTGTTTTTCGCTTTTAAAAACTCTATCTGGTTCAGTAGCGTTTTTTGCATGCATTTACTGCTCTCTTATATTTACAATTCTCTTTGATGAGCGCCGTGGTACCTCCTTTATATTGCTGGTTTTCAGTGTCACGCCATTCAAAATAGATTAAAATCAAAATCAAAACCATTCGACAGATAAAGTCCAGAATCTTGGAAATGAAAGGAGGTAAATATACAAAGACCCTCGCCAAGATTTGGGTCGAAGGAATAATTCGTACACGAGATATCCGAAGAAATGTTTTACCGAAATTCATAGAGCTTTGTATGGAGACGCCATGCTGGAGCTCATCCGGATGAGCTCCAACATGGCGGACGGAAACCAACAGAAACATCTGTTACCGAGTTTTGCTACCAAAGCGTGAATTTATTCTTCGAGAAACTAGAAAACATTAAAGTAATACTTTTTCTAATACATGAACTGTTTAGATAGCAAAATGTCCTAAAATAACTCATTTTTTTAACCTACATGACAGCTAGCTTGGCCGTCATGTAAATGCCGCGTCACGCAAAAGCTTAGAAATTCAAGCGCACTCTATCACAAAACTAAGAATCCGTTTGAAGCGAAAATTTGTATGAAAATTAGATCTCAGCTGCTCTAATGCATCGTGAAAGTAAAATCTCGGCAGGATCGATAGTTTTTAGTTTGCATTTTGGTGACGTCATGTGAAAACCAACAATAATTACGAAAAAACCCACCTGCTTAGCTCAAATTAATGTTTACACTGACGTAATTCGTCTCTGATGACTAGAACTCGGAGACTTAGCACGAACCTTCGAGTTGTTTACTTTATAAAATAATTTTCTTTTTTAAATTTCGCCTTTTAAAACACCTGGGTTGCCCAGTCAATAAAGAGCAAGGCGAGCAATATGAAAATTACTATGTATTGGCTTCAAAATATAATTCTTACAATAACGTAAACAGGCAAAACTGCACTTGTAATCATGTTAAGTACTCGATCTTCAGAAGATGATAACTGAGCTACTTTATCAAAAATGATTAGCTTATCTTTTTCATGAATTAAGTACGGACATGATCGGAAAATTCAGGGTATAAATTAAGTAAATGTAGTAGTGCAGGACAAAACTGTGTTGTAGCCGTCTCATGCGTCTTTAATAAGTGACACTGGGCAGAAATCGCAACAAATTAAATGTTGAGAATTACTAGATATCCCATATTTTAATTAGAGAACTACCAACTGTATGAGTTCGGC
>JBBMOI010000003.1:16387500-16397500 GCA_038088405.1 Porites divaricata
GAAAACACACGGTAAGAAAACGGCGAATATAGTACATGATAATTTACGGTAGTTAGATGTTTACTTTAGAAACAGCACGCCCCTTCATTTTAGATCCAATGTCACAACTTTTTTTGTTATAGTGGAAACCTGAGCACGCGCGTCATTAACAGATGGTCGAGTAAATATATATAATCTAAAATGCGTATTGTGCGACACTGTCTTAATTTACTCGCTCATTTCCATAAGATGTACCCCTGAACTCTGGAAAATTCGACTTCTGAAAACCAAACAAAAACAAAAAAAGAAAAAAAATCCGAGACTCCGAGACCTGTCGGTAAAAAAATTCGAGACTCCGAGGCGCAAAAAAACACGCGAAAACGAGACTTCGAGACCCTTAAAAAACGCTTTCGAGATTTTGAGATCGGGTCGAAATTTTCCGAGACCCACGTTTTTCGAGGTACCATTCGCCACCCCTGGAAGACGCTTTTCAGCTGCACTCGTCTGGCACATGATAGACTTTTTTAGTAGTTAATTCTGCTTTTCATGTTCATTTGTATTTGTTATTAAGATCAGGGGCACCCAACGACTTTTTAACCACCTAGAAATTTCTAAAGCTCGAGAAAAGCTACCGTTCCGTTACGTTCGTCTAAGATATTTGGAGGTTTTCTACCACAGTTTTTCTCAGATTTTATTACCAAGACTATTGCAATTATTGTTGAAAAAGTCCTCCTAAAAAATTTAGCATCAAGACATGCAAAACGTCCCCTAGAATTGAAAGTATAGCTGATCCATGTCCTCTAACTTTCGACCGGACCCTTCAGGGTAGCTAACAGTTTCGGATGAGACGAAAATGCCACCTAAAACTTTCCAGACGGCCAAAGCTCACTTCCGAGCCAATAATTCTTAGGGCAGCTCCAAATTAACCAAACTGACTTCTAAAGCGTGGAAAAACCATTTGAGACGCTGCTTACGTATTTAAAAACATTCGGTCTTTGGGTTCCCCTGATATAATGTTAATAAGAATATAATGGAGTGTCTGAATGGGAGTACCACAGACAATTAAAAAAAAACATTAATTAAGTGTTACTGAAACACTACTTGTCTTAATGTAACATATATGAAACAGTTAAATTTTGCGCATTTTAACACTAACAGTAATAAAATTCCACTGAAACAGTATTTTTTTCAGAAACAAATAAAACGGCTCCTAAAAGGCCAATATTATTTTGTTTAGTGTATCAAGGAGTTTTCGGCCATTTTCTAACAATTCCAGATGATTTCAAAAGATTTCCGAAGATTGCGCAAGATTGCCGAAGACGGTAGATGTCCGGAGACTGCCACAGCTCCTTTGAGCTGATTTTTCTGATTTTCCAGGAGCAGTTGACAATGCTAAAAGGCTACGGACTTTTCACGAAAAACCCTCCAAACACTTAACATTATTTTCTCCGGGAACGGTAAACAACAACAACAACAACAAAAAACACAATAGAACGCTAAAAATTATAGGCAAATATCACTTAACGCTAAACCCCATTCAGACCCTACAGGGCCGTAGCGAGGTTTTCCTGTTTTTTTTTTTTGCTGCGGGGGGGGGGGGGGGGGGGGGCATTATCGCGAGTGCCGAGGGCACGAGCTTTGTAGGGGAGACTGAGGGTATACTCCCCCAGAGAATTTTTTAAATTTGGGGGCTCCGAAGCGCTATTTTCAGCAATTGTCATGAGATATGTCTCCGAAAAATCGACCTCGAATAAGTGTGAAAATGCAGGTGTTTTCAGTGCTTACAAGCAATATATCCCAGGTCCGGTTAATTTGAAACACACCGTAAGCACTAGTACACTAAACATTTCACAATACTGCGTGATGTTTGGCTAACTAACCTATAAAAGATATCTCAAGTTTGATTTTCGTTCATAAATATCCTTTAGCGTTGGCATGTAGTTGGTTCCACGATGAAAAAGCTTCTTCTGTCATGGAAGAACGTGTCCATATATATATTTCAGACCAAGCAGAGAAGAGAAGGATCTTTCGAAAGAACGAGAACCACTACGTGGAACTTACCGGGGCCCAGTGGTACACGGGATTACATAGATATAGTTAAGCCTGTAGTGTTGAAGAATCCCAGTAAGTGAATGATTTGACGACAGAGAAACAGACTGCATATATGGACATAATAAAATGCTTATTTATGAATGACTCAGTATCATTTGTTAATCAAGAGACTATGAGGTAAAAGAGCGAATCCCCCATATATGCCCCTCTTCCTATGAAAATTTTTTTCAATCTATTTTTGTTTCTGCATCATGCTGCTTAGCTATTTTAATGTCGACATCTTATTGGTCAGTTAGAGTGACGTCATATAATTTTAAACTCTGTGGCGAGATTCTAATTTCTCAGTGCAGAAACAAACATGGCGTGTGATGTCAGTATCACTTTCGTTGACGAGTTAAGAGATTTCGACGTTGAAAAGTCCGGTAAAAACAGGCGCCGACGAGCAAGATGGTCCTGGTTTGCTGCAATTGCTGAAGAAAGCGGTTCCGATGTTGACCCGACGGAGATAACTGCCGAGCCAGGGTCCCAATCAAACTCGTCGGCCAGTGAGTCGGAAGCAGCAGAAAGTGAAGATGAATCGATCGAAGAAGAGTCAAGCGAAGAGACAATTTCAAGCGAAAATTCCACCGAGGAAAGCGACGAATCTGACAAAAAGCCGAAAGGAAAAAGAAGATCTAGCAATGCAAATAGCCGGTCGTCGAAAAACAAATCGCGTCAGGCGAAAAGCCAACAATCCAAAGACATAACACGCACTCGACAAACGAAGGAAACGAATGCATTGACTCAAGATGAACTGGAAGACCTGTGCTTTGAACTGGGCGAAAGAAAAGATGACTTGTTGAATTTCACGAAAGAAAAACTCCAAACTACAGGAGACATAAACTTCTTTGCATCGCGGTCATCGCTAAGAAGCATTGTTCTGGAAAAGCTTCCAGAATTGCTAGACGAACTAAGTGAAGTTTTCATCGAAACAATGCGCGACACATTTGCTAAAAAGATATCTAAAGCTGAGAAGAAAGCTACTCTGTCTCATTGTTGGTCTCAAAAGCTTCCAACATTTTTACAAAACGAAGTATGGTGCGGCATAATAAATGGCGGCGACGTTTCGCGAGGTGATCAAATCTCGGTCTTGTCTTGTATCGCAGAGGCTGTTTTCGATTTTGCTCATACCTACAGTCGCGGTAAAACATTGTTGAAAAATTCAGCACCTGCAGAGACACAATTAGCCGAAGAAGAACTTATTATTCTTCACAGATTTGGTGGGGCTGCGATTTATCGTATGGCAAAGGTTCGCAAAAACACCATTGATGGCAAGAAAGGAACTATGAAGGTTACAGCTGCACGCCGGGATAATTTACAGAAAGAACTAGAAATTGTCCAGAAAATGAGACGGGAATCACTGACAAATTTACCACGAGAACTCGTGGTTCATTTAAATGAAGGTGGACTTCATTTCATGAAAGACGAACTCGTAGATTTTGTTCGTTTGGCAGACAACTGTACGCGAAAGTTTACAAATGACAGGATTTTCGGAAGGAATCCTTCATCTTTTCTGAACACAGTATTTAGCAATGTTTATGGTAATGACGAACTGTTCACCACTTTTGTAAACTCCCTGAAATCTGTGGGTGTTGTAAACACCGAAGAAGGCATAGTGAAGTCAGTATATCGAGAGCTCCTTACAAAATTATGCCGCACACGTGTGAAGTCGTTCATGCAAAACATTAAGGAGAAGGACCTCGAAGTAAACAAGAAAGTGTGTGATGTTGACACAAGTCTTCGAGATAAACTGAAGGGGTATGTGATGAATTCTAAAAGATAGTTGATGTTAAAGTCTAATTATTGTAAAGGGGCTATAATAATAATCTGTACGACAGCTAATTATCAGCTGTGGAAATATTGAGTACCTGATGAAATCCCCATGGGCAGGATCTGACCGAGAAAATTCTTGGTAGATTGATGAGTGCTGGCTAAAGGGGGGTTATCTCAACATTATTTTATTCACTTTAAAGCCTCAGTAGGTCAAATGACATCTTTCAAGGGCATAGAAGTTTCCTTCACTTTTCTTCTTACATGATTAGCCAATACTGACTGGCCAGAACAGTTCATATACAAAGTGGATTATCAGTCAAAGCTGTCCATCTAGATAAGTATACTGTAACATGATGAATATTAGTGATTGGTTTCAAGCAAAACTATGGGATAAAAACCATTCCCATTTTCAATATGGCCAATAAACAGGCCAGTTCTGACTTTTGGTAATAGCCCTCAGTTGCAGTGAAGGTCACTTTGTTATTATATATTTGTGAAATAATTTGTTTGTCAGAAAAGGGTTTTCAGTTGGGTAATATTTCTTGCTAATAAACGGATAGCCAAGAATGAAATAACTAGAATTAACCCCAATACTTTGACTACTGTTTTAAAGCCAATGCTAATTCATACAACTTGGCAGGGGTAGTTAATTGTACATGTAAATGAGTTTTGGTAGTGTTTATCAATAATCTTGTACATTAGACTGTGAGTAGTCTCTCTTTTGCTCAAGAATCTGTGAGAGCGCCTGCGATATATAATGCATGTGCAAGTGGCAAAGCTGGGGGCAGCAAGTCCACACAGTTCTCTCACACACTCTCATTATCACACGTGTGCTCTCACAGATCATCAAACAAAAGAGAGAATGTTCACAGTGTACTTGTACTCATGCCTGGTTCTAAGGCACCATCCTCGCAAATGCAGACATTATTGAAACCATATAATTATTGTCTTTATCTGGATTACTCAGGCGAGCAGTTTCAAAAGATGCAGTTTTATTGAGCTAATACACTGTTCCCTGTTTTTGTGTGGATGGAAGGCTGAATTGAGTACAAAAGGCAGTTTAAAAATATTTAGACTTTGAGAGGACAGCACCTATTCTAACATATTGAACAGAAAGATGCTTGATTGTGTTTGACTGAAGGAGGAAAATGATCTCGTATGGAAAAGTTAATCTGGAGAGGGGCTATACTCATATAATAAAATAATATTATATCTATTTTGTTTTATTTTTTGCCTTCTTGTACTGTCTTGGGGTAGGCTTCTAAGTAGGAATCGGTTTTTGTTGTACAACTCTTTTTAATGTCAATAAACTTGCCACTGTAACTGTCTATATTATATATTAACATTTTTTTCACATTAGCCCAATTTTACTTCGAGCAATAGCCTTATTTACATCCTAAGCATTGTAATCAATCTTATAGACAAGCGTTAACTACATCGTGTCTAAACCAAATCATAAAGTTTGGGCCTCTAAGTTCTCTACCCTTCAAAGAAAAAGTATATTGTTCTCAGACTATATACACATGTTTCCCAAGATTTGATAATTTCATATTCACATGACCTTTACAAAGGTCACAAGACAGGGAATCTACACAAACCTGAACCACTATTGACTTTTGTTTGATTTTTGTTCTGAGAAATAGCCCATTTCTTTCACTTTAAGAAATCAACTTTTCGCTTGCCTCATTATGTTCATACACACACCAAAAAAAAAAATTATTTTCCATTTCTATGCTAACAATGTACATTATTTGTATGTCCTGTCACCTTCACATAAAATGTATGGTGAACTTTAAAAAGCTTTCAAGACAGGAATTTACATGTACCTGTATCGATGTACTAAAACCCGGAACACCTAGACATAGGTCAAATGAAAAAAAAAACAACAATTATTAAAACAGAAAAAAGATAAGGGTTAGGACTTCTATTCCTATTCTTTAAAATTACCCTGCAGCCAGGTTCCTAGCTGGTGTTCGGGGGAGGGGAGGGGAATCCTGTGTTCCGGGTTTTTGAACATGTCAGCTTGAACCACTAGTTTTTTTTTGTTTTGATTTTGATTGATTGCTTACATGACAAATGTTTCTCAGATCCAACAAAATGCATCAAATAGTTCAACTCTGGTTCATGGGATTGAAATAACTTGAATAAAAACACTAAAATGTGAATTGCAACCAAGTTAGCGTGCACATATTTCCCATTGAGCGAAGGTGGAACTTTTGAAAACTCTTTTGGTACCAGTGAACAGCATCACTACAGGAAGCAGCCATGCAAACAATAGCCCCATTTTGCCCATGGATATGGGAATCAACAATAGCAACCAGACCCCCACCAAAACAAAGCACAGCAACTGTCAGTTCCTCTGTGATGAGGACACCAGCTTTCCTTTCATTTCCACCTGCAAACTGGGAAATTACCCCAACAATGGATGTGACATCCTGATCAATACAGCTACACATATTTTCATCATAGGACCTAAGCTGCAATTCATCACTAAAATTTTCGAAGGCATCCTCAACATCTAAGTAAACAGCCTGACCTTCAAACACTGCATCGTAAAGTGTGTTACCATCATTTATGCAGTTCACAACTGCTGAACTCCACTCGACAGGCAACACAATGGAGCTGATAATTGGGAGCACGTTTTTTAAAAAATAGTTGCCAACAAAAATCGCAATGAGAGTACATGCATTGCTCCCATTTCTCTCTCCTAAGGAGGACTGACTAACGTTGAAGGGAAACAAAAATTCTGTCGCAGACAACCGATATGGTTTACTCCGCCCTTCAACATGAACTGCCACATCACTTCGAGCCAAGACTGGAGTGGTTTGTACGATGACAGACTCATCCCTATAGCCCTTGGCAGAAGCTGTCACACGATCAACCTCTGTTTTGGCCTGGATTCGTGCCACTCCACTACCATAGTTGATTGCGGACAGCTGTCCCCCGGCTCCAAACTTCAGTTTGCTGAAGAAGGACTCGATCCCACTGCCATTAATCCTAATTGGGGCAATGAAATAACCTTCTTCAGCAGGGACATGAGAGAAGAACCACTCGCTGTAGTGGAGAAATGAGCTGACCATGATCCGAAGCAGATCCCATGTCTAAAGAAAATGAACAAAACCAAAAGTTATAATTACACAATATAAAGTGTGGAATTGAAGATTTGAAATGACTCTAGTCTGTTGCCAAATTCTCCTTTTGATAAACAGTCATTCAAAAAGTATGTTGGAAGGAGGACATTGCAGTTTATCAGTGGTCACTTGGGGATTTATTCTGGGCCCCCTTTAATTTTCCAAAAGAATAAAATCAAACATTCACGTTTATGGGGAAAATGTACTTGTGAAGGCATAAACAGTGACCACATTTTAGCTGGGAGTAAACAGCCGACAGGTCAAGTGTTTTAACTTCACTTATCACAATTGAAAAATAATTCAAATAATTATTAATAAATTCCTATAATACCTGCCAAGCCAGGAAATACTTTTGTCTTGATTTTACTGCATTGTCCCTGTAAACTAAACAGTGGGAAAAGTATGAATAATATAGTGACAATAAAATTTTATGCCGTCTGATAAAATTAATGCACAAACATTACAGCCCAGCTTGCGGTCAGTCTACTTATATTGTGACTTCTCATGTTCTGTATAATATGACACATGTAGTAACAACACTTTGCACTCTACATAACAGATAGATTTTTATAGACCAGAATTTACATTTACCTTTCTCTTTGTGCTTTTGAAACCAATCTGCAAAAAACTGAAAGCCATCTCTCATGTTCTCTATTACAGGGGAATTCATTCCTTTTACTCTTTGTCTGCTAAGAATTCCCCTTTCAAAAATCAGGTTACATGCCTCCAAGTAATCCGCAGTCACCTTAACAGAGGTGGCATCAGGTGGTGTAGGTTGAGATTCAGAATAACCTCTTAGGGCGCTTATCATGTACTTTTGCTGAAAGCAAAAATAATAAATACAGCAAAGAAATGTTGCCAGGGTCTACTTGAAGCAAATTTAGTCTTCCACTACCTCCAGTTCATATCTGAGTCAATGGTACAGCTGTAGATTCAATCTTTCAGGACTTATTTAACATTATTATTTGGTTTCTAACACAGAATACTTTCAGAGATCATGGATGCTTTGAGTAAACTATTCAGGCTGCGATAGTACAAGTGCAGAAACAGTGTAGTGTAACAAGTTACAGTTTTGGAAACCACCTAACTTAAAGTTATTGTTACCTGCATGATCTTGGCTGGTAGGACATTAAGGCGGGTCCAGACATCACGATACACATAGTTGTACTTAAGATTGGGGACTTTTGGAGCACAACCCTGTTCCCTTCTAGCTTTGTCTCGGTGGTACTGGTCTTCAATGGCTTTCCAGCCTAAAGGGGTATCATCAATTTGAAAGGCTTTGGTGCCTTTGGCTCTTGAGCTATACAACGCTGCAATCTGGTTTTTCAGCTGAAGATAGAAAATAAAGGAACTTTGTTCCATGGGTGCTAAACAGTTTGTACTTCATAGTAAATTAATGGCTGAAATTTACCTTTCAATTTTGTCAGTTAGCATGAGGGAAACTTGTTATGCTGGTAATATTTCCCATAACCAAATGATTAAGATTTTTAACCACAGGACTCATAATACTTTCACTTTACAGTATTATGAACCAACCATTCAAATTTTGTAGTGGGGGCGGGGTCACAGGTTGGAAAAAAGTCTTGGACAGAGTGCATTAAGAACAAAAATAATTAAGTTATATATTCAACACCTAATTTAAATACTCAACACACAATTTTTAACAATTAACCCAGGCCTTTAGAAAAGAGGGTGAGGAGACGGCCAATATATATTTGTAAAAGCACTCAGATTCCTTGTTTATGTGAAAATTCTTACAAGAGCAGTATAATATGTAAGACTTAAATAATATATTATTTTATGCGACATAAATCAACCATAAAAATAATTATTTAAAATATACATGTAGATGGAATTCCCCCATATCACATGGTGAAAAATACATACTTAGATGACATACCTGGTGAGATGGGCAAATCATCATGAACACTCTGTTGTCTTCTTCAAGATCATAGGGATTAAGAAATTCCATTTTTGGTAAGTACTTGTGATAACCATCACCACCTTCTTCAGCAGGAAGTTGGGATGATTTGTAGCCTGCAAGCACCTTTAGGAGAGCCAAATTACTTGATGCTCCATCACAGACAAGAACTTTAATGCGGAACTTATATAGGCTGAAAAGCTTTACAGTTCTCATGACACAGTCATACAAAAAACTGTGATCCCAGGATTTCTCACAGGCAAAGTATGGACCAATGATGCTGTAAGAAGAGGTGAGATCTCGCCAAAGGAACTGGAGTATGTAGCTGGTTTTAAGATTTCTGGCTGTGTCTACAGATTCAAAAATATCCTCGAGGAAAGGAAGTTCATCAGGAGTCATTGCAAATCCCATCACAGTCCCGCCATTCATTTCAAATAATATCTTTGACTGTACTTTGGTCTCATCAAATATTAGGGCACCAAAGCCAAGAGGCTTGGGTCTACCTTTCTCCAACTGCAGTTTGGTGAATTCATCGTACTTTGACACTTCCCGAGCAACTGCCTCCTCATCAAAGCCTGCTTTCTTATGATCAGACTTGATCAACTTCTCGACTTGTCGTTCACATGGAAGCTGTACTATACCCAGGTTCTTTAAGGCCGTGTACGCACTTGGTGACCTTGAGTATATTGCTATGGCTGAGCAGAGAATAACCAAGCATAAAATTGGAAGTCAGATATACTAATAACAATAAACAAATAACTAAACACCAAACAAACTTAACAGAAGAGCTAACAAGTAAGCCCACATCACAAACTACATATGAAAAATGGAAAACAGTGAAACCTTGTTAACACAGGCTTTTCAAATTAAGTGGGTCAAATTTTTTTTAATGGCAAAACTACACCTTTTATTTGCCTAAAATAACAAAGAAAAAAAAGTGTAAAAGCCAACATTTTCAAACTTCGGTAACCATCATTCTATGGACTACGTCCAAGAAAGCACTCACGGGTTGCTCATTTATACATTATTACATTATTTCAAAGAAAAATAATGCAAAAATGACCAAAACTGATGCCTACAATAATTATTATTCATCCTCTCTAGA
>JBBMOI010000003.1:16402500-16652500 GCA_038088405.1 Porites divaricata
TTGGACGTATCTTCATGTGGATTCAGCTCGTTCCAAGCTCGTCAAAATATGTCTTTGACCCCACAGGATACACAAAACCGCGGCATAAAGCGGTCTCCCCTGTCTAGATGGGATGTAGCGGTTCGTTTGATGCTCCATGAACCAAGTGATCTTGAATCGTAATTTAGATTATCTCAAAGGAACGCACCCCTTGAGTACGAAATAACTCTTTTCATGCTTTCCGTAAATTTCTCTGTTGTCCGTTGACTACTGCGATGTAAAATAACGAAACTTTAGGTTCTTTAGATGGAGAAGGTGAACGGCAAGACGATAAATATTCCGACGTTACTTTCCCAACTATTGAATAGCCGGACAAGTTGGCTTACAACGATGCAGCAGATTTATGGGATCTGTCCAAGATTCTGCATCTTTTGTAATTGTTTTTCTTATCTTAGGTCATTTGTCACTGATGCCATAGCGACATCTTCCGGAGATGACTGTGTACGAATTTTTCAAAAGGTGATTCACAATCAAACTGTTCTACAGATTTGTTATGTTTGATAACTGGCAATTTAGGAAGCTTTGCTTTTTTTTCTTTAAAATCACTATATACACTAACGAATCATTCCTTAGAATGAACACACAGAAACGTTTCAACGTTTGATTCTTGTAACTACTGCTTAGGCAACTCCTTGAGTTGAATTAAAGGTTGCTTTTTATTTATACATTTATTAAGTAGATAAGTTGTTTATTTACTCATTAGGATCCTTCTGTTGGTGACAAGAATCAACCGACATTTCACCAGGTGGCCGTTCAAAGAAAGGTTTGCATTAGTGTCGTTTGTATCCCAGCACAATCCAGTCTAGCACCTATGAAAACCTGACTAAATTACTGTATGACCTTTTTAATTAAGGTCTTACCCTTCAGGAAGATTGCATGTCCCCATTTTTGTCTGAAGATTAATGAGCTGAATTTTTTATCATAGTTTCGGTTTGGGTGCAGCTTCAGCAAAACGTGGACCAGGTAATTCCTTACAAATTTCCGGGGGTGGGATACCTTGGATAAATAAGATTTAAAACAATTTTACATCTCCATTGTCTTACGCCAGCAGCTTGTCTTTTTGAACAAGTATATATTTTTTTGTCTGATCCAAGTTGACCAAGACCGTCTTAAGTTGTCCGTCTTTCATTCTTTAACTCGGCTTTGAGACGGCTAGACGTAGTGTTTGGTTGTTACGTTTTCTAATCTTCGGTACCTCGATACAATATTTTGTGTCTTATGAATAACTAATTACCGCATTAAAAAAGCGTGAACCAGATTTCTATTTTTCACCTATACAGGCCCATTCTCAAGATGTTAATGGCGTGAAATGGCACCCTAAAGAATCTGGTCTCTTAGCCTCATGTTCTGATGATGGTACAATCAACATGTGGAGATTTATACCAGAAGATTAACTGACCTTCACCTGCAACTCTGATTAATACCTACCACCCTTACCCTCGAAATTCTTCAGATCAAAGAGTTACATCGATATTTAGACCGAACGGGAAGCCTTAGGATGAAATCGGGGGCGTACTCTGGCGACATTCTCTGGGAATGTGTTTTCATACCCTAAGAAAGGACAAAGGCATTCAGAATTCAGAATTAGTAACTTTTAAACCAGAAATTAATTCCTCTGTCGCGCAGGCTACGTGGGTTGAAGCTCAGAAGAGTGTTGCAAAGGGCTCAGTACCGTGGCAGCTCGGTTTACGCTTCGAAGGAATACTTCAAATGATACTTTCTTTGTGGTACACTAGTGAAGGTTAACTTTAAGAAGAAAAAAGGCTCGAAAAACATTTTGGTTTTTAAGTGCTTAAATAATCTGGTACCAAGGTGTCTGAGTACTTTACAAGAAAAAAAGCTTTGCTAGCATGTGTACAGACGCCCCCTCCCCTTAAAAAAAAATCGGGGAGAGTCTCTCTCCCCGATTTTTTCTGAGGCTAAGTTTCCCAGAATTTGATGTAAATGTCCTCGAAGCAATTATTTTCAATCTGACCACGACTTAGCGAAATTTATATAAAATAAGTGCTAGCCGCTATTGGAGTCGTGGTGCCCCCCTGGACCAGATACAGAGAAGTTCTCGTAAAACATTCACTGCTCATTACGCATGCAGGAATTCCGATTTGAATTTGGCACTAGTTACGGGAACGACTTCCGGATTCAGGTTCATTTCGGTGTCATTTTTTCAAATAATCAATTCGTTAATAGAATCTTGGGAAGCGGGGGAGGTACGCTTGAGTTGTCTTGACTGTATAAAGGGCGGAAGTGGAACCTTGCTTGATCTCAAGGTCATTCAGAAACGAGTTGAATAGATAAGGGCCGTTCATACTACCCTAACCTGCGGTCAGGCGTTTTTCTTTTTTTGTTTTTCAAGGGCGGACGAGGTGAGAGACATAAAGGGATAATAGAGAGAGGGCATGATCTCAGGCTAATAATACCCTGCGTTCAGTTGCGTTGTCCCCCTATTTACACCTTTCCACTCGTGCAAGTGGTTGTTGTGGACTATACGTTGTTTTCTGTCATTAGCAAACTGTGATACCAGTTGATGATATAGGCATTCAGTGGCAGCAGCTTAAGTTTATTAGATAGTAGATCGTGCCTAACTGTGTCGAAAAATAACATTACTTACTTACTTACTATGTTTACACTATGAAGTTCTGACACATATTTCAAGTCATCTCTAGTCAATGTCCTTACCATTGACAAGTTTGAAAAGCTATTCTCGAAAATAGGTATTTACTATTTTCAAATCCATCCCCCATAATACACTCTATTCTCCTCCCCCTCTTCCTTTCCTCAAGTTTTGCATAAGTTATTGTTTTCAAATGCCCTTGGGAATATGCAGTCTTCCCAAAAGCATGTGAAAACAATAGTTTATGCAAACAAGGGGCAAACAGAGTGTTTTGGCGCTTTTGAAAATAGAGAATAAAATCATAGTATCTTATGTACATATTTATCAAACCAAAACTTAGTAATAAGCTTCGCATCAAATGACTTTTTTCAGTACCAATGGGACGCAAATTATTATTCGTGTATAGCTGACGCGTGTGTAATCACTCGCAATCGAAAGTTTTTAATACCCAAAGTACCTAACAAGCATGAAGAGGAATAACAGCATCATTTTGTCTTTGTCGACGTGTAAATAATAACAGGAGAGCTTTTCTGAACTCGGGCATTCTTATTGTGTAAACGACGGGATTAACAAACGAGTTTGTATAAATTATAAGCACTAAAGAAGAATGTAGTCGTATTATTTTTGAATGAGAAACTGATCGAATGCTGTCAGTTGTATGATAAACAAAGGTACCTACAGCATATGGCAGCCACATCAGTAACGATACGATAGTCATGATGAATAACGTTCCAGTCAGTTTTCTTTGCCTACGAGCTGCACCATGGTGCTGAGGGCGCGCACCACAATAAATTTTGACGATTATTGAGGCGTAACAAGCACAGATAACAAAAAGACATAATACGCGATATGATTGCCAGAAATACTGATGGTGTGACCATTCTTTGTCGAAGATATAAAGAATCATAATGGCAGCTGATATCATTGCAGCTAAAGCCCAAACAACAGAAATTGTTACCCCGTAGATCCATTTTTTGATAACTCGATGCCTGAATGGACGAAATGTCGCATGCATCCGATCTAACGAAATTACAGTAATGTTTGTAAGAGAGGTAAGAAGAAACCAGCAGAAAACAAACCACACTATAGTGTCTCCTTCCCAAGTTAACCTTACATGTAAAATTTTGCATCCCATTCTTGGAAAGAGCAGAACATGTCAGCTACAGTCAAGTTTATAACCAAGAACATACTACGAGAGCGAAGATTTCTGTTCTTTAGAAAAATGATGATTGATAGAAGGTTCACTGATACTATAGCAACGGACACCATGAGGAATACAGCAAGCCAGGTGAGGCACTCGGGTGATGAAAGCATCGTGGATTTTCCGCTTTCCACCGTTTTAATTCCCGTCTTCTTTCAGTTGCTCGGCTACCTATAAAAAGGATTCCAGTAAGGTTGCTTAGTTGGAAAACAGCTTAAAGATATCTGGAATAGAAATACATTGTAAAAGCGCTCACCTTAACCCTAGATAAGCTATTAGATGTCACAAAAGCTAAAGTAAAGGTCTTCCTTTCACCTTTGAAAAAGGTTGCATCTTAATATTTAACTAATAAAGAAAAATGTACTTTAAAAAGTCGGCCCTCGGTTGTACGAAACGCTAAGTCGAGAGTTCAATGTCATTAGTTCTTGCCACCCAGCAATCACGCGGTATTGCTGCTAGTTCTATTGTTGATTGCAAAGAGCTGAAACGTGCGCAAACTGATCAAATCAACCAGCTCTTTAAACTTTTGAATGTACTTGTGTAAAAGGCGACGTCTTCTATGAATGACGTCAATAAGGATTCACCTATTCAACGGGGCTAAAATTTTAGTTGAAAAACTTACACTGTTTGAAGAGAGCCTACTCAGTGATCTAAGTTCTGCCAGTCGTTAGCCTGCGGACACAGACGTATTGCCGGTCTTCCGCGGCTTCTTCACCTGAAAAGTAACTTTTCGACGACCGGAAATGCGTTTGTGTCTCCAGGCTAGCCAGTCGTAGAATGTAAACGTTTTCCATTTCGATCATTCTTTATGTTAGCATACATGCCTAAAGCAACCCACTCATGAAAAGATCTTGCGGTCCACAGCCTGGCCTGTGTCGTATAAGCCATGGTCCATGCAAGTTGCTCTTCTTTGTTCTGTAATATCGGCTCCTTCCATTTGTCCCTCATTTACCTCAAAGTTTAAACAACGCTTAACTGTTGCCGTAATTAAAATCAGTTTTTAAAATTTTGTTGCCATTTAAGGTTGCTGTTAATATACTTAAACTTCCTATTGCAATTAACCCTCAACAAGCTGACCTTTATTGATCGACATATACAATGACTATTTCGCTGTCATTTCGCCGCAGTCCATCTCGCTCTTCGGCAGGGGAAGAAACTGTTAATTATAATTATCTAACCATACTTTTATAAAGCGTATTCACTAATTAATTCAATGCACAATTTTATATTGCCTGGCTAACGGAGCTTACAAATTTATCATGAATGTATAAAGAGCCGGGGAACAAGCCATCCTATTATCAAAAACATTTTGGTGGCAGTTAAAATCTTGTTTCAAAATATTGTTGCTGATTTGAACTTGGAGTTAATTTATAAACTTCCTCATTCAATCAGCCCACTGCCGCCTCGACAAATCGACCCTTTGTGATCGACACCTACAATCATGATTATTTCGCAGCAGTCTATTATTCGTCGCGGCTGCTTATCCATGCAGCTTCTTCGAACTTCTGCTCAACGCAAATAATAATATCGAGCAATTTCACTGAATTTTGAGTTGACTTGACAGAGGTAGCCAAAGTCACATGGACAAAACTTCCGATCGTCAATTTAGATAAAATGGAGGAAAGAAATTGTACAATGTGAAAATATTGCTAAAAGAAATTCATTTGAATTGTAGCCACCAGGTTTCATCAATATGGCAGAATAAGGATGCGCAGAACCACCACCTTAAAACAGTCCACTATGTAGCTCTAATGAGAATAAAAGGGTTTAAAGATCCATAATCAAAGTAGTGCAAGTTAACAAAATAGAATTTAAAGATGCTGCTGTTAAGGTGTTTCGATACAGTTTTTCGGAGACCATACCGATATCTTTTTCTATCGCCTTTAAAAGATCGCTATAAAAGTTTCACCAGTGATTGACTATGGATTGAAGTTTGTCAAAATGTAGTTTTAACTAAAATCGATATTACTATGACAACAATAAACAAAAAAATTGGAAATTGATAAAAGACGAATTTTGCGCAATCTAGACCTGCTACTAAAAATGCAACACTAGGAGTTTAGCAAATAACCTTCATGAGAAGGTTATGAGAAGGTTATGAGAAACTGATCGAATGCTGTCAGTTGTATGATAAACAAAGGTAGCTACAGCATATGGCAGCCACATCAGTAACGATACGATAGTCATGATGCATAACGTTACAGTCAGTTTTCTTTGCCTACGAGCTGCACCATGGTGCTGAGGGCGCGCACCACAATAAATTTTGACGATTATTGAGGTGTAACAAGCACAGATAACAAAGAGACACAATACGCAATATGATTGCGAGAAATACTGATTGTGTGACCATTCTTTGTCGAAGATATTAAGCATCATAGTGGCAGCTGATATAATTGCAGCTAAAGCCCAAACAACAGAATTTGTTACCCCGTAAACCCATTTTTTGATAACTCGATGCCTGAATGGACGAAATGTCGCATGCATCCGATCTAACGAAATTACAGTAACGTTTGTAAGAGAGGTAAGAAGAAACCAGAAGAAAACAAACGACACTATAGCGTCTCCTTCCCAAGTTAACCTTACATGTAAAATTTTGCATCCCATTCTTGGAAAGAGCAGAATATCAGAACCGGCAATTCCTCCAACCAACGTGTCAGCTACAGTCAAGTTTATAACCAAGTACATACTACGAGAGCGAAGATTTCTGTTCTTTAGAAAAATGATGATTGATAGAAGGTTCACTGATACTATAGCAACGGACACCATGAGGAATACAGCAAGCCAGGTGAGGCACTCGGGTGATGAAAGCATCGTGGATTTTCCGCTTTCCACCGTTTTAATTCCCGTCTTCTTTCAGTTGCTTGGCTACCTATAAAAAGGATTCCAGTAAGGTTGCTTAGTTGGAAAACAGCTTAAAGATATCTGGAATAGAGATACATTGTAAAAGCGCTCACCTTAACCCTAGATAAGCTATTTGATGTCACAAAAGCTAAAGTAAAGGTCTTCCTTTCACCTTTGAAAAAGGTTGCATCTTAATATTTAACTAATAAATAAAAATGTACTTTAAAAAGTCGGCCCTCGGTTGTACGAAACGCTAAGTCGAGAATTCAATGTCATTAGTTTTTGCCACCCAGCAATCACGCGGTATTGCTGCTAGTTCTATTGTTGATTGGAAAGAGCTGAAACATGCGCAAACTGATCAAATCAACCAGCTCTTTAAACTTTTGAATGTACTTGTGTAAAAGGCGACGTCTTCTATGAATGACGTCGATAAGGCTTCACCTATTCAACGGGGCTAAAATTTTAGTTGAAAAACTTACACTGTTTGAAGAGAGCCTACTGAGTGATCTAAGTTCTGCCAGTCGTTAGCCTGCGGACCCAGACTTATTGCCGGTTTTCGCTTCTTCACCTGAAAAGTAACTTTTCGACGACCGGAAATACGTTTGTGTCTGCAGGCTAGCCAGTCGCAGAATGTAAACGTTTTTCATTTCGATCATTCTTTATGTTAGCATACATGCCTAAAGCAACCCACTCATGAAAAGATCTTGTGGTCCACAGCCTGGCCTGTGTCGTATAAGCCATGGTCCATGCAAGTTGCTCTTCTTTGTTCTGTAATATCGGCTCCTTCCATTTGTCCCTCATTTACCTCAAAGTTTAAAAGGAAAAAGGAGTAGCCCACAGTTATTTAGGGGTGGATCTTTCGAAACATTCTTATATTCTTGGACAGATATGCATTGCTTAAAGTTTTAGACAAACCAGGTGTAACAAACTGTTAAATATACATCAGCAGGACCTTTGCGAATCCTATTTTTCGCTGGAGACTATCGTTTACTGGCTGGTCACGCAATCAAAGGTAACGTACCTTCTGGGTTTGTTTACTCACCTTACGCTCAGCAATACACTGCGTTCCACAGGATCCAAATTGCGCTAGAATGTTTTCCTATTCGGCCCACTTTTTATCTCAGGTAAGGCACTGCAAAGCTGATTCATTTACGAAGGTTCGAGCGAGAATTATTTCATGATGTTATTCTGATTTCGCCGTCACGGGAAAACAGACGTAGACTCAGGTCCGCTCGCAGACGCCATGCTACAATCTACAAGATCTCAAGAACAGAAATTACGAAATTGTTGTATTTTGAAGATTGCATGCATTTCATTAAAACAGGTACATATAAAAAGAATCTTGTTAGTTTCTCCCTTTTAACGACCTCAAAGCGACGCAGAAAACTAAGCTAACTTAGCTAAAACTGTGGGCCCCAAAACATTACAAACATGTCACTCCTTGCAAAAAAATTTTTCCGCCTGTTTCCTATACGTATAACCACGAGGTTTGCAGTTCCTATACGCAAATCCGTAGGTGTGTTGTGTTTTTAGGTATATATACAGTTACGCTTAGTTGTATTATAAAACTCCCTGATGAAGTGTGCGCTAGTCACACGAAACGCGTAGGAGAAAATAAAAGTTTTTTACAACTTAAGAAGTTCGCAGAAGTGCTGCTGACTGGTTTACCCTTTTAAAATTATCCGGCAACTCCATTCGGAATGGTTTATAATATCGTACCTCTGTTGTTCGCTTTTAAAAAGCTATCTGGTCCAGTAGACTTTTTGCATGCATTAATGCGTGTACTTATAATCACTCAATTCCGGATTCTTAATTATCAAGGTTTTCTTTAATGATCATGTGTTCTAGATTTCTTCTTAAAAGTGGAAGAAAACAGAAATTCACCAGGTCATTTGATGGCAAATACCCACGGCAATTTAATGTAACTAACTAAAAGGATAACAACGCAGTATAGATTCAGAAAGGGTCTTAAATTAGAGTTAATTTTAAAAACTAAGACAAAAAAAGACAGGTGTTTCTTAGACCAGTGGCACCAGTTTGATGAAAATGAAAATTTTTTACCAAAGACAGCGGGCACCTCGTTTGCGTCGCTGTAATTGGGTAGCAATTTAAAAATGACGCCATCTCTATTTGGCAGTAACAAAACTGCTCCCATATTTACGGTCTTGTCAGTCCTAATGGACAAGAAATGTTAAATGGTCACATTAAAAAGAAGCGACTTTTTAAAATATTTAGCTATAAAAAATTGCCTCAATTTGACTACCTTGTTTACTAAATGTTATTCATTAAAGACTAATTAATCCTACTCAGAGAGACTCCAATGAGCTATTGCTTTTCTTGTATTCATAGAACATTCATACTGTTTTTTTTTTTACCTGATAAAAACGTCCGAGAACGTCGAAACGTCGTACATTTTTTAACTTTTTTAAAATTTCCTAAAATGTTTCTAAGAACCGTTTTAACGCAATTTTTTATAGCTATCTGGTCACAAAGATACAAAACACAATTGCAACAAATATCACGTATACAGATAAATCGAGAAAGGTTGTCGGAAACAATGCTCGCGACAATCCCGATAGGTATTGTGAGTGGTTTTCAGTTTAATGTTCGATCTTCAAAGAAATTTGAAAGAATAGCACGAGAGACCACGGACATATGTTTGCGGGCAGGGTTTACACGAAGAACCTTGAAAATCGTTGTCTACCAACAACCCGCTCCAGAAACATTTGAATTAACTGCTCCCGATTAGTGAGAATATATCTTGTCACAGAGCCGGAAATTTGAATCTTTCGTGGAGTGGTTTTATAAGAAAACTTCTCTGAAGCCCTCTTGTCCTTCTTGTAAAGAACAAGTAATGTCCTAGTAAACTGTTCCTTGTCCTCCAAGGATACTTCGTACATACAGCTAAGTACAACTCTCTCTTTTCTCTCATCGTAACATCAGCACATCACAATAAACGTAGCGTTTCTTACTGCAAGGTATCCAATGGGTGCAAAAACTGTTATGTAGTAGTTAACATTTCTGAGGGTCCCCAATAGGGTTCTTCAATCCCGTAATCCCGATCCAAAATTTCGTGCAATCCCGTAATCCCGAGGGTTATTTTTGGCATCCCACCTCTCTCTCGCGTATACTTTTAATCCCGAATCTCGCCCCGATTTTGCTTTCAAATCCCGAATCCCGAGCTTTAAGTAAGGGAAATCCCGGATCCCGAAAAACCTATTGGTGACCTTCATTTCTATTTAGACGGTATATCCTACACAGAACGCGTGCACATCACACGAGGGATTTTTAGACGTTATCCTCTCATTCTTACACCAAAACTAAGGTTGCGTTCGATTGATGGTATTCCGGTATAAGAATGCGGAACTGTTTTTTGCGAAACCCTTGCACCGTCCTTTTTGGGCCATTTAAACGCTATAATCATCAAATATCTTAGTTCAAGCAGATTTCTAGTTATCGCAAAGCAGTGAACGCCAAAATGAATGATTTCAAGAGTTTAATGTCAAGTTGCGTTGTCCAAACAACCATTTCGTAGCTAAAATAGAGCGTTTGGCATTCACTTCCGCAAAAGAGCTATCATATGATGTAAAGTTCTATGAGTTTACTACCCTCTTTCCTATAGCCATATGCACCATTACTTTTACTTCTAACGATGGCATTTTCTGCCTGTGTTTACGTTAAATGAAAGTGTGCCAACCCACGGAAGCGACCCGAAGTGGAAGACAGTCTGCGTCTTATCTGGCTATCACAACCGAACCGTTTATGATGTTCAATGGTGAGTTGTAATCAAACTTACTTTTCATATTCTTTATTCAGTCTGTGACCCGCTGTTCTGTTAACCTCATGGTTACAACCAAAAACCTATTGTTTCCACTATTCAGATTTACTTTCTATTCACATTTTTAAGAGCTCAGAGCAAGGTGAATCCTAGCCTTATTCTCAGAATTCCGGGATCGTTCGCGGCCCCCTCGCTTCTCTCCCTTTCCCGGACATCTGAGAATCAGGCTAAGTGAATTCACCTGATCTCGTTTTCTGGCTTTTATGTTGGACGTATTTTCATGTGGATTCGGCTCGTTCCAAGCTCGTCAAAATATGTCTTTGACCCCACAGGATACACAAAACCACGGCATAAAGCGGTCTCCCCTGTCTAGATGGGATGTAGTGGTTCGTTTGATGCTCCATGAACCAAGTGATCTTGAATGGTAATTTAGATTTTCTCAAAGGAACGCACCCCTTGAGTACGAAATAACTCTTTTCATGCTTTCTGTAAATTTCTCTGTTGTCCGTTGACTATTGCGATGTAAAATAACGGAATTTTAGGTTCTTTAGATGGAGAAGGTGAACGGCAAGACGATAAATATTCCGACGTTACTTTCCCAACTATTGAATAACCGCACAGGTTGGCTCACAACGATGCAGCAGATTTATGGGATCTCTCCAAGATTTTGTATCTTTTGTAATTGTTTTTCTTATCTTAGGTCATTTGTCACTGATGCCATAGCGACATCTTCCGGAGATGACTGTATACGAATTTTTCAAAAGGTGATTCACAATCAAACTGTCTACAGATTTTTGATGTTTGATAACTGGCAATTTAGGAAGCTTTGCTTTTTTTCTTTAAAATCAATACACTAACGAATCATTCCTTAGAATAAACACACAGAAACGTTTCAACGTTTGATTCTTGTAACTACTGCTTAGGCAACTCCTTGATTTGAATTACAGGTTGCTTTTTATTTATACATTTATTAAGTAGATAAGTTGTTTATTTACTCATTAGGATCCTTCTGTTGGTGACAAGAATCAACCGACATTTCACCAGGTGGCCGTTCAAAGAAAGGTTTGCAGTAGTTTCGTTTGTATCCCAACACAATCCAGTCTAGCACCTCTGAAAACCTGACTAAATTACTCTATAACCTTTTTAATTAAGGTCTTACCCTTCAGGAAGATTGCATGTCCCCATTTTTGTCTGAAGATTAATGAGCTGAATTTTTTATCATAGTTTCGGTTTGGGTGCAGCTTCAGCAAAACGTGGACCGGGTAATTCCTTACAAATTTCCGGGGGTGGGATACCTTGGATAAATAAGATTTAAAACAATTTTACATCTCCATTGTCTTACGCCAGCAGCTTGTCTTTTTGAACAAGTGTATATTTTTTTGTCTGATCCAAGTTGACCAAGACCGTCGTAAGTTGTCCGTCTTTCATTCTTTAACTCGGCTTTGAGACGGCTAGACGTAGTGTTTGGTTGTTACGTTTTCTAATCTTCGGTACCTCGATACAATATATTGTGTGTCTTATGAATAACTAATTACTGCATTAAAAAAGCATGAACCAGATTTCTATTTTTCACCTTATACAGGCCCATTCTCAAGATGTTAATGGCGGGAAATGGCACCCTAAAGAATCTGGTCTGTTAGCCTCATGTTCTGATGATGGTACAATCAACATATGGAGATTTATACCAGAAGATTAACTGCCCTTCACCTGCAACTCTGATTAATACCTACCACCCTTACCCTCGAAATTCTTCAGATCAAAGATTTACATCGATATTTAGACCGAACGGGAAGCATTAGGATGAAATCGGGGGCGTACTCTGGCGACATTCTCTGGGAATGTGTTTTCATAACCTAAGAAAGGACAAAGGCATTCAGAATTCAGAATTAGTAACTTTTAAACCAGAAATTAATTCCTCTGTCGCGCAGGCTACGTGGGTTGAAGCTCAGAAGAGCGTTGCAAAGGGCTCAGTACCGTGGCAGCTCGGTTTACGCTTCGAAGGAATACTTCAAATGATACTTTCTTTGTGGTACACTAGTGAAGGTTAACTTTAAGAAGAAAAAAGGCTCGAAAAACATTTTGGTTTTTAAGTGCTTAAATAATCTGGTACCAAGGTGTCTGAGTACTTTACGAGAAAAAGGGCTTTGCTAGCAAGTGTACAGACGCCCCCTCCCCTCCAAAAAAAAATCGGGGAGAGTCTCTCTCGCCGATTTTTTCTGAGGCTAAGTTTCCCAGAATTTGATGTAAATGTCCTCTAGGCAATTATTTTCAATCTGACCAGACCAGGGGGGGGGGGGGGGGGGGGGGCCACGACGTAGCGAAATTTATACAAAATAAGTACTAGCCGCTATTGGAGTCGTGGGGCCCCCCTGGACCAAATACAGAGAAGTTCTCGTAAAACATTCACTGCTCATTACGCATGCAGGAATTCCGATTTGAATTTGGCACTAGTTACGGGAACGACTTTCGGATTCAGGTTCATTTCGGTGTCATTTTTTCAAATAATCAGTTCGTTAATAGAATCTTGGGAAGCGGGGGAGGTATGCTTGACTTGTCTTGACTGTATAAAGGGCGGAAGTGGAACCTTGCTTGATCTCAAGGTCATTCAGAAACAAGTTGAATAGATAAGGGCCGTTCATACTACCCTAACCTGCGGTCAGGCGTTTTTCTTTTTTTGTTTTTCAAGGGCGGACGAGGTGAGAGACATAAAGGGATAATAGGGAGAGGGCATGATCTCAGTCTAATACTACCCTGCGTTCAGTGCGTTGTCCCCCTATTTACACCTTTCCACTCGTGCAAGTGGTTGTTGTGGACTATACGTTGTTTTCTGTCATTAGCAAAACTGTGATACCAGTTGATGATATAGGCATTCAGTGGCAGCAGCTTAAGTTTATTAGATAGTAGATCGTGCCTAACTGTGTCGAAAAATGACATTACTTACTTACTTACTATGTTTACACTATGAAGTTCTGACGCATATTTCGAATCATCTCTAGTCAGTATCCTTACCATTGACAAGTTTGAAAAGCTATACTCGAAAATAGGTATTTACTATTTTCAAATCCATCCCCCATAATACACTCTATTCCCCTTCCCCTCTTCCTTTCCTCACGTTTTGCATAAGTTATTGTTTTCAAATGCTCTTGGGAATATATAGTCTTCCCAAAAGCATGTGAAAACAATAGTTTATGCAAACAAGGGGCAAACAGAGTGTTTGGCGCTTTTGAAAATAGAGAATAAAATCAAAGTATCTTATGTATATTTTATCAAACCAAAACTTAGTAATAAGCTTCGCATGAAATGACTTTTTTCAGTACCAATGGGACGCAAATTATTATTCGTGTATAGCTGACGCGTGTGTAATCACTCGCGATCGAAAGTTTTACCCAAAGTACCTTAACGAGCATGAAGAGGAATAACAGCATCATTTTGTCTTTGTCGACGTGTAAATAATAACAGGAGAGCTCTTCTGAACTCGGGCATTCTTATTGTGTAAACGACGGGATTAACAAACGAGTTTGTATAAAATATAAGCAATAAAGAAGAATTTAGTCGTATTCTTTTTGAATGAGAAACTGATCGAATGCTGTCAGTTGTATGATAAACAAAGGTAGCTACAGCATATGGCAGCCACATCAGTAACGATACGATAGTCATGATGCATAACGTTACAGTCAGTTTTCTTTGCCTACGAGCTGCACCATGGTGCTGAGGGCGCGCACCACAATAAATTTTGACGATTATTGAGGCGTAACAAGCACAGATAACAAAAAGACATAATACGCAATATGATTGCCACAAATACATATGGGGTGACCATTCTTTGTCGAAGATATTAAGCATCATAATGGCAGCTGATATAATTGCAGCTAAAGCCCAAACAACAGAATTTGTTACCCCGTAGACCCATTTTTTGATAATTCGATGCCTGAATGGACGAAATGTCGCATGCATCCGATCTAACGAAATTACAGTAACGTTTGTAAGAGAGGTAAGAAGAAACCAGGAGAAAACAAACCGCACTATATTGTCTCCTTCCCAAGTTAACCTTACATTTAAAATTTTGCATCCCATTCTTCTGATTCTCGGAAAGAGCCGAATATTAAAACTGGCAATTCCTCCAAACAACATGTCAGCTACAGTCAAGTTTATAATCAAGTACATACTACGAGAGCGAAGATTTCTGTTCTTTATAAAAATGATGATTGATAGAAGGTTCACTGAAACTGTAGCAACGGACACTGTGAGGAATGCAGCAAACCAGGAATTGCACTCGGGTGATGAAAGCATCGTGGATTTTCCGCTTTCCACCGTTTTAATTCCCGTCTTCTTACAGTTGCTCGGCTACCTATAAAAAGGATTCGAGTAAAATTGCTTAGTTGGAATACAACTTAAAGATATCTGGAATAGATATACATTAAAAAAGCGTTCACCTTAACCCTAGAGAAGCTATTTGATGTCGTCACAAAGCTAAAGTAAAGGTCTTCCTTTCACCTTTGAAAAAAGTCGAAAACAAAGCTTGAGGTTAGAGTATAAGAAGAAGAATTGGTTGACACAAAGTTGTGAACGAAAAAATTTTGTATTCAACCTTGCTCGTTTTATCTTAATATTTAATTAATAAAATTGTACTTGAAAAAGTCGGCCCTCGGTTGTACGAAACACTAAGTCGAGAATTCAGTGTCATTAGTTTTTGCCACCCAGCAATCACGCGGTATTTGATTGCTGCTAGTTCTATTGTTGTTGATTGCAAAGAGCTGAAACTGCATGCGCAAATTAAACTGATCAAATCAACTAGCTCTTTCAACTTTTGAACCTATGTACTTGTGTAAAAGGCGACGTCTTCTATGAATTAATGACGTCAACAAGGATTCACCTATTTAACGGGGCTAAAATTTTAGTTGAAAAACTTACACTGTTTGAAGAGAGCCTACTGAGTGATCTAAGTTCTGCCAGTCGTTAGCCTGCGGACACAGACGTATTGCTGGTTTTCAGAGTCACGCCATTCAAAATAGATCAAAATAACAATCAAAACCGCCCAATAGATAAAGTCCAGAATCTGGGAAATGAAAGTAGGTACATACACAAAGACCATCGCCAAGATTCAGGTCAGAGGAATATTTCGTATACGAGATATCCGAAGAAATGTTTTACCTAAATTTATAGAGATTTGTATGGAGACGCCATGCTGGTGCTCACCTAAGTGAGCTCCAACATGGCGGACGGAAACCAACAGAAACATCTGTTACCGAGTTTTGCTACAAAAGCGTGAATTTATTCCTCGAGAAACTCAGAAAACATTAAAGTAATACTTTTTCTAATACATGAACTGTTTAAATAGCAAAATCTCCCGAAATAAGTCATTTTCTTAATATACATGACAGCTCTCTTGGCCGTCATGTAAATGCCGCGTCACGCAAAAACTTAGAAATTCAAGCGTTCTCTATCACAAAACCAGGAACCCTTTTGAAGCGAAAATTTGTATGAAAATTAGTTTCCAGCTGCTCTAATGCATCGTGAAAGTAAAATCTCGGTAGGATCGATAGTTTTTTAGTTTGAATCTTAGTGACGTCATGTGAAAACCAACAATTGCCGGTCTTCGCTTCTTCACCTGAAAAGTAACTTTTCCACGACTGGA
Organism: Porites divaricata; assembly: GCA_038088405.1. Taxonomy (NCBI): domain Eukaryota; kingdom Metazoa; phylum Cnidaria; class Anthozoa; order Scleractinia; family Poritidae; genus Porites; species Porites divaricata. The sequence goes on from JBBMOI010000003.1 coordinate 16,418,606, forward strand.
AATACGTCTATATCTGCAGGCTAGCCAGTCGTAGAATGTAAACGTTTTTCATTTCGATCATTCTTTATGTTAGCATACATGCCTAAATTAAAACAACCCACTCATGAAAAGATCTAGCGGTCCACAGCCTGGCCTGTGTCGTAAGCCATGGTCCATGCCAGTTGCTCTTCTTTGTTCTGTAATATCGGCTCCTTCCATTTGTCCCTCATTTACCTCAAAGTTAAAACAACGCTTAACTGTTGCCGTAATTAAAATCAGTTTTTTAAATTTTGTTGCCATTTAAGGTTGCTGTTAATATAACTTAAACTTCCTCTTGAAATTAGCCCTTGACAAACTAACCTTTTTTAATCGACGTATACAATTATTATTTCGCTGTTATTTCGCCGCAGTCCATCTCGCTCTTCGTCAGGGGAAGACACTGTTAATTATAATTACCTAACCATACTTTTATAAAGCGTATTCACTAATTAATTCAATGCACAATTTTATATTGCCTGGCTAACGTAGTCTCCTTCGCAGCCGTTATTAGGGTCGTCACGCAACGCTCCTCCCCATTAGTGGGGAGGAGCGTTGCGTGACGACCCTAATAACGGCTGCGAAGGAGACTAGGCTAACGGGGCTTACAAATTTATCATGAATGTATAAAGAGCCGGGGAACAAGCCATCCTATTATCAAAAACATTTTGGTGGCAGTTAAAATCTTGTTTCAAAATATTGTTGCTGATTTGAACTTGGAGTTAATTTATAAACTTCCTCATTCAATCAGCCCACTGCCGCCTCGACAAATCGACCCTTTGTGATCGACACCTACAATCATGATTATTTCGCAGCAGCCTGTTATTCGTCGCGGCTGCTTATCCATGCAGCTTCTTCGAACTTCTGCTCAACGCAAATAATAATATCGAGCAATTTCACTGAATTTTGAGTTGACTTGACAGAGGTAGCCAAAGTCACATTGACAAAACTTCCGATCGTCAATTTAGATAAAATGGAGGAAAGAAATTGTACAATGTGAAAATATTGCTAAAAGAAATTCATTTGAATTGTAGCCACCAGGTTTCATCAATATGGCAGAATAAGGATGCGCAGAACCACCACCTTAAAACAGTCCACTATGTAGCTCTAATGAGAATAAAAGGGTTTAAAGATCCATAATCAAAGTAGTGCAAGTTAACAAAATAGAATTTAAAGATGCGGCTTTTAAGGTGTTTCGATACAGTTTTTCGGAGACCATACCGATATCTTTTTCTATCGCCTTTAAAAGGATTTTATCCTTGTCCGATCGCTATAAAAGTTTCACCAGTGATTGACTATGGATTGAAGTTTGTCAAAATGTAGTTTTAACTAAAATCGATATTACTATGACAACAATAAACAAAAAAATTGGAAATTGATAAAAGACGAATTTTGCGCAATCTAGACCTGCTACTAAAAATGCAACACTAGGAGTTTAGCAAATAACCTTCATGAGAAGCAAAAAATTCTGTATGTTTGAATTCACTGTTTTGACGTTATGCTAATGTTTGCTAATTAATGCGTACGGTACATAACTCCATGACTAGTCCATTTCAAAAAAGAAAAACAAAATGTTACGCAATATTTTGTCGCACTGAAATCCACTAGTCATGGAGGTATGTACCGTATGCATTGATTAGCAAACATTAGCATAACGTCAGAACAGTGAATTTTGTCACGCAGATTTTTGGCCGGTTAGTAGGCTAGGTTCGCCATGAAATTACAAGGTGTTAAAGTGAATCAGTCTTAATGAAAGTTTCAGACATTATCACATACATTATGAAGATTATAGGATTTGAAGTTAAAAAAATTCGTTCGAGTAGTTTCAGAGATAAACAAAAAAGCGCTGAAAGTCAAGATTTAGAATAAAGTTGCGCTTAGACAGGTGGTGAGAAAGCAGGTTGGTTTTCATGATCGCAAGAACGAAAATACACCAAACTTTTCTTGCATCGAAATATGATATTAAGCAGCATTCCGACGCTACTTAAGATTAACTTAGGTCATTTAGAACTTTTTTCTGAAATAATTTATCACGGCCATTGAAAATACAAGCTTTGAAATATATTTACGTTTTATTTGAATTCAAACATACAGAATTTTTTACTTCTCACGGAGGTTATTTTCTAAAGACCAAACTTTAAGTTCCTAGTGTTGGATTTTTAGTAGCAGGTCTAGATTGCGCAAAATTCGTCTTTTATCAATTTCCAATTTTTTGTTTATTGTTGCCATAGTAATATCGATTTTAGTTAAAACTACATTTTGACAAACTTCAATCCATAGTCAATCACTGGCGAAAATTTTATAGCGATCGGACGCGGATAAAATCTCTTTAAGGCGATAGAAAAATATCGGTATGGTCTCCGAAAAACTGTATCGAAATACCTTAATGTTGTCGCCTTAAAACATTCTGTTGTTCACGCCCTTTTCTGTGATATGAAATCATTAAGGCTTTGATTTTCAGTGAGACTCAGCTGAGAACCAGCTAGTTTTAGAGTTTTTGCGGTGACAAATGAAAATCTGAATACAACGAAACAGCTTCAGGCATCTCTTGCAGTCTAAGGCAGAAATTTCACGTTTTAAACTGTTCAGCAAGATAACTTCACGATCCGAGAACTCTGCTGCCTACTAGTCTAAGAAGAGTTAAGGGTTTTCTTAGATTTATTCTAATTGTTCACACCATTGCACCTAAATTATACCGCGGCGCTAAAACATTTTGTTTTTTCACCAGGTTCTCTGCTTTCTGTGTTTCTTTCTTACCTTTTCAACAAGTACTGTGCTGGTTAACTGATCTGGAAATAAGCTGGCAAGCTTTTGCGACAGAGGACACGAACGTCTGAGCTTAATTCGGAGGCTCTGTCAGAAAATGATCTCCTCAAATGATGGCCTTTTCTGATATAAGCAAAATACCTGTATGATGACAGTGTTCAAATATATCGTAATCCTTTGCTCACTTCTAGGGACTGATTGCCATTTCTTTATTTGCCACTTTCTGTGTTTAATAAGCAGCACGGAATTGTGAAGCTAAGTTAATTTTGTTGTTGTAGACAGCTGCAGCGTGTTATTAGACAGGAGCAAATGATTACTATGAACCGCTTTGTAACTGAAGCATCGTTACCTAACAACAAATCGGTCCGAACAATTATTAATATCTTATAATAAAGGGGTTTCAAACGTCATAACTCGAACCTTGAAACACTTAACATTTGCAAAATATTCAGTATTGTTTGTTGTGTTTTAGAAGAAACATACTTGACCGGGCAAAATGGCCATCATGACTTACACCCAGTAATTTACAGATTATAGCAAGAAATATTATTTATAAATCCGGCAACTCCATTCCGAATGGTTTATAATCGTACCTCTGTTGTTCGCTTTTAAAAACTCTATCTGGTTCAGTAGCGTTTTTTGCATGCATTTACTGCTCTCTTATATTTACAATTCTCTTTGATGAACGCCGTGGTACCTCTTTTATATAATTACGAAAAAACCCACCTGCTTATAGCTCAAATTAATGTTTACACTGACGTAATTCGTCTCTGATGACTAGAAGAGACTTAGCACGAACCTTCGAGTTGTTTACTTTATAAAATAATTTTCTTTTTTAAATTTCGCCTTTTAAAACACCTGGGTTGCCCAGTCAATAAAGAACAAGGCGAGCAATATGAAAATTACTATGTATTGGCTTCAAAATATAATTCTTACAATAACGTAAACAGGCAAAACTGCACTTGTAATCATGTTAAGTACTCGATCTTCAGAAGATGATAACTGAGCTACTTTATCAAAAATGATTAGCTTATCTTTTTCATGAATTAAGTACGGACATGATCGGAAAATTCAGGGTATAAATTAAGTAAATGTAGTAGTGCAGGACAAAACTGTGTTGTAGCCGTCTCATGCGTCTTTAATAATTGACACTGGGCAGAAATTGCAACAAATCAAATATTGAGAATTACTAGATATCCCATATTTTAATTAGAGAACTACCAACTGTATGAGTTCGGCCAAAAACAAGAGAAAATAAGATAAAAAATTCTTTACTGATAAATATAACAGTTACTTCGTGGAAATTTTAACCTTAATGAAGCATATTTTATGACAAGAAAGGCAGCTGCGGAAGCTTCTTAAAATAAAGTTGTTTTACGTCGAATTTATGACAAGAAAAGGTATAGGTTAAATAATTACTATTTTAATTTAGTGGCGAATCTTTGTAATACCTATGATTACATCCCCCAAAAAATCATCTCTAAGTTAACTAATGAGATAGTATGTGAACACTTAGAGTGTCTCTTTAATTTTTATCATGCCGGAACTGAGTTAGAGATAAGTAAATTTCAACTGAAACTTTCATTGCTTGCATTTTTATTGTTCAAAACGAACAATAATTAAGGGGTAAATTGTGGTCCCTTCGGGTCTTAGTTACATCACTTCATTAGCAATTGGTTTTTGCAGATTCGACAGTGCATTAGCCATTTTCGGGTAAAGAGGGTTTTCATATCACTTCACGTCGGCCAAATTGATGTGCATAACGGCGGCCGTATAGGTGTTCCATTAAAAGCTTTCTTTGTTCCAATAAATTTGTATAGCCTGTTAGCCAGGTGGACGAAAATCTCCTACCACAGTTTACGCAATATCCTTAGAATCATATAATAGAGGCCGTTAAAGAACGAACATTGTCGACGAATTACAGTCTGGTGTTAAAAAACTGTCGACCATTGGGAGACGACATACCTGGCAGCCAAGATGAATTTCAGTAATTCCTCAGCCAACAAGGTCAACAAGGATGCTGTAGCTAGTTGTCGCGTGACGGAAAAACAAAACAGCCTCGCTGCTTTGCCTGTTATCGCGATGAACTTAGGATCATGTCCCGTTATCATCTTCATGAACACGTTAGTTATCTTTGCGATAAAAACACGGCGACCATTGCAGTCTAACTACAACATATTACTGGCCTGTTTAGCGGCAACAGACCTGGCAGTCGGCTTGGTTTCACAACCATTATTCTTCGCACAAGAAATTTACTATCTCTCAGGTGCACCGCTGGCGGATTATTGCGACTTTTACAAAACGTCAGTCTTCTTCTATATGTTTCCAAGTGTTGAATCGTTGCTGATGTTAGCTTTACTGAGTATCGAACGGTATATAGCTATGAAATACTCACTTAGATATTCTAGCCTCGTGACCACACCTAGATTAACGATTGTTGTATTTTGTAGTTGGATTCTTTCAGTCATTCCTGTAATTTTTCATCCAATACCAGCCACTCGTTTATTTGCCAAATGGTTTATTTATGTAACTGTCATGCCAGCCATTCTGATTATCGTATACTGTCATACAACAGTATATTTTGTTTCACGCCGACATATGAACCGGATAAAAAAAGAACAGCTTCCAAGCGAAAGGAAGACTAAATTCTTAGAGGAAAGGAAAGCCTTTACAACCACAAGTATAATAATCACCCTCGTGTTCCTTTCGTACGTGCCAATACTTACGTACGGGATATTGAAAGATATCTTGCGCGATATAGTTTTGTCTTGTGTTTTCCTAAACTCGCTTCTCAATCCCTTTGTTTACTGCTGGAGAAACAACGATCTCCGTAAAATTATAATGGAACTGCTTAACATCAAACAAAATGGAAGGGGATAATAACAACGAAGACGCTTTTCAGCTGCACTCGTCTGGCACATGATAGACTTTTTTAGTAGTTAATTCTGCTTTTCATGTTCATTTGTATTTGTTATTAAGATCAGGGGCGCCTAACGACTTTTTAACCGCCTAGAAATTTCTAAAGCTCGAGAAAAGCTACCGTTCCGTTACGTTCGTCTAAGATATTTGGAGGTTTTCTACCACAGTTTTTCTCAGATTTTATTATCAAGACTATTGCAATTATTGTTGAAAAAGTCCTCCTAAAAAATTTAGCATCAAGACAAAACGTCCCCTAGAATTGAAAGTATAGCTGATCCATGTCCTCTAACTTTCGACCGGACCCTTCGGGGTAGCTAACAGTTTCGGATGAGACGAAAATGCCACCTAAAACTTTCCAAACGGCCAAAGCTCACTTCCGAGCCAATAAATAATTCTTAGGGCAGCTCCAAATTAACCAAACTGACTTCTAAAGCGTGGAAAAACCATTTGTGACGCTACTTACGTATTTAAAAACATTTGGTCTTTGGGTTCCCCTGATATAATGTTACTAAGAATATAATGGAGTGTCTGAATGGGAGTACCACAGACAATTAAAAAAAAAACATTAAGTGTTACTGAAACTCTGCTTGTCTTAATGTAACATATATGAAACAGTTAAATTTTGCGCATTTTAACACTTACAGTAATAAAATTCCACTGAAACAGTATTTTTTTCAGAAAGAAATAAAACGGCTCCTAAAAGGCCAATATTATTTTGTTCAGTGTATCATTTTTCTGATTTTCCAGGAGCAGTTGACAATGCTAAAAGGCTACGGACTTTTCACGAAAAACCCTCCAAACACTTAACATTATTTTCTCCGGGAACGGTAAACAACAACAACAACAACAACAACAAAAAAACACAATAGAACGCTAAAAATTATAGGCAAATATCACTTAACGCTAAACCCCATTCAGACCCTACAGGGCCGTAGCGAGGTTTTCCTGTTTTTTTTTGCTACGGGGAGCGGGGGCATTATCGCGAGTGCCGAGGGCACGAGCTTTGTAGGGGGTACTGAGGGTATACTCCCCCAGAGAATTTTTTAAATTTGGGGGCTCCGAAGCGCTATTTTCTGCAATTGTCATGAGATATGTCTCCGAAAAATCGACCTCGAATAAGTGTGAAAATGCAGGTGTTTTCAGTGCTTACAAGCAATATATCCGAGGTCCGGTTAATTTGAAACACACCGTAAGCACTAGTACACTAAACATTTCACAATACTGCGTGATGTTTGGCTAACTAACCTATAAAAGATGTCTCAAGTTTGATTTTCGTTCATATATATCCTTTAGCGTTGGCATGCAGTTGGTTCCACGATGAAAAAGCTTCTTCTGTCATGGACGAACGTGTCCATATATGTACTTCAGACCAAGCAGAGCAGAGAAGGATCTTTCGAAAGAAATACTACCAACTGGTGTGGTGAGGAAAATCGCAATAGAGAGATTTGCTTACTATTTGCACACACCGTGGACCGGACCAATGCAAATAATTTCTCGGCCATGAATATGGCAAACAATTGCAAGTCACTACAATCAAAATAACTGAGTCTTAAGAAAAGAAATGCATCCATAGACTTGATTTGTTTTGGTCAACAGGTCAAGGGGGGGCAGCTGCCCCCCTTGCTCCCTCGCTAGCTACGGCTCTGTGCGTAATACGATGTTGATTCAGCACATGAGACTGAATATGATGGTAAACATCTACTCTCTTCACTCGATTTACAGCGGTCAGCCGGTGTAACACTAACCTCGTGAACGATGTAAAATATGAAATAGATATTAAGAAAAATTTCGGCGTCGCATGTGTAAAAGGTATGCCTTACAAAATATCTATTTACCTCGGTTAGTTTCAAAGCAGGTGGCTTTTCGTTTGTGGTTCGTAAAGTAGGAAACAAAGCCGTGCGAAAGCTGAACTGAGGTCAAACGAGGAAACAGTGGGGAAGGCAGCAAGAGAGAATGGTAGAGACTGAATAAGCTCCCTGCCTTCTTTACCTCGCCCTTTCCCGTCGTTTTCTCGTTTGACTTACTTAACGAGAATCTCGGTCGTTTCGCTATCTATTAACCGCCGCCTGGTTAGCTCAGTTGGGAGGGCGCCGGTCTGCCGAGAGCCGGGGAGGTCGCGGGTTCGATTCCCGGCACCGGACCAATGCTCAGGGTCTTAAAATAACTGAGAAATGAAGGTACTGCCTTTGCCCTGCAAATGACTAGACTTTCGCGTGGCTCGAAGGACCATGTAAAATGAGGGTCCCGTCTCCAGTAGGAGAAGTTAATGCAGTGTCCCCCCTTGTGTCCCCCATTACTACTTTCGTGTTAAATACATTGACACTCAAATAAAGTGGTTTTTTTGTCTATAGTGTACCGATATATACCGGCATTCTTACTTACTTACTTACTTACTCTGTACTGAGGTACTTGGTTTACTTAGTACTTGGTTTGCTTCAGTGTCTTTGCCTACTTTTGTGTCTTGGCCTACTTCAGTAACTTGGCTTACTTGAGTATCTTGGCCTACTTCAGTAACTTGGCTTACTTGAGTATCTTGGCCTACTTCAGTAACTTGGCGTGCTTGAGTATCTCGACTTACTTTTGTGTTTTGGCCTACTTCAGTAACTTGGCGTGCATGAGTGTCTTGGCTTACTTTTGTGTCTTGGCCTACTGCAGTAACTTGGCGTGCTTGAGTATCTTGGTTTACTTTTGTGTCTACTGTTCTAGGTCTTTGTACTTGCATTTTTTTTCAGTTTCCTTCAGTGCGATGTTTCTATCTGATGGAACAGTCGTATCAATCAGTTTGCAGGTGGAATTCACTGAATCTGTAACGATGATATCTGGTCTGTTCGCTGTTATAGTTCTATCAGTATTGACTGGCATGTCCCACATGATGGTGATGTTGTTATCTTTATTGTGTATCACGGTCTCTGGTGCGTGTTCGTACCATTTGTCTGTAATCTCTATATCATGATCTTTACATACACTCCAATGGAGGTATGCTGCAGCATTATTGTGCCTGGAGATGTACTCTGTTTTGGCTAATACCTCACATCCAGATGCAATATGGTCCACTGTCTCTTCATGTTGCGAACACATTCTGCATTTCCTCTCCACTTGCTGACCACATATTACTTTCGGTAGTTTCTGGTGTTTATTGCCTGGTCTTGAACTGCAACAAGTAGTCCCTCTGTTTCTCCTTTCAAATTACTTGACAACCATTTGCTGGTGGTGACTGTGTCTACATGAGGCTTCTCTAGGATCTTTGGATACTGGCCATGCAATGCTTTGTTTTTCCACTTTTCTTCTTTCATTGACTTCATCTTGGACTTAAACACGTGTTTCAGGGCTTTAGCATTTTCAGAGGCAGGTTTATCTTCTCTGTTCTCAAACTCTGGCATTGTTACTTCCCTTTTGAATATTATTATTATTATCATTGTTATTATTATTATTATAACTCACGACTGTCAGAAGTCTATTGTGACTGTAAAACTTTGTGTGGACTGATCCAGAATGGTTTATTCACCAGCCGGAAGCTCAGATTAGTTTCTGATCCTATCCTCCAAGTTCTTGTCCTTTAGCTTTTCCGCTTTGCCTAGTTCTTTATGGAGAACTGATACCATTTTCTTTGCTAAATTTAATAAGCCCTCCCCCTCTCACATAAGCCCCACGTCTTTATTAAGCTCCCTGCTTCTCAAATGTGTTTGAAATAAATAACCCCCCCTCCCCCCACGAAGGGCTTTACGGAGGATTTACGGTACACCGAAGAAATTTGGAGAACAGGCTGTGGACCAATTAGGAGGTTACTACTGCATGGGCATTGAGAGCGTAAGTAAAAAAATAAACTTAGTTTTGTGAATTAGTTCTTGATGCTTTTTATTTCAGCATTTATTTGTTCGATTTGTTGACACGCGGTGGCCTACTAGATAACGAGCCGGATACTTGAGGTTGATTCTTGGCCTTGTCACCTTGCCACCCGTCCACCAAGGATTTTTAATAGCTTGACTGAAATGCTTAACATGCTGCTTAAACCGGGATAAGTTCCAGTCTTCAGAAGACTGCCAGAAACTTTTCGGTCAGTTGAGTTGAGGTGACATGTCTAGAAAGGGTGAAAAGGCCAAGAGGAGACTGGCATTTTTTCTTGGCATTTTTTTAGTGTTCGCCTCGCTCGATTTACTCACTCGCACGACCATCCCAAGGGGCTGCTCACAGTCTCGCTTCTCAGCTTGCTTTTCAATTAAGGAATAGACTTAAGACCTTGACGATAGTTGCTACTAAAAGTGAAGCAGATAAGAGGATTTATAGCACAATTTGTGTAGGCTAGATACAATGTGAATGTTACGTAGTGTACTGCGCTACAAGGAATTGAAAAGTTCCATGCAAACATTTGAAGCAAAAAAGAGACAGTGAAAGGCACCCAGCATATCACAAAACCTAAAACAATAGCAATGGCCATCTTTATCATGCTTTTGTTTCTTCTCGTGCGTTGTTCCTCGACGTTGGTCGACTGCTCACCTGGATGCACTTGTGATCTCAATTTGACAAGAATGTTGAAGTACAGCATCGCCAGCAAGACGATTGGCAGGTAAATGAATACAATGAATCCTGCCAGGAAGTAGTTTGCAAGCGACGAGTCTCCAAAAGTCTCTTTCCAAAGAATTTTACAAGTTAGCTTCTCTTGGTATTCTACCATTTTGTGGACAAATAAATATGGTGAGTGATAAGCCATGGCAATAACCCATGTGGCGAGAATGAAGAAGGGACACAGTCTTGGCGTGATGAGTGGAGAACGGAGGGGGAAGGACACAGCTCCAAATCGATCCACTGCTATCAGAATCAGACTCTGAACGGAAACAATGGTAGACGTGTCGGAGAAGAAAGGAGGAAATTTACACAACGCTTGACCAAAGCCACCACCAACAAGCCATGACTGTTCCATGTATAACAGGGCTGTTTTGTGTGGAAACAGGAACATTGAATACAGCAAGTCGGACATGGCCATGTTTGTAACGAAATAATTTATCGGTTTCCTCATAGCTTGTGTTTTGTACACAATTATTCCAATGGAGGAATTCCCGACCAAAGAAAAGACAAGTATTAAGCAGTAAGCGAAGGTCTGCCCGACCTTTCCTGCTGTAGAATTTAGCTGACTTGAGCAGCCCGGTTCATTTACTGTGGAGTTCATGTCGGCAAACTAATACAAACAGGTGTGACATCCACAAGTTTTAAGATGCTGATTCAACAGCACGCTAACAGCAGCAGCATTCCGGGCCAATATACCGCACATTGTTATGCTAATGTCTCCAAGATGGCGTCCTATCGTGTGAGGTCGAACCCTAGGTCCCATGGGAGATGAGGTCATCTTACGAGACCACGTACTAACCCTAAATTAGCATACGTCGTGTAACAACAATCTCAATCTCAATCTCAAATCTTTATTTTAACACGGTAAAAAAAATTCATCAGGTTTTTTGTTACATATTTATGAAAGATAAACTAGTACATAACAATATTTAATAATAAATACATATCTAAAGAGTCTCTTAAAAATACTACTCAAAATTACACTAGACTACACCTGTTTTCCATGAATGCCCTAAATTAGCATACGTCATGTAACAACGTACGTTTAATCCCCGATTGAAAAAACGATGTGTTTTCTTTTCGTTTTTACAAACTTAAAAAAAAAAAAATTGAGGCATTGCGAGGTGTTGATCCTCGTACCTTTGGGTTATGAGCCCAACACGCTACCGGTGCGCTACAATGCCTGGTTTATTTTTTTGTTTGTACCTGAAAGAGAGAGAGGGAGAGAAATGGAGTTAAGAGGAGTCGAACCACTAACCCTAACCCTAAATAACTCACCTAAATGAATGGGCCCAGTACTAGCAGTTATGCTGTGCACTACTTCTTTGTAAACAGATAAACCATTTTGTATTTCTAAACAAACACGCAGCAGAAGTAGGAAAAACAACTCAGAACTGTATGGATGTTAATTATGCAACCTTTACGGCTGAGTAACAACAACTCATCAGTTTATCTAGCTTGAAACGTTTACGTTTAATTTTAAAACAAATTGTTCAATTCGCTTTCCTTGAACTACCCTATTGCTCGAAGCGTTGGATACACATTACATAAGCTATTTAGGAGAGGTATGAAAACATGACGTAAAATACAGACAAATGTTAATCATCCCTGTATACATTTCTATAACTAATTAGGTTTGTAGCTGTTTAAAGAAAACGTATTGTTCAATTACCGGTAATCAGTTTATCTAGCTTGAAACATACTTAGCCCTAACCAGAAGAAATAACCTAGTAATTAGTTTTATATGGGTTACATAGGGAATGTAAAAAGCTTTTTGTAACACACTCCTTTTTTTAAAAAAAGGTAAACCAATTCGTATTTCTAAACAAATACGTAGCAGAAGTAGGAAAAACAACTCAGAACTGTATGGATGTTAATTATGCAACCTTTACGGCGTTTCTTTTCTTGTTACAAACTAAAAAAAGTTATGCTTTGCACTACTGCGTTCCTGGGTGAGAAGTAGGGTGAAAAATAAAGATTGCATTTAACAACACATTGATTTACAGAACAATATTTATTAGCATCCACAAGTGGTTACAATTATTTAATTTTGTCCAAGCCTTTTTTAACCCTAAATTGGCATACTACCACGTACTAACCCTAAATTAGCATACGTCCCGTAACAATGGGAGGTTTTAACCCTAGGTTGAGCCCTTAACGAGGGTAATTGATTGCAAGTTATTGCACGATGCGCGAGGCTGGGAGAAGGCTTCATTGGAATTCAAGGGTTCACTATTGGGATTTGTAATAGAAAGGTTGATTGAATATGGATGAAGTATTGGTTTACTGTGCAGTTGTTTACGGATCCGCCCAAACCATCCGGGTGGTATCGCAAATATATAGAGAAAGAACAATAGACGAGGTCTCAGCCAATGAGGAAGGATTGACGTTATCAAATCTGATCAAACTGATTGGTTAGTGCCTTTTGTTTCTGTAATACTCAGTTTTGTCAGTAATTTGCAACCGAATGAGATGAAATGGGGACAATGAAATATTAAGGAATACATATTTAGTTTCTTGCTGGTCGGCCGCTAAATTAAAACAATGTAAGTTGTTCTCGCACTATATTGAAAAGATACAGTCTTTATTCTGATAAAGCCTTTTTCTTGATTTAGGATCGCCATGGTCAATGATAAAAAAGTTCAAAGAAAGCAAAGATTAACTGCAAGACAACTCTTTGACGAATCGTACTGGTCGCTGAGGTAGACCGTAAGTCTTAACCGAATTTTAAAAACCTACGGTTGCCGTCTATAGTTTAGATTGCTACTTTATTCAGCGATCAGCGCTAACAGAATGAAACCATATATAAGCCTAAGCACCTCCAGTAATAATCGTAAACTGCTTTTACAGACACCGTGATTGTATCACCGTAGTGATCCAACATACGTTTATAATGAAATGAATTGGTTTACCCACCCTGAGCACGTTTATTCATGTTCAAATCCCCGAGGAATATCTGTTTACTTTGCAAACATGTTAAAATAGACGTTTGCTGGTTTACTCAATTTGTCATAAAATGTCACCGTTATCAAATGGGGGTTGCTAGAAGAAATGGTCTCTAAAATCAACGTTTGCATAGAGGGGAAGAGTTCAGCCGAATTGTTTAAACAGTGTAGATAGAGAGAATAGTTTAACTAAACAAACACTGTGGAATGAGAACTTTTACATTTTAAATTATATTTTGTTTGCTAGCGTGTCAACACACAATTCTACCCTTACTACTTGTAGTAATAAACGTAAACCGCTTTACAGACATCGCGAGTGAATCACCGTCTTGAACCAACATGTGATTATAATAAAATGAATTTGGTTACTCGCACTGTTTACTTTGCACACATGTTAAAATAGACGTTTGCTGGTTTACTCAATTTGTCATAAAATCTCACCGTTATCAAATGAGGTGGTGCTCGTTTAGATGGTTTCTAAAATCAACGTTTGCATAGAGTGAAAGAGTTTAACCGAATTGGTTAAACAGTGTAGATAGAGAGAATAGTTTAACTAACTAAACAAACACTGTGGAATGAGAACTTTGACATCTAAATTATATTGTCTTGCTAGCGTTTTAACATACAATTCTGCCCTTACCACATCCAGTAATAATCGTAAACTGCTTTTACAGACACCGTGATTGTATCACCGTAGTGATCCAACATATGTTTATAATGAAATGAATTGGTTTACCCACACTGAGCACGTATATTTATGTTCAAATCCCCGAGGAATATCTGTTTACTTTGCACACATATTAAAATAGACGTTTGCTGGTTTACTCAATTTGTCATAAAATGTCACCGTTATCAAATGGGGGTTGCTAGAAGAAATGATCTCTAAAATCAACGTTTGCATAGAGGGGAAGAGTTCAGCCGAATTGGTTAAACAGTGTAGATAGCTGTGTCTTGGCCTACTTCAGTAACTTGGCGTGCATGAGTGTCTTGGCTTACTTTTGTGTCTTGGCCTACTGCAGTAACTTGGCGTGCTTGAGTATCTTGGTCTACTTCAGTTACTTGACGTGCTTGAGTATCTTGGTTTACTTTTGTGTCTTGGCCTACTTCAGTAACTTGGCGTGCATGAGTGTCTTGGCTTACTTTTGTCTCTTGGCCTACTGCAGTAACTTGGCGTGCTTGAGTATCTTGGTCTACTTCAGTTACTTGACGTGCTTGAGTATCTTGGCTTACTTTTGTGTCTTAGCCTACTTCAGTAACTTGCCTTCCTTGAGTATCTTGGTTTACTTTTGTGTCTTGGCCTACTTCAGTAACTTGGCGTGCTTGAGTGTCTTGGCCTACTTCCGAGTCAGTAACTTGACGTGCTTGAGTATCTTGGTCTACTTTTGTGTCTTGGCCTACTTCAGTGACTTGGCGTGCTTGAGTATCTTGGTCTACTTCAGTTACTTGCCGTCCTTGAGTATCTCGGTTTACTTTTGTGTCTTGGCCTACTTCAGTAACTTGGCGTGCTTGAGTATCTTGGTCTACTTCAGTTACTTGCCGTGCTTGAGTATCTTGGTTTACTTTTGCGTTTTGGCCTACTTCAGTTACTTGACGTGCTTGAGTATCTTGGTTTACTTTTGCGTCTTGGCCTACTTCAGTTACTTGACGTGCTTGAGTATCTTGGTTTACTTTTGCGTTTTGGCCTTTTTCAGTTACTTGACGTGCTTGAGTATCTTGGCTTACTTTTCGGTGTCTTGGCCTACTTCAGTAACTTGACGTCCTTGAGTATCTTGGTTTACTTTTGTGTCTTTGCCTACTTAAGTAACTTGGCGTGCTTTAGTATCTTGGCCTACTTCAGTAACTTGGCGTGCTCGAGTGTCTTGGCCTACTTCAGTAACTTGGCGTGCTTGAGTGTCTTGGCCTACTTCCGAGTCAGTAACTTGACGTGCTTGAGTATCTTGGTCTACTTTTGTGTCTTTGCCTACTTCAGTTACTTGACGTGCTTGAGTATCTTGGTTTACTTTTGCGTCTTGGCCTACTCCAGTTACTTGCCGTCCTTGAGTATCTTGGTTTACTTTTGCGTTTTGGCCTACTTCAGTTACTTGACGTGCTTGAGTATCTTGGCTTACTTTTCGGTGTCTTGGCCTACTTCAGTAACTTGACGTCCTTGAGTATCTTGGTTTACTTTTGTGTCTTGGCCTACTTCAGTAACTTGGCGTGCTTGAGTATCTTGTCCTACTTTTGTGTCTTGGCCTACTTCAGTAACTTGGCGTGCTTGAGTATCTTGATCTACTTCAGTTACAAAAGTAAAGCAAGATACTCAAGGACGGCAAGTAACTGAAGTAGACCAAGATACTCAAGCACGCCAAGTTACTGAAGTAGACCAAGACACAAAAGTAAGCCAAGACGCTCAAGCACGCCAAGTTACTGAAGTAGGCCAACTCACAAAAGTAAGCCAAGATGCTCAAGCTCGCCAATTTACTGAAGTAGGCCAAGACACTCAAGCACGCCAAGTTACTGAAGTAGGCCAAGACACTCAAGCTCGCTAAGTTACTGCAGTAGGCCAAGACACAAAGGTAAGTCAAGATACTCAAGCACGGTAAGTAACTGAAGTAGGCCAAGACACTCAAGCACACCAAGTTACTGAAGTAGGCCGAGACACAAAAGTAAATCAAGATACTCAAGCACACCAAGTTACTGAAGTAGGCCAAGACACTCAAGCACGCCAAGTTACTGAAGTAGGCCAAGACACTCAAACACGCCAAGTTACTGAAGTAGGCCAAGACACTCAAACACTCCAAGACACAAAAGTAAGCCAAGACACTCAAGCTCGCTAAGTTACTGAAGTAGGCCAAGACACAAAGGTAAGTCAAGACACTCAAGCACGGTAAGTAACTGAAGTAGGCCAAGACACTCAAGCACACCAAGTTACTGAAGTAGGTTAAGACACAAAAGTAAATCAACATACTCAAGCACACCAAGTTACTGAAGTAGGCCAAGATACTCAAGCACGCCAAGTTACTGAAGTAGGCCAAGTCACAAAAGTAAGCCAATATACTCAAGCTTGCCAAGTTACTGAAGTAGGCCAAGACACTCAAGCACGGCAAGTAACTGAAGTAGGCCAAGACACTCGAGCATGCCAAGTTACTGAAGTAGGCCAAGATACTAAAGCACGCCAAGTTACTTAAGTAGGCAAAGACACAAAAGTAGGCCAAGATATTCAAGCACGCCAAGTTACTGAAGTAGGCCAAGATACTAAAGCACGCCAAGTTACTCAATCAATCCAAGACACAAAAGTAGGCAAAGACACCGAAGCAAACCAAGTACCTAAGTAAACCAAGTACCTCAGTACACTAGAAGAAAGAGTAAGTAAGTAAGTAAGTAAGTAAGAATGTATATATCGGTACACTATAGGAATCATATATGAAGTATCTACCCAATTTAAGTGACCAACTGCTTTGCTGGTCCATTTATTACTGCTGGCTCAAACCAACAAGGCAGAGCAGAAAGTAGCGATAAGCTTTACTGCATCCGTGTCTATAATACTTAATTCATTTTTGGTGTTTCCGACAATACTTTCTCTCTTTCTGCCCACCATTATGATATAGTCAAATGTCAAAAGGCTAGGGGGAAAAGAACGCTTGTTGAACGTAAAGAAGCTTATAGAGGGGCTCGCTACAATTAATTAGCTACAATTCTACAGATTATTAATTAATACGGTGGACGAATCCGATCATATTTGGGACTAAGTGAACGCCCCGAGTCAAACTTAAATCTGTAATCCAGAAATCGGGTGAAGCGAACTGCTCTCTGTCTCCTTTCGGCCTTTCCGCGTGTCTTCCTTGTTTGTGTGAGTCTGTGCGTTTGATCGTGAAAAAATGCTTAAACGGGAGGAAGGGAAAAAAGGAAAACAAAAACAAAAACTCAATGGCCAGGATTCCAACTCGCCTTTCTCCGCCAGGTACTAGCTTCGTACGCAGCCAAGGAAACAAAATACAAAATCCTTTTCATCTCTGAATATTATGTCACGATCACGTAACCCACCGTCTGAGAAAAAACACTTCTCACGCGGTTTCAAATACAAATATAGGTAAAAGGAAACTGTTAAGTTAATCGTGCAAATAACTTTTGCAGAAAAACAATTAAAGTAGAAGGGACTTGGAAGGGATCGTGACCTTCCAAAACATCTTTTCTTCAATGGTCGACTTTCGTGATGTAGTAGCGGTGCTATCATGCAACCCGACTAATAAACGCAGGAAGAATCTTTGTGGCTGTGCGGAAAAGGCTAATCGACAATGAGCCTTCCAGGGTTTTTGATTATCTTCGCATGTCGAGCCCGACACAGAGGCTGCGTTTGCAAATTGATTGGCGCCAAAAAAGGGCGCACTTTTCAGTTTAATTTCTTTCTTTGGGTCATTCTGCGTATATTATATTCCGCACAATTATGTCATTCCGCAAGCCATGCCACATGCCATGCCGCAAACTCATTCCGCCTTTTACTCTCACCGTCTTGTTTTACAAGATCACCATCAGCATCACATTCACTCGAAGGCTAGGGCACTAACCACAACTGTAAAATGGCCAAGCTCATCCTTGTTTTTAAGGCTGGAGTGCCTGATCTTTTCATTAATCAATGGCCGTATTCCCTTCTTAACGAATTTCTCGAAATTCGTTTAAAAGGAGTTTATATGCACAATCGAATATCTACCGACGTAGAACGTCTCGAGATATTGTAGAAATTCCAGTTTGAATCAAAATCATTATACTGATTCACCTTGATCAGGCCAAGTCTAAAGTGCCGATGCTTTCCTAGATCTGTTTTCAGCCGAATTGGAACAAAACGGCATTCGCGGCTTAGCTCTTAAGTAGAGCAGAGGCTACTTTTCAAAACGTGTTTAAAACAACTTACTTATTAACTCAACAAATCAAATGTGATGTTCCTCAAGGATCTATTTTAGCCCTCCCTTTCTTTGTCCTCTGTTTTCTACAACTTGACCGTCTTACGTTTCTCGCATATTTCTTATCTGTTTACTTAGCCTGTTCCAGGCTCCACGATAGTAATAGACCTATTCGGCTAACTCAATGTTGTACCCAATTCAAACCCTTTGGGAATAAAACGTTTTGTTTCAGGAATTTCCATGTCATTTTAAAAATGTGTATGCCACATTATGATGCAAACACAATACACAAAGAATGTTAACCCCGGGAGATCTGAGTTGGGAACAACATTGAGTTAGGCGAATAGGTCTAAGTGCAGAGATCGTAAAAATTGAAGCGAAAAACGCACGGGGACTGGGCAGAGATAAGCCAGCGGAGTCTCTCTCTCCCACTCTTCCCGCCGCCGCCCCCTTTCCCAGATCACGCGTTTCCCTATTTTCTTCCACCTTGTAAATTGTGAGGAAATGAAAAATCGAGTCAAAGGTCATTTGCAGGATGGCGTCATTTTACTACTAAGACCAGAATCCTTTTCGTTTTTGCACAAGAAAGCAGAATCCTGAAGGATTCTGGTCTTAGTCGGTTGGCCTATAGAGTGTTTTCACTCACGTGGCCAGCATCTATGCAAATTTATTGGAACAAAAGAGAGCGTTTACATAAGAAAGAGTTCAACTCCCACAGGACTAGTTTGGGACACCAACATGGCGGCCGTTTCATTGTTTTGGGACACCAATATGGCCGCCGTGCCCGAAAATTTTTAAAAGAACTCAGTCTATGAATTGTGATTTGATCGCTATTTTCACCCTGATTCATAGTCGCAATTTGCACATCTCCCATAATACACCTTGTTTGCTCGCCCAATTTAGCATACCGTATTTATTATATTAAACACCGCCGCGTTTTAAATTTTTAGCGTTTCCGATGCGGCGTATATTCAAGGGCGGCATTTATTTCGAAATCGCGCGAAGTCTACCTGCTTCCAGTGGTTTGTATGAGGATCAGGTTGTTCGGTGATGTGATGTCCAGTCTTTAGTTCACGCATATAAAATTATACCCTTTACGAAGAAATTCAAAGATATCTCAAAATTTGCCTTGCAACTAAGCACAGCTGGAGGTAAGCACCCTATTTCAAGAGAAAATGCGGGTGAAGCTTAAGTTTGATTCAGAGCTAAAAACAAATGTGTCGCCATGGTCAAGTGATATTCATTCCATCTAAGGAAACCATATAATTTTGTCCACGTGTAATCCATGTTTTAAAATGGATTTTCAATAAAGGTCAAGCTGCTTAGGGATAAGAGTTTCAAAGATGGAAGCAACCTTGTTCCCAGGGTTCTCTCTTTATTGAGGAAAGAGAGAGCCCTGGGAATCAGATTGAGATGAAAGGTGAGCCTACGAAAATACTGGGTCGAGGCACCTTAGCTTAGCACCTTAAGGGCCAGGGGCCCGTTTCTCGAAAGTCCCGATAACTAACGGGCCCGCAAAGCTGTCGTTGTTTACGTGCAAGAAAGAGGCTTCAATAGCTTGGCATCTAACATGATAAAACTATCAGTTAATGTAACAAAATGCAGTAGTTTGTTAGCCAGGACCCGCGCTTTTATTCTTTATATTTAGATTTGAATGTTTGATTTCGGGCCCGAAAAGTTACCGGGACTTTCGAGAAACGAGCCCCTGGTCAGTTCTAAAAATAGTTTAACTACTTAGGCTTTAACATTTCTATGAATTCATTGGAACTAAAATGATGAGCAAAGTAAAATGTAAAGCTGTAATAACACCAAAAACAAGTTGTTTATTCAGGAACACATTTTATTGCACTCTTCTGTCATGATTTTACTTTAACGGTTAGACTTGGCAACACGTTCCAACTCATCTTTCTTCTTGATGGCATAGGAATTTGATGATCCCTGAAAAAAGCACACCAGTCACAGAAATAAGAGGAGAGACAGCCAAAATCAGTTGTTGTTGTTGTTGTTTATAAACATTCAAGGTGTTCTGAGACTGATTTCCAGCAATTATAAACTATTCAGTTCAACAGAATATAAAATTAACATCCACACTGTTAATAAACACCTTAACCTAGACTTAACAATTTTTTCTCGCGTTTCATGGATTTGGAGAAACGAGGTCAGTAATTTGTGTAATTTTTCGGTTTTCGCCACACGCAAATTTAAGGTATTTGGCTGTTTGACAGTTGAGTGCTCTAACATGTTTCTTTTGAAGTATTTCCCAAAACTAAAGTCATTTCATTTACTAACGAACGATGATTTACTAGGCAAAGTTTGAGGGCAAACTATTTTTCAACCCTGAATGTACCGGACTGATTTTCCAGACACTGCCTCTTAACACTGAAGGTGCAGAGAAAAAGAGATTGTAAAAAGATATCAAACAGGGAGGGAGTAGAGCCTTATAAAACTGTAGAATACAGCATATAAAAGTTGAGCAAAAAGTAATAAATACAATGACACTATCAGGTGTTGTCGTGTTCACTTAGTGCAGTTTCATCACCAAACCTTTTTCAAGTCTAACAATCCCTCAAAAAGCATTAGGTGAGAAAACCTTCTCTCCACCTTTGAAGAAATAATAAGGACTGGTTGCTACTATCTACCACATTAATGTCTGTAAATAGAACCTTCAAGTAGGGACAGAGTCTTGCTTTCAGGCCAGTAGATTCTAGGGGTTTCATTGAGTCTATCGGCATTATAAAAAGCACGTCAGTTTGAGGGAAACTATGTTAACAGAGAGAATTTATAATTGACAACAAAGCAAAAACGAAAAAACTTTCTTTCTAAAACTATACAAACCTTAGCAGCATTGATAAGTTCATCAGCAAGGCATTCAGCAATTGACTTGATGTTCCTGAAGGCTGATTCACGAGCCCCAGTACAGAGCAGCCAAATAGCCTGATTCACTCGCCTCAGAGGGGACACATCAACAGCTTGACGACGGACAGTACCTGCACGACCAATACGGGTGGAGTCCTCACGTGGTCCACTGTTAATGATGGCATTCACCAATACTTGCAGTGGATTCTTAAGAATAAAGGTGCAATCAAGAAATATCAGTACCATCAATTTTCTAATGACAAGTAATATAATAATTTGGGAACAATAAACTACTATCAGGCCTCAGTTATTCATTTTGAAGACGACGACCTATTCATTGACTTTCTTATGATTAAGATTTAATCCAGTTGAATCTTTTACACAGTATTCTAATTTTGCTTGATATGTACCGTCCAGCGAAATCTTGTCATTTTCTGTTTCCAGGGTTTGTGAGTAACATGTAATAACTGTACATTTTTATGTACGATTGACAGCACCTTGGGATAATTATAAAAATATTAATACCAATTTCAGCTACACTTAACTTCCCACAGAATAAATATTGTATAATAGCTACCACCTTTAAAGTCCAACAGCCCAGACACTTACAGGGTGTGCTAAACCCTATGTTCGATTATCCGGGACAGGTAGAAATTTAGTTTGGACATGTAAAACTTCAACATGACTTTTCCGTGGGACAACCACCTTTTTAAGCAGAAAAAAATACAGAAACAGTTGAAAATTGACTTATTTATTTATCTTATACTAATAAAAGCAAACCTCATACATGGACTTAAAAAAATAAGGTTCAATATTCCTTTTAACTTCTCCATTGCATTTCATTACTGTTTTTACCATTTCAGGTTCAATTAAAAAACAATTTACAAGGATAATAATGTGATTGAAAACATTTAATGCCTAATTGTCTTTGAGTTTTGAGTTTCAAGCAAAGCTTTTTGGACAAAAACTCTTTGGTCCTGGACAACCAAATTTTAATATAGTCCTTGTCTGAAGGACAAGTGCATAAGAAAATTTTTCTCTTACTCTGACTTACCTCTCCAGTTAGCAGATGAATAATCTCAAACGCATGCTTCACAATTGTGACAGTCATTAGTTTCTTGCCATTGTTACGTCCATGCATCATCATGGAGTTCACCAGACGCTCCACAATAGGGCACTAGACATGATATCATAACAACAACAACTTTTAAAACTGACAGACAGGACAGGATGACAGTACAACATAACCTGCCTGATGGGAAAGTGAAGACTATTAGGGAATTCAAATTACAGAAGAACTGACAGTAATCAATCCAATTCATCAAATAGATCTTTCTGGCTACTTGAAATGACTTTTGAGCTAGTGCATGCTTGCTAGAGCTTGCCCGAATGGCAAGCTGTGACTTTCTTTGCACCCTGTTTACTACATGCACATCCCACCCTTCCCCAACATTAAGTAATGGTCAAGATAAGACACAGGAAAAAATAACGGATTCCCATTTTTGGATATTTTAGGGTATTTAAAGAATACCCATAAAAATCCCTAATTTGGAAGAGTGAGACAAGTCCCAATCTGGGAACTTAGTTGGGAATTCCCTGGTTGGGACTTGTCTCACTTTGCCAAATTTGGGATTTTTATGGGTATTCTTTGAATACCCTAAAATATCCCAAAATGGGAATCTGTTATTTTTTCCTGTGAGAGGCAATTAATTTTTATTTTGTAAACTGCCTTTTTGCAGGTTTATGCATTCTCTGGGTGAAAATAAAAATATTCCTATGTAACACTACCTTGTTGATAGGCATCACATTTTGCTTTGTAACAAATCAATGCTTAATCAATAAATCTTCCAAAAGGCCATTTACACGATGGCATCATTTTACTACTACAAGCAGATTCCTTCAGGGTTTTTGCTTTCTTGTGCAAATTAAGGCTTTTGTTATTTGAACTTCACTGGGATTGCCACATTAAAAAAGGAAAGGAAAAACCAAATGACTTTCTGTCTTAATATTGTCAAAAGACATCATCTCGCAAATGTCTTATTACATAAATAACTGATTCAGAATAACAATAATTATAAGAATTTAGGATAAATCATCCAAAATAAGGTATCTTTTCATCTTAACAACATAGCCCAACTAAACAACAAGTGTAGGTAAAGGACAGTGTTGTATTGGATCAGAAGGTTAAGCATCATGTTTACGTCAAACGGCAAACAGGAATTACCGTATTTATTCGACTATAAGCCGAGCGATTTTTACACAAATTAAAACTGAAGTGAATTAAAATTTGGGCTCTAGGAGGGGTCTCGGCTAATAGCCGAAAGTTTTTGGAAAAAAAATTTTTCCAGCGCATGGAAACTCTACTAAATCGGAATGTATTTACTTATAAGCCGAGCTAAAGTAAAGAAACACAATACGCAATCGTTGCTGAATTCGAGAGTGCGACTGGATGTTAGTTCGAACCGCATCGGTGTCTCGTCCATGTTAAAGATTCTTGATAGGGAATAACCGTGACGCTGACGGGATGTGATTACAAATCGATGGAACTTGACTGTCTGCTGCTCCAAATCTTCTGGGAGACGCTGAGCGAGTGTTGTTTTGGTGTGAAGGGTGACGGAATGGCGGCGCCGCTTCCATTTCTGGTACCATTGGATGATGTGATGAATTTGTTTTGATGCTTGTGAAAACTGGCCAATGAGAATCTTTCATACACATTGTTGTCACATGATACTACGATAGTTTTGAGAGTCACACATTCAACTCACATTCACTCTGCAATCAGCTGATTGATTTATTTCATGATCGTGTTTCTGTTGTTTTAAAATACAAAATCAATGCTCGACAGAAAACTTACCTTGGCTTCTCTGCTCTGTAAACCATTCCAGTATTCTTTGATCGAGCTCCGGATACTTCGGCGGGAAGCATCCCATCGTCTTCCGTTTCCCTGACAATTTAATCTCGCCGTTAAGCGACAGACTATGGACTCACTAATGCCATATTCTCTGGCAATTTCAGAGTTATTTTCAACAGCTTCTTCTTCGGCGACTATTTTAAGTTTAAACGCGAGGTTGTATGATGTGCGACGAGCCTTGGGCATGATGACAACTTGACTTGAAATAAATGATTGCGAACACGAGATTGTTTGGTAGAGACGATGTGTAGATACTGGTGATGCCGCTTACCGTAACAACACAGTTAGTTTTTTTCATTTTGTTGGATCACATTAATTCATCCGAGTTATGATTCCTTGCTTTTCAATTGAATAGTTAGTTACGGGTAATATTTATTAATTCGCGTGTGTTTTCTAAGAGGGAAGCTTTTTTGTCCTTTGCATATTAAATCACCATTGTATCTCTTGTATACGTGCGTGTGTTATCGTCTAAGCCTCATTTATGACAATCAGTGTGATTTCTCCGAAAATGTTAGGTTTTCCCGTAGTTAACAATTCAGTCTTGTAATAATGAATGGGTCTCGGCTTATAGCCGGGTGTTTTCGATTTATTTTCGGTTCTCATTATACCGAGTCTACACGTTCAAAGTTTGGGGTCTCGGCTTATAACCGAGATCGGCTTATAGCCGAATAAATACGGTAGTACAACATGACCAAGTTTCCCCATTACTTGTTGTTTACTGTTCATTATTTCTACACATAAATTAGCAGTTTCACGCAATTTTTTATCCATAAGAATTGTTTTGAGCTGTATTTATCTGCTCATTTTCTATTTTGAGAAATCCTCAACTTGAATGATTCTGACATTTGCTCTAATATTGGAGAGACTTCCTACTACTGCAAACCAATAACCTTGGTAGGAGAGTTGATAAGGTGACCACACCCCTTTATCAAATGTTAACCAAACTATGTGGAATAGGCCCTTTGCAGCTAGCCATTCACCAGGTACAAAACCGCCGTGCTGGAGACGAAAAGTCGCACTGGGACAAGACAAAAAAAGAAAATTACCATTTAAAATTATGTATGTCTTTTGTTTGTCTTGTCCCAGTGCGACTTTTGTTCTCCAGCGTGGAGGGTTTGTACCAGCTATTTCCTATCATTTACCTGTGCCTTCCTAAACCGTTTTGCAGCATAACGACCTGCAGTGTGGGGTAGATAAGTGGCGTACTTCTCTTTAACTGCAATGTAGTCCTGTAAATTATAAAACAATCATGTCAACAGCTACAGAAGAAACTAAGATAAACACATAAAGTTCAACCAAATAGAGTTCCAGATGATGGGCCTTCCATACAGATCGAGCCTCAACAGAAAGATTATAGTAATGATGAATGCACTTACAGTTAAGCTGATGTCACTGACTTGAACATCATCTGTGCTCCATTTTCCAAACAGTTTAATATCCTGAACTTCAGGTGCAACTACAACAGGTGCAGATTCATCAGCGGCTCCCCAATCCTCAGCCATAATGGCACTACATAACATCAAACCAACAACAAAACTGTTACTAACTTACTTGGACTATCAGGACTATGATATCAGTTCTTTTAATGATATCTGGTTCCTTCCCTGTATAGGTTAGAGAGGGGAAGTCATCTTACAGGCTCTCAAGCAGGATTCGTTTAGAAGCACCTTGCACCATAATTAATGACAGTTATAAGGGAACAACTACTTCTGGGATAGAAAAAAAGATCTCATTTTACATAGTTGTATACTATGACTATTCAGAATGATTTCAGCTGCTTTCAGACAAATAATAGGAAAACTGTAACATGCAGATGAGTCAGTTTACATTGCACAATATCACAAATTGAAAAGTCAAATAAATGTCACTGTTACCAATCAGTCAATTTACACGACCATAGCAGTGGGGACTGACACGTTGACATCCACTTTAAAATTTATTCCTACAGTACCAATTCTCATCTTGTCACCTTAAATGCTGCTCAGAAACTTAGAAGGGTTATCTTTTGGTGTTGCAGACGGGTACATTCAACAAATGATGTAATACCTTATTTGTACTTAATTTTGTGGGTACTTAAATTTGCAATTTTGGTGAGACAGTATTTTGCAGGATTTTATTTTCACAATTTTAACAAGTAAATGTGAAAAAAGGGCATTAAATTTCACGATTTAAGCATTCTCAATTTCATTTTCTTTTTTTAAAAAAGTTTGAACCTTTAAGAAAACTAGATAAACTGGAACAAACAATGTGTGAAATCTTTGCAAACTAACACCAATTCACAACGGAAGATACAAAATGGACCTTACCAGTAAAACCAGAAAGCAATTTGTGTTTGTCGATACATATCGTTGCTATTACATGTCAATTGTTATTTGAATTTTCTACATGGGAATTCAATTTCTTGTGCTTTTAATTTTGCTAGGATTCATTTTTGTGGGTCTTTATTATTTTGTGTTTTTTTACACTCGCAAAAAATGTGAAGTTAAAGACCCACGAAATTAAGTACCAATAGGGTACAAGAGAGAAAAGACAGTAAACAATACCCACTCCCAGGGAAGGATTTTAGTCATGTGGGTCTATCTGATCCAGTATCACAGACAGGAGGAGTTATTTTGCCCTTGAAGAAATACAAATTTTTTCAGATGCTGAGCCTGCATAACGCTCGCTTTGAACTTGTCTTGGCTCGCCTGAAAATGCGCAAAAATAACGCCTGTTATGAAGGCTAACATATGCTACACTTCTTAGATTCGAACCCTTAGTTCTAGCTGACCTTTGGTGTTTGTATTAATAACGTTACACTGTATTATCCAAGATAAATCAAATAATATTCCAGCAGATGCCTGTGAGTCAAGGAGTAGTCATGCCTTCCTTTTACTGACAATTTTAAGACATTCAAGTGCTTATAGTCCTTATGTTGTAATGTTGTTTTGTGTAATTCTGAGAAGAAAAATAGCCTCTTATTTGAACCAAAAAGGGTAAAAAACAAGTGTTTTGCAGTCTCTAGGCTAAAGTAGCTGATACTAACACAATTGTACACATAAAGTGGATTCAGAAGAAATCTCAAACATTCCTTTAATGGAAGGGATATGCTGTGTTCAATATTTCTGCAAATGGACCGTCACAGAAGTCAAAGTAGACGATGAGATCGCGATTAAGATTAGAACGACAGTTACTGAATGTTTTCGTGAAACTACAAGACATCGCTAGTGAATGTCGAACAAAATCGTTTATTTTAAGCATCTGGGAGTTATAAAGAATGGACTATATTTCAATCACTAATAAAGACATTAGATTACCCAAGGAAAGCAATCACAAGAAGCACTCTACGCCAAAACTGTACTTCACAAAAAAATGGCCGCCATCTTACCTTGGGTAAACGAAGAGAAAGGACGAGTGAAACGCGGGGCACGTGTTGTAAAAAGCCGGGGTGGACCCGAAGGTGGATACACGCAAGGGCCACAAGCGATGAAATATTGATTAGCTCGGATGAATATCGACCAGTGTTGCATGAAATTGGGCTGCCTGTGGTTGTTGTGCGGAAGGCGTCAACACGATAGTCACGTGATAACACCGCCAATTTATTGTGCCCAAGAACGAGGAAAATTTGACGAGGTTTACTCCATATTCGCAATGGTTTTCTTCGAAACTTGTGGTCCTAATGAAGCCATGGTGGTATCAGGTATTTTCCCCCAACATCTTTGTGATCAATGTGACGTTTTCTTTTGTAAAATCGCTCGGCAATGAGCTTGAATTGGAATTGCGTTTTTCGCAGGTGTTTTGTGCTGTAGTTCGCTTGAATGATCTTCCGAAATCAGAATATCTCTGCTCTAAATTTCCTGCCTTCTTGATCTGTTTTGCAGGTGTATGCCACTCCAAGCCTGCTCTAGTTTCAGGTGGCCGTATATTTGTGTGGCCATGGATTCAAAAGCTACAAAAGTGAGTCAAGGAAATTCGTGCAGTTTACGCACGCTATGTACCGCAATACAATTTTGCTGAGGTGGTCCGTTCTTTGCAACGCTAAAAATGCAAACCTAATGACTGGACTCAAAATTAAGAAAATGAAATATTTTGTCGACCAATTTCGTGTATTCGAACTGGCAATTTTGAAAAATCTGCTCTTTAATAATTTGTTGATTTGTGTGAGTATGTGACACCGATCATGGATGTCATAGGAAATGCATGGGATGAAGTATGAACACAATTTAACTTCCTGATGTTGGAATAGAAAACAAAAACGTATTGAATTTGTGACCCGTATTGGCGTTGTTTTTTCCATGTGTGGTTTATTTTATGTAACTTATATTCAATCTCAAGAGAAGTTGACTTTAAACCGTAAACATCACACACCCCTGTTTTTGTTTTGATATGGGCCTACATTGAGTCTGAAAGTGCATTTAAATAATTATATTGAATAAACATCGCTACTGGGAAAACCCTGCAATGTACTTCAAAATGACTTGAAGACTTTATTGGTCAAGATTACCTTTCATGAATAAATTGCAATGACTTAATGTATCAGTCAAATCGAAGCTTCAACATCAACCCCGGGCACCCCCTCGGGCATTTGACTTTTTCAAGAATTATTGTTCAAATTCCCCCCTACCCGCGCAAAAATGCCATTCAAATGCCCCACACTAGGGTCCATTCAGGTCATCAAATGCCCCCGCTGCGGGGACATTTTACAGGCACATAAATGACAAAAGGACGACAGAAACGCCCTCAGTTTTCGAACAAAATCTTTATGAATACCGCAACTAATTTGCATTCAATATAACAAAAACTGAGAAACACTGTTAGCGTATTTACTACGAACAAACGTCTCGTGCAAAGTGGCGGAAATCGCTGCTACAAGGTCACTGAATGCTCAGCTTTTCTTTGTGTGTCAGCAACATACAAAGCATTCTACAAAAAAATCCCACCTATTGAGATTACTACATAATGACCATTTCACTGACGTGCATCATCGCTCACCTTATTTATTAACATACATGTACATGCAGCAGGTCAAAGTAATAATATTGACCTCTGTTGAGCTTTTTATTGTTGTGTTGAATTGCCAGTTTAGGTAATTCTATTTCACTGTAAGCACAACTTAATAGAGTCATATGTTCAAAGCCTGAATTCAATATTAAAAATATTAAAATTTAAATACCTTCAAATACGGCCCAAAGCTTGTTTAAGCCCTTTCCTCGTAACCAATTGGCCACAAAGGCACAGTCTTTTCCACAAAAATCCTCTAACACCGTGTTTCTCATGATAGCTCAACACAACAGAGATTTCACATGCAATTGAGGGTGCAGCTCAAATTCCCAACTCCTAATGCGGGGGTTCAAATTCCCCACCCCCTGGAACACTCTGATAATCAAATTCCCTCCTCCCTCGGAAGGCAAACATGTCAAATGCCCGGAAACCACTGGCTTCCAATACAAATTAGATGGCTACAGTGAATAAAACATGTCTGTGCAGCCATGTAATACCCTCTTTATACAAAGTGCATCTGTTGTCCATAGGTGAAACACTAGATCTCAAGTTAAATCAGTATTTAACCTGTTTATTTCAGAATCTCCTTTGTTTCATAACCTTAATTGTTCATAGGTGACAAAGGAAACTCTGGTTTAACCTGAGAACAGATTTTGCTCACAACACGTACACCACACATGAACACATCCAGCTGATGCAATTGTCAAACTAGTGTTGAAATGGTTAGAAGCCAGTAATTTTTAATCAATTCGTCCACTTTTCCAGACAGAAATGGACAGTTGTTATTACAGCTGGCTACTTCATGCACACATTTCGTGAAAAGCACCCCCCTTTATGGGGGTAATCCCTGAAAATATCATTCATGTGTGTTGTTGATCAGTTATCATACTGGATGTTACTCCTTATAATGTTATGTATGGTTTCTTTTCAGGATATCACTGAACACCATGACCCTGAATGTGGAATCTCCTCGTGTATATACCCGCCATGGAGTGCCTATCTCTGTAACTGGAATAGCTCAGGTAAATACCTGTGAGCATATGTTGTTCTGTTGGCTCTTGGAGGGTGATGTAATAGTAGATGTATGTTAGGTTCAAGTGAAGAGGGTTTTGAGGTGTTGCCAGAAACCATTAGCTCCCTTTCTATATAACTACTTTTGTACTTTTAAAAAGGAGTATCCCCATTGTAACGACAGCGGTCCCAAACACTTGAGAAGGACTCTGGCAATAGATTCAACCTTTTAATGGCCACCAAGAACAAAACAACAACAAAGTACATGTTTTTCTGATCACATGACCTAAGACCACAGGCATACCATGACACCCATGTTAGTTGTCATTAATTTTAATGAACTGAGATTCAACAGTGACTAGTACAATGTGGATGAAGAACAAGGGGATTAGAAAATACACATAGCACAGAATATTCTCCTTTTGGAGTGAAAGGCGAAGAATTAGCTACTTGTTCATCATTTGGCGATAAGGCCATTTCCCTTTTAATGTTTACGCCAAATACCATGTACATGCCGTAACAGCTTGTCATGCACTCCAGTCATGCGCTGGGCTCCGGGTCTGAAATAGGGTATCAAATTTTTGACCAGGTGTGAAATAGGGTAGGGAAAATCACAGATTTTGGTCTGAAATAGGGTAAGGGTTTCAGGAAGCATTCCGCACACCCCCACCCTCCCCCCTCTGGGATTGTTTGTTATATTCTGTGCCCAAATAGGGGGTCATTGTGCCAGGCGTTCCTTGCCGTGGAAACTGGGACTAAGAATCGTTGCATGATCAAAGCTAGCATGTTTGATAGGGTGCGATAAAAAATCAGAAATTGTGGGATATTTTCAGGGTGGATTGTGCGATAAGAAAGGACTATTATGCGAAAAATTATGCGATTTTTTAGGGCTAATTTACATTGTTTTACCAGGTTTCAAAGGAGAAAAACCACTTTAATGTTGTTTAACCAGCAATTGGAATGTAAAGGAGTAATGAAACATCTATTTTAAAACAAGATAGTTAAATTTGTCCGATTATTTTGACTCAAAAAAGAAAAAGGACATTTGCTTAATATTACATGACGCCATTAAACTGCTGACCACACTGCTTGTTTCTGAAAAAAAATGGCTGCCCAGACTCGGCGATCGAAGGTTTCAGATGTCTTGCAAGGCTTTCTTTAGTGGTAAATCACCTTAAATAACATTAAGATTGGGAAAATGTTTAATTAAATTTAGAATTCATTGTTTACTTTCCTTGAAGTTACCATTTTTTTATGAATTATGCGATTTTCCTCAAATTGTGCGATCGGATGGGAGTTGAGGTCAATTGTGTGAAATCACACCATCGCATAATATCAGATGGCCTGTAGGAAAGATTAAACTTAGGGCTTTTCTGAAATGTGGCGATCCACAAATTCTATCGCTTGAAAGGGTTGATTACTTTGGAACAAGTAAACACTACTGACTGGTCAAAAAAATAAGGATCTTAATTAGCAAAATTGCGATGGTCAGGTATTGTAAACTTTCATTGTATGCAAATGAGTCTTGTGATGAGCATGCAATTTATTTTCGGCGATGCTTGAAATGACATGCCCTGTAAATCACTTTTTTGATATCTGGCAACATTTGATGTAATTTCTCTGGAATTGAGGCCCTTGAATTTTCATGTATTTATACACGCGTATAGCCTGCCTGTATTTCTGGTCGTCGCTAACATGCATACTAAATCAATTCAGAAACAGATAAAAAGCATCGACATCGATAAAGCAGGAAGTAAAAAACCTTTAGCGAGTAAAGCATGTTTCTTGTAGAATTAATTGCCTCCTCATTTCTCGATCTAATCTCTAAGCAGGTGAGACTGAATTCTGCTGTAAGTGTGTTCTTGTTGGTACTTAATTTGATGGGTCTTAAATTTTGCATTTTTCGCGATTGTAAAAAAATCGCGAAAATGAAGCCTCGCAAAATTTAAGCACACAAAATTAAAACCTCATATAGAACATTAAAAGCACAAAAAAAAGTATTAACTTGTAACAGCAGCAACATACATGTATACAGGACATGTATCAACAATATAGCTTGTTCACTAGTTTTATTGGTGAGCTCTGTTTTGTGTCTTCAGTCAGAAGTGAAACACAGTCGACTCCCGATGATTCTAACCTTCAAGGGAAAAAGAAAAAAGTTCGAGTTATCGGGTGCAAGGGTAAAATTATATAGAAAATGATCTGAAGGGAAATGAAAATTGGTTCAAGTTAGCGGGAGGTTTGAGTTATAGAGGGTTTGAGTTACTGCGAGTGGACTGTAACGTTAATTTATAAAGCTTTCACACATTTCTTTTCCAGTTTTACTAGAAATTTGAACACTTTCAGACTTTTTTAATGAGTAAAATGAAGTTGAGAATGCTTAAATCGTGAAATTTAATACCTTTTTTCATATTTCCTTGTGGAAATCATGAAAAATACTCTCTTGTGAAAACCACAAAATTAATAAGTACCCGCAAAATTAAGTACCAATAAAGTAAATCACACATTGTGAACTTTTTCATTTTGCAGGTAAAAATTCAAGGTCAAAATCAGGAAATGTTGTATGCAGCCTGCCAACAGTTTCTAGGCAAATCACAGGAGGAAGTGCGTTCTGTTGCCTTGGAAACACTGGTGAGGTTCTAGTTAATTTCTATCACCTATTGAAGTTTAGATCAGATAAAATGTTACTAGTTTGTTAGCAACCCTTTATTGGGCTTCTTGACTATATACAGATTTTTGTACAATACACCTTCAACCTATCCCATAATGCTCTTTAAATTTATCGCTTCTCAGAGTAAAATTTTTGAGAGCACAATACCTAACAAAGGACTGGAATACAGCTAGTGCTCAGGGGATGAACTGAACCCAGGTCTGTGGGTTAGAAGTCTGCATTCTAAGTTGCACCTGTATCAACTGGGCTGTCTTGTTATGACTTACAGGATAATTTACAGTATACAGTATAGTTACAGTATACTTACCTTAACCTTTTTTTGACTCTGCAATTAATGTTAATGTTTACTGTTTTATAGGAGGGCCATCAGAGAGCCATCATGGGCACAATGACTGTTGAGGTAAATAGAAAGAATGCTCAGCACTAGTAACTGTTGCATCTTGTTTGTAATTTTTTTAAAGTTTTGTCATGACCAATGGGTTAAATTTGCAATTAAAACAGGAAATCTACAAAGATCGTAAGAAGTTCTCCAAGAGTGTATTTGAGGTAAAGTAATGAATGCTCATGAATTTTTCTGTCATAGTCTTAAACTAGTTTCTAGAGTAATTTTAATGATTGTGTATTTATATTTTTTACACTTCTTGCTTTGTGTTCCTGTTATTTTGTTAACATTTTTAACTTTTTCACTTTATCTTGGTATGACTGTTACTTAATACCATACCAATCAAGGAAGTATCAAGTTGTATTCAGTGTTCTCCTTATCAGGCAATAACCGGTAAAATTTACTGCCTGAAGCAACACTTCTTACCACCTGCAATGGCCTGAAGGTTTACTTAAATAAAGAAGTACTTTTAAAAAATACACACGTTGTGATTCGATCCGATTCTCACATGCCATAAGGAAATGGATGAATATATGGAAAAGTACAGTGGAACCCCGTTAATAGGTCACCAATGGGTCAAACAAAATTAGCCGTATTAACAGGGTGGCCATATATAACTGGGGCAAGGTCAAATTTTATGACATATGGGCTGTAACAACAAATACACCATATATCGCATTCACACTTCTTAAACAACTGTTCTTTTTAACAAACAACCAGAATGTAGATATCGTGTACAGCAATTGCTAAAGCTACTTGAAACTTTCCTTTAGTACATAAAACTCTTTTAAAAATCGGCTATTAAACCGCCACAATAGTACAAATGCATTTTGAAGGGTACTGTAGTCCAAAAAGCAATACAAGATCAGGCTCAAGCATTTTAATTTTCTAAATTTCGAATGATTGGTGGTATTAACAGGGTAAAAGTACAAAAGATTCTACTATTTGGGATTTTAATATGTGGCCATTGGGGCATTAATCGGTGACCATATTAACAAGGGCTTTTTATAATAAAATGAATGGCCGTTTTATCATATTAGCGAGGTGGCCGTATGGCAGGGTTTCACTGTACTGAAGTATACACAGCTTTTCTTTTTATGGGCCACACATTTTGGAAAGAGAACATTGAAGACAGGAAAAAAATTGTTGAAATCAATCATTTTAAATTGTTGTGAATGGGTAACAATGACCGATTTGTGGAAAATAGGTCTTAAAATGAGGGAATGACGTTTCGGAGAACTTAGCTCCTAAATTTCCCAGCAAGGGTGGGACCATGTTCTGCACTCCAATGCTCCCTTGCCCCTAGGAAAGCGCACCTCTGGTGCATATTTTTTGCCTTACAGGCTATGAATGGTCCCTTACCTGCTGAGCTAAATTTCAGGGAGAACGCTGTGTATACATGAGATTCACTGACGTTATACTTTACAAGCACTATTGTCTGTTGAACCTTTCATTTCAGGTTTTGAGGGTTGATTAATTTATTACTATATTATTATTTATTATTATATTTGTTGTTTACAAACATTTGTCAGTACTTGTACCTTAGGGAAAAAATGAACAATCATTCTTGTCAGTCTTCGTTCTTGTTAGCATTATTTTTTACTACATGCGAATGATATATACCTTACTAAGCAACTATGTTTTGAATTTACTTTTTTGAAGGTGGCATCATCTGACTTGGTTAACATGGGAGTCAGTGTTGTAAGCTACACAATAAAGGATATCAGAGATGATGAGGTACTAACATGTGAAAAGATCAATTAATTTCAAATCACCTATACCACCACTATCATCATCATCATTGTTGTCATTGTCATCATCATTTTTACTGTTTACTTTATACCTGGTTCAATTTTAAATTGTGGATGTTCCTATGACATGGGCAGTTTATTGTAATGTAGTGTGTACAGTGTTTAAAAGAAAGAGAAATAAAAATGGACCTAAGCTATAAACCCATGGAACCACTTTTTACTTGCTTGAAGGGCACAACAAAAAGTGCTGTTTGATGTCCTGGGGTTAGTGGAGCAACCCATTTGAGTATCTTTTAATTGCCAGTTGCCTGATGGGCAAACAATATTTGTGGGAAAGAGTGAAAATGTTATTGAAAAGGGGGATTGGTGGACCAGCTGTGCAACTCCTCTGTGCTAGTAAACTTCAGCAACAGCTTGCCCAAACGGCAAGCAGACTGTTTCTTTAATGTTCACATCACCCTGGCCTGTTATTTTTAGCTTCTTAGTGGTACTTGTGTATATATGTCTAGCATGTGTTTGGCTCCTTTTTTCAGGGCTATTTGCTTGCTCTTGGCATGGCCAGGACGGCACAGGTCAAAAGAGATGCCAGGATTGGTGAAGCAGAGGCTAAGAGAGATTCTGGAATAAAGGTAAAAGTTTATCATCAATATGGTGCACATGAACACATCTGTGGCTCAGATTTTTATATTGTACAGTATAATAATAATTATACTGTGCAATATAAAATTATGCTGAGGTTGAATTTTTGTCTTGGTTTAGATTGATTTTTATTCTAAATTGTTCATTTTTGTGTACCAGTGATGTTGTAATTGAAAATTTGACTTGTACAACATGTACATGCCCCTCCATTTCTCTTAGCAATATTTCAAGGGCTCTCCATTAATTTTAAAGCTCAAATAATTATTTGTAATTTTATTACCAGTGTATGTAGTAATTTTGAGTATATATGTTGTGGTTCAATTTTATCCTTGGTTTAAATTTCATTTCCCTTTGTTTTTGGGTATGGTAATGTATGATAATGAGTTTAAAACAAAGGGAAATGAAATTTAAACCAAGGATAAAATTGAACCACAACATATACATGTTTACTTGATGAAATCTGAATTATTTTATGCCATGTTAGGAAGCATTAGCTGAAGAAGCTCGCATGAAAGCAAAGTTTGAGAATGACACACTGATTGCCAAAGCCAAGAGAGACTATGAGTTAAAGAAGGCTGCATATGACATTGAAGTTCAGACCAAGGTACTATTCAAAAGTTTTCACAGTTAGCCTGTGAAAACAGCTCTCTCTCCCTCATTCCTCGCCACTAGGAACGTTTCACCAAGAGAGACATCTGCACCTCAGCAACAGAAATTCCATGCTGATGATGTAAAATCTGTCTGGTATCTGTTCAGGAGCTCTGATTGGTTGATGTATTAGTGATATTGTTTTAGCCATTGTTTACAAACGACAGACAAAAGACAAATGGTCACAGAGGTCAAATGTTAATGCGATGAATCTACTACAAAATTGTCAATAATCGTGGAATATATTCTTCTTTAGAAGAAGTATTTGAGTTTTGTTGAAGCTTGTGTGCAGAAGAATGTTAAACTTTACCCTATTAGACCAGGAGAAACATAAAATCGAACAAATTTACAGTTGGAACCCCATGACTACCAGATATATTATGTAAACATTATTTACCTCATCAGTAGGGAATTTCTGTCTGTGAGGTGTAAAGATATCCCTCCTGTCAAAAGGTCCTAGCGGCAAGGAGCAAGGAGGGAAGGCTGTTTTTGCAGGCTAGTTCAAAGGCAATATAATCTATCTTTTACAGTGTACTTAAAGGAGGCAGTTTGGCCGAGTGGTTCAGCGTGTAGGACTCACAATCCAGCAGTCCCGGGATTCCAGTCCTGCTCTGGCCACTTGCTGGATTTGTTGCTGGTCATCCCAAGTTCAAATCCTTGGCCATGCTTGTAAATAGCCAGCTGGTTGCCTCCTGTCAGTTGGGGTTTTTAATCCTGTTGCATTATATTTAATAATTTGTTTCTAAGTATTTGAGTGGAGTGCCTGTAAACTAGCTGGATAAGCTAAGTGCACATTCCACTTTAAACAAGCCTTAAACCTTTTTTTTTAACTTTTATAATATAAAAATAATATATAATTATTATGTCTTTTTCATTTACTTATGTAACTTAATAATCCTTTGGTCTGTTTGATATAATAGAAAGCCCAGTCAGAACTGGCTTATGATCTTCAGGCCTCTATAACAAAACAGAAGATTAAGGAAGAAGAGATGCAGATCAAAGTTGTGGAAAGAGCACAGCAGATTAATGTTCAAGAGCAGGTAATACCTTGTTGTTGTGGTGGTTCTTGTCATTGTACAAGAAGCTGTGATTTTTGTCATTAACAAGTAATTTCTTTGTTAATGTTAAGTTCCAAAGTGCATATTAAGGAAGTGTTATTGGCAATATCAGGAAAATTAAGTAGTAAACAGTCATGACATGCCCTCTGAAACTCAGCTTCATGCTTGCAAGACCAGACATGGTGCTTTTACTGTAAAGGTACACGTGTAACTAACTACTTGTAGCCATAAAAATTATCATGGACACATTGCCAAGGCTATCAATAAGGGCTGGTAGTGGGCCGAAACCGACGGCTAGTTAGCCTTCCTTAGCCGGCAACTTTCATCTCCTTCTATGAATAAAGTTGTAAACCATTCGTTCCCCAGTTTTGAATGACATCAAACACATACATGTATTTAAACA
Organism: Porites divaricata; assembly: GCA_038088405.1. Taxonomy (NCBI): domain Eukaryota; kingdom Metazoa; phylum Cnidaria; class Anthozoa; order Scleractinia; family Poritidae; genus Porites; species Porites divaricata. The sequence goes on from JBBMOI010000003.1 coordinate 16,456,001, forward strand.
GGTTTAGAACTGGGAAACATTTTAACCATGCAATGTCAGGGAATGCCTGGGGTATTTTGACGACATTGTTCCCAGTCTTGCGTGCCTTCTGACAAAACAACATGGCATCCATGGTGGAAAATACCTCTTGAATTCCCATGGAAATGCCATTTCTGAGACCCTAAATTTCAAAATATCCCTAGATTCCTCAGCCGTTAAGAACTTGTGTCTTTAAATTGGTTCGAGTTCTGCCTACTATTCATTATCAGCCTGCTACTTAAAAACTTTTTGACAGCCCTTCGTTGCAAAGCAGGCAGCTAAACCTGTCCAAAGAGAGTATGGATTTTAGAGAAGTCATTCTGTACTTGTAGTTACCTTTGTTTTTTGTGTCAATATTGAAGGAAATTGCTCGTAAAGATCGTGAATTGGAAGCAACCATTAAACGACCAGCTGAAGCTGAAAAGTATAAAGTGGAAAAACTTGCTGAGGCGAACAGGTATGCAGTTAATGAAAGATGCTGTTCTTTGCCAGTCCCACAGTTTTTCACATTTGTTTATAAACTGGTATTGTAGTGTATGGGTATCATGCAATGTTATTTGCTAAGATAGGCCCTTTTATCATGCTGAACATTCTTGAACAGATTATTGGTCTCAATTCAGTTCAGCTAGTTAAATTGAGCTAGATAAGTGTTGGGCAGCTGTGTATCCCTGCTTTAGAGCTAAGCTGTCAGTAATTAACCCACAGAATCTGAAATCGATTTACTTGTCTTTCCTTTTTAAGGAATCGTGTGATACTTGAAGCTGAGGCTGAAGCTGAAGCCATAAAGGTTAGTAGAGCTTAAATTAGTAATATTGTTGAGAAAGATACAAGAAATATCAAGCATGCAATGAGTGTGGGACATGATTCAACCCATTGACACCCAAGGTATACCTGCCAATATTTTTTTAAGTCCAGGGTATGAGATATTTTCTTGTAAGTGTCCCAGGATTCTTCATAGAAGACCTGATAATATCCAGAGAATAAAGACATCTAAAAAAATGTACTCAAGTTTCTAAAATAATGCATTCCAGAGTGCAAAAGAGCTCTCAAGAAAATGATCATGCCTTGACATCCAAAGGCGGAGATTTTGGAGAGAGTACAATCATTCAGAGTGTGTTCTTTTCTTGTGTCAAGTATATTTTTCTTTATGTATTTTTCAAAAAATGTGCCAGTTAATGTTGAACATTATAGCCAAATTGTTGTGCCTGGCAGGAAAAATTGGCCAGTAAACTTAATCTTGCATACGGCATGGCTGTGGCTAAGATTTCAAGTTGCCAGAAAAAAATGGTAGGCAGGGAATAAGAACAGTTAGAGATTTCTTAGTTCAATTTCCCTTTGTTTCCTCTGAAAGTAGCCAGGGTTCATGCTCACAGCAGCCAGGGAATCGATGGCCCCAAGTCCTCAGTGACAGCCTTAAATAAATATCAAAGTTTTCAATCAGCCAAGCATGAGAATTGACAGGCACACCAAAGGTACTTGTACCGTTTGGACATTTTTACGGTACCATTGATCTGATCTAATGGCGAGAATTGGGCCATTTCCCATTTTCATGTGTTGCCACAAATCCTGCTTGCTGCTAGCATCAACATTGTGTGGACAGCATTTTGATACTGAATGGCAGTGATTTCCATTTCTGTTAACAGGTAAAAGGAGAAGCTGAAGCATTTGCCATAGAAGCCAAGGCTACAGCAGAGGCTGAGCAGATGGCAAAGAAGGCTGATGCATGGAAAGAGTACAGAGAAGCTGCTGTTGTGGACATGGTGTTGGAGACCATGCCAAAGGTATATTATTATACCGGTTTTTTTTCGACACAAGCCTGTTTATGTTTGTCATTAATACATGTACATCTGTACTTGGTAGTCACAGACTTACACCTCGTGTCCATGTGTGAAACAATAATATTTTAAAAAGTGTAGGTCTGAAAGAACACTAGGGACTGAAACTTAACTCCTGTTCCTGTTGTAGGTAAAATCGATTTCAGGTTAAATCAGTATTCAACTTAGTTTGATTCAGAATTCCCTTTGTTTCCTAGCCCTAATTACTCATAGGAGACAAAGGCAATTCTGGTTTGACTTGAGAACAGATTTTACCTACAACATGTACAAGTTTAACCCTTTAAACCCATACATCAAAATTTGCATTCTCATTTGTTGCCCCTATTCATTTCCAGCAGAAGTAGTTGGGAGAAGTTGATAAAATATCAAGCAAATTCATCTTGCGTGGTCTTGTCTGTAATTCTCATGACCACTCTGTTTTACAAAGCATTGATATTACAAGGAGAAATTTGATGCTGATCATTCTTGAGGCTTAAAGGGTTAATATGCCAGTAGTTCCTCCCATCTCATTGTGATTGTAATTTCACAGATTGCAGCTGAAGTAGCAGCTCCTATTGCTCAGTGTAAGAAGATTGTAATGGTGTCCAATGGCAAGTGCGAGGTTGGTGCCAGTAAGATCACTTCAGAAATTCTGGAAATTGTGGCCAACCTGCCCAAATCAGTTGAAGCTTTGACCGGAATTGATATCAGCAAGGTGAGTGACATGAAGAGTGAAACCCTTTTCTGATTGAATTATGTCGACGTGAACTGCACTTCTGATGTTTGCATTTTTGGATGAAATTCTGTTGTAAAACCTGCTAAGAATTTTTCAAAGCATGAACTAGTTTTGACGTTGTTTACTCTCTCTTGAATAGACCTTAGTCATTATACCCACTATCTTTGTATGCGCTTATAGACTGATGTGGTTTCTCAGGGGGAAAGCAAATGATAAAATAATTCTGCCGATACAAGAAATCATGGTCAAGTTCGTTTATTGTAGACAACAGATAATGAAAACCTTTTTATCTAAAAGAGGATAATGGCACGTTATGGGTGTAAGTGAGATTGATTGCATTGACAAATTTTATCCGTTGTTGCCCCTGAAATACCTCGTGACATTTCCTTTATCACGAAGAATGAAATAAATTTATGTTTTTGACTTTTGTTTTCTGTTTTTTTTTTTGTAGGCAATGAGGCTGTCAAACCGTGTGTAACCTTCATGGCCTAGAAGAATTGTCAATAATTTCTTACAAGAAAATAACATTTTCCTCTCAATGGATTTTATAACCCGTTGCACATGCTCTATGTAATAGGCAAGAGTTACACGATAGTATCATTTTACTATAGCAGGACAGAATGTCATTCATGACAATTTCCTTTCCTAAATCACATGTAGTAATCCTGCTGGATTTTAAACAGCGATATAATATGCACAAGAAAACAGAGTTGTGAAGCATTCTGGTAGCTGCTGTAGTAAACTGACACCGTCATAAAAAATTATGTTGCATGCATGGATGTTAAATTCTGGTATAACCATTTTGTTTTATGTACTAAGTGAGTCTTTTGTAGAAGTACAATAACATGATACGTTTTTACATCAAATGGAAAGGCCCAGTTTCCATTTGATGCAAAAACGTATCATGTTGTCTTATGTGCTGCTGGTTAAAAAACTAAGTGTTTAATATGTTAAGTTAAGTGTCGTGGCAATTTGCAAATTAAAATACTGTACTGAAACCTATTAAGCAATTACCACGTGCAGTCGTTTGTAGTAGTTAGACTGTACAGACTAAACAGCACTGTGGAATCATTTCCTTTAAGCCCAGAGACTGGGCAGAGTTGGATGCTCAAACGGAATTTCCGGCAAAAGCGATGTTGTGGATGGTGGCATCTGAAAGGAACACCACCCTCAGCATATACTTGGTACACCACAATCACTAACCAAGGTCGCCATGTACTGTCACCTGTGTGGTAGCTGTTCATGGTGTTGGAAGAGGGGAGATAAGTCAAGCGAGAATGCAAAGGACAGGCAATTCACCACTTTAGAAGGAAACTAAGCCGAGTTAAAATTGCAAAGAATTCTGGGACTGTTACGAGGGACAGGGAAAAAATTGGCCAATAGCTGACCGGCCCGCCCCCAGTAGCAACCCCAGAAACAATATCACCAAACACATTTCATCTCCATTTCTCTTCTCGTTTCTAAAGTGGCCAATGTGCCGCTCTGAAGGAATTAATTAAATCTTACGTAACGAACTCGGCATGTTAGTAGCGAACATGTAGCGAACTCGAACGTAGCGAACTAGACAAGTAGCGAAACCGGCTGTTACCAACTTTCTTACTGTAGTTTTGTCCAATGCTGATTTTGACTGTTTGACACTTCCGTCACTACATTGCGGTGAGATGTGAGAAGTTTAAACCGTTGTTCTCAAAATGTTAAAGTTATTTGACCAACTCTCCAATAAATCTTGTCCCCAAAGTCTTCATTGCCCTTGTCTAGCGGTACGGGCACTAGTGATCGTTTTAGTTAACCAAAACGATCGCAGTCTCTGAGAACAAGATTGCCTGCTCTCGAAACCTCTTTTGTACTTGCACAAGCGTGTAACTAATTTTCTTTTTTATTTCTTAGTAAGTAATTTCTTTTCATTTTTAGTCAAACGGAATCTTGTGTAGTTGTCAGCAAAAAGCATTGTCGAATGTGCTGGTCACGACTAATCGAACTCTTATCGAACTTGAACACGTGAACACGGCTATGGCAGACTATGATAGTCTCAATTGTTACATTTCATTGCCCTACTTTGCAACATACACGTTTGAAAGAGCTCTCACTTTGTTAGTAATTAGCTGCATTCACTTTAGTAGACGTCGTTGTTGTTAAACTTTACCACTAATATTATTTTATAGTGGTAAGAAATGTCAACGCCGGGCAATGTCAAACTTAAATGTCAAGATAATCTATTACAGCGGTATAATTATTATTAGTGCTGGTGCTAGCCGCTTTGAGATATCATTGTAAAACTATAAATACCAATAAAGTACTTAGAAAAATAGTCGTTTGTTTGTTGAAACAGTCAATTAGTTTCAAAGCGTTATTGAGTCATTATAGTTTTACTTTTAAAAAATGGGCTGGTAATTGACCTATGGGGAAATTTATTCCATTGATATGATAAGCGCGCGTTACCGATAGTATTTTTTGAATCAAAACTGGCGAAAATTTACTTGGACAGGATTGGTGCGTGATAAAACACAGGAAATAAGTCTTGACTCTCTTTTTTTTTAGCGCATCCAGACTGAAGTGAAATGACCCCAAGCTCTTGGGATGTGGGGACACGAATGGCCAACTCGGTCCATGAGTCGAATGAAGCTGAATTATTTGAAAACGCTTTTTTAATGCACACAGACCGGAGGTCAATTTCTGATAGAGCAAAGATAAGAAACTGCGGGCAGCCACGGTAAAAGACCACATAACCTCCCAGTGAAAGAAAAGCGGCAAGAAAACATTTGCTCAATCCGCACCACGAATTCTACAAAGCGGACTTAGGGAAAAAAATAGGAGTGAGCGACATATCAGCAAGGGGTAAATTCCTTATAGGCAATTACCAAATCCCCGTGTTTATCCAAGGCTATAAAAAACGTTTTGTGGAAAGCTCACAGTATTTTAAATTTTACTTCACAGCCAGTGAATTAGAATAGAAAATACTCTCAATTCACTTTGTTTTAAATCACTAGTCAACAAAAAAGTGGTCCTGTGGGGGGGGGGGGGGGGGGGGGGGGGGGGGGATCCGTCACACCCTCACTCCCTTGGGGGCTGAGTTCTTGAGTGATGACCACAAAGTGGGTAGGTGACAGTAACATCGTTTCAAAACCCCGAAACGAATAGATTTGCACGTCAATCGTAGCGAAGTCTTTATTTTAACGGATCTTCTTGGATTCTTTAATTTGTAATGCTTCCAGGATTTGACTCGACTTTGAAGCCAAGCACGAAGTTCTGTATCACCTTCGAGACTTTCCTTTTAATTTAACATGTTTTCCTCTGTTTTTCACTCCTTTCTTGGTTGCTTTGAATGTCACAGATTTCTTTACTTTTTTGTCTTGTTGGCATTTTCGATGTTTTGTTTCTTTGGAAGATTTCTCCGCTGTTTCTCCTTTATCGTCTGGGTGCCTTTTCTTCTTTCCCGGTTGCGACGTTTCCCGCTTGGAATTCCTTCTTTTGCGGGTTTTTGGAAAGAGTTCTAAAGAGAAAAATAAACAAGAAACCAATCAACTGGCTGTAAACATAACCACGGGTTCTTGAAATAACACCTCTCTTCACAAAAATATTACACAAGTAAAACAAAAACTGAGATGGCCCTATAAATTATATCCATAAACATTTCCACGACGATGCGCAAGATGTCACATTTACGACGGTTTCAATCTACAACCAACTGGATTCGTGACACTTTTCATTTCTTGTTCACATTTTAAAATTGAATCCCTTATTTTTGCACAAGAAAATAATCTGAATGTTTGGCTAGTTGCAGTTCAAAGGTGCAGAAGTTGAATTTTTCTCCGGCGTATTTGCACCTACTATAACTTACCAGGGTCGGGTTCTGCACCAACTTCTTGTCTGTACCAATCAGCATCGTCACTGTCCATGACGTCATCCGCAGTCATGGCTACATCACCTGTTGATAAAAGTTCGATACTCATCTTAAAGCCGCAACAAAGATAACTTGTTATTCCCAGACATTTTTTGCCTTTGGCGGCTACATAAATTGACAAATCAACACGACGACCGTGAAATGGCCTAACGTCGTTGCAACCTTCTTAGTTGTGCCTGCAAGACTGGACTGAACGAGAAGCTTAAGGAAATAAACTTGAGATATGACTGGCGTTAAAGAGATGAGAGCGGATGCTACAATACACAAACCTTCTGCATCAGCTTCTTCGTCTTGTTTCTCTAACTTCTGCTTCTTCATTTGACCTTCAATGCTTCGCGCCCTAGAGTCAAACAAACAAGAACTTTAATTTTTCAATGATAAACTGACCTAAATCAAACAAGTTAGCGGTGGAAAACATTACCTCTAAAGCGATGAAATGCAGACTTTTCAAGGGATATAACCTCCGCGGTCATACCCTGATTCCGCTCCTGCCCACTTACCCCTACCCCTATCCCCTTACGCCGCCTATTTACTTTGACTGGGTTACAGAATTTTGAAAGGGAAGGGAAAGGGCCAAATAAGGGGTGCAAGAACGTGACGCGCTCATTGCATTCTCGCGTGTCTCCCACGCAAGCTCTTTTTTTTACCAGAATCACTGTCCCAGTCCTCTGCCTCACACTGTATTGTGACTTTTCAAAGCGACCTACTTGTTGAGCGCCTTCTCTTTTTCTTTTTTCTTGACATTTTCCTGCTGCTGTTTCTTTCTTCGCTCTTTCAACTTCCTTTGAACAAAATGAAAATCCAGAGCATAAGTGAGCGACTCTTAAAAACACACGTTTAAAGAAAACAAAACGCCAAGTAACAATTGCTTAGTTAGTAGGACGCAGATCGAGGAAAATGAAAGTGTGACATGGGCATGGTGGATTCACCGAACTCAAGGGTCAAATGTCAAAAAAAGTACAGCGAGACTGAGGTGTGGTTGATAAAAGGTTTGAAGAAACTTCGCTGTTGCCTGTAAAACGCCTGTTCCGCATGCGGCATATGAATGTTATATTACTTACAATAAAAATGACGATAATTTTGATGGAATCATACCTTTTTTCCTCTTTTTGTCTTTTCAATTCTCGGATTTCTTCTGCTGTCTTTTTTACTAGTGACACAAAAAGAAATTAAGGAAACTATTAATAATGAATGAAGCACTAATATCTGGGATGCCATGAACAGTACAACCATGAAACAGTTCAGGTTACGTTACGCAACGACTTCTCTCGATCCATTAAGATAAAAAAAAAAAGCATTGAGTGTCATTGTATTTAGCATAATAGAAGTAATTGAGGACACTACTTTTATGTCTCCCACTACATACGGGACAACCGTTTTACATAGTCATCCGAGCCATGCGAGGATCTGGCAGTTTGTAGGGAAAGGCAGTACACCTTCATTTCTCAGTTATTTTAATTAACACCGAGTATTGTTCTGGCCTCGGGAATTGATCCCACGACCTCCTGCTCTGCAGTCAAGCGCTCTACCGCCTGAGCTAATCCTGCCGTGACGGCAAATTAATTTCAGAAAAAAGGTTAATCCTCACCAAACTCATGAAAAAGAACTTCTCCGGAACACATTCCTTCCTGGATCTTAATTAGTTGAAGGCACAACCGAGGTCCAAGCTGGAAACAATAAAATGTTCGATGAATGTATAGTATGTCATAACGGCGTCATTGGGACATAGCAAAAAACAAAAACAAAAAAATAGGACAGCCATTGACCCTCCAGCAAGTGTATATACTTTTTGATCAAGAAGAGAGATAAAATAGGTCTTCTGATAAGCTACCTGAAGGTCATTTACTACCTTCACGTGTGACACGGGAAATTTTATTTTTAACACATAAATTGAAAAATTAATGTTGAGCACATAAGTTTTATTCCACTTAAATACACTGTATTAAAAACCTACATGATTCCAAGCAAGCTCATGTAAGTACAGTAAGATTGAGTGCAAGTAAAGATTGATGATGATGATGATGATGATGATGAAATAATAATAATGATGATGATGATGACGATGACGACAATGATGATGATGATGATGATGATGATGATGATTACCGTAAATCCTCAAACGTCTGGAATCAGTTATGTCAAAACCACCAATAATAATTCTTTAATAGGTTCGTTTTTGTCTGTATATGTGCAGTGGTGTTGAGTTGTTCTAGATCTGATGATGTCTCAAAATGTCTCTATCCACCCGCATATATATCATAAATGAATAACCTCAATGATGCAAAGTCAGAGCAGTGAGCGTTGTTAGCTTGTCTGAGAATCGGGGCCAAGTTGTCTAAAGCATACTTAGTAGTAATCCTGGATTAACTATAAACAGAACATATCAGTTGTCATGGTAACCAACAAAGAATTTGTGCCAATCGTCTTTTAAGCAACTCGCCCCTGTATGACATAGGGGTACTGGAAACAGTAGCAGTATGTGTCAGTAAAGCTGAAATGGATTGGCATATGTCAAGAGGGAAGTACCAATGCTCCCAGGTTGGCACAAAGCACTTTTAGTAGGAGAACAATAATACAGATAGGTGAATCTTTGTTCACATTGTTTGCCTCATTAACATATGCTAATCATTATCTGATGGAGCTAATGAAATAAAATCTCTGAGTATTGAAAGATCATAACACTTTTCAATTATCTCTGAAAATTTTAGCTTGATACACCATATGGCTATGGAGAAATTCTCTTTTAAATACTCAAAATTTTACAAAGAATGTATGGCTCATTATCTCTTTTGCCACTCAGCAATTTCACGGTTTTAGATGACTGACATTTCCTTCAATACTGCTTACAAAGAGATGAAAATTGCACAAATTGCTCAAGTAGAATTCAGTATGTATATAGGGCCACAGCTTCTATGAGTTAAGGTGTATGCTAGTGAGGAAAAATGTAAACAATGAGGTCAGCAAAGATTCGCATAAAGCTCCACCTCTAATTTGATCAATCAGAAACACTTACATCTGTATGCATACCTCTGTAAGTCTGATTGCACTCTGCTGAGCCTTGACATTGCCTCGTCCTGGCACATCCTGTGGTAATGTTACTCTAGAGTCTGCAGGCTCTTCACCCTCACTCTCTGAACCATAACCACACCCTCCTCTGAAACACAAACATCACAGCATACCCAATAGCATCTATAAGTCATTTAAAATTTTAACTCAAGAATAAAATAAACATTCAGGCTCTGAACTACATGTAAGTTTGGCATACATTGTAGAGCCAGATGGAGAAAGTAAACAAAAAATTAAAAAATCTAGAAATTGGCTTCTTGTCATTTTTAACAGCAAAGGCTTTACCCTGAAGGAAGGGTGGGGCCGAGGGGTACTTGAGGAACTTTTGGGTGGGATGTCCTGCTGGGAGCCTATATGAGATCTAGTGTGGCTTCATTTTCAGGGCTGTCATTAAGAGGCGGGGGCAAGGGATTTCCCTTGGCTACTATGAACATGTTCCCTGGCTACTTTCAACAGGAAATAGAAAAGAAATAGAACCAAAAGGAATCCCTAGCTGTTTTATTCCCAGGCTACTTGTTGTATTATTTACCTGGCAACTTGAAATCTTAGTGACATCCCAGATTTTGCTATCCTATACTTGACTAAGCTTCCAAAATCCCTCCCTACCAGTTTTCCTAATCTACAATCACCAACAAAAATGGGTTAAGACACTTTCCTCTAAAGGGCTTTTTGACATTTTCCTGAAGTCAAAAGGGGAAAAAATAGATTTTCCTCCCCCCAATCCCCTCTATGCAATATTGTGCTGCTGTTTGAGCTACCTTTAGAAAACAACAAACACTCCAACTTTGAATGGAGGGGACAGGGGAGGAGTGTGGATTCTTTTGTTCTCTGAAGTTATCCTATTTGAAGACAATGTCTCTACAATTTTGGCAGCAATATTGTGGACAAAAATCTTCAACCAAATGATCAGTCTCCTGGAAAATGATATCCTATTCTAGACTCAAACTCTCTGCTTTCTATACCCTATCCCAGACTTAACTGCTTCAAAACCATATCCTTCACAGTAGCACATACCTATTTAGTGCATATATGGCAGTAGCCCTTCAAATAACTAAAAAATAAAACATATAACTGTTACCTTAGTACATAATCACTGATATCACTCAGCTGAGACATGTTGGGGAGCTTTGTCTGGATCAGTTTTTTTACTCCACGACTTATTCCAATGGGAGCAGCTTGGATGTTACTGTAAGCAAGGTAAATAGGAGACAATACTGTTACTGTGCATATATATACTAAACAGAACATTGGATAACCAAAAAAAAAGCTTATATAAAGTCTGGGAGCAAGGCTAGCACAGTGGTGAGAGCACTCGTCTCCCACCAACGTGGCCGGGGTTGGAATCCCGCATCAACGCCATATGTGGGTTGAGTTTGTTGTTGGTTCTCTTCTTTGGTCCGAGAGGTTTTTCTCCGGGCACTCCGATTTTCCTCTCTCCTCAAAAACTAACACTTCTAAATTCCAATTCGACCTGTAATGCACAGACACGTTTAAACGAGTTCATATGAGCTCCTATGTGCTTCGTGGGTAATTTTTTTAATTCAACTTAAATGCAACATTTGATGAACTGCTAGTTTCTCCTTCCTAGTTGGTGGATTTTATAGTGAAAGAAAGAATTCTGATCCACCACACCAAAAATCATGTAGGGCTTATAAACAAAATCAAGCAAAATTTATATCCTTAATAAATATGCCTGGTGATTAGCAAACAAGATTTCCAAAAGTGATATTTTATGTCATAAACCATCTTTTGAAAGATACCAGAAACTAATATCCTCATAATTTCTAGGAAAGCCATGTCTCTGAGTGTCCTTCAAACTTTTTTAAGCTAAATTTTAAATAATCAGAACAGAACTGTAATGCAAATTTTTACAAATTACTTTTATGTCAGGAGTGACTTACTAATGTCTGAAGTCAATGGTTTTTGTCTCTGAGTTATAGCTTAGTAACACACACCGTCTGATTTCCGAGAGATGTACCTTGAATAGGAAAAAATGATAATCATAGAAAAGCAGTCTGCCTTCAGTTGATTCTATTAAACACCAACTATACCCAAAAAGATATAATTTCCAAAAAGAGAAGAAGAGGAATGGAAAGTCTTAAACTTGGCATACAGATCAACAAAGATGTCTTATCGTATAGCTACAGGCTTCATCTGTGGCTAAGAGGAAGCAGATCCTGTGTTCTAAAATTTGGCTACCCAAGCGGGCAAGATAGGTGTATCTTCCCTTCTCAAGATTGGCTGCTATGTCTCCCAATGAAGTCTTTTTTTTGTCCAAGCTTTTTTAGGTCAAGATGGGCCCCTGCTGATACATGCCATGGAGGGAGATGAGAAGCAGCTGTGTATTTCACTGGCTAATTATTGTCCTAAGTTGTTTCATGTGTTTTTATGTTCACCTTGGTCAAAGCAATAGAGGAAATGGCCAATATCCAGCCCTCTTGAACTTGCTTGGTCAATAAAAATGCTCATTGCAACATTTATTTAGTACACATCAAAGAAGCACTAATTACGTTTAAATTTTTACTAATTCATGTACTACTTAGTGCTTCCTCTATTATCAAACTCATTTCTCCAGTCCCTAAGCAGTTTATTATGATGACATTAATCCAGGTACTTTTTCTTTAAAACACTTGGCATTTGGGTTGAATTTAAATCTTTTCTGATGCAGTTATTGGTGTAGCCAAAATAAATAAGCATTATTGGCACGACAACCAAAATAAATTTACCTTTTGGATATTGAGAGAAGGAAACAGATTCTGAAACATTGTGGTCATGAGTTTCATTGACAGGCTGTCAGTGGAAAAACCATTCAATACCAACTGAAAGAGATAAAAGCAATTTATTTACAATTAATTTTATTACAGATTTAGAAAATTAAAAATCAAAGAAAATTTTACACTCAAGGCAGGTCAAGCATACCTGTCCCCCTACGATTCTATAAATAATTGATTATTTGAAAATGAATCCTTTAGTAGTTCCCGTAACTGGTGTCAAATTCAAATAGGCATTTCTGCATGTGTAAGGACCGGTGAATATTTCAACGACAACTTCTCTGTATCTGCCAATGGTCAGACTGAAAATCTTTGAATGGATAAAATTGCTTTGAAGACATTTATATCAAATTCAGGGAAACTGAGCTGGTAGAAATTTCATAACTGCTTCATGTGTGAATTCACGGCTAATTATTGCGCATACAAGAATGCAGAGATGAATCTGACATCTACAGTACAACTACAAACGGATTCAACTTTCGATTAATAAATTCATTAATGGAATCTTGGGGAGGGGGGTACGCTTGACCTGGCTTGACTGTAATAATAATAATATTTATTATTAATAGATTACTTTTTTTCTAACATAAGGAATGTCTGATCTTACCAGAGGTGGTTTCTTGAACTGACTACCAAAAGTCTTAGGTTTCTTCAGCAAAGACACCACATCTTTCATCAGAGAATACTACAATAATAATAAATTTCAATACGTGTACAATGTTTTAATAGGTCATGTCTGAAAGCAGAAATATTTTTAGCCTGCAAGCAAGCTCTCCTATATATTGGTAAGCGAAGTGAGCCTCGCAAGAACGCGTGAGCGAGGGGGCCAAGGAAAGGAGAGCTTGCAACAATCTCTCATAAATTTTCATTTCCACCCTTAAACCCCGGGACTCCGCAAAACATGAAAACTGTCACCGCAAACGTGCAGCAGATTAGAAAAGTGACAACCGCCTGTCAAGGAAATTAAGACAGCCAAAGACGCGTAGAATTATTTATTTATAAATCGCTTTCACAACAGCATCAAAGCAATGTTTTTATATGTTTTTTTTCCACGGGGACATCGAACTTCAACGTGTCCGTTCGGATAAGAACTCACTAATTTGATTCTCGTTTTGTTTACTTTTGAAAAGTCATCCCTACTGCAGTGCAGAAGACTACTAGCCATCACAATCACCAACAAAAACATCATATATTTGTCCGTCTAGAACTGGAGAATAGTGTTTTCCTGCACTTGGTTCTCTTAAGTTTTACTCCAGTAGCTTCCAACTCTTTCTCTTTTCCTTCTTTACGGTCACGCTACACAGCTACACTGTCAAGTACATGTTTCTGAATTTTTCTACCCAGTAGAATTCAACCGGGCGAAGAAACCGATGTTGGAAAACAGCGCTTGAATCACTCTTCACTTTCACTCTCCCCGTTTTCAGAACCAAACAAGGTACTTGACACAAACGAATACAACTCAGTGATAAAGGGTTTTCAATTTCCTTCCACAAGAACTACAAACTCGATCCGACTTATCCTCGGCTCGCAATATTCTCTTTACGAGAATTACGTCAAACAAGCCCATCTGCTTTGAGGGCTGAAACAAGTTCTCGGTACCAATCTGATCCCCCTGAGAACCAAATTTGACACACAGATGAAGCAGGTGCCAGCTTAGCCTGTTATTTATCAACTTTGATTTCCGGAACGTCATTTTTCAGCCAATGGTATTTCCCTTCATCTGGGCAAAGTACAAATGAAAATTTGTAAGGGATGGTTGCAAGCTCTCCTTCGCCAGCCCCTTGCACGTTCTTGCGAAACTCGCTTCACTCGCCCAAATAGGAGAGCTTGCTCGCAGGCTAAAATATTTTCTGTCAAATACTTTATAAAAACTCAGAATCTGAGACACAGAATTGTAAAGAAGTTAGAAAGGAAAGAAACAAAGTCAGTACAAACAATATTAGTATATTACACCCAAAGAGCATTGAAATACAATAATAATTTAATGCAGTGCATGCGCTAGCATAAGACTATTTACTGCTGTGGGTCAAAACATGATTAAGAAAAGAGAATTTATTGCTAGCCTTGACAGTAATAAAGGTAGCCAAAGGTCTGTAAATATATACACCTTTTCTTTGCAAACTTATGAACAAAATTTTCAACCGTCCAATAGCCTCAATATAATAATATAAATTTACCTCCTGCTCAGACATTATACATTTCACAGACAAACATTAATGTAGTCTCCGGCTCAAAGAAGAAAGCACTTCTCTGGTCTGACACCGAATGTGGTAAAATTCCCATTTTTTTCATACTTCCAACATAGCTTTTACATTTATTGCAAACCAAGCAATTATGAATGTATAAAATCTTAAGTACCTGTTGAATTTTGAAAGTCAGTGTTGGTCCTCTGGGTATACGGCAGAATCTCTGCGAATGGAAATGTATATGAAAAAGATCAACCACTATGCGTAAGTCAGATGATATTGTCCCGTCACCTCACATATCCAGTATATAAATTTTAAGAAAGCTTTTGATTAAATAAAAATCAGCCTCACAGTTGACCAGCACACTTCATCCCTAAGGAGAGGTACTCCCTACTGGGAAGCTTGGTCCAAAAAGGATACCTTTTTCAGGCTTACATGAAAGGGTGGGACAAAATGTCACTTCAGTTGGTAAAAAGGCCCAAAAGGGCTAACAGATACCTTTTTGCGCTGTAAAAAAAGTCGAAAAAATATTCTGGTTTTGTGATTTATTCCTATTTAAAAGACAGTGCATTTACAGCAGTTAAAAGGGAAGCAAAGTTGTAAACTAGGTATGTGAAATGGGTACCATTTTTGTCAACAAAAGGTATACAAAAGGGCTACCTTTTGGTCAAAATTGGTTTATAAAAGGGTAAGGGGTTGGACCTCTGGGAAGAGCCTCCCTGCTGTAAGATACTTTCTTGAGTAGCCCCATCCCCCGGGACTTGAAATAACTGTGAAAATAGAAATATTAGCTAGGTATAACTCTACCATATTAGAAGTGTCTATAAACTTACCAGGTATGTGCCCATCTCAGTTTTAGATAACATGATTAAGTGTGTGACACCAAGTGGTCCAGCAACATGTACAAAATCTTTGACAACATTTTTCCTATTAACCTATACAAAGTCAAAATCAGGAAAGCTGTAAGGTTTTAAATCGATTTTGAGAGCCATCCTATGTTTTGTTAAGGAACTACCAAATAAATATGCTCACGTTCCATTATTTGCGAAGGTTCTGTTTATTGAGAGTGCTTATAGACCTCAAGTTCATTGTATAAACAGTGTATATAATAACTGTAGTTAAATTTTATTCCTGATCCAGAGTCCATTAATTCATTGGTTTAGCCAGAGACAAAGGGAAACAAAATTTCAAATAAAATTAAGCCACTACATGATATGTTAGATACCATATTATGGTTTAAACGTGTATTTTGGACAAATTATTAACGTCCTTGGTTGAGAAAAAAAATTGTCCTGACTCAGTTGGGCTATTATCCTGCCTTTAATCATATCAATGTCCCATCCTAATCTCTCTCTCTCTCTCTTCAGCTAGTTTCTGACATACAGTTACTGCCCCATAATTATAATTATAATTATATTTTAGTGTATACCTTGAGCTTAGTAGCAGTATAAGGTTCCATAACATGTCTGATATCCATCTCAAGCTGCAAGACAGATTTCCCAACCTCACCCTTGTGCATAACAAAACTGTGCGGAACTTTTTTCACATCATCTTCTGTGACTTCTTGGTGTGTCTTCCTCTTTTTCTGAAAAATCCGAACAGGAGAGGCAACAAAATTGTTTATCTCCCGAATAAGCACAAGGAAAAAAAACTTGAGTCGTTCTATTGTGTGAGGCTCATTGTGTTATTGTGTAAGGGGTAGGGATCATTGTTGTGTTCTTTGTGATGTATTAACTCGAGACATGCTATTCATGATCACTTCACTTTGTATATGGTGAGCCAGCCTAAAAATCCTTTTTACCTAACTTCTCCTGGCTATCACTCTAGATCTGTTCATCTCCGTTGTTTCTTCTTGACTCAGGAACAAACGCAAGAAAATTAACCACACGTATAACAAGTAACATTGAAATTCCAGCACGAATTGCCCTGAAGTTTAACCATGGAAGAAAATGTTTGGTTGTTCTCTGTCGAGTGCGGCTGTTCAAGCCTAACGGAACGCGGCCGTACATGTAAAGAAAATACCTATATATACCTAATCTTTCTACTTACTTCACTAAAAAACTTACCCTGCGCGTTTTTCCCATTCTGAACGTATTTTAGGGTATTTACTTCCAAGATTTCTACCTTTAATCACTTGCCACAGACTCTTTCTAAAACACGCGCGTGTACAAGACGTTCCAGGCGTTCCACTTGGCCGAAATGAATGGTATTAATAAGAGGAATGGTATCCATACTGTCACCAGTCCCTCGCGATCATAACCATCATGGCGGATTTTTCTAACAACACAGTGCAAATTGAAACCGTATCAAAAGGGGTGGCAAAGAGAAAGTATTTGCTGCTGGATGAGGATTTAGAGGACTTGAAATACCAGTTGAAAGATAATCCTGTAAATAAAAGTTATGGTAAGTGTAAATGAGAAAACAGACTGACACCTCAAACCATTTGACGGATTCATTTTCTGGATCTCTACGATTTCCCTCTTATTCCAATTACGAACCTGTCCTCTTTCAGCCGCCATGAAAATATTCAAGCTATCAGAAGTGGAATCGGCTGCTATAAGAAAATGGGGGAGTGTGGAAAGACTGGAAGCTGAACAAGAGAAGAGGAAACAGCAGTACTCCAAGTTGGAAAGAAGAAACGAAGAAGAGAAAAGACATTTCTGGGACCACGAAGAAATATTTAAACCTCTTGAGCATTTCGTGGTAAACCTAGAACTACCGGAAGAACGTGTTTCTTGCTATTTTAGAGAGAAAACTGATGACGACCTCGGTGAGTGTTTGAATTACATGTTAATAAAATGCATGGCTCAATTTGACCTGTAACCATGCAACCCCCCCCCCCCCCCCCCCGCATATCGTACCCCAAGGGATTTGCAATTTTGTTCTTTCTTGGTGGTCTATTTCCCAACCCCAGGCAAGTAGAAATAGACAATTCCCCTCCCCCGAGCTCCTGATCGACCTCCTGTACATTTTATGGGTACATCTTTTTTAAAGCAATATTGATTTCCGTACAATAGCGAAACGAGAAGTTCTCACCATTTTTTTAACATTTTCTAGAGTATATTGAGAGAAGTATATTACATGTCATAATGTAGTTAAAACATGAACAATAAATTTGAAAACAAAAAAGAAGAAAAAAGCTCTGAAGTGTCTCCTTGATACTAACACTTCATAAGAACCCTCTTGACTCAATCTCCGTTTATTTATATATATTAAAAGCCTTGTATCTGTTTTCATCTACAGTCTATTTAAGTTGCCTTATTATTAAAGCTAGGTGGAAGAAATATTTATTTCAGTCTTTTGCAAACAAAATCCATTCAAGTAATATGCATCATACGCACATTTGAATACAGACTTAGATATTGATAGGTTATTCCTCTTAAACCACTCTCCAACAAATTCCTGCATTTTCCCTTGAAAATATGTAGTCCTTGAGGTCGGCAGCCATTGTGCAAATTAAACCACACAAAAAATGACACTTACTTTCTAAAATCAAAGAGAATATTTGTGTGATTTGCCCCACCCCCTCCAGCCCCGCCTAAGGAAACATAGGCATGAACACATGTCTGTGGTTCCTTTGTTGCACTTCAGTTTAATCCTCATATCAGAAAGATTTATAGCATTTTGAATTAGCGAGGGAGGCCAAGGTTAGGCAAAGGGTGGGGCGGGGAGGAGGGGAAATGAGAGGAAAAGGAGGGTGTGAAGAAAAAGTTGATAGAGAAAGAAAGGGAACAAGGAGGGAATGTCGTGCCTATAAAAGTGAACGAGGAGCTTTTGTTTAGGGGCCCCCTTTTTAAATCAGACAATACATGGATGGCAATATTTTTCTACAAGTCAGATATCAGCAGTTAATTTTTATTTTCAAGTTTAGTACTGTGTGGTTTCAAAAATTATCCATACCTCCCCCATGGAAGGGATTTTTTCTTAGAACCCCCTGCCCCCCCACCTTGCTGGAAATTCCAGTCAAGCTTCTTACATTTACTTAAATTTTTGGGCCTTTGAGAATCCCCCACCCCCGAGGAATTACCAATCCCTTCTGTGGGGGGAGTCTGGATATTTTCTGGACCTACACAATACACAAATAATGCTAATATCATGTACCATGAGTAGTGGAAATAGGCCACTTGCACTAAGAAGTCACGTGACCAATGCTTCCTTTAAACAATGAGTTGGAATCTTGCTGATGCCAAAAATTGTTATAGCACATAAAAATCATCTTACACCCGAAATTTGAGAGGAAATGCATTTAAGGGAGATATTTTATGGCACTTTGATTTTTCAGCATAGTAGTATGGTTTGTATTGGCCGCCATGTTGGAGGGCATGTTCTTGCCCTCCAACATGGCGGCCAAAATTACTTCTTGCTTATATCTTGTTCAACGTTTCATAGTTATGCTCAAATGTGCTGTAAACGTTATCACATCATCTTTTCAATAATTTCCTTGAAGTTTAAGTGCAAAATTTGTGTTCAGAGAGAGGTAATTCATAATTTCAAAAATCACATTTTGGTCACGTGACCATTTACGAACTTATTCATTTTAAGAAAATGGTGCGGGTTTGAAAAACCAAATCACCATTATTTTGTTTAGGATATGACCCACTAATCGTTTTTCGGAGGCAAAATCATATAACTTTCATTTTCATTAAAACGAATCACATGCCTCTTATTGCAACTGGCCTATTTGGTGTTTCTCTTGATAGGGTGCTACAGTGTAATCTGTCTGACATGACAACTTTGAAGCTTTTGTTTTTACTCCCATGGTATGAAATTAAATCAGAGCACTGAAAGAGAAAAAATATGAACTTCCGGTCATTGTTTCTGACATTCAAGATATCAATGTTTTTATTGCTTACAGTGTGTAAGTTTGCTATTGTTTTGGGTTATACATTCCAAATGTGTAATGAAGAGGATGCTGTGTCACCATACCGTACCATTTGTTTAACAGTAGCTAATCCAATTTTCAGTTCTAAATGCTTTCAATCTCAAACTTCCTAGGAGACCACATACTGTTATGTTTCTTCCTAGAACCCAGTGCAAAAGATGAAAGCTTAGTCGACTGTGATGTAATCCTGTGTTTTTGTGACTGCCTTCATAATGTTCCTCCTGACTGTAGGTATACTAGCTGAACAACATTGAAATCATTGGGCACAATTATTGTGCCCAATAATAATAAATATTAGTATTAGTAGTAATAAATTAATTATTATATATATACCAACTTGTAAAAACTAATGACACAGTAAGACAAATTAATGCAGTGTCTATGATTTTGATAGGAATATATGGTTTTCCACAGTTTGCAAAAATTCATTAGGGGTGTAATCATTCATGAAAAGCAAGGGGATGCTGATCTGATTTTCAAAATTTTCCTAATTCCCAACAGTCACTAATATAGAAGTGATCTAGGTTTCCTGAAAGATGAAGTTTGGGAAGTGAAAGGAATTATGTTTTCAGCTTTCTCTGTCCTGCCCCTTTTGTAACCCCTTTCTAGTCCACAATGCTTTGCAAAATAATGCTCTGAACACTAAGAAAACTCATGATAATAATAATAATTATTATTAATATTATAATTTTTTTTTAAATGAACACTATAGTGATCAGCACAGAGTAATCCAAGGATCTTGTTTACTTGATTTATTTCTCCATCCAGTTTTGTCTGATCACACAGACTTCATCAGGGAGTATAACAAGATAGAGCTATGGAACTAACTTTATACCTAATGATTAAGACAAAATCACATCCCTGTAAGGGTGTGAACAGCAAAAAACACCCACAAAATATGCGTGCAGGATATGACTATAATCCTGCGATACAAAATTTGCAATGTTTAATTTTGGGGCTCACGGATTTAATGTGTGTGATCAGATGAAACCGGTTGGAGAAATAAATCAAGTAAATAGGATCCTCATGTTGCTTTGTGCTGCTCACTAGTGTTCATTTAAAAAAAAAAATTTAAAAATTAAATATATATATATATATATATTTATATATATAATCCAAAAAGTAAAATCACTCAACTCTGATGACCATAAGTCATATATATATATATATATATATTTATATACAACCGTTTTCAAAAACGTTTTCATATGGAGAGATATGTAGATATATATATACTTTTAATTTCTTGCACGTGCCTCCGTGTGCATTTTTCACTTGTCATTGTCCAACTTGTGAAAAAACTCGGTTCAACGATAAATTTTTTCTTCGTCAGGTTTTTTGTTCCAATTTGAAAAGAACATGTCGTTTGCGTTTTTTTTTTTTTAGAAAAATGCATGCGCCCTGCAATACAAATTTGCAATGACGAATTATATAGCTGATTTTGGGAATGAGAAAAACATCCCGCGAAGCAGCCGAGTTATATGGGGTCACCGAATGGTAGGCCAAATGCCATGGCATCTGTAGCAAGTGACGAAGCATTTTTATTGATGGAGTGTATTAAAAAATGCGCTGTCCAGGGGTGTGCTTTAAAGAAAAACTGTAAACTAACTTGAAAGCATTTGTGGCCGAGAGTTTATTCTGTCTTCAGTGAGACGTTGCCTTATACATGTCGTGATTTTACATGAAAAAAAGCCAGACATTAATATATATGACCAGCTCATCATGGTTATGATAAAGTCTGCTTCTATGAACGTCTTAGTTTGTTTTAACAACTGCTTTAATATTGTTGCTCCTTCCCACATATCCAATATGGACATCCACAGTCACATCTTCCTTATCGGAAAAAAAGAATCAATGGTTTCGAAAATACTTTTTTTTTCATTTTATCTGCGTTGTTTTAAAAAGGAAAATCTTTGATGTTTTTCCCTCTATTCTGTAACGACAACAATTATATGACCTATAACTGACCGAATTCCGCATTCTTTAATTTTCAAGAGAACGCAAATCAAGGGAATTGCAGACAATATTCGTGCATTATTTTTTATCGACAAATTGGAACAAAGAACCTGAAGAAAAGAAAATTTATCGTTGAACCAAGTTTTTTTCACAAGTTGGACAATAACAAGCGAAAGTGCACACGGGGGCACGTGTAAGAAAACAAAAGTCGTTTTCAAAAAAGTTTTCATATAGAGAGACATGTAAGGCAACGTCTCACTGAAGACAGAATAAACTCTCGGCCACAAATGCTTTCAAGGTCTTTTAAGTTAGTTTACAATTTTTCTTAAGCACGCCCCTGAAAAGCGCATTTTTTAATACACTCCATCTATAAAAAATTAATGCTTCGTCACCTGCTGCAGATGCCATGGCATTTGGCCTACCAATTTGGTGACGCCGTATAACTCGGCTGCTTCGCGGGATGTTTTTCTCATTCCCAAAATCAGCTATGTAATTCGCCCTTGCAAATTTGTATTGCAGGGCGCGTGCATTTTTTTTAAAAAAAAAACTCAAAACGACATGTTCTCTTAAAATTGGAACAAAAAACCCGACGAAGAAAAAATTTATCGTTGAACCGAGTTTTTTCACAAGTTGGACAATCACAAGTGAAAAATGCACACGGGCGCACGTGCAAGAAAACAAAAGTATGTATCTATATCTGTCTGGATTTGCAAAAACGTGGCTACAGAAATCTCTCTTATATGCCCTCTGATTGAGTCTCGTAGTGGATCCTCTTTTTTATTATTTTTTTTTTTCGAGGTTACTTTTTATTTGTTTAATCGGTAACGGGTTGGCCACAGTAGATAGAGTTTGATGAGTTTCTGACTGGCTATTAACCTATTACCCCCCCCCCCCCCCCCCACAAAAAAAAAATGTTTTTCATAACTTCCCATAGTTCTCTCTGTATGTCAGTTTGAAATCAGCGCGCGTATTAGACTGATCTCGGCTCGCATAGTGGGTTGTCTTAGAGTTTTTTTTTGGCTGCCTTGAGCAAAGTTTTCCGGAAGACATCATTAAGCCTTATGAAGGAACAATTCTCACGTATTGCAAAGTCTGCTGCGTCCAATATCTTCTGGTATTTCGTCTCATTTCGGGCTACACGGGTGAAAGACTGATCCCGGGCTTGAGACGGAAAGATTGGATATTGCGAGCTTTGCTGTTGGCAGTAACAAGTCTTTGGCCTCACAAAGTAGGTTCTAGGGATGAAATCTATTAGGCAAGATGGAAATTCATGCTGATTTCTGAGCAGGCCAAAGACTTAGTAAAAAATTGTGTGGAAGTGCGGGGGCCATATGTGTCCTTTTCAACCGCTGATTTACATCCGGGATCTTGAATAAATCGATTGTCAGTGAGTCGAGAAAAGTTCCATGTGACGATTTATGTGGGGAAAGCGAGAGATTTACGGCGTAATTTGACGATGTTTCGCCCGTGTTAAGTGTGGAAGTATTATGAGTGGTTTTGGGAAGTGTTTGATTGCCGCCAAAGTCATTTATTGTGTGATTTACCGAAAGTGTTGACAGACAAATCTCAGGTATGTGCGGTTGAGAATACTTTGTGTCAAGCATAAAAAGGCTTCGTGAGTCTTTAGTTTAGGTGATTTTGTCTTAGCAAGCCTATTCTGCGCTCAAAGATTGTGGATTCTTAATCTGTGTTCGGCCGACACTGAGCTGTGGCCTCTCGGTTTGACTGGCTAAAAGATTACAATTTCTGGACCTTTGAAAATGTTGTTTATTTCATCGCAAAATCCTGTTACTTCTGCGAGAAAACTTTACGGTCTATTGCCAGCAATAATGCTGTCATTGTTTAGCTTCAGCTAGTGACTTTGAACTGCTTCGTATTCCACTTAGATGTCAGATAGTTAAAATGTACTTGAAATTTCTTTAGCCACGTTTTCATAAATCCAGACAGATATATATATCTCTCCATATGAAAACGTTTCTGAAAACGGGTGTATATATATATATATTAATAATGTCCTTTTTTTATCTGAAGAGGAATTTATAGCGCTTAAGTGGGAGGAAGCAAAATTCAAATCAAATATAACTGGGTTAAGAATCCGAACTGGCTGGAGGTAAACCAGCTGGCTATTTAGGAGCTTAACCAAGGAGTTGAACTCGGGACTACCAAGGACAAATCCAGCTAGCAGTCAGGGCAGGACTTGAACTTGTTGGAGCCACCAAATTACAAGCCCGCTCTAACCGGTCTGCCACACTGCCCCCATAACATGTATTTCCCAACATAAAAATTGTACTCCAGGCCAACTTTGGCAAAATATTTTTATGTGCTTTATTAAACAGTCTGTAGTGAGCTAATTAATTACACTGTATAGTATTTCTATGTTTCAGTTACAGCTCGCAGAATATTCAAAGAATTTCCAGAGGCAAGACAAGTTGACAAGGAGACACCTTATAATGAAAGACGAAAAATGGGACATTTCTCTTGGACTATAAGCAAGTCATTAAACAAACTCATTGTGAATTTTTACGTGGTACATAAAGTATGTATTTTTAATTACTAAAAATTTATACTTTTTTTATACTTTATACACCTTCACCTATAAGTTCAATGAAAAGAACCCTCAGGATTTGTAATAAGCAAACTATACATGCATACACAGTCAAACCTTCCATAAGGTACAGGGTTCTCCAGAAGCAGCTGGTGAAAATCGCCTTCTAGTCATCATAGAAGCACCGGTCACTAGCAGAATTTTTGCGTTGCATTTGTTTGTTCATTTATTTTTTTGGTCGGTAAAAACAAACATGTGATAATAAAGCAGATGTGAGTGAAAGGTGGTCACTCAAAATGCACTGAAATGCCATTTTCCGGGCCCCCAAATTAAAATTTTCCAGGAGGAAACTCCCAGACTCCCCCTACAGTGGAACGGGGTGACCAATCCTATACCTACTCCCACACGTGGCTGCACCACGGGAAACATGCTGTGTGCCTTTCGATCTGATCTATTACTACGTGCTTGATTTTTTTCTCCTTCTACCTTAAGTTTTTTAGAGAACCCTGATAAGCTAAGGGACACCCAAAATGTCAAGGATTGGTAGGCGGTTGTTAGGTGTCAAGAAAACCTGGATTGGATCAACCCCTGTAAGGTACTAAATGGCAATAGGTTAGAGATAGGGTTATGGCAGGGGTTGATCTAATCAAGGTTTTGTGGATACTGGGCTTTGGTGGTTGTTTACAAGAGTCATGGACTAACAAGGTGTCCCTATCAGTGCAACATGTACACAAATACTCATTGAGACAGCTTATGGGCATAAAATTTCTGAGTAACAAGATAAGCATTGGCAAATTCGTATACTCAAGTCACATGTATAGTTCATACCGAGAATGAAGGGGAATCAGAAATAAACGAACAACCTCGCCGTCTGCATTTAACATTATTGTTCACCAAACTGGAGGTTCACATTATCCAGTTTGCATCATAAGCCACCGCAAGTGGTGACTTATGGGAGGTTAGCTTAGTGACTAACAGCACACACAGTGTGGCTGTGATGTGTTTGGGCATATTTATAGGACAACTAGAGTTACAGGCATGTGCCCCATGAGTCAGGACTTACGAGGAAAGATCTAGGGGGATTTTTCATTTACATGGAAAACCAGAAATTCCGGTCTGAAAATCAAATGATTCGTGCCATTCCGTTTGGGAAGATTCAGTAAGTATAGGCTGTGATTTGAGGCGAATCAACTTTTCAGCTCTATTTATCCTCTTCAGCTGATTTTGATATACTTTGTAGTGGTTCGTTCTCCCACTCGTCAAATTTTATAGTTCTATGTTTATGCACAAGATTTCTACCCAGCTGGTTGATGTGAATGTTAAGCACCCCTAGTCTCCGTTTCTCCGTATCTCCGTGTTTTATGGTCTGTATTTAAAGTTATATTTAGATTTGAAGCTTTTGACAGTGCCTTTTTTTTGTTCTATTCCATAGATGCAAAATGTTGGCACAGACCTTGATGTTGATGTTTCGTTTAACGTCTTAATTTTCTTAATTTTTTTATTCCTTTAGTGGAAAAGCTTATCTCAAAGCCAGGCATCTACAATGATCAACTTTGATGCCCTCAGCAATGGGTTGCAAAGATTCTCATCTTTGTTGTCTAAAACACTCAAGAATAGTGGACGACAACCTGACAGTTTATTGATTGGGACGTACGCACCATACAGAGTGAACTCTGAAGAATGTAAGTTGTTTTACTTTTTAGTATATAAATTAGCTGTGTTTTAAAGCAGAACCCGGAACTTCCTTAAACGAAGACCTCGGTACAATGAACATTGTTGGTTCTCAGTTGGAGTGAAATATATGGGACAAGACCT
Source organism: Porites divaricata (assembly GCA_038088405.1). Lineage (NCBI taxonomy): Eukaryota > Metazoa > Cnidaria > Anthozoa > Scleractinia > Poritidae > Porites > Porites divaricata. The sequence continues at coordinate 16,481,691 of JBBMOI010000003.1, forward strand.
CGATGTAGCGTGTAGCTTTGACTCAAGGCCCTGAAGGAATATTTAAGACAGCAGAATTACATCACCACAAAACATATGCCAATAGTACTACTGGTAATGGATGAGTTTTAAGGAGGATAATTTCTTCAGAGGAGCATGTTTCACCAATGTTTCGGATGTTGCTTACTGCAGACCTCACAAGTTACGAAGTTTACAAAAGTTTGCAAAACTATTTGAATGACACTTGTATGGGCCTAAGCTTGTATTTTGTACATGTGAATGAAACTCGTTTAGATGCTCATGACCTACTTTTCTCTCTCTCTTCTAGTCACAAAAATTTTATCAGATAATATGGAGCATCCTGTCAGAATCTTTAAAAACGTCAGAAAAGACGCAAAAACCTCGAAATAAATGGACCTCAAATGTAGCCTACTGGGAGAATCCGGAAAAAGCAGCTATTTGTGTTAGTTATAATGGTTAAAACATAGTTTAATTGTGTTTGAGACTTTTGCCTCATATTGAATTGATTAAGAACTTTCATCGAGAGCGTACGTCAACCGCATTGCTTGTGTCAATTAAAACTAATAGGTGAACATGTTATTGTTACCTCTATGTCGCCAACTCTTTTTTCTTTATTTGTCTAATTCGTTGATTGTCAGTCACGATTGTACAGCCATGGTCTTCATAACAACTACAACAATTCAATTTTGGGCCACGTAAACGCTAACGGAAAAACTTCCACTATTGTTTGAAGGCATTTTAAACCTCCTAAAACAATGACATGTCTAAACTAAACAATGACATTTTTAAAAGGTTCTGTTTACATGGAGGTGGGGGACCCCAGGAAGGTGAGGTAACCGTTCAGGCAGGGTAACCCTCCTGTCCGAAATATAATCTCTCATTTTAATTTGATCACGTTTACATGATAGGTCGGGTGACCCGCCGCATTTTACCTCACCTATCTGGGGTCCCCCACCCCACCTCCATAAAAACAGGCCCTTAGACAATGTCTAAACTATATCGAATAGTTTATCATGTCGACATGAATAGCCATCCGGTCAGTATGGTATGAAAACCGCCATTGCACTGTGCCAGAGAATGGCACAGAAACCTATCCGATATGTGGCGATCCACTTTCAAGATCAGCGCGACGCAGCTTCGCTCCGTTACAGAACCTGCGCCGAAATCACTGTGTGAAGGGAAGCCTTATCCGATATGGTTTTCTCGTGTCAGCGCAAAGGCTATCCAGTATTGTGTATAGATGTTGCGGTTCAATTTAATCCTTGGTTTTATTGGGTATGGTAATGGTGATGTCTCATAATGAGTCTGAAACAATGGAAAATAACATGTAAACCAAGCATAAAATTGAACCACAACATAGACATAGCCTAAGGGAAAATCTCTTAACGAAGTTTATTTTTAATAATGGAAATTTGAACTTCGTTGATAATGATTTCTCGGTTCCTCAATCATGTCAATCTTAGCACGGCTCTTTAGATAATTTCCCGTAAGTTGGCCTTTTGTTTTTCTTATATAGGGTTTTAATGAATTCTAGAAATCATTAATGGAAGATCGAAGGGCCTCTGCTCGTATGATACGTGAGCTGCAATGTTTGGGAAGCAAGAGAGAGAGGTTCAATTGTGTCCCTCAATGGAGAGGAGAAGTGTGACGTCACGTCACCATTTCTGGATGACAACAAAACCAACGACGACGGCGACAGCAAGGAGAACGGCAAAAAATAATATGTTTATATTAACAATCAACAACTTTGCACGTGCATCACGCCATTTTGTACATTTCTTTGCCGTCGTTGCACCACTACGATATGAAACTTCCTACTTTGAAGAGCCCGCTTTATGGTGTAGGTGAACACACATAAAAAAATTGTCGCTTTCTTTTTCTTAACTTAGATAACGATAGATACGGTCCGAAAGAAAATTTCGCAAACATTTGACAAATTAAATGAGACTGAATAAGGTCGGTGAAGTTTAAAGTAGTGCGAATATACTTTTAAGTGACTTTTTGGGTTTGGATTTTTTTGTTACCATGGCAACGTGACGTAACGACTTCTCCTCTCTGTTGGCCAAACCGGCACTAAATTTGTAAGGGAAAGCCCCTTCCCAAAAAAGGCTACATAATTGCTCAACATTCCTCACCCAGTTAACACTTCCTGTTATATAAAAAGATTCACACATAAGTGAAAAAGAATCATAAATTGGATATGTAATAGTTTTGTTCGGGAATACGTAGCGGGGCAGTGTGTTTGCAGCACATGTACAAGATTATACACTCCAGAGCAGATACAACTCTGAAACTGTAAAGAATTCCTTACAAGTGAGTGGAACCTTCCCAGGTAAAAATCTTACAAGGCTGGCAGATTAAACTCAAACTTTTCATGTGCCGAATATAATCGTTAGGTTCGGCATATGAAGAGATCGGGCCTTAGTCGGTTGGTAGCGGGGTATTTGTTTATCCTGTTAAGAGGAATTTTGCTCATTAGTGGTTAAATAGCTGGTAAAGATGGATTTATTAATATTATGGCGGTTGCATATTTTTCCACAAAAGTTTCAGCTAAATGTCCCTCTAATCACTGCAGGAAATCAATCTTTTCTTTGCGCATTCAAGTGTTTGTTTTTTTTTCAGGACCCTATTCGTCGTCGTTTGTTTTACTGTTTATCATTCTGTATTTATTTTTCAGAGCCAAGAATTTGTCAGGCGTATAATTACGCCGTGCTTTTCGTTTTAGTTCAGGTATTGATACAAAAGATTCTTGCAGTGTAAAACTTAACTGTTTACTTAAGTGAAACAAAGAGAGGAAAACGATTTAGGTTCGTGAAATATTTAGATGGCTTCTTAAGTCTATCACCAGCCACTGTTTGTATAAGACCACTTCTCCTTAAGTAACAAAACATAGTAAAAGTGGAACCTCGATATAACGAAGGGCCAACGGACTGGCAAAATGTTTTCGCTATGAATGAGTCTTCGTTTTATCAAGGTTATCTTCCATATATTTACTATTACTGGGGCGAAGAATATCGTTCTTTATACCGAGGACTTCGTTTATGGAGACTCGCTATATCAAGGTCTCACTGTTTTGTGAAATGATTATTTTGGGATGAATTTGAGTTCAAGAAATTCTGCTTGTTGGATTGATTACTATTTATATGGCTCGACTATAGTAGCAACTTTTTTTAACTGTTCTAGTTTCATCAGTGGAATCCCAGTGCACTGTATACATAAACACGCCTTACGCGCCGTAGGCAACCAGACGGTTGACAAGTGCCTTTTGTCATGTAACTTATATATTTTGTTACTGTGGTAACTGAGTATAGAGCATCCAGGAGGAGTTGCTGATACAGCAAATTCTGGTGAAGTCATCTTCTCTAGTCGGTTTTCAAAACTTAATATAGTTATATTTTTGAGAGAGATTTCCTTGCTAAGATGTAGTGTGAAGCGATGCAGGGCTACTTGCAGTAGGAAGGCAAGACGACTCACCACCAAACTAAGGGCTTGTTAACACTTACAGCTTCCTTGTTGTAATTCTTTCTGACCTTCGCTATTGCGCAGCTACTTGTGACGGAAGTTCATTGTCTGTTGCCGTCTTTGTTTTTCTTACTATGTTTTTACCTCCTTTCTAGCTTCTTCGTGTACTTGGCTCTTACTAATATAACTTCCATTACTTGTTCGGCTTCCACTACTTCTTACTATCATGAACACACCAGTATGTCCGAAAGTCTTTTACAAATCGTTTTCTTCGTGGTTAATAGAATCTATATTGTAAAGGAACTTTACCATGCTGCAATTACATAACATCCGTTTTGACACCTTAAAGGAAAACTTACCTTAATCCATGTCGCTGTAAAAGCAGTTTCCGACTGCGATAAAAGTAAACAAAGATAGCGCCCTTATTCATGATTCCGAAACCAAGACTGGTGGTTTAACGACAGATTATTTGAGGGAAACCAATGTCAAATTGAGGGACAAAATGATTGTTTGAAAACTCAATAACTTTATACTGAACTAAGTCGATATTTTAAGTCAATAATCAGACACTGTCTATGGCCAATGTAGAGTTAAGGGCTATAATTCGTAAGATTGTGCGTGGGAAAAGAAAAACAGTTGACTTCCTAGCTAAATGTCCTTCAAGGTCAAGAACTCGTTGATTAACAGATCGTTACCAATATTTAGGAATTTAGAAGTTTCCAGAACCTAAAAAGCTTTCAACACAAAAATGACGCATTTAGTCTTGTGACTTGCTATTGAAAGTTATTTATAACTGTGATTATAAAAAAATGAATCTCGGTTTTTATATATTTCCGCGTCTGCTACCTTGTTTAACTCTAAGGGTGGCGTTCCACTGTCACGTAATTTTTACTTGCGTGTACACGCACGTAAATTTTACTCGTTGGTTTTCGCTCAACTTCACGTTTAAGCTCAACACTTTGTATCTTGCTTCTATTTTATTGACGTGAATAAATTTTACGTACATATACGCGCACGTTAAAATTACGCGACAGTAGAGATGCACCCTAAGGGCTGATTATATGAACCGGGCAGGCTCGCTTTGCCAAGAACTCGGCGCGTTAGTTAAGGGCAACAAAGATCAACGTTGTGATTACACGACAAACGAGCCAGTCCGGTTAGCTGGAATTATACCGGGATCCTGGCTAACTGGGCTGGAAATTTTCCATGTAATCACGCTCGCCGGGCTAGCCCGGGGAACCAAACAAGCAACAGGACAGCGGATAACACAATGCGCATGCGCACTGCTTCCAATCTCTTTGTAAACATGATGTTTCTTCATGTAATACCTTAAAATTCCGAATATAAGCCCCTCCATGTATAAGGCCCTCCAAATATAAGCCCCCCAACTCCTAACGCAAAAAAAACCCCTACGTTAAATCGCCCCTCCAAATATAAGCCCCCCCGGGGGGCTTGTACTTGGAAATTGCCCTCAAATACAGAGTAAAACAAAGACTGAAACGGTAAATTTCCCTCCGTAGATAAGCCTCTCTGAATAAAAGGCTCTCCAAAAATAAGCCCCTCAAAAAGAGCCTTTGAAAACTATAAGCCCCGGGGCTTATTTTCGGAATTTTACGGTACCAGGATAACAGTTACCTCCAGCACGGAAAACTGCGAGCCAACCCGGCTCATGTAATCAGCACCTAACAGTTAAATCTCCATCTCTTCAAAGCTCCGAAGAACCCTAGTACAGGTGCGAAAGGTTTTCTATTTTTCAAATCCGTGATGTGAGAATCGCGCGGGGTGGCGCTGCTCCTGGCAATGGAACTCTGGTCCAAAGGAGTAAGGATTTGAGGAAAGAAATATTCTTTAAGTTTAGTCTCGAAAAGAGAATGCTCTTTCCTTCTTTATGTGTAGATTCTGGAAGAACTTTATAATGTGAACGCGCGGCTAAATACATTAGTTTGGGCCACTCAGGTTTTTGTGCGGGTTAGGGACCATTTTTGCGGACGTAATTGCCATGAATTTTTCAGGGTTAAGCAGCGCAAGAAACAAATGCTGTCTGTTAATTGAATGCAAGTCAAATACACCTTGCTTCCCAGACGGCAAATTTTTCTTTGGAAACAGGTGTTTCATAGTTAAGACATCCTCAGAAAATTAATGTCTCCATAACAAGTTTTTCCTAGCTTAGCCAGATCCTAAGAGGATTAATAAGGAAGAAACCCTTTTTTTTTTTTCTACAGGATCGTTCAAACATAAAATGGCCAGATTGCCAAACCGGTCTCCCTCAGTTTGCGCGCTGTCACCCCAAGACCTCTCATACGAAAAAGTTGATGTTGACAAAGTTTACATCCCAACTAATGCACTTTTGATCGCTGAAAACGAGTTGATATTTCTTGCGATCGCAAGCATTTTGAAGGATCGAAAGGCTGTGCTGATTGGAGGGGCCGGGTATATCTACTTCGGAAAAATCAATTCCCGCCTTGTGTTTTTACTCAAAGCTCGAGGCGAGCCATCTGCAGTTGTCCAGGCCATCAAATCACTGAAACCCAAAGCTGGAATCTTTCTCGGGTTCGGGAAATGTCCTCATAGCAGGCCGTACGAGATCGGGGACGTGATTGTGGCCGAGGCGATAGCTCGAAAGAACCCCAAACTTGGAAAACTTGAGAGCCTAGCGTGCAGTGAATGTTTGATCAACGTGTTCGAAAATGGCAAATATGGCTGGACACCGCCCAAGTACCGCAAACAAGCTGTCCATGTTGGCAAAGTATTTCAGATGGGAGATTTCACAAAGAATGAGAAAACTAGTACAGTAGCTGTGAAAACGTCGAGCTTAGGTCAGTATAGTGCTCACAAACCTACACTTGAACATAAAAGGCATCGTTTACTAGCTTGCGCACCATCATTCGAGAATGAAAAAAGAAACTAACAGACTGTGGCGATATAAGAAACATTTAACAATTTGTCGCAACACTAGTAGAAAATGACAAATTGTTACCAACTTTAATTTTTTACGGTTGACTTTTTTGCGACTGAAAGTTAAATCTTGGAGCCGTGAAGAGCCTAAATTCTGTTTTATGTCATTACTTTACTGTTTACGTAAGTGTCACAGTCGACAAAACATTACAGTCATTACTTTGGCGGGGCAAACAATCCCATCAGCTTCACTCGTTAAGACCTTGTCGGTATGCTTTTGCAATGTTACAATCTACGCCTACATAAATGCCCTTTTCGGGGATAACAGCAATCGCTAATCAAAATCGACCAGGCTGATGAAAATTTTAGCGCCGGATTCAGCCGGAATATTTCGGTTTTATTACGTTCATTGACAATTTTGTTACTTAAGGTTTATGGAGTTTTTAAAGAAGCTGGGAATCCAATAAAATGGAAGAGTGAAGATGATGCAAAATAGCTGCATTTATAAAGCTCACATGTTCTTTTCGCAGATATACTTGAATGCTGCGAAGTCCTGGGTAAAGAATGGATCTCACTTGTAGGCGTGATTGGCACTCAGCGTTACCATGGAAACACTTCTTGGGAGCAATATGTAGCAGTGGTCTTGAGCTCACTGGTGAATAAGGTGCTACAGGATGACCAAGTGTTTGCAATCTTAGGAGGAGGGGGTGAGGAGCCCAGACGACACAGTCCCCTCCCTGGAAACCCGCTACAAGAAACAGTTTTTCTTAAAAGTAAGCTGGGATTATTAAATGGGTGTCAGCTCAACCTCTTTCCTTGGGTCCGGTTGCATGAAACGCCCGTAACACTTAAGGAAGTTGTATCAGATCACTAAGTGGTCCACTTACTGAGTACACTGACTTGAGTGGCTGCACTTACGATTTTCTTAAGTGTACGCATAGGTGTCGTTTATGCAACAGGTTAAAAATTGCAGATGTAGCATAAAACTCTTTTACGTGAAAAATAGCACGTAAATTTACAGGGCCTACATAGGTCCCACTTCTTTACTTACGTTTACGAGGACTCGTTCTCAGAGGTGAAAGGGAACGGTTTCCTTTATTTAATACTTATAACGCGCTTTGTTACCCAGCTTGCTACCCACTGTTTCATGTAAGAAGGGAGAGCTTGGGAACAATATGGGTTTTTGTTGTTACCGCTGCTACTGCTGCTGCTACTCTCCTTTTTTTCCAATCTCTTTTTATGATTTGTTTGTCTTGTCCCCTGGATATTTGTGATAAGTAATTTCTAAGGAAGAGTTTGATAAAGGATCTTTGTTAAACTCACGGTCTTATTAGCTGTTCTCGCAAATAGCGTCCTCCTGAAATTAATGCCTTCCGGCTTTAGAAGGCTACGAACGTTCAGCAAAGTTAGATGGCACTGTTGCTACGTTTGTAGTTATTCCAGGTAAAATTGACTGTTCAAAATTAAGGTGTGTAAATTCTTTTCTTAGAAGGGCTGAATGAAATTGATCGGGTATTATTTGATGTGAATATTTTACTGTCCTCTAGTTAACAGTGTGCGTGTTGTCACTCTCCATCTTTTTACAGCGTTTCAGCGGACTGGTTCAGACTTGTCCCTCCAGGAGGGATTGATCCGAAGACAAGCAGAGATGCGCTGGACACAAGTGAAAGATGCATACGATAAAGGTTTCTTCCATCTACCAGGTCAACACAAAGCCCAGTCAGACATCTTGCTGCAAAAGGAGTTCAGTATAACACCAACTATCAAATCACCAGTCGAAAATAGCGAAGAATTAACTGACAAGGCTAATAGCTTACTGGCCATACGGGTACGTGAGCAAGCGTCAAACGACGTCTCGACAGATGGGAAACTTCCGTATTTTGAAGCAGCAATTCAACCGCTCTTTAGGGAATCGAATCGCTTCACTCTACCACCCCTCCGCTCTTTGTCTGCTGGGAATCGCAGGGCACCTCTCAAAGATAACCTGACGAGCTATGCGCAAACTTGTCCCACGCTGACCTCCAGTATGGCTGTCACCATGCAAGCTGCACTGCTTCCAATAGGCGCCACCCTACAGACACACGGCAGCTGCCTGGAAATAATCAGGATCAAGACTGAGGAGAGGGCAACAGTGAGCAGACAAGGAGCTACAGTTCTCCCTTCCATAACCCGGCAAAAGAAAAGGGTGTAATGTGCAGTGTTTGCGAGTAAACGTTTCCGTGACTTTAAAGTAACACTGTTGTAGCGAACTGACTAGTTCAATAAAATTGACAAGTTCATGATAAATGTCACAACAGGCCAACCAGAAAACGAGTATAGTACAATGGCTAAGTTAGTTAGAAATTTATCCAGTCGCCCTTTAAATCCGTGAGTTGTCACCGTGCTCGTGCGGGAGTTTATCCTGATTTATGCTTCAACAGTTATGTTCTAGACATTAGTATTTGTATTATTTTGTACTTTTCCTCAATGTAAGAAATAAATGGAAAAGGGTGAAAAATAAGTGTGTGTAAGCTAATTATAGCAATATCATTCCAGTAAAACCATCAAGACAAGATGTCCTATCCTCTCGTAGTAACATCCAACAAGTGCTGGACAAGGTCATAGCTTTTCTAGTTATTCCAGGGGCGGATCCAGGTATTTTAGTTTAGAGAGCTTCAACTTGTACTCCCAGGTAAAGCCAATAATTTTAATCCTTCCAACCCGTTACACATTGGTTTCTACTACGTAGGCCTATGCCGTCATGATACGCGCAGTAAAGTGACATTCTACTCGTGACGGAACGATCTTTGAAACAATCGCCTCTTCTTTTAAGTGGTAAAATAACTTTTTTAATATTAAATTTCATAGTTTAAAAGCAACTTGAAACGAACGTTCTATTTTTAGGCTACAGAAGGAAAGCTGTAAGCGACCGTTTGGGGAGGTTAGGGGCTTATTTTAATATTATAGCAGTAAGCTAAGTACTTTGAAACGTCTTCGGTCCCTCCGACCCTTGGAGAACTAGGATTCAGGGGCCAGTCGCACAAATCTAACGTCAAACGGAACTGCCTTTGTCTAAAATAAAGAGTTTGAATGGGGCTGAACGTTAGATGGAACTACCTTTGTCTGGCGTTAAAAAAAAGAGTTTGAATGGGCTGAACGTCAGATAGAACTGCTAACGTCTGGCGTTAAAATAAAGAGTTTTACCAGGATGATCATGTAGCTGGTAACATGTGTTAAATCAAACAGTTTGGATGGGATGAACGTCAGATGTTTGCTGTTAAGTGAGACGTTAAGATTTATGCTTCAAAGGCGTACTTCGAGTGGCGTAGCTATGTTGCTTAGATATAGAAGACATGCATGGAGGCATGTAAAGTCATAGCTGTTACTTTTGTCTCCAGTGTGGATGAATTTGTATGAAGTGATCGCGCGTTTAAGTGAAACGTTTTCTGCAATGGCCGGGGGACAAAAGTGTTGGGACCTTTTTCCCAGTAATATTAGGGGGTGTTTACATGAGAAAACTCGCACCGGCGCGAGTTTCATACCGACATGACTTTTTGATTTCGTATCGCGTTTACATGATGACTGGGTTATTTCACATCTCGTTATTTGAAGGTACACTTCATGTTGATAAAATGCACGTGTGATTCAAAATCGCGAACATTACACATGCGCTACTCGTTCCAGTCTACCGGCAGACCGATTTCACACCGAAACGGGTGGTCGTTTCGTGTTTACATGATACCGTTGCGAGATTTCGTACCGGAGTGAAATTCTCGCCCCGGTACAAGAACCGGGGTGAACTCACGCCGGGGTGACTCGCGCCAGCATGAAATTTGTGGTGGTATCATGTAAACAAATATAGAGCCATGAGAGAGAAAAGGAGTGAACTCGCTCCGGGGTGAAAGTCGCCCCGGTGTCATGTAAACATCCCAATAGTAAAATTGGCGACCTCACCACTCTTACCCAAACAAAATTAACTTTTGAACGAAATGGATATTTGGGGTGCAACATTGGTGGGGGAGTTGAAGATGAAGGAATGAACCCAAAGCCGATCAAAACATTGTCATAAGGAGCACAATCATAAGCAACAATTATCAGGGAAGGATTTTTCCATCTGTCCCAAGTTCTTTTGACTTCCATTATATACAGTGAGTTTCACACGACACCATTTTCAGCTTAGGATTTTACAAAATAAGATGTCTTGAATTCTGATTTTGGCAACTAGAGGAAAACCTGAGATGAAACATAGACTGCTCCGTTAAGAAAAGCTAAGTGAGTACTGGGTTGTCCGACTAAAAGTGATATTACCTGTTTAATAAGGATCTTTTTTATTTGCGATGTTTTAAATTTGTCATAAACATAATTGATGTTTACATTGTCGTGATCCCACCTTTTGAGACCCTTAACTACCTTATGGTTTCATTTGCGAGCAATTTGTCAGGGTCTGATTTTACAGACCCAAATATTCCACTCAGCCCATTGCTTGTCTAATTTTCGAGTGGTCATCCTTGTAAATTGCTAGAATAAATAGTCATATAGTAGTAATGTAGTAATAGTTTATTAAAACTCTCTTGCAGGAAAAGAAACTGAATTAACGAGTTAAATAGCATTGGCTACAATGAAAATTAATCATACTAGTTAAATATCGAAATGTAAAAAAGTTATCTGCCCTCTTGTCCTACCGGTAAAAGACTCAATAAACAAATAGACTTGGATTCTGGATTCCACGCTGTGGATTTTCGGATTCCAGGTATTGGATTCCACATTACTTACATACATACATACATACTTTATTGACTTTCCTCATGGAGGCTTTTCGACGACAATAATTCAATTAATTACATACAACTAAAAAGATAAAAATTTACTAAAATACAACCCTACTTCAAGGACGCTTAAAATATTTACAATAATATTTATCAGAGGTATAATGAATTGTTTAATTTAAAAAACTTAAAAACTCTAGTTAGTAGAACTTTCATTCCGGATTTTGATGGTACTAGGTTACTGGATTCCGTAATCAGGATTTCCAAGCAAGATGTAAACTATTCTGACTATGAGAAAGAGGTCGTCACGTCACAAGCTTCGTTAAGAGAGAAAAATAAGATTTTTCAGTTATGCAATAGTAAAAAGGTGCTAAATGAGGTCATGATGTCCCGAAATTAGTATTGTATAGTCAGCTTAATAGAATTGATCATTGACAAAACTGACTCTTAGCTTTCACCTGTTTTATGCAATTTAATATATATCGCATCTGTGTCTTGTGACGTTACAGCAGAGCTATTGATTGAAGAACATGAAGCTGAATTTACTGCTTTGCTGATAACTTTACCCGCATCATAGGCCAACGCCATCGCATCCTGTACATTCAGAAAAAAAAACATTCAGGTGAAAAGATAATTAATTTTTTTTTGCTTAGGAGGTGCTCATGTCATTAACGCCAAGTAACAAAGTACTGAGTGTGCAGTTTACCCTTGGAGGTACTCGAGGATAGAGCCGGGTGTGCCGCAGAGACCTGCAAATACTCGGATTCAGTTTAAGACAAAAAACGTTCGTTTCCTCTTTATATTAAGGAAGCTAAACAGTGAAATTGTATAGCCTGTTTAAGGCTTAGGACCCTGAAAACCATACCCTGTTCAGCACTCGGAATATTCGTTTTGCGGGTTAAATAACCAGGTGATCTGTGACGTCATTGCGGTGGCCTGGGGAAAGAAATTTTAATGCCGTATCCCATAAACCAACGCGCGCACCAATTCAATTCAATTCAATCTGTTCCCGTCAGCTTTGGTTTATGGGATAAGGCATTAAAATTTCTTTCCCCAGCCCCCCGCAGTGACGTCACAGATCACCTGGAAGGAAGTGCCCATGTGAATTTGTTGAGTTGTAGATCACTGAACGATGACATGAAGACAAGAGGGGGTGATCCTCTGAATATCCTTTTGTCCAAAATTTGCTTTGTCTAAGGGCTAATATACAACTTCAAGACTGAGATAACATAGTTCTATCCTCGTTATGCTTCAAACTTAAGAACGTACCTTTTGAGAATTGTTATATTGACTTCCAAATGCAGCTTTGATTGTATTTAAATCTGAGCCCTCTCTCAGAGGACGTTTCATTCCTAACACCACACTGTTGTCGCGGGCAGTTAAATTCATACGAACCTGGAGGGAGAAAAACCCATAAGTTTACAAAGCTCCGGCCTAACTCTAAGAAAAGTTTATTCTCATATAGCAGGTACCACCATTTGTTCAGTAAACAAAACAGTCATGAATAGCCAACGCTAAAAAGGATAAACTTATTTTATTATTTTTATTTAATTTTTTAATAAAAAAAATGTAAACTATATGGTAGAGACAAAATATTCCCCAGGGCCGGGTTGTTCAAAGCCGGGATAAGATAACCCAGGGTTAGTACGAAATTTGAATTCAGATATGAAAGCTTAAAAAGCAAATTCAATTTTATTCTTTTTGTCTACAATTTGACGATTAGCTACTCTAAAAGGAATAGAGGAAATTTTCAGAGAAAATGCTTTTGATGAAAAGAAAAAGAGACCCGGGTTATAATTTAACCCTGGGTTAGCGCTAACCGGCCTTCGAACAACTCGGCCCTGAGTCGTATATGCAGCCCCCGTGGCGCAATGGATTAGCGTGTTGGACTTCTGCTTGACTATCATTTTGTTCTATTAACGACCAGATTGGTGGATTTTATTGGTGCACCCTTGTGATCTTTTGGCAACACTACAACTGGCATTTAGAGGAAAATTTGAGGGAAATTTTTGAAGTAATGTCAATCTGCTCTCTTCCGTACCCTATATACAGCTATTTCGAATTTCGAGTAAGGTTGTCGAAAAAAAGTGCACGCGACAATCCCGAAAGGTATTTTGGGTCGTTTTGAGTTCCCTGTTCTTCAAAGAAATTTGAAAGAATGGCACGAGAGGCCATGGGCAGATGTTTGCGAGTACTAAAGTCGGTTCTACAGTCGTCAAGAACAGTGTATTGTTCATATCCCATTTTACTTTTGGGATTGTCGCGTGCACTTTTTTTTCCGACAACTTTTCTCAAAATAACTGTAGTATAAGGTCGTCTGCGGGTCAAAGCGGATTGTCCGGGTAGGCGGCAGTAGTCCCGCAGTTCAACAGCATGTGGTATTTCTCGCTCTGTCGGTACTCTGGAGCCTCCCGCATGCAATGACTCTTGAGATGTATTGCAAAAACAAAAGTTTCTGTCCTGTTAAATTGTACTCGGGCTGATTAAAGAGTGGCCTTGGCAATAAGAAGTGTAAAGGATGGTCTTTATCCAAGGCCATGTACCAAGAGAGAATGATCTAGCTCATTCTCTCTTGCATGTACTTAACACAAAGGTCATCTCTTCCCGTTTTCTTTAGACTTGGTATGTTTGCTAACTGTAAGGCCTCCGTATAGGACTCAGCTTAAGGGTAAGTAGTCCTCAAAGTCCTTTTTTGGCCGACTCCCTATTCGGATAAATAGTCCGGAATAGCCGGCTATACAGGGACAGCATACTAATACAAGTCTTCAGTACTGTACTTAGATAAACCTTACTAGAATGTTATCTAGGGTCACACCAGCCCCACATAATATCCTAAGAGAGTATAACTTCTTACTGGCTTTCTTGACGATAAAATCTACATGGTTAAATTCCATTTAAGTTCATTTGAGTTTCAACCCGGCTGACCAGTTTGGTTACTTGAAAGGAAAAATCTACCCTTGCACAGCTAGTAAGTTGTTCGTCACCACGATTGATGCTTATCAACATAGTTACTACTACATGTATTAATTAAGCCGGTGTCCGTATAAAATGAAAACGTGTTAACCGTTCTCTGCATAACTCGTTTGATGCATAAATAGTCTGAACTTGACGTCTACAATTCATCATAACCGGTTTATTATAGCGCTGGTAATATCGCCATGCTGTCATGATCTGTCAAGTGAAGGGTTTTTTTTATATCTTGAAAAAGGAAATGTCTATTACAGTGCTAGCACACAGTTAATAATGAAGTTTCCCGGCATTAGCGAGGGTGACTTTCCATGAGAATCTGTCGATTGGACAAGAAACAAGTGCCCGCGTTGTCCGCGTTAACGGGTGTCCGTATTAAGCGGGTTCAATTTAAAGAAAATGCAAGGGCTTTCCCCGAGGGCAAAGAATACCGTCCATATTAATGACTTGTCCGTATTAAGCGAGTGTCCGCAAATTAGGCGGGGTTGGACTGTAATTATATTTATGTTATCAAGAAATAGCTCGAAAACAGTTGTTAACGGAAGGTTAATAACTAAGCTATGTATGCACAATTTGGCCGTTGATTGTTTGATCATTTCTGTGTAATGACAACAGCTACAGCCAAGCAATTTGTGACCCTATGAGTCAGGACTTACTGTTTTGCACGATGAAACATTCTTTCGTTGTTTAGAGAAAATGTAAGGGCTCCTATCGCCAGGGTGAACTTTCCGTATAAACGGCACATTTCGTCTAAAATAAGATGCGTCTTAGCTAAGTTGCGTCTTATTTTAGACGAAATGTGCCGTTTATACGGAAAGTTCACGTCTTATTTTTTCTCGTATAAATGAGCCCGTACGTAAGCAGGTGTCCGTCAAGCGGTCTTCGACTGTACTGCAGACATCATCAGGCTAGCTACTGAGAAAGTTACGAAGTTTTCAAAACCGTTTTAATGACACTTAGTATGAGCCTAAGGCCTAGGCCAAACGTCCCCAGCAGCGAAGAGCGTGGAGCTGTTTTCGCAGGCTAAACTTTTCGTGAGACGAACTGAACTTAGTGAGTAAAGTTCATCAAAAGTTCGACGTCTGGCTCAGTTGAGTTCCTCTGAATGAGTTTGGATCGTTTAACACGTTCTATCCGTCTGCTTCAGACGGATAGAACGTCTGAAGATCTTCTCCGGGACAAACGTCGATCTTCGCATGCGATTACGCGACGAACAATGGCGACGAACTAAACTAATAAACTAAAAATTTGTGTGATAATGTATATTTTAGCCTCTTTCGGAAGTTGAGTGGCTAGCTGAAATTGCTTTTTGGTCTGATTCAATTGATTGGAGTTCGACGTCTGACCCAACAGACGGATTTTGGTAGATCCAAATCAGAGTTTGGCTCGTCTCATGAAAACTTTGACGTTTAGCTTGCTTAAGTTTGCATTTTTTTCAGACGGTTGATTTCAAGCGTCTTACCCTTTTTCGGCGTATAAAATCAGTCCAAGCGACTTCTTGACATATTATTTTTATTAATGATATGAATAAAATATAAATTAAAAAACACGATATTTTCACTGAATAAGTGATGTTGAAATTCAAGAGGAAGAATGTTTATCATCATATTGTTTGAGGATTTGAGGTAATGCCCTGACACCTCTTTATCGGTACTTGAAATGTGTTGAAATCTAACATCAGGGCCAGGGGTACCCAACGACTGTTAGTCCTCCTAAATGCATTGAAAAATTGTTTTAGGCTATCCAGAGTACCTTTCGATCTCGCGGTCTAGAAATGCACTCTAAGCGGCGGTATAAAATTTGTATCCGTTCGCCATACCGGTCATCCTCGGGGGAACTTGAGGCTTTTCGAAATTACAAGGGCTGTAATCAGTGATATTTTCCCGAAAATTTTGGATGCAATTGAACGTTTTCAGTGAGAATTTTTTTTATTCCTCCCTCCATCACATTTCTGAATCCGAAAAATTTAGGTTTTCTTTTTCTACGAAAAGTAGCCTAACATAAGGAATAAAATATAAAACATTAGACTTTAGGGTCCTTTAGAAAATCGCAGGGAATTTTTCAGATAAGCAGTCGAAAAATCTACCTGAATGGAACGTTCATCAAGAAATTTTTAGCCGTATTCAAGAAATTGAAAATGCTAGGCAATATTTGCTTCTCCCAAGACTAGTTTCTGTAAAATCCTAATAACAGAAAAATAATGCATAAGACGCTCCTTCAACGGTGCGTTGGCTAAACACAAAGAGCCGTTGTAAATGTCATAAAACAATTGTTGCCAATGTAAAGAAAAGGGACAGCCCCTTCCTAAAGAAGTTACCTTTTCATTGTTTTAAACCCGGTAAACACTTCCTGTAATATAAGCAGCAAAAAACCGCAAATGCTGATTAATACATGCATAGGTGAAGGATGAAACATGAATATATTATGCAGAAGACTGGTTTTGTTCGGGATTACATAGCGGAGCAGTGTCGGTTTGCGGTGCAAGGCTGTGGGCTGGAGGCTGCTGTGCAGATCTTACAAAACCGTGACCAATTCCTTGCGAGTGGGTCGGACCTGCCCAGGTAAACATCTTGTGAGATCTGGCGGATTAAATTTGAGTAACCAAATGTAATAATTAGATCCGGCGCATGAAAAGTTGGGGCCTTAGTCAGTCAATAATGAGGCACGTTTATCCTGTTATGACAAATTGTGCTCATTATTATGGTTAAATAGAGATATAGGTAAAATAGTGCTCATCAATATCAATGTGGTCGTATTTTTCCACAGAGGGATCATCTAAATGCTTCTCTGATCACAGTAATTGATCTTTCTTTATCGCCGTCAAGTGTATTTTTGAGGACCCGATACTTCGTCTGGTTGACTAATAGGTTACGGCGTTTATTTTTGAGAACCAAGAATTTATCAGGTGCAATAGTCTCGCCTTGCTTTCCGTTTCAGTTCCGGTATTAATACAAAGTGTGGAAAATTAATTTTCTTTTAAGTGAAATAGAGTGATGAGTACGATTTGAGATCCTGCATATTATTAGGATAGCTTCTGTATCACCCTTCACCGAAAAAAACTCGTGCTGTTGTCATAGCTCGTGTTTAAAGGCTGATTTATCGATATATCCGACAATAAAAATAAACATATTATCGTGAAATGGTTATTTGGAGCACGAATTTGGGTTCGAGAAATTATACCTGTTCGTTTGATTGCGGAAAGGCTTGTATATAATGACAACATTTTAACTGTTCTATTTTCCATTAATGGAATGCCAGTAACTGTATATATTAGTAGTGATAGACTTGGCACGCCTCACTGCCGGTAACCTCCTGAGGTCTCCTGCTGAGGGTTTATATTTTGTTACTGTGGTAACTGAGTAGAGTGGCCCTGGGAGAAGTTGCTGATAAAGCAAATCCTGGCCAATTCGTCTACCGTGGTCGTTTTTTAACAGCTCGATATTGTAATTTTTCAAGAGGGTTGTTTCGTAGGAACAATAGCTGTTCTAGAGTCTATCCCCTTCAATTTTTACTGTGATTTCATAAAAAAGATGAATTTTGTTTGCTACATTTCAGCGTCTGATAAACCTTACAGGCACACACGGTTAATTCTTTTTAACCTTTCTAAAGCGCCGAATTAGTAATCCAGGCGCCAGAGGAATATATGTTTTTAAATCTGCTATGGGAGCGTGGAACGAACGCATTCTTCAAGTTAGCGGAAAAGAGAATTGTCTTTGCTTCTTAAGGTTCCGTTTAAAATGCTTACTGAAATTTATCTTGTGAACTCGCGGATAAGTACATCGGTATATACCACTAAGCTTTTTGTATAGGTTATGGACCATTCTTGAGGACGGAAGTGAAGGAGAAACCTGTCTTTTTCTTCTCCAGGATCGTTCAGACCTGGTATGGCCGGAACCGGATTGCCAATTAGACCTCCCTCTGTTTGCGCACTGCTACCACAAGAACTCTCATACGAGACAGTTGAAGTTGACAAAATTTACATCCCAACGAACGCATTGTTGATCGCCGAAAACGAGTTGATATTTCTCGCAATCGCGAGCATTTTGAAAGATAGGAAGGCCGTGCTGATAGGAGGGGCTGGGTACGTTTACTTTGGAAGAATCAATTCGCGCCTTGTGTTTTTACTCAAAGCTCGAGGCGAGCCATCTGCAGTTGTCCAGGCCATCAAATCATTGAAACCCAAAGCTGGAATCTTTCTCGGGTTCGGGAAATGTCCTCATAGCAGGCCGTACGAGATCGGGGACGTGATTATAGCAGAAGCGATAGCTCGAAAAAAACCCAGACTTGGAAAACTTGAAAGCCTTGCATGTAGTGGATGTTTGATTAACGTGTTCGAAAATGGCAAATATGGATGGAAACCGCCCAAGTACCGCAAGCAAGCTGTCCATGTTGGCAAAGTTTTTCAGATGGGAGATTTCACAAAGAATGAGAGAGCTACTGCGGTAGCTGTGAGAACTTCAAGCTTAGGTGAGTAAAGTACTTAAATAACTAGACTTCAATGAGGCGGAAAGATTTTGGTGAAATTCATTACGGTTTCAGTCAAATCCTTTTGAATCAAAACTTAATCTGTGGTCTCTTTTTCTTGCAAAAAGCATTATCTTTATTGATTTTTATAAAGATATTGTGAACCAAGAAGTTGACGTTAAAATGCTGCATCTTATAAAGCTGACATTTTCTTTTCGCAGATATACTTGAATGCTGCAAAGTCCTGGGTAAAGAATGGATCGCACTTGTAGGCGTGATTGGGACTCAGCGCAACCATGGAAACAATTCTTGGGAGCAATACGTAGCAGTGGTCTTGAGCTCACTGGTGAATAAGGTGCTACAGGATGACCAAGTGTTTGCAATCTTAGGAGGAGAGGGTGGGGAACCCAGACGACACAGTCCACTCCCTGGAAACCCTCTGCAGGAAACAGTTTCTTTAAAAAGTAAGCTGGGATCATTAAATGGGTGTCAGCTCAACTTTCCCATGGCCTCGTCTAGGAAGGGAGTCCCTAGGGACCATATGGGTACTTGCAGTTGATTTTCAAGCAAGGATACGTGTAGAACTTGCTTTCCTATCAGCTGTAATCGGATCGATAATAGCTTCCCACTGAAACTAAGGCCTTCCTGCTTTAAAGGCTTCAAAATTTTAACAGAGTTCGATGATAACAAGTGGCAGAAGCTTAATCCGTTTTTGAGTCATAATGACTTTTAAACAAGTGGTCCTGCTAATTCGTTTTTTTTTTTCGAGAACTGATTAAAATCGAGTAGGTATAATTTGATGGCTTTCTAATTCTACTCTGTCAGTCGAATAGTTAACGGAGTGTGTTTTGATCTATTGAAGAAGTATTGCCAGCCACTTTAAATATCTTTTTCCATCTTTTAACAGGATGTCAGCTGACTAGCTCAGACTTTTCCCTCCAGGGGGGATTGATCCGGGGACAAGCAGAGATGCACTGGGCACAAGTGAAAGATGCATATGATAAAGGTTTTTTCCATTTTCCACGTCAACATAAAAATCAGCAAGACACCTCACTGCAAGAGGAGTTCAATATAACTCCATCTCTGAATTTTCCAGTGGAAAACAGCGAAGAGACAACTGACACGAACAGTACGTCCCTGGTTCGACAAGCATCGAACGAAGTTCCGCTGGCAACTGGGAAACCTTCATATCTTGAAACAGGAAGTCAAGCACTCTTTAGAGAACCGAATCGCTTCACTCTACCACCCCTCCGCTCTTTGTCTGCTGGGAATCGCAGGACATCTCTCCAGGATAACCTGACGAGCCATGCGCAAACTTTTCCTACGCTGACTTCCAGTATGGCTGTCACCATGCAAGCTGCACTGCTTCCAATAGGCGCCACCCTACAGACACACGGCAGCTGTCTGGAAATAATCAGGATCAAGACTGAGGATAGGGCAACAGTGAGCGGACAAGGAGCAGTTCTCCCTCCCATAACCCGCCGACAGAAGAAAAGAGTGTGATGTTTGCAAATTGAATGTTTCCGACTTTTCTAATGGTTTTAGCGAACTGACAAGTAAATTGTTAAGTGATTTTTAAAAGTCTATGATGAATACCATAGCAGGCCATGCAGCCACAAAACGAGAAGTAGATATAATGTATCACTCCAGTCGTTCAGTTAAATTCGTTAATCGTTGCCATATCCTTACAGGGTTGAGTTATCCTGATTTATCGTTTAACTTAGTGAGTCAGTTATGATTAGTATTTGCTCTGGGGGCTACTTGCCTTGCCCCTCCCCCCCCCCCCTACTTTTCGTATACGAAATAACAAAAATTAATTTCTAGAGGGTATTTTTGCACCTGTAAACTACCAGCGATTTCATGGGCATTTCATGCCTGGGAATGACGTATCGAGACGCAGAGCTAAGCAGGTTAAAGTTCTATCCATACGTTATGCAACCCTGAAAAATTGCCTTCAATAAAATTGCAGATTAAGTCGCCGCTTAAAATAGTTTTAACATGTCACACCAAGAGCCATTATGGCTCTTGGTCACACAAAAGGGCAAAGAAAAAAAGCTCCGTGGTGAACGGGCCTTAACGAAGCCATTTTTATTTTTCTTGTGAAAAGAAGGCTACTTTTTCTCCATATGATCTGGCGTACGGAAATTAATTAAACTGCTTGTAGCCTTTGCTCTCACAGGTTTAGTGTTTGGGTGACAGACCTAGCGGGAGAAAAAAAATGACATTTATGATAATCGGTCTGTTCTGTTTCCAGAACTGATAGAGCTTATCGATCTTGGAAAACACTACAAATATTATAGTACATGTTATTGAGTTAAGTTGCGAAAAGTGCTAACGAGCCGAAGCAAAATAAAGTATTCTGCTTTGTTCTTTCTTGTATCAGTTTTGGTCAAGTTATCTGTATCATACACTCTCTCCAGTTTTGTGAATAAAAAGGATTTTCATAACCAGCAGGTAGATATTCTAATCGGAAGAAAAAAATTACCATTGCACACCCTTAGGCTAACTAACATCCTACTAAATCAGTCACGCCTGCAGTCCACTCGCCAATTAGAGGCGCTCGAAGTGATCGGCATGCTACCCTGCTAGCAGAGGCTTTTCCCTTGTGTTTCTCAGCGTTGTACTGCCATTCTCTCCGCGGTTTTGACTGCTCGCGTTTTGTTTTGGTTGTTTCTGTGCCGAAGAAAGGACCTGCAGACAGCCGTTTGGGATTCCTGTTGAGCATGCGCGAGATGAAAATGCGGTTACCATGGAATTTCTGGGTCACGGTTCGGTAATACGATGCCGCCGCCGGAGTTTGCCCGTCAGTTTCAATTTCTCGCACCTCTGGTTTCTAGCACTTCATGACCAGCCAAACTGACAGTATCTTCAAGAGATGAGGCATCGAGCTTACAGGCTGTAATTCCTAGCTTGGTAACTGAGGCTATCTGATCATCTATCAGAGCGTTCAGCGGGGAAATAACGAGTACAATCGGCACTTCACTGAGGAGGCCAAGATGCTTGGAGACCGATGGAGCTAGTTGATATATCAACGATTTCCCATGACCCGTTGGTAAACTGACGAATGTATCTTCGCCATTCAATTCATGAAACAAAGCTTTGGATTGATATTTAGTCAAAGACTCGATTGAACTGTCTTTAAGGGTTTCTAAAGCCTTTTCAACAGCGTCGTTGAAACTTTCACGGGAAAGACTCGCACTCGCCACGTTGATATAGCGGGCTCACTTTTGCACAGCAAACTAGTACAAAAAAGATGCGCGAGTCGATAAAACCGGTTCCACAACCGGTTTAGTCATGTGATTACCTCCTAGATCTTGGAGGTATCTAATACGCATGCTCAACAGGAATTCCAAACGGCTGTCTGCAGAGGTCTTTTCCTCGGCAAAGAAACAACCAAAACAAAACGCGAGCAGCCAAAACCGCGAAGAGAATGGCAGTACAACGCTGAGAAACACAAGGGAAAAGCCTCTGCTAGCAGGGTATCGGCATGCATGCCGGAAACGAGCGACATGAATTTTAGGTTGTTTCTCGAGAAGTGGAAAACGCACTGCATTTAGGGTTTCGGTGATAACACCAATTTGTTCTTTAATTTGCTAGAAGAAAACTGTTAATCATATCACAAGATTTTTTTGACATTTGACGCTGGGTATAGAGACGTTATCGGACAATTCCCCTCATTTCGCTTCTTTACGCACCTATGTCCAGTGGTCCCCCCACTTTTCGTTTGAAAAACTGCTGCGCGGTCCCTGATTGGGGGATTCTTTCCACCTGTCACTTGTGCAAGGCTATTGACGAGTAAATCATGGTGACCGCCATCCTGATGATCATGGATTCAAAGGTGGCTCGATGGTTTTTTTTTTTTTCAGGGCCAATGCCTCCCAAGTTTGAACCCGCTAACTACCTCGCCATTAACAAAGATATGGAAAAACGAACCACAGCTGTATCACACAAAAATAAAAAATTGTTATGAGCAATGTTATATGCTGTCATCAGTTCCGGTGCACGATTGTGGAAAAAAACTCTCAATGCCGAGAAATACCGCTGCAACATACCGTAAATCCTCTATTAAGCCCCCCCTCTCTAATAAGCCCCCCCTTTTCAGAGGGGGAAAGTTAATAAGCCCCCCTCTCTATTAAGCCCCCCCCCCTCCCCCTCCCCCAATCCTTATTCTTCACAAAAAAATTAACAATTAACGTGGACTGATCAGTTATGATTTATTCAGGCTGGAAGTTCATATTGTTTTTGGTCTTCGGCGGCATGACCTCCAACTTCTTATGCTTAACTTTCTCAATTTTGCGCTCTAGCTCTCTGTACAACGCGTAAGTCTACTCTGCCTCATACCACGGTATTTTTGCTACAGGTGATGTGTTTCGCTAAATTAAATAAGCCCCCCCCCCCCTCTTTTTTAAGCCCCCCCTCTCTATTAAGCCCCCCCTCAAAAGTGCTTGAAAAAAATAAGCCCCCCGGGGGGCTTAATAGAGGATTTACGGTAACATAACTATGTAAAAGGCTCCGTTTCAGGGCGCTTTTTCCTGGCTTTGGAGACTGGGGCGAAAAAACCAAGGAAAAGCGCCCTGGGGACGAGGTTGAAAAGCATGATAAGCAAGGATTTTTAATTCATAACGTTTATTTCAGTCTTACTACGCGGTAGTCTCCTTCGCAGCCGTTATTAGGGTCGTCACGCAACGCTCCTCAGTGGGGAGGAGCGTTGCGTGACGACCCTAATAACGGCTGCGAAGGAGACTAACTACGCGGACACCATTTTTTGTATTGACCTTCGTTGCCGATGATATTTGTCCATTTTCAAGGGTATTAGGAAGTGTGCTACTAAGAGGTTGAATTTCTTATTTTTTACCACTTTTAAGAAGCAATTAAATCTATAACTTATGCAAATTAATAAAAACCTTGATAGCTTAAAATCCTGGCTAAGTGAAAATGTTACCGGCCACCCTTACTGAAAACTAAACATCGATAATCGTAAAGAACAACCCGTCCAAAACTTGTGCACGCACTAATAATGCACAAAAGGTTAAACAACGAGCTTTAAAAAGAGCCAAGATTATTAACCAAATGAATTGAGCTGCCGGATCTCTAAATGACATAAGTTTATTTGTAATCATCTGTAAATTGCTGGTTACAGAAAAATTGTTTTTGAAATAGTATACATAGTACTATGTTTAGTACTCTGGGTAGATCACCTTACAAAAACCCGCCGGTGGCAATAATTTAACGCAAGATACTGAACTAGAAATATCAACGCAATATACTGCTCAGAACGATTTCAGACATTGAGACACAAAAAGACAGGTGCTAGCTACGCCAACAATATGATGTTTATCGGATACTAAAAGAAACGTTTTACCATGACAGCAGGCATGTCTTCCTTGGTTGCTAACATTGGTTGGACATTGGATCACCATTTAAAAAAGACATCCTATCTATTTGGCACTTAATCGTAAGGTCTTTTTTTTACTTGCAAGTGACCGCTTAGAAGTCTGACAAAAACTGTAAAAACACTTCATTTACATTGTACCAGACCCCAGACTGTTCAAACGCTGAATAGCGCTAAACGAACGGATAATTCCAGTGCGGGATAAGAGTTAGGGAAACCAATTGCGTTATCCACTGGATAGAGATTTTCCATTTGGAAACCGTTATCCAACTATCGTACAACTGGGCGTACAACAGTAGACAGCATTCTTTTTTCCTCAAAAGTTCCAAAACGTCTCAATGATCACTTCTAGGATTCAAACCCAGCAGGCTACAGTAGAGGGAGGCAGCAGCCTGGGGGAGAGTCACTGCCGCGCCGCCCCAGATTTGATCAGACTACAGTGCAACACTGAGCAACTTTATAATAAGCGATCCTTTCCTAACAATAGCAACAACAGTGAAGTTTTCCACCAATGAAGGAAGATCATATTGTCAGCTGGAACAAGAATACACGCGGAAAAGCGAGCTAATTTTCTATGCATATAGAACTTAAACCCTTTAAAAGAGACCAACATCAGTTTTCTCCTAACAATATCAATACCTAATCAAGTGAAAAGGTTGTGAGAATTGATATAATGATGGCCAAAGGGGAAAAGCCTTCCATACTACGTAAAAAAGTATCTGAGAATCAAGTCGCGAAAACGTCACTATACTTTTTGTCAAATGTGTCGGGGATTTCTTACGACCCCGTACGCTGGTACACTTAACAATCAAGAGGACTGTATACTTTTCGAATAACACGTTCTTTGTCCTTATTTAGTTAAGTAAATTCACTAAGAACTCTGGTCACAAATTGTGAAATATCGAGACTATTCTTGTTCGCTACAAAGTTCATGTTGTGATGTAGTCATATGTTTCAGGAGTACCCAACGGAGCCGCTCGACAAAATACCCGCTCTTCATACAGAATTTGAGCTAGCTGGGAAAAATTATATTGGCTAATTAGCTGGCTGGGAAACTTAAATGAGCGCCTCGCTAACTGAAAATATGGAAAATTTATGCCGTTTCTGGCTGGATAAAAAGGTATATTTTTTCTCCTGGCAATCGCACTGAATTTTTTTTTCATGGATATTAGAGTGAGCGAAGCAAGTAAGTCAGACAACTCTAAACAGATACATAATCAAATAATCTGGAATAACAGCAACATAGTAATTAATCAGAAAACCGTTTTTCTTAAGCATTGGTATCAGAATGGAATCATTCGCCTGCGTGACTTACTTGATGATGTGGATTTCACTTTTCTGTCCCTGGAAAAATTTCAGCAAAAATTTCAGGTGCAAGTTCCCTTTACCACATATTACGGCCTAATACATTCCATCCCCTCCAGTTGGAGACGAGAACTAAAAACCACAAACCCTACCAACACTGAAGATAATTGTTCCAAAGTGTGCTCTGATAAAAACTTCGCAACTAAGTCTGCTTACGCCGCTATTCTAGACTATTTCTTTCAAGCCCCAACAGCTGAAAGTAAGATCTTACGGTATGGTTTTAGTAAAGAATGCTTGAATAAGGTTTATTTGATGCCTTTTAAAGCAACACATGAAGTCAAATTACAAGAATTTCAGTGCAAGATAATACATAGCATCCTTCCATCGAGATGTTCCCTGTTCCGTGCGAAATTGTCTGAATGTGATACCTGTCGGGTCTGTCACACCGCCTCTGAAACACTTCCTCACTTATTATTTCAGTGCCCCATAGTCTATGCTTTTTGGCAAGCTTTCCAGAACTGGTGGCTTGAAAAGACCCGACAGGCTTTCGATCTCACTGAACGCAATGTAATTTACGGTTGGTATGATAATGCTCGCAAAACTGACCAACTAAACTACGTAGCCATCGTCGCTAAATATTATATTTTTTGCTGCGTTCAGGATAATGGCTTAGTGAGTTTTGACGGCTTTCCCCCTTTTTTGAGAATCAGAATTGACACTCTCGAACAAATTTCAATCAAAAATAAACGGCATGAAGAATTTAAAAACGAATGGAATAATTTCTTTTAATTTATTTTGTTTTTGCTTTTTAGTTACTTCCTATTATCCCGGTTGTCCTTTTTTCACACCGTATGATATTATGTAACTTTTGTTACTATGTATACTAGCTCTTTTTTTGTATATTATTTTCTTTTGTAATTCTCTTTCCTGTGTGTTTGTTATGTCTTGTTTCTCGAATAAAGAATAATAATAAAAATAAAAATAAATAAAAAAAATAAAAAATAAAAACATAAAAAAAGTAAGTGCGCGTAAAAATCACCCCACGCGAGCTGTCGAAATGACACCTTTTGCCAGTACAAACGGAAATTTGTTTGGGTGCGTCAGCAAAACGTCCAGCTGTGAATGCCTTGTAAAAGATACACGTAGTGAGAAAATGACACGGTTGAGTCAAGCACCGCTCACCGCTTTGTTTTTAGTCGTTTCGCTGTCGATCCTTTATGGAAAACACTTTTGTGTGTTCGAGTTTTAATATGTCTGTCTAGATATCAGCTACTGGCGTACGTCCTATTTTAAAACTGATGTTAAGGCAGCCAAAAGGTAAGCAAAATAGTTTATGTTTCTATGTTAGGTCGCCGTACATGTGCATAATTTTGAACAATCAATGGACATCAATAAAAAATAAATGCTATCAAATATTGAGAATATTCCTGAATATTGAGACGAGTGAATACAAAAACTCTCTCCAATAAATAATACACTCTAGTCTCTTAGCAGAGTTAACTCATAACTGGTTTCATTTGGTATGCTCGTTTGCAATGTTGTCCACGTTTGCGCGCCCTGGAGTATTTCCGTTGGAACCAATTTCTCTTTGTTCTGTGCTCGCCGGGACGGGAACCTTCTCGATCTATGGTCATTTGGAAAGCGTTTAGCAACCGCCCAGGTATCTGGTAGGATCGGAAAAGGTAGGAAGATTTTACCTTTGTAATACCCGTATATTGACTTATTTCGCGTCCGTTATATCTGTTGTTCAAAAAGGCAATGTCCAAGTGTGCCGTAAATTGTAATACAGCAGGGTATGTAAATCCCGAACGGCTATCTTTCTTTAACTTTTATCCCAGTATCTGTTTTTACGCTGCGGTATTTCTCGCTTTTAAAACTTTTTATCATATAAAAGGTAAGAGCTCTATTAGTAAGTTATTCACATCTTTGAACAGAGTGACTCAGATTACACCTTTTTGGTGATGTTTCCCGGCTGTGGGACCTCAAATTTGACAGCGGGCATTACCCGCCATCGTTACTTTCGAGAGGCTCTTTGGCCAATGTAGAAAAAAAGAATACAAAAATAGTTTATAATGTTCAAGCAAAGAAAAAAGAAAAGAAAGAAAATCACAAATGTGAAGAGTATTTAAACATTTTCCTAAAACTAAACTGACTGCCGCAAGCAGGGCTTAAACTGGACTATTTTAAAAACAATTAATCAAAAGAATGTTGTTTTTCTTTTACCTAGCCTGTTCACAGACCCTCTATTTTCTTTTGAAAGTCCGCCGAGCGCGCGTGATTATAAACAACGGGGAATTAAATGACCGCTAGCGCAAGGGGGTAGGGGTGGGGAAAGAAGAGAAAATGGAGGGTCTGTGAATAGGCTAACGTCTGTGTGCAGGCTATTTTTAACCATTTGCCGTGAAGAATAGGATATTCTTATTTGGAATTTTTATTTTCTTCTGGTTGTCATAAAGTTATTGCTTTTTACAAAATAGTCGCCCTTACAACTCAACTGTAGCCTGCGCAAAAGGTGTCATTAGGGTGCTTAGCGTTGTTTGGAGGCGCGAGCGCGAAGCGAGAAACACGCAATAGGACGCAGTTACGTCACGTTTGCCATCTTCAACTCGATTTTTGAACTTAAAAAAGAAGGTTTCACCTAAGCCTATCTTATTGCCAAAAACTACATGGATTTTTCTGTAGCTGTAATATTTAATGAAGTACTGTTGCTGTTCGCCAATTTTTTATGACGGTCGCTTTAAGAAAATTGATTGAGTCTCTCTGTACCCAAACAAAAGGCCTGCCTTCCTAAGTGTGATCTTGCTTACTTTTTTGTTCAACTGCAATTCGATTCTATAACTTATAGACATCACACGACCATCGTACAACATAAGTTTACAAGCCTTTATAGGTAATTGTCTGACTACAAAACAAAACATTCCTGACTAACTTACGTACGACTATTGGCTTTTGCTGCGAAACTTTGCACCAGTTCTGGTGTGAAACTTTTACGGTGATTGCCTGACTGACTACCAACGACTTATGGCTTTTGATGCGAAACTTTGCACCAGTTCTGGTGTGAAACTTTTACGGTGATTGTCTGACTGACTATCAACGACTTATGGCTTTTGCTGCGAAACTTTGCACCAGTTCTGGTGTGAAACTTTTACGGTGATTGCCTGACTGACTGCGTACGACTTATGGCTTTTGCTGCGAAACTTTGCACCAGTACTGGTGTGAAACTTTTACGGTGATTGCCTGACTGACTGCGTACGACTTATGGCTTTTGCTGCGAAACTTTGCACCAGTTCTGGTGTGAAACTTTTACGGTGATTGTCTGACTGACTACCAACGACTTATGGCTTTTGCTGCGAAACTTTGCACCAGTTCTGGTGTGAAACTTTTACGGTGATTGTCTGACTGACTATCAACGACTTATGGCTTTTGCTGCGAAACTTTGCACCAGTTCTGGTGTGAAACTTTTACGGTGATTGTCTGACTGACTACCAACGACTTATGGCTTTTGCTGCGAAACTTTGCACCAGTTCTGGTGTGAAACTTTTACGGTGATTGTCTGACTGACTACCAACGACTTATGGCTTTTGCTGCGAAACTTTGCACCAGTTCTGGTGTGAAACTTTTACGGTGATTGTCTGACTGACTATCAACGACTTATGGCTTTTGCTGCGAAACTTTGCACCAGTTCTGGTGTGAAACTTTTACGGTGATTGCCTGACTGACTGCGTACGACTTATGGCTTTTGCTGCGAAACTTTGCACCAGTTCTGGTGTGAAACTTTTACGGTGATTGCCTGACTGACTACCAACGACTTATGGCTTTTGCTGCGAAACTTTGCACCAGTTCTGGTGTGAAACTTTTACGGTGATTGTCTGACTGACTACCAACGACTTATGGCTTTTGCTGCGAAAGTTTGCACCAGTTCTGGTGTGAAACTTTTACGGTGATTGCCTGACTGGCTGCGTACGATTACTGGTTTAATTTTGCTGCGAAACCTTTGCGGTGATTGTCTGACGACTTAGCACTACAGAAAAAATGAGTGAGTAAGATCAAACTCAGGATGACAAGCTCCTATTAGTGCAGAGAAACTTACTACAAGAACACGTTATCAGTTTGGCTTTAAAAAGTAAACTGTTGCCATAGCATATTTGAAAACATGGACAGTATTATTTTTTACATAGCAACAGAAAGGTCCCTGTTTGCTCTCAGGCGTTAACGTAAATGACGAAAGAGAAAACCATCCTTCCCAAGTTGAAACTCGAGTTAAAGACCGCAAACGTTACCTTACTTTGTGGGCTCGTGGTTTTCGGCTGTGCGCGGTTAGAAGTTTCCAACGGAAAGCCTGTTAACACCAAACTTTCTATCAGTTCTGGTGTAAACCTTTTGCGGAGTTATTGAGCACGACATACAATGCTGACCATAAGCATGTGTCTACACTGAATTTGGAGGGATTTTGGCAAGGAGACCGCACGTAGATCGAGCTTAATTGTTATGTTGTTTATTCTTAAACTTTATTTCGTCTCAGTCGATAATCGTTGTAAAATATGCATTGGTCCCAAGCCTTTGCGGTGATCACTTTTTTTATGTGTTATCGTGTTATGGACAAAGTTCGGGATCTTCCGGGTTAGCTTTTAATCGTTTATCTGGCAAAAACTTAGGATCCTCAAGTCCACTGGTTCCAAAACTGTAAGTACCGCTGAAAGTCTATATTTGTTATATCATTATCATGTAATAATTAGGGATAAGGAATAATATATACTAAACAAATACACTGATCTTTTCCCTGTATCTCCAAAAAAACCCACAGCTAGATAAAAGGGTGAAACAGGTTAAATACGCTTTTCTTTTAAAGTAAATTTGACGTAAAACAGATCTTTCCTAACTTATATATTTTTCTTGGCAATGTGTTAATTGAAACTTCGCTGGCTGGCCCATAACTTGCTTATGCTACCGCTGGCTGGCAACTTCCAACTTCCGTTTCACGCTGGCTGGGATTGCGTGATTTTTAGTTTTTTTAACCGTGCTGGCTGGCAAAAAACCGTCAAACATGATTGCTGGCTGGAATTTTTATTTTCTGAAAGTCTTGCTGGCTAGAAGTGAAGAGCGGGTATTTTTTTCCCAGGAAAGTTAAATATTAACATAGGTTGGCGTAATAGCACTCTGCTAGTGTTTACGACATTGTATAATCAATTTTGCGAAAAAAGGTCGTTGGGTACTCCTGATGTTTCTAATTAATGTTCATAAGGTTGTCACAAAACATGGTTTCCTCCTCTGAGCACAGCGCAAACCAAGCACTAGACTTGAGATCTGTAAGCATTTCAGGATCGCTTGACTTTTCTAAATCGACATATGATAATTTAGATTAGCTGGAATCTTTCGATTTTGTGAAATTTACTGAAAATATAGAACTGCCGGCCATTTTGTATTTTGAAAACCTTGACCGGTTACCGGCCATATAGCCACAGCGTACTACGCTAAATAGTAACCAAATTCAGTCTTTTCCGACAAAATGGCCCAAATCAAAATTGAAATTAAACCTCAGGAAACACTACGGAAAACGCTGGATAAAACTAGTCTTTTAAATCAATAAAATAATATTAATGACTTATACAACAGTCCCATTTGTCATTCACCAACAACTCCAAAAATGTAGGGAAAACCGCTTCACTATATTACAATCAATTATCGATCTTAACCGACTAAGGCTGAAAAAGCCGCCATCATTTTCCCATACGGCATAACAAATAAACTGAACACTCCCAGTATTTTTCCTCGTGGTTTGCGTTCAGGTTGTCCATTTTTATTGCTTCTTACTTTTGCTACCTATTTCACCTATATATCCGTACTCAGATAAAGAGTCCCTCCGGCGTCACCCCGTCATGATCACGCCGATTACCAAAATGTAGCAGCGTCGTGGATTGTAGACGTTAACGCCGGTGCCAGCAAACGGTCTTCCTAAACCAAGAAGAACCAGCACTGGTGTGTTTGCAGGCCTTTCATTCAAGCTCATTAATAAGGCATCTTTGTTCTGTGCTTTCACAGAAAAGTCAAACACTTCAAAGATCGTACATCTCGTCATGTTAAACTGATTTTTGTACATCATGATATCTCGCAGATTGCAGCGAAGTATCCCAACTGAGGGGCATTCCGTCCCTTCAAGGATGTATTTTCCTTCATGAATAACTCCGGGAGCAAAAACGCTAAAAACTGACTCCACAGACAAACCAAATAGCATATTGTACATTTCACTTTCAGTATATTGCACAGGCACAGGGTGAGCACTAACGGTGCTGACTGGAACAGGATTACTTTCAACAATAATGTCATCGCTTTTGTGTGGCCAGATTGCATTACTGGGATTTGAACCGAGAATCACAAACCGGTATACTTGGCCAACTTTAAAAGTCCCAAAGATCCAACTGTTTGTTACCAAGTTTGTGATGGGTCGGATGAGCCTCTGTCCTTGAAAACTCCAAGCAATCACACATTCGTGATTATTTTGCATAAATGTTGATGCAACCACAACTAGCTGAAGGTGCCTCTGAGGTCCTAAATGGAGACTAGCCAACGTTTCTGCGAGTTCTGCCATAATTTGGCGTTATTCAGCAGCCAAGAGCGGCCCCAACACGCTTAAGGCCTTTTTGTCCTTTTGGCCTTTTTTGGCCTTTTTTAAAACTTTTTACGCCTGTTTGTGGATTCTCTTTAGATTCCCTCGCAAAAAG
Organism: Porites divaricata; assembly: GCA_038088405.1. Taxonomy (NCBI): domain Eukaryota; kingdom Metazoa; phylum Cnidaria; class Anthozoa; order Scleractinia; family Poritidae; genus Porites; species Porites divaricata. Next base: position 16,513,640 of record JBBMOI010000003.1, read on the forward strand.
TGTCTTCCTCCATATCTAATTAAGTGCATAGTCGTTTCTTTTCATATGGAAGAACACAATAGGAACAATAAACTTGCCTAGACCTGCTCGGCCTCTTTTAACCCTGATTGGCTCATGTAGAATCTATTATGCCTTTAAAATATAAAAGCGGACAGTTTTGAAAGCACTATCTTTCTCGCAATCGCTTTGCTAAAGAAAAAAGTATTACTGTCACCAATGTTCTTTAAAACATTGTTTCAAACATGCAAGTCGAATCGAACGCTACACCTCTGTTGACGATTGACGAAGTGGAAAAAATCCAGGGTCTCGAGGACATGAAAAACGATTAAAGTACGATCACAAGCCCAAAGTTGAATACAAATTAGTTCATCTCTACAACTAGACCCAAGGGAGCAACTTGACGTATTGTTCGTTTTCACATGACGTCACTAAAATTCAAACTAAAAAACTATCGATCCTACCGAGATTTTACTTTCACGATGCATTAGAGCAGCTGAAAACTAATTTTACCCAAACTTATAGAGATTTGTATGGAGACGCCATGCTAGTGCTCACCTGGATGAACTCCAACATGGCGGACGGAAACCAACAGAAACATCTGTTACCGAGTTTTTCTACAAAGGCGTGAACTCATAAACATTAAAGTAATACTTTTTCTAATACATGAACTGTTTAGATAGCAAAATTTCCTGAAATAAGTCATTTTTTTAAACCTACCGTGACAGCTCTCTTGGCCGTCATGTAAATGCCGCGTCACGCAAAAGCTTAGAAATTCAAGCGTACTCTATCACAAAACCAAGAACCCTTTTGAAGCGAAAATTTGTATGAAAATTAGTTTTCAGCTGCTCTAATGCATCGTGAACGTAAAATCTCGGTAGGATCGATAGTTTTTAGTTTGAATTTTAGTGACGTCAGTATGAAACCAACAATAGACAATTTTAAATAACTTAATAAGGATCAGTTAAAACACGCGACTAATAATTGCTAGCAATAAAACCGCAAGAGACATACCGTTTTAAAAACTTTATTAAAAAACCAGTACCAAAAAAGAGTCAAATACACAGCGATTTGAAAGGAAAAGGAATGAAAATTAATCCTTTGACTGACTTAATCTCGTATCCAGATCTCACTCTGTTTTACACTGAAAAGTGGGAGATCTGGGTACGAGATTATGACTGACTACTACAAATCCGTTTTTTCCATTCTATTTCGAGGAATAATAAATAATCCTCCGTGTCTACACAATTTTCCTATGGCCTCTAAAACTGGGCTAGATTGAAACACCTTACATGACTTCCAGGCCATTCGCCTGGAAATGTTTGAAGGTTTAAATGAACTTAAGTGACTGCCATTTTATTTTCTCAAGCTATATTATCGTCATATAACAGTTGCACGATATCAGCCAACTATAAAAAAAATTTTCTTCTTCGTTCATTTTTTATTTTATTTTGCGAAGGGGTGGTGGTGGGGGTGGGTATAGCAGAGTAGCCGGATGCACACAAGCTGGCGTGAACATGTCCCTTTCTTGGTGACCAGCCGAGGTACCTTCGTTCCCGGGGGGTACTCCCTTATAAGGGCTTAGTGGGAAAGTGCGGCCAGCCAGGGTATGTTTTTCGGGATTTTTGTCTTAAACAGGGTATCGATTTTATTTTGCTATCTAAACAGTTCATGTATTAGAAAAAGTATTACTTTAATTAATGTTTGCGAGTTTCTCTAAGAATAAATTCAAGCTTTTGTAGCAAAACTCGGTAACAGATTCTTCTGTTGGTTTCCATCCGCCATGTTGGAGCTCATCCAGGTGAGCACCAGCATGGCGTCTCCGTACAAATCTCTATAAGTTTGGGTAAAACATTTCTTCGGGTATCTCGTATACGAAATATTCCCCTGACCTGAATCTTGGCAAGGGTCTTTGTATATGTACCTCCTTTTATTTCCCAGATTCTGATGTATTGAACGGTTTTGATTTTTATTTTGATCTATTTTGAATGGCGTGACAGTGAAAACCAACAATATACGGGAGAGGAGCTATGGACAATGCTCTATCACTGGGAAGCCAGCCCAGGCCAATTTGTTAAGTTTCAACAGGCTGTTACAACTGCGTCGGTCATATCTTCATAAAAATTTGAAGTTCACAATATCTTTACAACCAAACGAACCTCTATAAAACGAAGTCCTCAGTATAACGAACGATTTTCTTCAGCCCAGCCAAAATTGCAGTAAAATGTGTGGAACAGAACACAGAACCTCGATTTAACGAAATTAAATCCTTGTTATAACGAACACAATCCAAGAGCTAGAGCGCAAACGTAAAATTACCTCGATATATCTGATAAATATCAGCATGTGATAAAAGATGAATGCCAAACAGACCAACGAGGATAAAATTTATGTCTACAGTAGTTTTGTTCGTTCTTGACTTTCTAGTACCGTAGCTATGCATATGTATAACTCGGTGCTGAAATGTTATCACGAACCCTCGATTTAATGAACAAATTTCCCCTTACCAGTCCCTTGGCACTCCATTAAATCGAGGTTCCACCGAATGAACACAAGTTTTCAGTTGTCGGGCGTCTCATTCCAAACAAAAGGGGAGAGGGACCGCCTCGGTGATGGCAGGTTACTGCTGAAAAATTAAAGGAAAACACCAATAATAATTATAATGATGATGATGATGATGATACAAAAAACAAACTGCGGTGGTAAACAAAAGGACATATAAACGCATTTCTGGATCTTCAGAAGTAATATAAACCGTTGAATAACATCAGAAATTAAATATCACATCAAGTGTGTCAGCAGTGAAAAACTTTACCTTTTAAAATTTGAATGCTTTTTCTTTCGTATGCAAGTTTTTCTACTATATGTTATCTTTTGTTTCTTTACTTGGTTACTTATTGCGATTTAATAATGATGAAGATGATTAAGACAGAGAAATTAAGAATCGCGTTTGCGGCAAACGGAAAGCGTCAGATTTAAGTTGACGATTTGCAAATCCGTGGCAAATGAGCATATAAAACTGTACAATAGAAAAAGTGTGGATATGAACAGTAAAATGTAAGTACAGCCACTCCCTTTATAGCGGACACTCTAGGGACCTCGAGTTTATGTCCTCTTTAGCGAGAATCCGCAATAGCGGGAGTTTACTTCAGTCGAACGTTTGTCACAGCCTAGTCCCTAGGCGTTCTCTCTTGATCCGTTGTCAGCGCGAACTCGGTGACGTCATAGCTCATGGTAGAGTCCAGGACTGACCGAGCCGAAAACGCCTGGGGACTAGGCTGCTACTGTCCATTTTATCGGGGTGTCCACGAGGCGGGGGTTGACTGTAAAGAGAAATCTGTGGTTCAAAATTTCCGTTTACAGTTGTTATAAACGTGATTCTATCTCTCATATAATTACAATAACAACAAAAATAATATTTTAACAAAATAATAACAATAATAATAACAACAAAAATAATATTAATAACACTAGTGTTGATAACCAAAATAAAATAAACGGACAAAAAGGTCGACGGGTTGCGTTTAGTCACGCAACGCCAACGCAACGCTCACGCAACACTCCTTCGACACCCGCTGACCATCCAAGACCGCAAAGCGATGAGATCGATATCATCATGACAGTATTGCATAACGGATCGTGATATTAACCGGTCCATTAACCTTTTCAATTTACCTTGGCTTAAATAAGCTATGTTAGAAGTTAGCGGATTGCCCCGTGGTTCCTTAGAAATTCTTGGATTCTTCGTATGTTTTCGGGTCCTGCATTACTTTGTGTGTCGTTTTGGATCACTTCCCACTTCGATCGCCTCGGCTCCCCCGAAAAAGATATGGATTTACAGGAATATCGTCATTTCTTTTATCTATGCTTGCATTGCAGCTTTCTTGTCATTGTACAGGTAAGGTATTGTGAATAACTAGAATATATAGAATAGGATAGAACTCACTCTGTTGCCCTAGGCCTGTTGTGCGTTAAATTGACCGTCAATGTATCAATGGTCACATTCGATCACGCTCCACATGCGCAATCGAATCTGTGAGTTTTTTTCCCCTTGTGTGTTATTTTTATTTTTTTTTTATTTAAGTCAAATTATTATTTTTTTTATTTTAGCAATTTTTTTATATGTGTATTTTTTTAACATTCACAGTGATGGAAAACCTTCGTGAATGAACTAAGTATATGGTTATAAATAAATAAATAAATTGTAAGCTAAAAGTACTTGTTTCATGGAACCTGCTTGTAGAATTGGGGAAAAGGGCAAACAGTGGTAAAAAGGAAAAGAAATGAGAAATAAGTCAAATATTAACATTATTTTGCTGGGACTTGCACTCAATTTAATGACCAGCTCGCAGACAGGACTCAGTGTTTGAATTCTGAATTTTTCAGGCTTTCTTTTTGCAACTGAATGCATAAGTTGCTTCTGTAACTGCAACAAATAATCTTCTTTGCATTTATTTTTCGTGTCTAACAAAAACCATTTGAAGGGTAAGATTGCATGTGCAGCTGACTATTATACTGCTCTCCTTTTGATTAATTTCCCCCACTTTTGAAGGCAGGGCCTGGGGCAGATCCAGGATTTAGTGGAGAGAGGGTTAGGATAAAATGTTCGCCAAAAGAGTACCATCCTAAGGGGGTCCGAGGGCATGCCCCCCCTGAAAAAATTTTGAAAGTTAGGTCCTCAGAAGGGTGATTTCCTGCATTTTAAAGGATAATGAAATGACCCCTTCTTTAGCTATTTTAAACATGAACTACACTGTACTCTTAAAAATTTACAATAATTGAGACCAATAATGAAAATAAATCTGAAATAACAGTTATTTATTATATAGACACGAGTGTTTTACTGGAAAATATACCACTCGTAAAATTCATAAAAACCACATCCGGGACCCGAGTGGTTTATGTTCAATAATCTCACTCTTGAGTTTATCGATGACATAATTTCGGTCATTTCCCTCTATTACTTTATCGATGTCTTTTTGTCTATATAATAAAAAGAACATTACACGGCGGCTTGAAGATATGAATTTTATTTTCTCGTGGCAAAAACAATATTTTACTCACTCGCTGCGCTCGTTCATAAAATATTGCTTTACCACTCGAAAATAAAATTCACATCTTTGCGCCACCATGTAATATCCTCTATAAATTTGTATTTGCCATGTGCTCTAAAAATCACTCTTGATTTTCTTCAAAAATGAAATCAACAGGGCATTTTAAACCAGGAAAGGACTCTCCTCTGTCAATATTTTTTTTTCTTTTCATCACAGTTATTTGTCAAAAGATAACATATAGTATTTGTTAGCAATGTATGTCCACCAAAGGTCTTTGTCAGAAACTGTGTGTGTTTGAACGTTTTCATTTTGGATTAGGGGGTTCAAAAGAACCACCCAAACCCCCCTGGTTCCACCCCAGGGCCAGAGGGCTGGTCCATCTTAAGTACTTTGATTCTCAAGGCACATAAATTGCAGGCTTATGCAGTGACAAACATCTTTGCACCTTATGCAAAGATTTGTGAGTGTGGTTATAAACCCTATAAGCTATATTTTTTAATGTTGTTTGCTTGTAGAAATCCACCAAATTTCAGTTGATATGAAAATTTACTTTTACTATCAGGAATCTCTAAGGTTTATTTTCAAGTGGTTGATATACTCATGTTTTATTAAAGTAACCTTTTTAAATACTTCTTTACCCACACCAGCTTCTTTGATGAGCCAGCCATGCTGACAGACATGATTGAAACATGGAGCAGTACATCTTTTATTTTGGTATCAATGTCCACTGGTATGTTGTATATAATGTACATCAGTCATCATTATCATAGTCCAACATCAAACGCAACAACACAATAATATTCCACGAGTGTACGTTGGCTATAATCATCTCATATCCAACAAGCGCAGCCGAGTGGAATAATTGTTTTATTAAAAACACCCACAAAATATGGAGAATTCTTCCCAACTTTATTTGTAAAAACAACCGATTTTCAGCTTGTTTTAATTTTAATCAGATGCGAACAGTTACCATATGACTCAATTACAGTGTATACCATGATGGCTAAGCCAATCAGAGCTCTAGAATTGCATTATCCAATGATTCAGTTTTTAATAATAACAATAATTATATTATCTTGTTTTCTTGGATTTGGGTGTAAGACCACCTGCCCCATCTTACATGCAACACTTTCACTATTCTGATTCTTGTGGGACATAAACTACACTGCTGTTCATAAAGAGCAGGGGACCGAATCCTCACTAGTCTGGTCAATGTTTAAACAAAAACAAAACAGGAATTTTGCCTCTTTGTGAAGTGCATGACTATTGCTTTAGCAGGTCCACATCTAGCAAATTTATTGTACATAACAATTATTATTATAACCTGCTCTATATATCAAAAAAATGATGTTCACAGTGTACTCCCCTTTTTAGTGACCAGTTGAACACTTGATTAAGTAAATGATAAACATTTGAGGAACAATAGACCTTTGCTCCTTTGTGTGAACAAAACCACCAAATCAAGGCTTACAAGGAGTGATAAATTACAGTGATTACATCATCAAGCCAAAAACATGATGTATTATTGAAGAGCAATAGACCTTTGCAGCGTTACTGTGAACAAAAGCACCACCTCAAGTGATAAAATACAGTGACTAGTTTGAATCATCTACACCTAAGCCTTGACCTTGTTTCAGTTTGTGTCTTTAATGGAGTAGAATGGGCAAAAGGTCTGTTAAGTTGATAAAAAAATGTATGCCTGAAGCTATTGAGTTCATTCATTTCCTTATATTATAAGCAGCAAACTATGTCTACATTTCATCTATGATACTGTATTGCTGTGCTGTACCACTTGACAATCATAACAGGACAGTTCATGGTGTAGCCTGAAGCGAAGGGACCACGAATGACTTCAGACGTCTGAGAATCAGGCTATTCATTGTGATGAACTTGTATGGTCGGTAGAAACTGTCTCATATTGCCATAGTATTAAATTCCTTTTTGCTCCTTTCATTTCAGGATATTTTCTTCATGATTTCTTTGATATGCTTGTTTATGATGCCAGGGATTCAGTTGACCTTCTCATTCACCATATTGTGGTACAGTTATTAATAGATTTCAGTTATAGTATCATAGGTGACGAATTACTCCTTAATTTTGGCGCGAAATTTCAGCGATAATTTGTAATTTCACGTGTGAAATTACAAAACTGCCATGGCAACCTTCCGTACGTCTCAGTGTCAAGATGGCGACGAAATTTTAAAATGTCATGAATGAAGATGCCAGGGCATAAAAAGACGCTTTAGAAAACCTGAACGCACGAAAGAGCACATCAAGTAGGATTCTAACAGGTATTTTGTCGAAAAACTCTGAACTTCAGCCAAATTCAAGCTCTAAACGTTCGAGAGAGCAGAGTTCTCGATCAATACGATCCAGGATGAACATGTCAAAAATCCAAGATTTCTAACGTAATTCGTTACCCATGATGTTAATAGGTAATCAAATGGTATACTCGTAAAATTAGGGAATCCCTAATTTCACTCGTTACCATTTGATTACACGTATTTATTTTTCAAGTCATCTTTTGTTGATTAAAGAACACTGTTTTTTCGCTGTCGGGACCAGATGGATTAGTTTCCCCAGACCCTTATCTGCCGACCATATAATATGCTTTGTACTATTTAGAGCAAAGTTGCTTGTGTTTGCCTTGGTAGCAAGGGTGTGGTGTTAAGGTTAGAGCACTCACCGCTCACTGTTGTCAGAGCTGCAAATAACAACGGTCAGCAGTTGACCATCAGATAATGCACTTGAGTTTGAACATTTGACTTTATTTCTATGGTTTATTCGAGTGTAGACCGTTTAGGATTGTTGTCTATAGTTAATTAAACTACTTCCTTTTTTCTTTCTTTCTTTCTTTCTTTCTTTATTTCTACCTTTCTCTTCTTTTTCTCGTCACTATTGAGTTATCAAAGAGAACCCCTCTGCTAGCAAGGGTCATAATTATACTGCAGTGAAACTGTTCAACAACACCGAATGTCTGGAGATAAGGAAGCCTTAATAGCAGCGAAAAGGATTCACGTTCTTTCAATCTTCGTTGCGATTATTCCAAATCACTTACTTTGCGTGAATAGTCTGAACCCAAGAGTCGTTTCATAAGTAGGTTGAGTGTGATCATCCGGGTGAACGTAGTCCTGAATAGGACAGTTGTTGTTGACAGCGACTGACCTTTCGACAGCCTGTTCGGTAGTCATCTTCATAGTCAGAGTGAGTTGTATCACGTCAGTTGATGGTATTGAACTCTAATTATTGACCTCATTGGTCAATTAAGTCGCGATGTTATTGGCCGTCTGAGTAAAGCCGTGATGTTCGTAATGTCATTGGTACGTTTCTGTCCGTCTATTGTCACAGTTAAACAGTCGTTTATTATTAGTCAAATTGTCAGTTGTCCAGTCGTTCTCTCGTTGTTAGTTTTGCTTAATCCCGTCAATAGGGAGCTTACGATCCGATAACGGCGACGCCAATGAAAACCTCGCTGAGAAATAGACTTCGCGTCCTTTGAAACTTTTTTGTCCTTATACCAAGTCACCCAGTTACTTGAAACTAGGAAAGTTAGGTTGGAACTGAAGAGAGGGGACCGCGTCCGAGTTCAGAGAGGGATAGTAAACTTTATCGCCTTGCCGATCCCGTCCTCACGTCAACTCAAAATTTGGTCAATTCACGTTGTAGTTGTGCCTTGTGTCCAAGGCCTGTGGAGAGAAGCCATAGGCCTTCAATTTTGCGAGCAAAAGGTGGTGGTTTATGGCTTCAAACGCGAGGGCTTTGCGGCTCTAGTCCACAGCGACCGCCGCTACAGCTTCCCTGTTATCAATACTGTTCCTCCAATCTTCAGTCATTTTTAGCAATGCAGAGCAGCAACAATGGATTTTCATTAATTTAGATAAGTTTAAGGACAAAACGTTATGAAGTGCATTCCAAGTTTGGTCGTAAATAACTTTATCAAACACCTTCGATAGCGGTAGTTTGCTTTGTCTGAGTCAATGCCCCGTTTAAAGAAAGGAGTGAGGCGCGCGTGCTTCCATTCAGACTGCAATGAGCGATTCAGAATACAGAAGTTGATCAACTTAGTCACCTCTCCGGTAAGAACTGGGGATCCCAAACTCAAGATGAAATACCGTCTACCGCAACTGCCTTTCTCGGATTAAGGTTGTCCAAAATGTTGCGGATATGTGACGTACTGACTGGGGAGTAGTTAAATTCGCTTGAGAAACGTCGATTGCTTATTGCCTTAATACCAGGATGGTCAGTGTAGTCAGTGTCAGATCTAACTGAACAATATTGGCAAAGTAATCACTAAAGACTTCGGCTACACACCCATGGTCGGACAAAAACACTACTGCCGTCAATGAGGATGACGCCTTGTATGTCTTTACCAGAACTAGTTGGCAAAAGGGGCTTCATTTTCCCGAAAATTCGCCCGAATGTTTAGCACCCAAGGAAGCGTTACTGCAGAACGTTTTCAAAGCGTTGCGCTTTAGCGATGTAATTTAACTTCAAATTAGGAAGTTTCACGTCGTAGTCTGGCGTGCAGGGATGGCAAGGAAATGTACCAAACAGCGTGTTTGCCGGTTTTGCTTGTTAAACCTATTGGTTTTTACGTTCTCGCCGTTGTCGTTGCTAACCTCCCTAATATTATTTAAACAGTGGCATAGAACTTGCTTAACATGTGATTTCGTCTTTAGGTATGTAGTGCCTTTTGTATTGCAATCTTCTGCAAGATGTACTTGGGATTTGCAGTATGTTCTTTATTGATGGAGGTGAACAGCGTCTTCCTGCATTTCAGAAGATTAATGTGCCTTCGTGGAGTGAGCAAGAACAGTCTGTTATACCAAGTTAATGGCATATTCCTGTTAATAACTTTTATCAACTTTAGATTTCTCACTTCTGCTTGGATGACGAATTTTTGTATCAAACGCCACGATACATTGCCATTTTCCCATTTTTTATTTTCTGTGGTTGGCATGGCCGTTATGACAGCACTCAACGTAAAACTTTTTGTGGCACTATGGCAAGCGGATTTTAAGTCAGGCCAGACTAAGAAAGTGGATGATTAGATGTCAGCTGCTTTCGGGTAATGCGTCTGTTGTTGAATAGAAGTTAGACTTCGTGGCTAGCGTTTGCGGGAAAAAGAAAAGCCGGGGACAGTTAAGGCGCGCTCCGATGGCGTTCTTTGGCAGGGGAACGAGGTAGTTGTCGTTATCCTACAACGGGATTTAGCGAAAATGTCCTAGTGACAGCAACAAGGAATGAAATTTTAGAAGGTTTATCATATTGCGCTTGGGAGAGGGCTTGATTACTTTCAATACAAATAGCTGTGTTAAAAGATAAAATTACTGGTTAAAAGGTAAAATTACATCCTTTCGCGCTTTCTCTTCTCGAGCCTTCAAACGCCAGTCACACGGGCTAAAGCTGATTAGTAAAATCCAACTAGTGGTCTATCATCAATGCTGCGTCCTGATTGGTTGAGCTACTACTAGGCTATATGTTATAGCCCACTAGTAGCGAAAAGCGCGGGCTTTTTGGCGGCAAAAAAGGATTAAAGACTAGCTTTAACTAGCTAAACTTTTCTTATTCTCGATATTTTTGACAAACTAGTTGGATTTTACTAAAACAATTATTCCTCTCGCCCTCATGGCCTCTGAGTCAATAGCCCATTCGGCCTTCGGCAACATGGGCTATTGACTCAGAGCCCATTCGGGCGCGAGGAATAATTGTTAATTACCGGACAGTTGAACCTCTCTACTGTAACAACGGTCACCTTGGGGACAGAAGAAAGTGGCCGTTATAGAAAGGTTTAAAACAAGAGTCAATAGCGAACTTAAGCAAAGACGTTTTTGAGCGACGAACGTTAACCGGAAGTGGGGCTTTCTTCCTTTTTATCTGCCTTGACGCTATCAAATTTTCATTGCAAACTTTCTTTTCTCTTTTAAAGACGATTTACCCGAGAGTTTTAACCAAACCACTGCTCAACGATGCAAAAAGTCCACTTCCGGTTGACGTCCGTCGCTCAAAAACGCTGTTGCTTAAGCTCCCTAATGTATGGATTTCTTGTCCGCCGGGCGAAAAAAAGTGGTCGTTGTAGAGAGGTGCCGTTAGTGGGGGTTCGACTGTTGTATTTTGTGATGCGGAAATAGAGAGAAACGTAATCCTAACCCTTTAAAAGTCTAAATAGTGACCAACATCAATTATCTCCTAAAGATGTCCATACGCTGTCAAGAGATTAGGTTATGAGAATTATTAAACTGATCACCTAAGAGAAAATGCTTTGATCTTTTATCAAATTCTCTCAACACATTCTTTAAGAGATCAGTTTGGAGAATTTTTATGTGTATATTGGCCTTAAAGGGTTAAGTTTATTTTTTTAGGGTCCAAGATGGGGCGTTAAATAGATATCAGGCGTTTAAAAGAGAGAGGCATTCATTCTCATAACTGTAACAACCTCAACAAAACTAATATGCTTTGGGGCGAAAATATCGACAGAGTTTATCAACAGCAGAATATCCACCATTGATACATCTAGATATCCATATCTTTCTTTCAAATCTCAAAAAAGTAACTTCTAGCTGAGTATCCTCGTTCAAGGTCACTATGTTTTCACCGATAGCCCATCCTTAAATACTTTAAACTTGACATTGAATAAGATACCATGCGCAAAAACCCTTTTATTATATAAACACCAATGAAATACCTGGTGAGCTTTCGCGCGAAAACTTGATATCTTCATATGTGAAAATAACATGTAATCTTCACATTACATGTGAAAATATCACCGTTGCTATGGCTACATAATAAATCGCGCCTTTCACACCAAAAAACTATTAAAGTGAAATGGTTTGGAAGTTCATATTCATATTTTGTTGAGTAAATCTCAGAGTGTGAAGCAGTCGACAGCGGGTAAGAAGAGTAAATCTACTCTGAACATCGACTGATCTAGTTATGGATGAATCGATACTTCATGTCCAGCAAGTAGTGTTTTTGAAGGCTTACGCTTTCAGAGCTGATTGGGTTAGAATTAATTCTTCATCATTTTTATTTCCTTTTTGCAGATCTGAATTACAATGATATTTTTCTAATAAAGAAAGTTGAATGCGACTTTCAAGTGATTAACAAAACAGACGTCTTCTTTGAAGTCAAATTTCATAAAACTGAAAGAGGAGCGCTGTGTTTGATAAGTGATTGAAAACATTACTTTGAATTAACAAGCTTATACCGGTTCAGGGCAAGACTCGGAGATTCATCATCCTCGAAACGGAAGTTCTCGACACCAATGTATTGTTCTCGATATAGTCTTCAGTTTATCTGTACCTGTCCAAACAACAATCCCTTTATTTACACATCTCCCATTTAAAACAGTAAGACCTTAATAAAAGGGTAGTGAAGCACATAATCTTCTCTGAATATTGGGCCATCTACAGTTAAACAGTTTAAGAAGTTAAACCTCCTCTTTGTTTTTATGTACGAAGTACTTCAATCAATGTGATGCCTTGGTTCTGAATCTGTTATGACAGTCACATAGATAATCTATGGCAATACATGGTATGTACATGAAAAAAGCAAAATTAAAACCAGGGCAAAAATGTAAAAAAAGGCATTAAATAATTCTTTTAGGGGATCAAAAAATGAATACTTGTACAACTTAATGCATGTTTTTCCTTATCAAGCACTGAACAAAAATCCGGATAATAACCAGTAAAGGCCCGGGTCAGGGGTCATCACTGAAGCCTTCCAAATCCTGTATTCCTGCCAAGACCAGTCAAGAATGGCCTCTCCGAACAAGTCGAGATCTATAAAAGTAAATACAATTCCTTCGTATTTGTAGCCTTTATCTCAGGCTTTCGAGCACAACCGCTGCAGGTCTTTGTTCGACATCTTTTATCAAATTAAGTGATGGAAACGAGAATGAGTTCGCGAGCAACTACGCTTTGTCTTAACTTTGCTTTCATGGATTCTCTTTCCTTATGATAACATTTTCAAATTAGTGTGACCGAATCAAGTTGTAACTTGCAGTTAATTATGTTGATTCATGTTTTTCTTTATGCATTAAGATAGATCGAAGTTTATCGGGTTCAATTACAATTTATATTAATTTGTTGTTGAACATGAGCTCCGCGTTAAGGCTTGCCATGAATTCATTTTACTTGTTTATCACTAATTTTGATAACGATATTTTATTACATCCACTTTGAAATCACTGGCGATCCGTGCAATCTGATTGGCTTTCAGCAGTGTGATTTATTCCCAAATCGCACCATTTTTTGCTCTAAATCGCATCTGTTCCAAATCGTGTCATTCATGTTATAAATCGCATCATTTCTGTTTTAAATCGCACCATTTTTGTTCTATATCGCACCATTTCTGAATCGAATACAAAATGAGATGTAAAAGCCTTTTTGTTTCGGCTTTTTAACAAACCAGCCACTTGATCGATAAATATTAGTACTGACTAAATTCTGCGATTTCAAAATGGATGTAATAAAGTGGTATAATTGAACTTCGTGTCGTGCAATTTTGGTCTGAAATCATACTTGTGATTTCAAATCACGCGTATGATTTCAGACCAAATTGCACTCCACTCAGTTCAATTACCATTATGTAATACATGGTGATAAATCGTGATAAATATTAAATGTGTATATAAAGAAAGAATTCCGTTATAGTCAATAAACTCGCTTGCATCGGAGTTTATTTCAGTCAAACCTCTGTAATTTGTTTTTGCGGAGATTTAGCTGCTGTCCTTATTATCGGGGTATCGAGAGTTGACTGTACTCAGATGTGTACAATTGAACTACGCAGCTACGCAAACACGTCTTTTTTGAACGATTAGTTTCCATTTTGTCTCATCTTGATCAGTTCCAGCATAACTTCACGTAGGTCCCTTTTCCTTCCACAGTTTATAACAGGATTAAAGAGGGAGTTCCAAAAAACACAGTCACGAAAATGCTATAGGTAACAGTTGTGTCTGACTTTCAGGGTATAATTCCTGGGGAGGATACCGATTAATCTTAACAAGCCGTCCAAAATTCCTGGTACATATGAAAGAAACAGGAAAGCGAGAATTACGCTGGTAGTTTTAAAAGCTTTTCTTTCCTCTTGGAAGTTTGCCTTCGTTTCGCTGGAGAGATGTTGAATTTTGACTGATTCATATGTCGGCGTGAAACAAAATAAACTGTTGTATGACAAAATACAACAACTAAAATGCTGGAATAACAGTTACGTACACAAGAAGTCCTGAAAGCGTGGAACGAGTCACTGGCATTAACCAGGAAATTAAAGAAACGGCTGAAATCAGCCAACTTGAAACTACAGCACCAATTAACCTAGGTGTGGTCACGATGCTAGCATATCGAAGTGAAAACTTCATGGCTACATAACGCTCAGTACTCAGTATAGCTAAGATCAGCAACGATTCAATGCATGGAACGAGAAGTAAATGAAAACTATCTTTCTGTAGAAGAAACAATAGTCCACCTGCGCTGCACCCGACAGAAAGTAAATTTCTTGTGCGATGAATAACGGCTGTGAAACTACACCCAGCGCCAGATCTGTTACCGCTAAGCAAGCCAGTAGTATGTTGTACGTGGACTGTAATCTGCGTCGCGTTTTTATCGCGACGATCACCAACACGTTCATCAAGATGATAACAGGGCATGATCCTAAGTTCAGCGCGATGGAAAGCAAACTAGTCAAATTATTCACCAAAATATACTCTTCATCTCTCCTGCGGCAAATAACTGATTCATTAAGTGCAGAGTTACTGACGGCCATCTCCTTGTTGCTTGAGAGAATCTCACCGTCTTTGAGGCAGTTATTAATGATATTTTTCAGTTTGTAAACCGACAGCTGCCAAGCAGAATGAACTTACTTTTAACGCTGATCTAGCTGTGGATAGATCGATATATCATGCCCAAGGAGTGTTATCAACTGTATTAGCTTTCAAAGCTGATTGGGCTAAAAGATAATCATTCATATTTTTTTTTGTTTCCTTCTAGTAAATCTAGAATTACAAAGACTTCCTTTTAATAAATATATCTGAATGCGAATTGCAAGTTATTAACAAAAATGGGCGCCTACTTCAAAGATTCACTGTACCCAGAAAGAGTGGAGAGTGGTATTTGATGATTAATTAAAACTGACATGCTTTTAAGTTTTAAGGCCTAAGTATTAGTTCAGAGCAAAACTCGGTTATAAATCGCCTCTCAAAGAAAGCTCCGGATAACAATATTATTTTTGGTACCTCTTTCAGTTACGGTCTGGGAACTAAAATCCACAAAGGTAAAAATGCTTTCTAATAACTGTGTTACTAACGTCACCATATTAACTCATTGATTGAAGGGAGGGTATTAATGATTAGCGATTACCGGAGATTAAGTAGAAGATGAGCAAACTAAACTGATAAAATATGTTAATACGTGTGATTTAAAGCTTTTCTTTCTATTGTACAGGGATTTCCAGATTTTCGTGATTCCAATAATTGTTTTGGAAATATCTTGTGTGATCTAAAACTTCTCTTATTTTATCGCACAGGGATTTCCAGGTTTTCGTGATTTCAATTGTTTTTGGAAATGTCCTGTGTGATAAATCTCCACCTAAAAAGACAGCACAATTATTGTACAGAATGTTACTGTTAAAGTATCATCATTGCCCCAAAATCAAACGAACCATAAACCGTATACTGTTGTGACTGTTCAGTATACGTTGTTGCTTAAGGAAAATTTGCCGCATAATGATAGATAGTATTCAATTTTCTTGGTTACGAGAACGTCATTGGGAATTCAAGATCGCAAGATCGTTATAAAAGGCCGACCATTAGCTTTCACTGAATACATTAAAATATCAGTCAAGCAATAAGTTCTCTTCACCTGTGGATATTAGATACTGTGCAGTTCAGGAGAGAAATGATTTTTTTAGCTCTTAAAGCAGATATTTTTTGGTGAATATTCAGAATTAGTTTTACTTTAATCTTTTAGAGACAATTAGTTCTGAATTTATATGTAATTCAGAGTCTATGCAAACTCAACGTACTGAGGTACAACGAAAAGTATAATAAATGCCGGCGAGAAAGTAAATTATGTTACGGTGAATTTACAAATGAACATAAAAAGCATCTCATAAAAGTTTAGATAGAAAGGTGCGTCGAACCTTCCGGAAGGTAAATAATGGAGTTGAAAATCCTCTTGAACACACAATGACGTCTTTAAAGTAAGTTTCCATTTGGTCTCATTTTGAGCAGTTCCATCATACTTTGACGCAGATCTTTGTTCCTCCAACAGTGAATAACAGGATTAAGGAGCGAGTTTAGGAAAATACATGACAAAACTAAAGGCAAAAGATTGGTCTGCCGTATATCGCGCTTTAATATACCGTACAAAAGTGATGGCACATACGAAAGGAACACGAACGCGATAATTATACTTGTAGTTTTCAAGGCTTTCCTTTCGTGTAAGAATTTAGTCTTCGCTTCGCTTGGAAGCTGTTCTGTTTTGATCCGATTCATATGCCGGCGTGAAACAAGATAAACTGTCGTATGACAGAATGCAATGATTAAAATGGCTGGGACAACAGTAACATAAACAAACACTTTGGCAAGTACACGTGTTGCTGGTATTAAGCTTAAAATTACAGAAACAACTGAGATACTCCAACTACATAGTACAGCGCTAATTAACCTAGGTGCGGTCATGAGGCTAGCATATCTAAGTGAGAACGTCATGGCTATATACCGCTCGATACTCAGTAAAGCTAAGATCAGCAATGATTCAATACTTGGGAAAAGACAAAAGAATACAGTCTCTTTGTAAAAGTGGCAGTAATCCTCCACCGATGCACCTGAGAGAAAGAAGATTTCTTGAGCGATGAATAATGGTTGTGAAACTAAGCCGACTGCCATATCTGCCCCCGCTAAACAGGCCAGTAGTATGTTGTAGATGGATTGTAATCGGCGCCTTGCTTTTATGGCGATGATAACTAACGCATTCATGAAGATGATAATCGGGCATGATCCGAAATTCAGTGCGATAACAGGCAAAGAAGCGAGGATGTACTCCCAAAAATACAGCTCTTTCGCCACGCGACAACTAGCAGGATCCTTTATAGTGGATGAGGAATTAGTGAAATTCATCGCTGCTGTTAACGTTTGAGACTGAATATCTCCGTGACGACTGCTCGATTTTTTTTAGCTCTTTTAATGCGTCGACAATGTTCGTTATTGAAAGGACTCTGTTACGTCCAGTTTCGGATGGCAAAGCTCTACATGTTGATGGTCAAAACGAGTCTAATCTTTAAAGGCTAATTGCTTTCAAAGGAGTGATGTAAAGGGCTTACGGATTCAATCCAAATGGTCCACATAATATACCTAAATAACTATTTGTCTTATTGACAGGCTCAGTCTCCGGTTCTCCTCGATAGAGTTTTCGGTTGCTTTATTAAGTTGATAAAATGCTTTTTATTTCTTCACATTATATGTTTTTACTCAAAATATAAAGTCTATTAACTATAGGTAATAATGCGTTCTAATATCTGTCATTACTGACATTATATCAACTCATTTTATAGGTAAAAGAGAGCATATTGAAAGTGATTTTCGAAAAAGAATAAAATGAGCGAACTTCACTGACAAACTAGGTATATATGAATATTTAAAAGATTTTCTTAAATTTGAGGAAATTTGACAGTTAAAGCCCCCAAGGATTTTCAGATTTCCGTGATTTACGTTAGATTCTAGGGAAATATCCTGTGAGATGAATTATCATTTTTTAAGCTATACATGCATTACGTAGTAGGTATGTCCAACTGTTGTTTTCGTTTTGTTTTGCTTTGCTTTTATTTATAATTGGCATCAGACAGAGTATAGAAATTTTAATATTTTACAGTGATAATGAGGAAATTTGAATATTTGACATAATGCAAAGAATAGAAATTTTGTTTTCCATATTTCACCTCATGCAGGATGTAGATTTCTTTAATTCGACATTTCTGATAGAAATTTCCATATCTGACATTATCCACCATGAAATTATGAATATATGAAAATCATATAGGTGAACTGCGGAGTGAAGAATTATTTGAAGGAAGATCATCGCAGTTATACACCTATTTCAATTAAGGTTGCTTCTGAGAAGAATGATGCATGGTCCATGTTTTATAGCCCGCGGTGCATTATTGTAGCAAGTCTAGTAAATTACACCTAATTGCAGTAAGGTTGTCATAGAAAAAAGCAAAAAAGCAAAAAGTCAAATAAGAATAAATTAGCATGTAATTATCATAGCTTGCAACATTCACAACACACACGCATATAGCTGAATATTAATCACGTAATATGAGAGAAATCATTTGCATCAGTTTCTTGGTGTCATTCTAATGCAATTCGAGGCTGATTCATCTAGCGAATTTTAAAAGTGCTCGAATTACAAACGTACATTGAATAACTATTAAAGAAATAATGGCTCCATTTTTTTCAATAAATATGGCCTGGGGTAAATTCCAGGAACGCGACGCGTCTTTTAGTTTAGTGCTAAATAGAAAAGCCAGTCTGCGTATGGTTTGCAGTGCACAACACCATCTGATCACAATTTTCAAGCAACAAATCAGGGGTGGAGAGGGTGAGGGGTCCTCTGCCACTTCCTCACCCGCGCCACAAACAAAGCTTCGTTTGTCAGGACATAATAGATTGACGACTGAAATTGCGATAACTCAAACATAACATTGCTCGCGTCAATTTACCTTTTTCTTTTTCGAACTCAAGTTGTGCGACTTTTGTTGATCGAGAATGTTGGCTCTAAAATGACATTTAAAAAAATTGGCGCCTGTCTATCTTACAGCGCGGAATTACAGAAGTGTCTCTTGTTATTGTGAATGACTTCTTAAATAATTGTTAAATTATTAAAATACGCAGATGTAAATCACATGGCTAATTAATTCTTATTTGGCTTTTTGCTTTTTGCTTTTTTCTATGACAACGTTATTGCAATTAGGTGTATGTGCCCGCAACGAGCCTAAAACCTAGAAAGCAAACGCTGCTAACGCTTCTATACTATGTCAGCAGAACGTTAAGACAATGTATTTCAAAACACTGAATCCTTAGGTTTTTCTCTGTGGTAATATGCAAATGCTGCAAATTTCAATGAGTTTTCTTAGCTTGTGCACGTGGGAATTTTGGATGGGGTTCTAAAAAATCAATTTCAAAGCGTTTGTTGAACAACAATAAATAACTTAACATTACATGTTTATCTATTTTTAAGGCAATTTTTTTAAAACTGAATAAAGAAAAGAATAGCGTTGATTTGCTTTATTGAAATAACCAGGATTCTGGCCCATGCGAAAACGCAGCTTAATCAGGCGGTAAAACCCTATTCATTTAATGTTGTTAAAAGAAGAGGCTTCTAATTTTTTACTGTGAGATTTTAAAATGAAATTTTTCAGCTCGCTCATGCTTAAGAATTTTAGCAGCCATTTGACTTGAAAGCTCTCTTGAACGCCTTTTCACAAAGGGTCTCCATTATTTCAATGAACAAGACTAAACTTCCCGCTACAAAAGGGTTTACCATAGTGCACTGCAGGCTATGAAACATGGTTCACGGGAGCAACCTTAATTGAAATAGGTGTATACGCAACTTATGCAGTTGCGAAAAGAAAGCCTGAAAAAAATTCAGGCTTGTACGGGATTCGAACCCTTGACCTCTGCGATACCGGTGCAGCGCTCTACCAATTAAGCTAACAATTAAGCTAATTATCCAGCATATAGAAATTTTAATATTTGACATTCGCAATAACGAAATTTCCATGCATTTTTATACCATACAGAATATAGAAATTCCAATATTTCACATTCATGATATGGAGGATGACATGGCCGAAATACGAAATTTCTCTTCTCTCTTCTTTCGTATCTCCAAGCGACCATGTAATTTTCTTTTTATTATATAAAATCCTCACAATAATACAACTGATACAAAAACAAATGGTTTGAAATTGACTAAAGCTTACAGTTAGTTGTATCAATCGGAAACAAGCCCGAGTTATTTTAATAAAAAGAAACACTTAGACAAAAGGCCAGAAATAAAATCTATGTGAATAGAAAATGCATGAACAGGTAGACGCTTGGTAAAAACTTAAGGCACAAATATCATCAGAAAATTGGATAACATTAACAAGTAACATACCATTCTATTTAAGCTTACTCCTGGCTTTCATCGCTTTCATTGTTCCGATACCTCTGGATACTTCAAAGAAATCCTCTTAAACTTGTGGGTTCATAGTCGGAGCCATCTTTTTTTCTAAGGCCAAAGATGAATTTCGAAAGGTGGTCGTTCAGAACTTGTGGTGAAAGCTCTTTACGAGATGTTGCGTAAGCTTTCAATTCTATCTATGGTATTAACAGGAACTCTTAAAAGTGGTTTGAGTCGTATTTAAGCAATTGAAGCCAGAAGTGCAAGTTCAACGGTCAGTTATCACAAGCAAAACAAATCACTTGTGGAGTTCCTCAAGGTTCCATCTTAGGACTGTTACTTTTTCTGGTATATATTAACTATCCGCTCCCAAATTGTCTAGAGAAGGCTGCTCCTAGAATTTATGCTGATGATACTAATATTGCTTTGGCTGCTTCTGACTTGAATGTCGTTGAAAGGGAGATGAACAAAGAATAAAAATTAATAATAAATAATTGGCTCATGGCGAACAAGTTAAGTCAAAATGTTGCCAAAACTGAATTTATGTTAATTAGCACTCGCCAAAGATTACGGTTGCAAGGCAGTAAGCAAATGCAAATACAAATCGAAGGGGAAAATATCAACAAAATCATTGGGTGTTCTCATAGATGACAATTTGACCTGGAAAAATCACGTAGACGAAATTTCAAAAAAGATATCTTCTGGCATTGGTGCCCTAAAAAAGACTTCGCACCATTGGATACGGCTAAAAATATTTATAATTGCCTCATCCAGCCACACTTTGATTATTGCTGCACATTCTGGGATGGCATAAATAATCAATTAACTAGGAAACTTCAGAAGCTTCAAAATCGTGTCGCCTGGGTCGTAACAAAATCGAGTTATGGAGTTAGGTCTTGTCCACTTTTAGACACAGTTGTGTGGGAAAACTTGATCTCCAACAGATAAAAGCACCAGGCCATCTGGTTGGTTTTTTTAGTCTTTAAGCAAACTTTCTTCAGTGTATCTCGGCAAAATGTTTTGCATGGTAATTATGATCTAAGAAACTCAGTTCACAAACTTGCATTACCTAAGCCCAGGACAGAGTATCTGAAGCGCAACTTTTCCTGTAGCGGTGCCGCCATGTGGAATTCTCTGACTCAGGATCTAATGGCATGTAACTCCCTGGAGTTTTTTTAAAAAAAGCTGAAAAGTTACTCGTCCTCTTTAGGCTCCCACACGGAAATCACGTAGATCAGTTAGATTTTAGTAGTTTACTTTTATTTAGTATGTACTTCTTAAACTGATGATTTCCCGTGTAGAAATAAATAAAATAACAAATAATAATAATAATCGCCTTTTTTTACAAATGTAAAACAACCAAACAACATAGTAATCAAAGCACAATAAAAACCAATCAGATGTAAAAGGTTATTAAGCGTCACGTGATCTGTAGCCCGAAATTTGCATCCATTTGAGTGGAAAAGGGCCAAAAGGCAAAAGAAACTGGGGAACCACTCCCTTAGTATTTGACGTTAAACAAATAACCTTATCTTATCTTATCTAAGTTGTATAAGCCCAGGGCTTATAAGCGGAAGTTTACGGTACTTTCATGACATTTATTATTATGACCCCCAGGTAACGATCTCTTATCTGAAAATGACCCCCAAAACTAATTAAGATTTTAAAAATATCTGGCCTCCCAGCAAAATGGCCGTTCACCTCCTCATAGATAATAAACGACTAGTCCCTTCGTACTAGTAAACCTTGTACATGAACTACGGCTAAGTAATGCCGTCTTTTAAAGTTATCTTCCATTTTATCTGATCTTGATCAGTTCCAGCATAACTTTACGTAGATCTTTGTTTCTCCAGCAGTATATCAGCGGATTAAACAGAGAGTTCCAAAACACGCACAAAAATGCTATGGGCAATAAACGGATCTGCTTTTCATACTGATTCTTGGGGAGGATACCAATTAATCTAAACAAGCCGTCCAAAATGCCTGGTATATATGAAAAAAATAGAAAAGCGAGAATTATACTGATGGTTTTCAAGGCCTTCCTTTCCTCCAGGAATTTGGCCCTCGTTTCGCTTGGAAGCTGTTGACTTTTGATCTGATTCATATGTCGGCGTGAAACGAAATATACTGTTGTATGACAAAACATAATAACTAAAATGGCTGGAGTAACGGTTAGATACACAAGACGTCCTGAAAGCGTGGAACGTGTCGCTGGTATCATCCAGAAAATCAAAGACATAGTTGAAATAAACCAACCACAAACTACAGCGCCAATTAACTTAGGTGTGGTCACGATGCTAGCATATCTAAGAGAATACTTCATGGCTATATAACGCTCAGTACTCAGTATAGCTAAGATCAGCAACGATTCAATACATGGAACAAGATAAATGAAAACTATTCGTCTATAGAAGCGGCAATAATCCACCAGCGATGCACCCGACAGAAAGTAGATTTCTTGTGCGATGAATAACGGCTGTGAAACTAGCCCCACCGCCAGATCTGTTCCTGCTAAGCAAGCCAGTAGTATGTTGTACTCAGACTGTAATCTGCGTCGTGTTTTTATCGCGACGATCACCAACACGTTCATCAAGATGATAACAGGGCATGATCCTAAGTTCAGCGTGATAGAAAACAAACTTGCGATAGTGTTCACCAAAATATATATATACTCTTCTTCTCTACCGCGGCAAATAATTGATACGTTAAGTGCAGAATTCTGACTGACGTTAACGGTCTTCTCCATTTTTCTTGAGAGAATCTCACTGTCTTTGAAGGAGTTAATATTTTTGCACTTGTAATTTTATAAGTAAACAGCGACCAAGCAGAGAGAAACGATTCTGAACGCTGATCTAGTTAGAGATAGATCGATACATCACACTCAAAGTCACTGAAGAGTATTGTTACTGCTTTTTTAAGCCGTTAAAAGTTTTGAAAGCTGATATAAGGCAAAAATAAATCCTTCATTACCTATGATTTCTTTTTGGCAAATTTAGAATTGTAATGACGACCGTCTTTAAATGAGAAAGTTGAAGACTAATTACAAGAGATTAACGGAAAAGGAGTCTTCTCTCAAATACACACTTTACCCATAAAAGCGGTATATTTAACGAGGGATAAAAAATACTCTTAAATTTAAAATTAAAGCCTACATTAGTTCAGAGTAAACCACGGTAATAAATCGCCTCTCAAAAGAAAGTTGCACCTATTCTTTTGCATAGGTCATAAATCATTCATGATTCAAGTACCAAAGGCCAAAAAAAAAAAAAAAAAATGCCTAAACTGAACTAATCAGATGTGTTTCGGAGGCTTAGAAGTTAGTCACTATAATTCACCCATTCTTCCCGATGACTCTGGAAGCGCTCCATAGTCCCTACTGAATCCACGGATTATACTGCCACACGGTAATAAAAGATACTTATTGTCAGTTTACCTGATCCTCGACAAAAATGCCTTACAAATCTCCCATCATTTTTAATTAGTAAGTCCTTCAAAAAGGTGTTAACTCATAATCCTTCCTGGATATTGGGCCATTTTCAAACAAACATCATCAGTTTAAGCACTTAAAAGCTCCCCTGTGTTTTCAGTGAGTTGCGTTTTAAATTACTTCTCACTCAAAAGGATGATTGATACTGAATTGATTCTGAATGTAGTATGACGCAGATAATCTATGAAATACACGCTGCTTTGAAAAAAAAAACAATACATTTAATAACTCACAAAGGAGAAACAGAATTATTTGCGTTATATTCTATGGGTTTTTCTTTTCATGTGAGAGTTTAAAGCTGTGATATTTCCCCTCAGACTAACGAAAAAACTTACGATTATTGAAAAAAATGCACCATGAATCCATCTAGAAGTCTTTTTAACTCTCCATTAAACTCCTACTTTTATCAAAACTGAGCGAAATCAATTTTATCAAATAAGGGTGAAAGACAGCGAAAAAATAGGCGATTGCATTTATTTAATGTCAAAGTAAGAACTGAAATTTGTGGTGCACACTGGGCTCTTTCCATTCAACAAAAATTCAGGTTTGAAATATATAAATTCCACGTGCCCAATGGAACGGTACATTCCGGTTGCACAAACCCGACCAAAGCCACGCGCGTTCTTGTAAGCAGGATACAAAATAGCGGTACTGGGGGCAACAATTTTATCAAATGGAAAGGGACATTTCGGTCCGACCGACCGAAATGAGCGGACTGGTCAAAGCCAAACTTTAATTTGTGTCGACCTAAATTAAGTTAGGTTCGTCTTTTGGGTCCGAGACGTAGAACTTTAGGAAGCGTCGAACCAATCAACTGAATCAGATCAGTAATAAATTTTCTCCCTAAAGAGTCTAAATGTGCGTTATCATACAAATTTTTAATTTATTATCTTAGTTTGTCGCACGTGAAGATCAATGTGCCAGAGACGATCTTCAGACGGATAAAACGTGTTGGTCGACGCCTCCAAACTCATTCACAGACGAACTTAACTGAACCAGACGTCGAGCATTTCATGACTTTAACTCACTATGATCGTTTTGATAAATCACCCCTGGTTTATTACACATCACATAAAGTTTATATTGCAATTACAAAACTGCCATTTCCGAGTTCCAAAAAATCTCACTTTCAAAACGAGGCTAAATGCGAAACCTTTGTTGTGAAAATGAGTTTTATTTGCATAATAATTGAAAATCATTTTCATATCAATGGCTTCGCACTTAGCCTCGTTTTGAAAGTGAGATTTTTTGGAACTCGGAAATGGCCTATTAAATTGTCAGTAAATCACCATATACAGAACGTCTATTAAGTCCCTGAGGATGACAGCTTAATAAAGGTCCATTATGTAATGAACAGGGAACTGAACTGCCAAAAAATAACTTTAAGACGGAATCCACCAGGAAACTGAGTAATTTTAATTTTCAGTGGACAAAAACCTTGTACCAATGAGAATAATTTATAGAGTATTGCATTCTTTTTTACAGTTTGGAGGGGATTAAGATGTAATTTGTCATGAAATAACACCAAAGAAAATTTCTCGTGGGAGTCCGAGAAAATGAATGTCAAATTTCACAAGAATTGTGAAAACACAGGTAAAATTCTAAAATTTTCATGTGTAAGATGTCATTTGAAGTAGTGATAGAAAGAAATTTGAAATATAAAAATAGTATAAATAAATGAAAAAAAAACCACCAAAGTCTCAGAACACTTTCTTACTAATGATCACTCTGCTAACGACATCATACTCATCCCAAAAGAGCTCACCAAATCTAATAGAGACAGTGTACGAAAAGCTAGAGAAGCGTACCTCGTCTAGAGAGGTAAAACTCTTGAACCTTTAGGTATAAATAAGAAAGAGGAAATGAAATACAGTCTTTATTTCTTCTCTTTGTTATCATATGTTTATACTATTTTTATATTTCAAATTTCTTTCTATCACTACTTCAACGGTTTTTGTTTTCAACGTTCACTTTTTATCATAGTATCATATTGCACACTATTCTCTTATTTTCAAATTGTAACGTCTCATTATATGTAAGACCCTGAAGAAGGAAGGCCGTGCCTTCCGAAACATTGGTCAAAAGATATATATATTATCGACTGTAAAATACGCCTTGCTTCTTTTGTGTTATATTTTTACTTATTGCTGATTAGATCCTTTATTAGGATCCGGTCCTTCTTTTTTGTAAGCTGGTCCTTGCTTAAGAAATTGAATACTATTGTGACGTTTCAAGATGGCGCAGATTTGGAACCGAACCACAACCTCTTTTCTCGATTTCTCGCGCTTAGAACACGCGCAGGCCACCCACGATTACTAACATGTTCACCACTTCCAAGCGCCTCTACCCAGGCAAGATGATAACCGGGCATGATCCTAAGTTGAGGGCGATGGAAAATAAACTAATGACAAGTGTTCTCCAAAACTAAATACTCTTTGAAACCTCCCGCGCAACTGATAGGAAAATTACGTACGGAACCATTACTGACGTTCATCTCTTTTTTAAAGTTGTCCTCAAATCCTTGAAGCATCAACATTTCTCGGTTTGAAATTTTGTCGACAGGAGACAAACGGAATAAACTGGTGACTGCAAACATCGCTCTAATTATGGACAGATTGCCTGATACATCATGTACAAGGAGTGTTTTTAACGGCTTACGTTTTTGAGCTTATTGGGCTAAAATAAACCCTTCATTATTTATATGTTTTATTTACTATCTACACTTGCAGCGAAATTCTTGTAATAAAAAAGAGGGAGTCAAGTGTGATTAAAGTGTTTGCCGCGATATTAAAAATATTTCATTAGTATGAAAAAGCCTAAATAAATGTAATAAAAGGGAATGTCGGTGCTATATCTTCTCTTCAAACGAATGTTCTGAACACCAGTAAGTTTTTCCAGGCGGTTTATCTTCCACCATTCTGAGATATAGAAGCAATGATTAGCTATGATCGAAAGAAATCAAATCAGTTTGTAAGACTTAAAAACGAGACACTATCCAACATGGCTTTTAAGTAAAACGGACAATAGACTTAACAGACGGTGCTGCCTGTCCACAGCAATGCATTTCGTGTCTTGAGTGAGTGTCGTTGAGAATACCCGTCATTTTACTGAGTACATAAAAATATTGCAAAAACAAATATAATCTGTTTTATAAATTTTGTTTTATTTATTTTATTTAAAGATACTTATAATTCTGAATCTAAAATATGTGATGCAGGAAAGCCATGTCAATGCATGGTACATGTAACTTACGTTTGATTAAGATACACATGGCATTAATAACTCAAAATAAACTGATTTTAATTGTCTGTTTACCTAATGAAAACTTGATAATTCCAACAAATTAAAAATATGCATATCCAAAAACTGTACTTGTCTAAAAGAAAGTTTTTTAAATCCTCCAATGTACCCACAGTTCTACAAAAATGTTACCGTTGTAAAACCGAGATAAATTAAAAGCGTAAGCTCTCGCTAACGATTGCGTTAACCTCCCAAATAGTGGGCAAGAATTAACTATAAACGAATCTTTGCTTAAAGCAAACATGAAAACGCCATTTTTATAAGCCGAATTGTAAGCTACACGCTTTCTTAACCGCGTTAACTTGTCTAAACGTTTCTCGTAATCCCTGAATGTATCCAGTTGTTTGGTATTGTTTGGTGTTTGCCGGAAACGTAATGCTAAATTTCCCTTTTGTTGGGTTCAACGTTACCCGGCCCATCCAGAGCGCCTCACTAGAATGTGCGCCATGTAGTCCGCCATGTCGTGTTTATAAACTACTCGGGATTTTACTTTTTAACGGGGAAGCATGGGTGATTTGGTTTGTGTAAGATCTTTTTTTCCCAAACCCCTGGTGATAGAATTTTTTCCTGAAATACAACCGTGTAAGATTTTTTTCCCCTATTATCTGCCATGAAAGATATTTTTTCAGTGCAGGAATTTTTTTCCCTCGAAATCAGTCTGCACGATATTTTCCTCTAAAATCACCCAATCCCCCCCCCCCCCCCCTCTCAAAAATCAAATGGTCGGTCCCTCAGCATGTATCCAATGATATAAAGCCTTTGCTTGCCCTTCCCTAGTCCATGTGCGACCTCTTTCCAGGCCTTCTCGGTCATTGCATTTTGGTGACGTATCCGAGACGAACGGCTGGGCCTCGAAAATTCGCTCGGACCACGTGACCCGCGGCGCATCGGCCACGAGCAAAAATGAGACCTAGAGACTAGGCAAATAAAGCCCCAGACACCTGATTACAACTAGGAATTGAAAGATGTGTCTCACAGTATAACTGTACAATGTGGCCAGTCAGTTTACCGATCATGATTTGGAGGCATGCACAAATTCGATGCCTTTTTTTTTTAATACAGTATATACCAGTGTATTGAGTTAACTTTACATTGCATTCAGTTAGCTGACGTACATTACCTTCTTTTAAAACAAGAGGTGGCCCCAGTTGTCGGTCATTTTCGAAGTTTTTTAAGGTTTGCTGAGTCAAAAGATGTTGTACTTTCATTAAGCAATGCATTCAGCTTTAATCCCGCGTAACGCCTTTTCCACTGAATCGTCCACTAAAGCTTCAAATAAAAGGCAAAGTGACTAGATTTTCTAGCCAACCTTACAAGGATTAGATAAATAGCGAAACACGCGTGGAACTTGCAGAACCGAAAAGAGCAGTATTCCGCGCGAGAGAGACTTGTGCGTAGGGATTATGCGCTATTAGTAAAATCCAACTAGTGGTCTATCATCAATGCTGTGTTCTGATTGGTTGAGCTACTACTAGGCTATATGTTATAGCCCACTAGTAGCGAAAAGTGCGGGCTTTTTGGCGGCAAAAATGAATTAAAGTCTAGCTTTAACTAGCTAAAGTTTTTTTATTCTCGATATTTTTGACCAACTAGTCGGATTTTACTAAAACAATTATTCCTCTCGCCCTCATGGCCTCTGAGTCAAAACATCTTGTAAGGCAACGCTCATACATTACGAAAATATATATATTCCTTATGTAATTTATTTTAGATCAAAGTTAATATCACAGATCACTGCATATAGTTTACAATCAAATTTACTTAAGTCAACATTGAATTTACCAAAGAACATAAAAAGAACCGATCACTATAGATAAAATCGGAAAATATTAGATGCTTCTGAAAGGATTCGAGAAGACAATGAAGTTGAAAATCGTCGTCGTTATACCCTTGAACATGCGATGACGTCATTTTAAGTTAGTTTCCATTTTGTCTGATGTTGAGCAGTTCCATCATAACTTTACGCAGATCTTTGTTTCTCCAACAGTAAATAAGGGGATTAAATAAGGAGTTCATAAAATTACATAAAAAAACGATTGACACCCAATGTAACTGCTTTTCGTAGTAATTCCTGGGTTGGACTCCGGTAAGTTTGATTACCCCGTGCGAAATGCCTGGCACATATGAAAGGAACAGAAAGGAGATTATTATACTAGTAGTTTTCAAAGCTTTCCTTTCCTCTAAGAATTTGGCCTTCGTTTTGCTTAGGAGCCGTTGTGTTTTTATCTGATTCATATGACGGCGTGAAACAAAATAGACTTTAGTATGACAGCTAATGATAATTAACGTGGCTGGAAAAACAGTTGCATAAACAAGCAGTCCTGAAAGCGCGGAACGCGTTGCTGGTATTAACCAGAAAATTAAAGAACTGGTTGAAATAAGCCAACTACAAACTACAGCGTCAATTAACCTGGGAGTGGTCACGATGCTAGCATATCTAAGAGAATACTTCATGGCGATATAACGCTCAATACTCAGTATAGCTAAGATCAGCAACGATTCAATACATGGAACAAGAAAAACAAAAACTGTCTTTCTGTAGAAGTTACAATAATCCACCAGTGATGCACCCGACAGGAAGAGGATTTCTTGCGCGATGAATAACGGCTGTGAAACTAAACCTACCGCCAGATCTGTCCCTGCTAAGCAAGCCAATAGTATGTTGTACTCGGACTGTAATCTGCGTCGTGTTTTAATGGCGACGATCAGCAATACGTTCATCATTATTATAACAGGACAGGATCCTAAGTTCAGGGCGATGGAGAACAAACTAATGACAGTGTTCTCCAAGAAATACTCCTTAAATCTTCCGCGGCAATTGATTGAATTATTATGTACGGAATCAGTGCTGATGTTCATCTCTTTTTTCAAGGGGATCTCACGTCTGTGAAGCGTTGATATATTTCAGTTTGTAAGTTCGTCCACAGTATAAGGAGTGCTTTTAACGGCTTACCTTTCAAAACCGATTGAGCCAAAATAAATCCGTTATTTGTTTTTTTTCCTTTTTGCACATCTACACTTATAACAAAATGTAGAAAAGCGAATTAAGAGCGATTAAAGGGAGTACAGGATGCGATATTAAGAACGCAGCTCTTAATTAAAAAGCCGAAATTAATTCGGGGAAAATTTCGGTGATAAATCTTCTCTTTAAACGAATGTCCAGGACACGAATATTGTTTTGTAAAAGCAGTTTGTCTTTTACTATTCTAAAATAAAAAACGGCATTAGAAGAATTTAAACGAGTTTCTTAGGCTTAAAAACGAGACACTATCCATCGCCATGGCTTTACTGCCAAATTCATTATATCACGCTGCGCGTTTTGCAATCTTCGAAGGGATTATGGGTTTTTCTCATTTGAGTGGGGGCGGGGTTAATGCAAATCACAATGTTTGAACACGCTCGCCCAGCTTGACTCGCAAAAACAAGGGTCATGTAGCAGCTGCTCGGAAGAGCAGAGTTAATTTTCTGGCACCAATCAGAACCCAGAACGGCGGCGACCGTTTGGAACTGGTCTGGTAAGACATTGTCCCCAGGGGCTCTTCTCGCCGTTCTTTACTTTTCTTCGTGCCACATATTTTTCCGCCCGTTTAGACTTTTCCTCGTCCCCAACGAGAATATTCATGACTTTAATTTATAGAAAACAGTTTATATTTGCAACATGTTTTATAAATTGCATGACAAGTTTTATATCTTAACAAGTTTGATATATTACGTAACAAGTTTTATATTTTTCAACAAGTTTTATATATTTTGTAACAAGTTTTAATTGTGCACTATAACCTTTATATTAAAACTAAGATGTTTTGTTCATAAAGCAAAATGTTTTATATATTTAATGTAAAGGTTTTCATATGGTAATAAGTATTTTTGATACAAACGGCATTCAATAGAAATCCACCAATCACAAATCACAAACCAAGACCTTTTAAACACGTTCAAGTAAACATATTTTTCCTAAGAGGTCCGCTAAGATTATTGAAGCCATATCAATACATTGTGCACGTAAAAAACACACAAAATTTAAAAGTTGCTACTAATTCATGAGAAAAAATCCTGAAATAGGCTCGGTTGATAATGAAAAACCTAAGAATTATTCGAAAAAATGAACAGATCTAGAGGAAAGTATATGAAGTCAAGCAATAAACTCGCCGCAGTTATATAAATGTCACTAACATTTGAAACATTTGTTTCCGTCACTACCAAATTCTTGCTAAAACTCGTAATAGAATGACGACGGCTATCATGTTTTCCCGCCAAAAATATTTCAGCGCAAACCGTCCTTCTTCGTCAACTTCGTATACCACGATACACTGGTTGAAATGCTGTTCGATGAGCGGAAAATGCCTTCTCATTATCTTCCGATTTGGGATGCGCTGCTCGGCAAAGAAACTTTCCGCCAGCTCGCGAGCTCATTTTGTATGGCCATCCCAATAAAATGTTTCGTTTCCCATCGCCCCGTCTCTTGTGATGGTGGGTCGGTCGGTCGGGCAAAAAAAAGAAGAATGAACACTTGAAGGGGTCTTTTGGGTTGGTAATGGGCTACCACTTTGTCGGTTTCAATGTTTTGAAGCTGAAACGCGAAAATATATTTGAATATGTGCATTTTTTCCGTTCCCCTCATTTTCAGCGCGATGGATTTTTCGAGGCCTAGTTCAAACTACCATCTGGTGTTGATTTGTCCTCTTCTTACCTTTACCTTCCCCTCGAATGGAAAATTCTGCGATCAGCGTTTTATAGAGTTTTCCAACATCGACATCGCCTTTGGTTTGTAAAATATCTGCCCATGATCTTTCCGGGGGCGCCTCTTCGAAAACATCTTGCGCGATGAAGCCCTTTCGTTTGAAATGCATAGGTGGTAGGGGTCGAACCTCTCCAGCCCATTGGAGGGTCTTGTGTTTTTCATTTTCATTTTTCTTGCGAGGCGTTTTGACGCGAATTCCTTTGGCAACAGCGGCGCCAAAAGCCTGCCCTTTGTTGTCTCCGTGATTGGTTCGTCCAGAATGTTGTGGACAACCGTTTGAACGGCCAGTTCTTCGAGCACTTCGTCCAAGACATGGTGCATCGTAATTTCCGCTGCCATCATACACAAGACCTGTCAATCTCTAATAGGCCTGCTACCGCGGGCCGAGCTCCCGGCCTGCCACCTCTCTCAAAATCTGGAGAGCGAAGCGAACGAGGGAGCAAACAAAACGCACCACGCTTGGCCAAAAAAACAAAACAGACACCTCTGGCGGGTGTGCCGTCCATACTTTTCCGTTATCCTTAGAATCTGGAGAGTTTTTTGACAAACCAGAAACCTTAGAGTAGTATACAGGGGACGAATTAATTGGTGAGTTTTTCTTGAGCTCCCTCGTGAATGAAGCGAACCTAGTGAGCAAAGCGAGCTCCCTCGCTCGTGAAAAACTCTCCAAATGTTCATCCCCGTAGAATCGAAAGGTCTCTACTATGTAAGGGGGTGTTTACATGAGAAAACTCGCACCGACGCGAGTTTCATACCGACATGACTTTCTGATTTCGTATCGCGTTTACATGATGACTGGGTTATTTCTCATCTCGTTATTTGAAGGTACACTTCATGTTGATAAAATGCACGTATGATTTAAACTCGCGAACATTACGCATGCGCTACCCGTTCCAGTCTACCGGCAGACCGATTTCACACCGAAACGGGTGGTCGTTTCGTGTTTACATGATACCGTTGCGAGATTTCGTACCGGAGTGAAATTCTCGCCGCGGTACAAGAACCGAGGTGAACTCGCGCCGGGGTGACTCGCGCCAGCATGAAATTTGTGGTGGTATCATGTAAACAAATATAGAGCCATGAGAGGGAACCGGAGTGCACTCGCTCCGGGGCGAAAGTCGCCCCGGTGTCATGTAAACACCCGCTAAGTGATGCCATCAGTATTTCACAGCTCGCACATAAGAAAAAGGACGCTCGAATGTTATCCGTTAGATTTTCAGCGATTTTTTGGCTCTCAAATACAATTTCAGTTTAACTCTGAGCTATCTGGTTATTCCACAGGCCCACCAACCTCTGTTCGTGTGGCCGTTGTTGTTATTGAAATCTGAGCATTGGTCTTTTGTACTCAATAGAAGAAATACAAACACTGGACGTTCATGAATATTGGCGGTCAATAAACCAATACAAGGACCTACATGGCAACTTGAAACTGCGTAAAGCACCCATAAAAATCATAAGCGCTCGAGAAACGGTGAACGAATGGCAAGATCGAAAAAACTGTTTAGCGGTGAACCGTCGCAAATGACTTCTGACGAATAGTACACGGATTATTTATGGGAGATCAGAAGAAGAAGCTGATTAACGGCAATTTAAAAAGCACGAAATTGTTTAGACTGGGTATCAGGCCTTCCTTATTGATTAGGGAAGAGGGGATTTTAGAGGACTTTTCGCTGCTCTCTTCTTAGCCTGGGACAAGGCTCTACAGTCGGGGGAATGGCTTTATACTCCCGATGCTCAGGCTACAAACTTGACTACTCTGCTTCCTGTGATAAAATCAAAATGTTCTTCGATCGATAAGGCGTCCTACTTGGCACATGAGCATCGAGGAATCTTTTGCGCTCCATACGTCTCCGCAGAAATAACATTCTTTTCTGGAATTCATCTAAAAACTGCAAATTTTGAAAACTTATGAATTTTTACCATGGATGATACCTTAATCATTTACCAAGTAACCTGGGTATAGCAGGCCTCCTCCGCAGGCAACTCCTATAACTCCTATTGTAACGGTTACACTGACCGTGAGGAGTCTGAGAACGAGAAAACGAGAAAAAACCAGTTCTCTCCCCATTCTCCCACTCGTTCTCTACCACAGGCTTCACTGTCCAGGGTAAATGATAAAAAAATTATTGGATAAAATTAAGCAAAACTTCGTGAGTTTTCAGTGGCGATTATACTGTGTATTTGGCCATCTTTAGCCCTGTAAACATGCACAATGCAGCCTATTTACACAGTGACAAAAATACCATGAAATCTAACAAGAAATTAAAAAGCTTTAATGACCAACATCTCCTCTGCAATCATTATACGTTGATTTAAATATACTCTGTTACCTCATTTCATTATAGGTATCAAATGTCACATTAATGTAAAGACAATGGACTTTAAAGAATGTTATGTCAAACGATATTTTCTACAAAAATAAAGCTAAATAACTTTTCTCCATTACTTTTTAACGAATCAGTCGTAGATCATGTCATGGGGGATTTGTCAAAATTCTTAACTTTCTTAAATCTCTGGGGGAAATCCTATGTTACCATTCAAATGAAACCTCTACAGTGGTACTTTCGAAATCCTATGGTGTGACCATTCAAATGAAAGCTCTTTGGCAGACCTTTTGCATCATAAAAGTAATTTCTTAATATTTTATACAAAGACGTTTGGAATTTTTGAGAATTTTGTCCGTTGGTCACTATTAGAAGCGAAAGGGATAAGATATATTTAACTGTAACCTTCAAAGCTGACGCCCTTTCAATTGAACCATTTGTTATGTTATCCCTTTAAAGGTTGGGCACGTGAAAATACAAGAACGATTACGAATAAGCAAGTAAATAAATACGTTGCCAAAAACATAAATAAATGTACCTAGTATACCCAACAAATTACTAATGGCTACGGACGAAGAGGAAAGAACATCAAAAACGCTCCTTTCTCTTTTTGTCAATAGAGCTTTGAAAAACACAGGCCGGACTGGGGAAACCAAACACTCTGAAAAGTGTCCACAATAGGCCATTTTACAGTTAAAGATGGAAGCGAGGCTGATGGTGACCTTGTTTTGATACAAACCTTCCTGCTTTATAATGTAAATCAAGTTATTCTTATGCTAACTAGTATTTTTCAAGGACAATTTCCATAACAAAGAGAAGCGAGTTTGTATCAAAACAAGGTCACCGTCAGCCTCAAGACCAGGGTACTAAGTCCACAACTGTAAAATGGTCTATTGTACTGTCTATCACACCACCTAAAAGTACATATTATCTGAGAACGTAAGAAGGTTAAGATCACGTCTTACAATTGTAGTAAATGTTGAAACGTTCTCTGAGATATTTTCGGTTTCTAGTTCTCGTTTTACGTTTTTCGATAATGAATGGTGAAGAAGCTGTTAATGACTGGCCCAAGGTAAACGAAAATTTTGTCTCACAGAGACCCAGAATGTTTCCCCTGGGACCAACAATAGTCCAGTTTCGAGTTCGCCATGACCGCTGAATATAAAAAGTGAAGACGCATTTTTACAGGCTTAGCCTCCATCTGAAGTAAATATTTTCACAAATTCCAACGAAAAGAAGACCTGTTTATTACTCTGTCTATTGTGTATTTTCAAATTTTAAAAACTTACTTGCCGGAATTTGTGATTATTATGACAATGCGGACTAATTTTTGTATTCAGCGGTAACTTTTAATTCGAAACGGGACTATTAAGTGTTTAAACACCTTTCAACTCGAAAATAAAACATATATTACAAACTAGTTGTTTGTTCATGATAATTATATTTCTTGACCACGTACAACCAGACCATGCATAGGCCCGGACGGCCACACGAAAACGGGCATCCGCGCATTCGAAAATATCCGGTTCAGTCAATCGTCCACACGAATTCGCAAATCCGTCGGATCCTCGAGAGAGGTGATAGCGACAAGGCCACGTCCACACGAACTCCAGACAGGCTAAATCCGCATATTTTCAACCGTTACTGGAGAGTGGCCTCAAAACAATGCGGTTTTGGTGACCGGATTCACTGGTTTCGTGTCGGAAGGCAGATTCGTGTAAAAAAAAGGCATGCGGTCTCAAAAATATCCGCATTCGTGTGGACGTTGCCTCAATATTTGCGTCACCACGATTTCGATTTTGTGTATTCTGTTTGGATTCACCACCATCCACACGAATACGTTACTGCAGTTTCCAATTGCCAACTACTAGATGGCGATGATATACTGGAACTTTTCAAAGAACAGTATCCAAGTAAAACGAAGGTTGTTGTCCGGTTGCTGTCCGTTATTTTACTTTTAAAATACAGGTTTACGTGGTAGCTGATTTTAAAAATATCCGGTTTCAGTCGTCTACACGAATTCGCCAAAACAGTCGGATACAAACAAAAATCCACTCTGGAGAGCGATTTAAGAAAGATGGTGTTCCGGTGAGCGGATTCACTGGTTTAGTGTGGACGAAAGGCCGATTTATGTAAAAAAAATATCCCCTTTCAAAATTATCCGGGGCCTAACTTAACCTCTACTGAGGAGTCGCTGGAACTTTTTCTCTAAACTGGCGAGAACACTTCAAACAGGCGGCACCATGGGTGTGGCGAAACTAATCTGTAGCCCTTTATGAGATTGTTCTGTCCCGCCTTTCTTTAAGACCACATGCTTCCTGACCTCACGGATTCTAACTAGGCGTCACCAACTGACCTTATTGGAAGCTAATTGGACGTCACCCATCTGGAGCACTGCTGTAGTGTGGCTAAAGCGCGGTCCAGTTGTGAGCACCCCTGAATAAGGCCCATCCTAGGAAAGGTGACAGCACAGACAATAAGAGAGAGATTTTTGAGCGACGCACGTAAACCGCAAGTGTGGTCTTTTTCCTTTTACTTCGCCTTTACGCGACTAAATTTGCATTACTAAGAGTTTTAACTCATAAAGAGAACATTTGCCTAAAAATTGGGCAAGACCACCGACCAAGAAAAGTCTACTTTCGTTTAACGTTCGTCGCTCAAAAATGTCTTTGCTTAAACTCTCTAATAGAGTTTAAGCAAAGACGTTTTCGAGCGACGCACGTCAACCGCGGAAAGTGAGACCTTTCCCTTTTACTATCCCTTGACGCTACCAAATTTGTATTGCTAGGTATCTTTACGCTTACAGAGACGCTTTGCCTAAAAACTGGGCAAGGCCACCGCCCAAGAAAAGTCCACTTACGGTTGACGTGCGTCACTCAAAGACGTCTTTGTTTAATTCCCTGTTAATGGGGGTGTGTCTCACAGCATGTTCAATTGTGTGTTGACAGCTACTCAAGTTTGTTCGCTCTTCTAATCTCTGACTATTATGTATTCAATCAGCAATGTAACAAAACAAATTCCGACTTGTTTGCGAGTCACTAAACATGACCATCGTCATTGTGTTTCAATCTTTTATTTAACCTTTTTTGAGAGATCCCATTTAATATCTCCCTGCAGCTTTGTTTTAGAGAATTTCGGGGTGGAGTGAAATTAACTTCTGCCATTTTTTCAAACGCTCGTAATAAACTAACAGACGTTCAGCCAACACACAGTAATGTACATTGTAGCCTATTTTTGCTTGGAGAGGAAACAGTCGAGGAACATGAAAGTTACCTTGCATTTGGATCCCGAGCAAATCTCACCAGATCGGCAACTGTCACGCCTGTGTTCATAGACAAGATCTAAAACGAAGGAAGAAACTAATAAGACCCGGATACAAAAGTCTTCTGTACAGCCCTAATTTTGGCAGTCACACGACACTAGTGTCACGCCCAGTTACACTAACGCTTGATGCTGGTCACAACACGCTTAGAAAAATATTTCTTAAGGTTGAGAGACTTCTTAGGGGAATATTTACTAAACGAAAAACACTTTCACTCCTAAACCACAATAAATCACATCAAACCAAGATTACTATGGCGCTCACCTCTTTTAAAAATCTAACGATTGCCTTCAAGAGCATTTCAAACGCCTGAAAAGTCCCCATCTCATTAACGACGGATTCCTGGAGAACACTAGAAATATAAAATTGAAGAGAGATAGCTTAAAGGAGGGAAGAAAAAGTACCACCAATAGCAACAAAACGCATCCATTAAATGCAAAACCACAGACTAGCAGAATTAAAGGAGTAAATTGAAGTAGTTACCTCTGAATAGCAGTGACAACAAGAGCCAGACTTGACGTGAGACGGCCCAAAAATTGGATGGCTTCCTCTTGCGTAGGCTTTTTCAGATCTTTGAGTAGGTCTGGTGGGACAGGATGAGGGAATCCCACTCCGGAGTAGATCTGGGCACTGTTAAATAAAACGCCGATAAAAACAGTAATTCATAATGTACAAAAATACTAAATCGTGGCAGGCAGTTCGAACTGACAATTTCTCAGACTAGGAAATGAGCAGATAGTAAAAACCGCGCAAAACAACTTTCACGGGATAAACCTGTCATAAAAGCAATAACTTTGTGTAGATATAAAAGCACTGAACGAAAAGTAAAGAGAAAACTTGTTCACGGAGTACACGTGTCCGTGCTCTTTCAAGCGCTGTGGATGAATTTGTTTTATTAAAAACTGGTTCTTCTTAGAGGATGCTCGAAGAAAATAGATCAACCACTGTCAGGGAAGACGCACGAACACTCTAAGGCCAGTGACGCAAGGTTAAAATTTATTGTTCAACAAAAGCTCCACCTCTTATTGAACAAATATTAAACAGTATATCAAGTCATTTTGAACGACTATTAAAATAGTCCATTTATCACGTGAAACGTGGCTGAACGAGAATAAAGATGGGCGCTATTCCGTCTAACAAGTTGCAACTTCTGAAAAATTCTGAACGCCGAGGCCAGGAATGTGTTAGAGTAACTGGAACTAGAAGAAGACATCTTGCAACTTGCTAAATGAGTTAAAACCTTGAAATATTATCCAAAGAAGTTGCAACATTCTGAACATCGATAGTCAGTCTTTGTTTCCTACGCCAACAAGCTGCAACATCGCTCGGTGTTTGTTGATTGATGCTGACCAGTATGTCACTGGTGTACGTCAAAATGGTCGTCACTTTTTAGCTATTGGCACTTCGCCATGAAGCACCATAACAACCTCATCAGTGGCGACCTGAATGAAGTCTACATTAAAAGGAAGAGGAGCTACCTGAACTGACAGACAGCATTCCATATCGTCTCGAACGTAGACAGAACTAACGCGTGAGGATTTCCAGCCTGAGACGTGTTAATCTCGTCAACACTGGATCCCACCTCTGAACCTTCTTCACACCTCCCTGATGAGTTCTGTAAATGCAAATACAAAGCTTAAATTAATACCACCACCACCACTTGACAGGTACCATTGTAATGCCAGAAGAAACTGCCTGGATGATAACACCACCACTCCCCAAAGGTTTAATTTGTGGCGACTAGTCATTGTTTGATCTAATACAGCGTAATTTGAGTAATTTTAACTCTCAGTGGACAAAACCTTTGTACCAGAATAATTTAAAGAATATTACATTCCTTTTCACATTTTTTAAGGCCTAAAGATGTAATTTAGTCATCTGTAATAACACCAAAGAAACTTTCTCATGGGTGTCCGAGAAAATGAATGTCAAATTTCACAAGAATTGTGAAAACACAGGTAAATCTCTGTAAATTTCATGCGAAAGATGTAATTTTGTGAAATTTGACATTCATTTTCTCGGGCTCCCATAAGAAATTCTCTTTGGTGTTAATACAGATGATTTATTACATCTTTAGGTCTTGAAAAATGTAAAAAAGAATGCAATATGTTTTTAACTATTCCGGTACAAGATTTTTGTCCACTGAAAATTAAAATTACTCAATTTCATGGTGGATTCTGTCTTAATTTCATTTTATTTCCGCACTATACTTACCTCTTGTTCAGTTTCATTGGATGAGGAGCGAGAAGATTCTCTGGTGATTGGACCTCCAATAGCAGGAACCTGAGGAGGGCCCATGACATTGAAAGAATAAGAACTTGCAGCTTGTTCTTCATCTCCAGTTTGCTGATACTCTTTGCACTTTTTTTTTAACACGATAATGGCAGTCATACACTTTGTTATAGCTCCATTGTAACTGAAATGAAAGAGAAAGGTTACCGAATCAAAATGACAACCAAAGAAAAGTCTGACCTTTTGGCAATGCTTTCCTTTTACAAAAAATAAATCGCAATAAGTAAATATTATATAAAATAAATAAACAAACAAAATAAATAAATAAAGAATAATGTACCAAAAAATTAAGATGGATAAAAGTGGATAAGAACTGCGAATTTCGTTAACCACTTCAAAAACTCA
Source organism: Porites divaricata (assembly GCA_038088405.1). Lineage (NCBI taxonomy): Eukaryota > Metazoa > Cnidaria > Anthozoa > Scleractinia > Poritidae > Porites > Porites divaricata. The sequence goes on from JBBMOI010000003.1 coordinate 16,553,663, forward strand.
TCAACAATTCGTAAAGATTAATGTCACTATTCCGTTTGAACTACGCATGCAAACGTCATGCAAGCAAATGACGCACGCAGGCTAAATAAACAACAACTACATGATGGCGTAATAAGGGGGGGACACAGCCCTGTGGCAGGTTATAGCGACTTCGGGTAATGCGCACAAAATAACACAAGCCTTACTTATCGCCCCACTACCGTGGGGTAGGACAAGAGTCTTGGCAGAGCCTTTCTTATCTCCCCAGCGCCGCACGGGCTGGATCGGACAAGATTAAGGCAAAGGAATAGCTCAAAAGATGGCAAGACACAAGCAATGCCAAAAGCTTGGGGGAAGTCGCAACGCAGACTTAACCGCACCACAAGGAGTGACCCCCCAAAATTTTATTGAGACATAACATGACAACTCCTCCAAAGGGAGGGAGGGCGGGTAACAAAACAACTTTAAATGATTGCTTACGTGCAAGCTAACCAAATAATGACTAGGAGTGGCATTGGCAAAACCTTATAGTCAGACGTGTCTCAAAGCACGACCAATAGGCACAGTTGTACCATAAACTACCTCAACTTATCATGATTAAGGTCTAGCCATGAATAGAACTGAATAGGGCTTTGACAACAGGAACGAATCTTTGCGAAGCTAAGAAAATGTACGATGACAAACATGCGACAAATTGGTGGAGTTCTAGCCATGAAAAGCTTTTGTTTACGGCTTAAAGAATAGAGTGCTTTCATTTAATGAATCAGGCTTTCAAGATATCCCGAGCCAAAGACGGGGCAGGCTTTCTCAGCCTACCCTCCTGGGGCTTCATGCTCCATTAACTGCATTTACCCGCTGGTAAATGTCTTAATAAACAAAAGAATTAAGTTTAAGCTACGTCTTAATTTGTGATATAGATGTTGCAGGTAAAATCCATTCCAGAATAAACGAGAATTACCGTTGTGTCCCGAATCAAATTACGTTGAATACTGATTGAACCAGAGCACTGATTTTACCCAGAACCCCAACATTTCTTTTGTTCCGTGATCGCCGAACGTGGTACAAATTCACGTTTGCTGTTTGCCGTAAATCTCTTAGGGCTAATAAAAGTAAAGTTCTAACATACCACAATTGAAATGATTGGTTTACCTTGAACGTGCTGCTATAGCCTCAAACAGTGTGTGGGCCTGATCCAGTATAGTAGATGCCATGGCTAAACAACCAGCAGAGCCTGAAAAAACAAATAATATGTGATAACAGCGGACTAAAACTATCCTATCGAAAAAGGTTGGGCCGCAATAGGCCATTTCCGAGTTCCCCCGGGCGTCTGTATCAAAACGAGGTTAGGTGCTCAATCTTTGATATGGAAATGATTTTTCATTCTCATGCAAATAAAACTCATTTCCACAAGAAAAGTTGAGCACCTAACCTCGTTTTGATACAGACGCCCGGGGGAACTCGGAAATGGCCTATTTCTAGGTCGCCACAAGTTACTCTTTTTTTCCTCGGGCCTGTAAATATTTTTGTTTTTAGAAAGGACATATACGTCAGACCAGAAAAAAGCTTTGATGGGGTACGTTTCTAAAACAACAGCGGAAGCCATAACCCTTCTACCCTTTCGGGAATGCTTGCATCTGTAAAGATCTTGCTTGTATGTACAGTGTACTACGGAATAACATGCAATAAAATCGTTTCTTTCCTTCGATAGTGATGTTTGGGTGTTTGATCGTTAGCCAGGAAAGCGTATTACATTTTATCCATAGTTTTAACATGTCTCCTACCTTCTGGTTTACCAAAATGTTTACGAAGACCCTCCACCGTAGATTTAGTATTCCTTTTAAACACTTGACCAAACACGGCAATCCAGTGCCTGGAATTAAGCATTTAATATCAAGAGAATTACCAAGAATAATGAAGCACAAGAGAACAAACTAAACAGCTGGATTGAAAAAAAATCTAATAATAAATATGGACTACAAATTAGTGACTAGCCCCCTGGCATGAAAGAATTCATCAAGAAAATGAGTTTACATTATAATTTTACAGATGTAGGATTAAATAAATACTGAATGATACAAAACGTCACTAATACAAATGACATGAGTAACGATCTCTAATCAGTGAAATCTGTATTAAGTGGACCCCATACAAGGCGTACACCCTATATTATGAGTAGCTCAGCATGTTTCAAATGCTACTTCCCTTAATTTAGGTAAAACGAGACTGTATTTAGTCAACACCCCTGGTCTAACGCAGGTTTCAATGTAGTTTCAAATTTTGCATCTACACTTTCCTAAGAACTTATCTTTTCAAATATTTAAATAGCTTTTTGAAAAGACAAGCAAAAGTTGCAAGCAAATTCTTTAGTGACTGAATACTTACTTTTCTAACAGCTGAAGAAGGTCGGACAACGTCCACGGTGGTTTAATGAACACAATCTTGTCCCTACAAACAATTCCCCCCAAAAAGGCTTATTAAAGTTTTGTATGTCTTCACATTGAATGATTGGAAGGGAGGGGAGACATTACGAACATTGTTAAAGGGTATAGCGATGGTTAACTATGCTGTGAAAACGGCTTTTACATCAAGTGTTTGGCTACAGCTCTCAAAACTTATAATGAATAGATTCAAGGTGCGGATAGACATTTTTCAACAGAAATTTTATTTAACCACGGTAGTTTTATCAGCGACAGGCACTGGTTTACATAAGAGACATGCATTAAAATATAGAAATATCCATCAGAGTTCTTGCTAATACTTACCATAAATCATCGTACGCAGCTCTCATTTCTGTTTCCACTGCTACAGCAAGGCCTTCCCTCATTATACACTGCAGCTCACATATCAGATCATCAGCCTAAAAATCATACAACATTACTCACTGCAAAACCTTTCAAAGAGAGACATCCAAAACTATTAGGTTTGTATTGACTCTGTGGCTAGTCTACATGGCTCTGATACAGCCACTCAGATTTCATTTCATTTCATTTTATTTTTTCCATTCCATTATAGATAGAACAGGATACAGACAAACGTTAGTGCTTGAGTCATAGAAAGTTTACAATAGGTAGTAAAGTACACTTAAGATCATTACATTTAGATACATGTACATTTGTCACAAAAAGAAGAAAGAATGAAGAATGGAAAGGAGAGGGCCACATCTAGGTCAACTAATATTGTGCCCCTAAAATAACGTAATATAGAGAACTATTTTAGGTTTTTATAAATAGTGATTTAAGTTAAAAAAAACGACTCTAAGTTCAGCCTAAAATGTTCGCCAAATTGCTGAATACTGATAGCAACAACACACGTAGCCACCTTTCACCCCTGGCTGCTAGCCACTCAGATAACATTTTCCAAACCCGCCCATGCCCTCCCCCCCTCCCCCCTAGGCAAATCCCTGGACAGTTGACTTTTTTTTGAAGAAGTTTGGTCAAATTCCCGGTATGTTGGCAGTTTAGATGGTCAAATGCCCCATCAGCTAGAGCTTCAAAAACCGTCATATCCCTAACCCACCAGCGACTCTTCAAAAATTTTCCCATTCGTCAAATTATTCAAATGTAAATATCCTACTAAACACAACTGAAATATGTATCTAAAGTCTCGGAAAGCTGTCTCACGGAGGTTTGTTCATTTCAATAAAATTGTTCATTCCAGAGGGCCCACATTTAACGGGCTTTTTCAAAGGCTTTCAAATACTCCAACAAAAAAGTGAATATTAGGAGAAATGACCCGCATGCTGAATGCAGAAAGAACTACAAAATCCCCTTGCTTGCGACGTTGACCAGCGTTTTGTCACATTATTCAAATGCCCGACTGTTCAGGCCACATTTTGGGTTAAATTCCCCACTATACGAAGCAAACCTCCAGTCTAATTCCCGGGGCGATGAGCGGTTTTGGAATTGACTGGTACATAAGCAGCAAGACAGCCATTCACAGCATAATCGAGAGGCCATGGACACATATAGTATATGTTCCGACGATCTCATTTTCTTAGCACAACCTATGGCTACTATAAACTATGACAGACACTTCCATGGACCTGACTAATAAAAGAAAAAGATGCTTCACATAGACCATGAAGAAGGACATAATTTTTACCTTGGCTCTTTTTTCTGCTAGAGTTTCTTGGAGTTTAAGCTCCTTATAATAATCTGAAAAAAGAAAACGCAGAAAATAGCAGCAGTAAAAAACCTACATGGTACTCTGTACTACCTTCTTCACAATACAGATCACACCATGATGATGCATTACAAGCTTATGCTCTCAGAATATCATTGTCGGGAAACCCAAAGGGAATACATGCAAGTGAGTGGAGCCTTACCTTTAAAGTAATCTTGTTTTAGTACCACAGCACTGCTCTGAAACAGTTCCTTCAATCCACGGACCAGACTCTGATGATCATTCAATAATTCAGTATTAAGACCAAGATGATGAGCATGTGAAAAAGTACAGCAGGCATTACATCTTCATTTTTTTTTCTCTTACACTATAATTATAAATATTTTTCACAATTTCAGATGCCAATGGGTCCAGTGCTAAGTGTTCCCCACCTTATTGTGAGTCAAAGAATATGACCAACTTTGCCATTACTTGCAATCAACTCTGGTTGTGCATTAATTGAGGCGTCTGTCATTTAGAGATGTACTTTAAAGGGGCTGTGTCACAGCATTCCAGTTCATTTTGTTTAATTTTGTTAATTACTCGCCCTCAATCGCTATGGAACTTAAAGTAAGCAAAGAAATTCACAACAACAACAACAAAATGTAAATGACAAAATCAGAGATCCGAGACAGACAATTATGTCTCCTGAGCATCATTTTTGAAGTTGCAAGCAACTTTGAAAAACTGTTAGGCTGAACAGTTTTCAAAACCCTAATTTCAATCCGTTTCAATCTTCTTCAGTTTTGCCCATCCGTGGCATCTGTCATTTCTGTAATGTTATTTTACCCTTCCTTTAAAGTTTTAAGAGGTTATTTTTATGTTTCTCTTAATTTAACGGGCATTTTGTAATTTCCTAATTTGGCAGAATTTCGTGACACAGCTCCTTTAAGGGAGAGATAAATGTATTAAGTGCAGTGTTTCTTTTTTTTAATACATTTCTGTTATACTAAAGGGACACTCACTTGATGATTGAAAGCTTTTAATCCATTAATTATGGCTTTGCTGCACAAGTTTTGATCATTGGAAAACAGTATGGCATGTCCTTTATCAGCTAAAAGTAAGCAAGAACCAAACAAGTTAATGCTGAACAGATCAATACAGGCACAAGGTACATCTACAGCTTGAGCAATACATTAATGAGTTGGAAGCTCTCTACGTATAAGAATGTCAAATGGAAGTCACTTCTAAATTGAGCAGTGTCTTAACCTTTCCTCTGGAATAGAAGACAGCACTGAAGTATTTTGTCATCGTTAGATGGATCTTCCATTGAACAACTGTCCATCATTTCTTGGGCCTAAAACATAAAAAAACGTTATTTGCCGCAAATGCGCACAGATCATAAGCAATTATTGGACAAGGTTGCGCAAAATATTGTGATTTGTCTGTGGCGAGCAGATCATTATTATTTGCCGAAGCCAAAGGCTGAGGCAAATAATTGATCTACAAGACACTGACAAATCATGATATTTTGCGATAACTGAGTTCACAAGCCGAGTTCTGGATTACACAATGCAATTATTAAGAATACAGAATTCCATATGACATATATGCCAGTGTAGCAGTTATCTGTGCTGATCTCAAGTGCCCCTTTCAAATTAAGAACCTATTTAAGAACCTAAGTAACTTAAAATCCCACTTAATACCATTTCTATAAGAATCTACATGTATGTAGTTTAAGTTTTTACTGTATAGGAAAATCACCAAGTTCTGAGAAACTGACCTCAGACAGCGTTTGTCCTCGCACCCGAGGATGACCACTCTCAAAACAGGCATGAAGAAACCTCACTGCCTGTCGTGCTAGAGTATCAACACCAAACTTGCTGTTCTGCGACTAAAAACACAGTCAAAATGAAATTACATTAGCTAAACACAATGCACGATAACAGCTACAGTTAGTCCTCAAAACAATCAACTCTGTAATAAAGCTTGCATTCCTTTTAGCCAAACTTTTTTTGGATTTGGACAATCCAGATGGTTTGGATTTTCGGCCTAACCAGAACAAAAATATGACATAAGATCAATCCATACAGTAGCAGCCTAACACTCCAATCTTCTCTCAGTTTCAACACATCATTTTATACTTCTTTCTGCTAAACTAAGTGTCTTCTCGTGGAGAAACAGAAAGAAAATTAGCTCTTTATCTAGTGGTGGTTCATACTGGGACTCATCAACTTAAGATTATCTGGAATTTGAGTCAAGAAAATTCAGAAGACAATTACGAATTCTCAAATGCTGAAAAGCGCACTTTAAACACACACAGATATTGGACAGTGTAGTTTTACAGTGAGAAAATCAAAGAATCAAAGCGTTTTCACTTCCTAACGGATTTAGAGTGACAGTGAAACTTGAGTTTAATATACTACAATCCTTAAGCAGCATAAAACCACGAAGGAGTACTAAATAACCTTTGCCTGAACTAAACTTGACCCACTGTGTTTATTGATGAACGAGCACGTTTTTGCGATCGAAAAGCAGTTTCATTAAGTGGAACAAAGATCTGAAACCAGACTGAGATACTAATCTGAACGATCCAAGTGGTGAGGTGGATTGCTCAGATTGCAATCTTTGACTGGTTTAGTCCTTAATGGGACAAAAAAATCAAATGTTGGATCGCAAAATCTGGATTTAGATTGGTCAAAAGGAATGCAACCAAAAATACATGAAGCAAAACATATAGTACTCAAACCTGTCTTTGATTGGTGACCAGCTTTCCTTTTCTTATCTTCCATGAGTCACTCTAGAGACACAATTTAAACATACCAGGCATTCTTAGTAACTCATTAACTGGGGAGCTACATATCCACGTGGTTACAATAATTAGTCCACAGGGTGTATTGCATAGACAAATAAAAGCATTCATTGACACACTTGAATTTCAGTGTCAGCTCTTACAGTAATTCTAATGGATTGATCAATGGCCCTGTGGTTTTTCTTCACCTTCCATGCACCTAGATTTTAAGCACTGGTGCAAATCAAATTAGACAAGAATTATAATATAAGTTTAAAAATAGTTCTGCAATTTCCTAACTTTTGTTTGTCCACATGAACCAGAAAAGCCAGGAGCAAAGTGTAGTTGTCAGAAAAGCGATCTGTACATGCAGCCTGTATCCCCTACTTTTTGTGTAAAGCACTGGTTTTTGAATACAAGATTCATTCAACCAAACACTCCTGACAGAAACAATGTGTGAAAAATGACAACACAAGTAATAAGAATTGATGTACCTTTAAGGAGTCAAGTTCTTGAATGACAATCCATGGAACAACCAAAACAGGTCTGGCAACACCTTCACATAAGAAAACTAGCATTAACAGTAATAATTATATTCCAAAACAATTACCCCTAAGTTGCTATTGTAAAGGTAGGTGAACTTCACTTTCAATGAAAAGGCTTCAATTTTGGGACTTTATATTCTCAACTTAATATATATAATGCAGAATAATTTCAGGGTTTTTGGATTGAAAATTCAAGACTTTTCCCCAACTTTTCCTAACACAATAAATTCTTTTTTCAGATTCAAGTTTATTAAATAAGTGACTGATAAAAACCTCAACTAAGCTTTTCCCATGATGCACAGCAAATTTACAGTAACCATGGTGCAATGCAAACATAAGAGAGTTCAAAAACTTCTTAGTCTGTGATTGAATGTTTTGGCTACAGACAGTATTAAAATAAGTAAGATTCAACCAGCAAAAAAATTCACTAAAAGCAATTATTAAGCAATTCTGTAGTTTTCAAAAGAAAAACTCTAGACTTTTAACCATTTTTCAAAATTTTATCTTTATATTCCAATCCTTTTCCAGTTTTGGAAAATTCAGTGGTTTGCAAATTTCCAAACTTTATCAAGAATTCAAGACTCAATGTTTACCAACCCTGCAATAATGCTTGCAACACTAACCTTCAATGGGAAAATCCTTTAACTCAGATACAAGTTTGAGATGTGATAAAAGTACATTGGTGTCCAAGACAACATATAGAGTATCCTGCAAAAGTAGTTGAAACAAAGAGAGAAAATTTTAATCAGATATAACATGCCGACAGATACTAAAGATAATACATCTTTTATGGCATGTTATGCTTACTCAATGCGGAAGGTAAACACAAAACTTGCAATACACTGTATATTATACAGTGTATAAATACCAATACTAAAGCTGAACTTTCTATTTGTTTACTGGGCAATAAAAACACACATGGCATGTTGTGGTTTCAGTGAAAAGTTAAAATGGGACTGGAAATAGAGTTTTTTAATTTTTATGCAACTAGAGTTTACTAGTACAGTATGTGGCCCTTGGTCCGCAACTAAAAATTATTTTCATGAATATCTTACCTGAATCAAAACGGAACGAGCTGAAATACTCCCTAAAGATAGCTTTTATGTTCCTGTCAATAATCGTGAAGCTGCCAGTTCCAAACTTAAGCATAATTATTGCTTGTAATTGGAGAAAAGCTGACTGTGCTTGATGGTCCTTGGTCAGCGACTCAGGTAAGCAGCCCGAAAAAATGTAAAAATGTGATTGTTTCCACAGGAAAACGTGATTTTCACAATAGGTATTTCATGTATTTATTTCTATTCTTTATGCAATAAAGCTATAGTTTTTTCGGAAGATGTTGTGAGTATAAAATAATCTGCTTTTCTTTCAAAGACTTCAGGCAACAGTCTCCCTCAAGTCTCCCACACGAGCGTCGACGAGCAGTTTTCAGTGGGGCGAAAAAAATCACTAAAAACTCTGTATGTGTTCAAGGTATTAAAAAACAGAACTTGTAGACATGTATTAGGGAAAACTTTCAAAACGTTCTTTGAAAATAAAGGCCGTCGCTTTCTATTTTGTGAAGTTTTATTAAACCAAGGTGATAAGTCGCGGACCAAGGACCACTACGCGAAATTTGGTAAGAGTCGATAAAACAAAAAATTCAAAGTCTGCAGCAATATGCTTCAACAGCAGAAATAGGTTGACCTGAAAACCTGTTCTGCAAAAAGGCACGTCTTCCAGTTGCATTTTATGTATTCACAAGTAAACATGACTATGTAATTTACACTGCTGCAAAACTCCAAACTTCAAGAAAAACAAATTAAACTACCTGTCAACGAACTTTAACTTTGCGCCTTCACCCACAGCAAGAAAGCCAAAACTTCATCATATGAAAGAATGCTAATCAGTAAATCATGATACCTTTCGTTATTCTCCATGTTTTGTTTTTTGCCAAAATATTTTATCATTTTCGAAAAAGTAGCGGACCAAGGACCTCGCAGACCAAGGGCCACATACTATACATGTATGTAATAAACGCAATAGGTTTTTGAACACCAAGCACACATAATGTGCAGACTCCGAATCATTTAACTATTCCTGAATAAAAGGAAAAATAAAAGTATTCAACATGATTTTGACATTAAAAGACATGATTAAGCCGTAAAATGCCACAGTACACCAAGACACCTTATTTCTAAGGTCTGCACTTACTGAATATGAAACTACAGTATCCTTGCTGGGGTCCTCTGTAACCTGTTTCAGAACGATGAAAATTAGCACAATACAGATAATTATCTAAAGGCTGGTTTTCACAACCAACGGAGTCAGAGTCATAATCAGAAGCGTAGAACCTTACAAACTGGTGAAAACACATTCCAGGGCTCAAAGTTTATTTTTGGCTTTGGGAGCACTTGTGCGACCAGGTGTAAACTTCTAGGCGCACAGCTAAAAATTTTAGGAGCACAGCTAAAAAAACTGGTGGCACCAATACAAAATCAGAAGGCTCAGACGTTGTATAAGTATTCATTTATTTGCATGTTATCTTTTCTTTTGGATGAATCTGTGTTTGTTCCTACCTTCAGGCTATCACTCTACGTTGGAGATAATAATAATACTGTTACGTTTTTTTTTAATTATCCTTCTCCATCTCAAGAAATATTACACTTGATGGTACGTTCAAGGCAACAGAAAAATTCCACATTCATTTCCTTTGAAATAAACGTGAATAACTAAGAAAATATACACTGTCAGTTTACTGCTCACAACTTTCATTTGTTTTGCAACACATTCTTAGTTTAAAGCTGATATAGACTTGGACGTAGAACCACGTCATTAATACAACATTAACTCGATCGTACGAAATCCGGTGAGTCCCATGAGTAAGCAACTGAAATTAGTTCATCTGGCCACCTTCTGTAAGCAAAGTTGGGACGCCTTGGTCTCTGACCGCTGCTAAACCACTTGACAACTGCTGGAGTTGGGTCAAAAGCTTGTAATTGTGGCCCTTCCATACTGATGCAGATTAGGTCTTCTGTTGTCGATACATGGAGGCTGCTTCTTACATCAGACTTGATTCTCCTCTGGGCAGAAAATCCCCGCTCGCACTGAGCACTACTTATTGGAATAACCAACATAATTTCAGTCAGATGTAACAGGTTCTAAGAAAATTAAAAAGCAGCCACAAGTAGTACAATATGACAGCTCATTTAATTCAAAACTACAGTGACCTTTCACATCGACCGGTGAACTCGATTGCCGAGAAGCGCGTGTTTTAAAAGGTGGCCTTCACTCGCATGTGTCAGCGGAGTCTTCGCAAAACCGAAAAGCGCTGGGATGAAATGGAAACATGGAGCACTCGGAGAACCACAGCGGAAAAAGACATAAAACACACGCTGATGCCAGGAAAATGATAACTTTATTGTTTGGAGCCTGATTATGTCATACGTACGATTAAATTTATTATTTCAAGCTTCAGTTTCGTGTCTAACCAGTCGGAGTCATTTTAGAATGATCAGGTGAGAAAGCAGAGTTGAGTGGTGATAAGCTCAGTCGCACTAATCTCCGGGATTTTTAGGCGCGCAAGTGCGATCACACATGAATTTTTAGGCGCACAATTGAAAATCTAGTCGCATGTGCGACCAGCTGGTCGCAAACTTTGAGCCCTGCATTCTGATTCCGCTTACAACTGTGTTGCTTACAATCAAGTGAAAACTGAGTCTTTGGGGTCACAAGCAGAAAGGGAAGAACTAAACCAATCGCAAAGCGTGGGAATGTGCATTGTGATTGGTTTATCCTTCCGCTTCTGCTTCCAACTCAGACAATCTGGTTTTCACTAGGTCATAAGTGGAACAAAGCAACAGAGTCATAAGCAAAGTAGGAAGAAAATGGGAACGTTCTGATTCTTCCAATTCTGATTCCATCGAGCTTATATCGCTGCTTTCAACTCCAACTTTTGATTTTCACAAGGTCAAAAGTGCTCTTATGACTCTGCTTACGATTCCAACTCTGTCGCTAGTGACAACCTGAGCCTTAAATCCCTGGGCCTTTTTCAGTAAACAATCCGAGGGAGAAGCACCCTCTTCTATTCTAAAACTGAACCTACATGTAGGCCTGAAGGACTGCAAAAAATGTTTTGGAGTCAACCCAAATCACAAGGTCAGAAGGCCTGGATGAGTGCCCCCCTAACTACCTTCAAGGTCGAGATCCACCATGGCCACTGCTTTCAAGGAGTGCACATGTAAAAACAACTACTTCAGTCTATATATTTTTGGGATGAATCAGTACCCTCTTTTTTTCAATTCTACTCACCTTTAATGGATCTAAGACAAACTCTGTTCTTATTCCTTGAAGCTAGACGAGGGAAAATGGAAAGAACACATGAAGATGTACACTGTATCTTTAAGAAATCAAACAATCTTTAAAGAAAATAATTTTCAGCTGTACTTCCTTTTTTAAGATCATACTGAAACATGTCCAAAAGCACCGATGCACTTTACACGTAAAAAATTAGCCCTTTTTAAACACAAGTAATTAATCAGGAACTTCTTGGAGTATTTACGTAGGTCTTCTGATGGATTATTCTGGAAAAAATTGGGTTTGATTAAAAGAGTTCAGCAAAGTGCAAATTAATTTACAGGTCTAACAATTTGAAGAGAACAAGAATTGAAGTAATGATTCTGTCAACAAATAATGGTCAATTTGACAAAATAATGATTATCATACCTCTTGCCTTATTTGATCTTCAAGTTCTTCATAGTTATCAATATCCATTGCCATCTCATTATCATCACCAAGCTGAGTTCTCTCATACCCAACACTGAAATGGTCATTTGCATAGCTATGAAAGGATTGTTGACTGTCTAACTGCATATCCTCTGTAGATTGTGACTGGTGTACTGTAGTTGGATTTAGCAATATTTCTTGCGTAGCATTTGTCCTGTCAGTGTTCACTGCAGCCCCAGATACATGAGGGGACAAAGGACTAACTGGTTTAAAAAGTTTGCCAGCAGCATTTCTAAAAGTGTCTCCTTTGCTACTTTGCTTTCCTACAGTCGCACTAACAGCAGCAGATAATGAACCCTTCTGGCTAAGTGGTGAGGGATGTTTGCCACTAACATCCCTTGTGTTGTTATTTTTACCTTGGCTACCCATTACTTCACTAGGTTCTTGGCTATCTGGCATTGAAAAAAATGCAGTACTTTCAGCATGGCTGTGCATTGGGCTGCTTATACAGGTTCCTTGTTCACTGGGAGCATATGTATGATCCACAGAATCGACCCAGGCAGATATAAGACGTACTTTGGAAGTGCTACACAAAGGTTTTTGTCCATTTGCATTTACAGCAGTTGTCACCATCTGAGGCATTTTGTTATATTTCTGTTGGTTAGGAATTTGATGTCCTTGGGATACTACTTGGCTGTTTGACTGAGCTGATGGTGGTCCAGGTTTGTGTTTCTTATGTTTAGATTTTTTTGTCTTCTTTTTTGAGCTTGTACAGCTGCTTTCATCATCTTTGCCACCTCTTTTCAATGTACCTTCTTTGCTCTGCAAAAACATAGTGCACAAACCAAATTTCATATTAATTGGATCTTTATCTAAGGCAGCATGACACACCTTAAAACATCTATGCAAATCTCAATTTGCTAAAAACAATGGCCAAAATCTTGGCAAAAAGCCTGCTTTTGAAGTTACAACACAGTCCACTTTTTTCACTTTCAACTTTTACATTGTGTTACAAGAGATGAAAATTATTCATGACATCCATGCATTATGGAATAGGTCGATTATTTCTCTTTCTCTCAACGACATTTTAAGGACAAATTCCACTTCTTAAGAATGTAGCTTCCACGTACGTACTTTCAATACAACACTCACATCAGTTGCAACAGCATTTTGATATTTTAAAAATGATAAATTCAATACCAACACAAAACTAGCATATTATATAAATATTTAAAAAATGCTAAGATTATAACCACTTGAGGTAGGGTAAAAGGTACATCTGAGCCATGAAGTCTAAATGACTGAAGGTCAATCTAGTTTCTGTAGCATGAATACCAACGTTTGAAAAAAAAGTCCTGTCCTGTCCAAACTACACTAATGTACATATGTACAACTGCAAATCGTTTACAGTGTATCCTCCTATTATACCAAGACTTTCATCCTAAAAGTACATGTACCTCCAACAGCAACCCAAACAATTCCTGAAATATCTGAAGTTTTCCATTAAACTAGCATGCGAAATAATGTTTTGTGGAATATATAACTAATTATAATGAACACAATGTTAAAATAATTATTTATTAATACAAGCAACTTACAGTGTACAAGTGAAGGCAAATTTAATGATAACTTACAGGAGGAAACACATCAATATCCAGTGGGTGCTTCCAGCTGGATTCTCCAGTAATTTTGTTGAAATAATATTGCTTTTTTCGTGATTTGGACCGTCTGCATATCCAGCCTGATGGGAGAGGTCTATTATCTGACTTAGCAGGATCCATGTTGACTTTGCATCTTTTCAGAACCTGTAACGGACAAGAGGTAACAAACACAGTTGCAAGTTTCTACAGCAGCTGTTATTTAAATGGGGCAGGGCTCTCACTAAGATTTCAAGTTGCTGAGTAAATACAGCAAGTTGGTGGGGAATCAAACAGCTAGGGATTTCTTTTCGTTCTATTTTTCTTCTATTTCCTGGACCACATTCATAGTAGCTGCAGTGGGAGGCTCTTGAATATGACAGCCCTGACGAGGAGTTTCAATGTGAACATAAATGCTGGCATTGAAATTGGAAGTCATAACTGAAAATAAGAGCAACAAATGAACTTGTATCAAGTCAATGAGGGAAAAAGAAAACGTGTTCCACAAGAAAGTCATTAGAGACCTTAAGATACCCCGAAATCGGTGTACGGGTAACGGGTAGCGCCATGTTTTTTTCATTTTGTGGTGACGTCATCGACCTTACCCGGTAGAACCAGCCGTTTTTCCGGGGTAGACACCAGTTTACCCGTAGAAGATTTACGAGTAGCTGCAAGTCCTACATGATGGAGAAACGAGTAAGTTTTTAAGACTTTTTAAGTACAAATGTAAATTGTATGACTCGTTGGCAATGTTATTGCAAGTCTGTTCAAATATTTTTGCCAAATTTGAATTTTAGCTGTAAAGAAAGCGCTTCAAAATGCATTGATTTTGGACCTCAAATGCGCAGGTTGAACTCTGAAACGATATCAATTTGTGGCGGCATTTGGGGGGATTTCTGAGAATTGCTCGAACGTTTGACTTTCGCAAATGAAATAGCATTGAAAAATTTAGCATGGGAGTCACTGTTGAAGTTGACAATCAAAGGAATTTTTTGGTGATGTGCCTCGATCAAATGGCGGGGTTTCCGATAACAAGCTTTCGGTCGAGGGACTTCCCGCCAAGTTTCTTAAAATCTTTCTATGATATTTCAATAAGCTTATGTATGAATTTATTTGTTGCAGCTTGTTGTTAAGATATGAAGTGTAAAATTTGAGGGAGATTTTGTATGCATTAAGCGACACGCATGTACAAAGTTAATTTTGCCTGCTTGTTCTTTTAACTAAGGGAAGAAGAAGAATTTCGATGTCCTCATCCTCAGTGTCGAACAAATGAAGAAGCATATCATTGGCGTGCTTTCTAAAGAGAGAACATTCATAAAGAAGAATTTTGGATACATTTGATAGACTTTATTAAACAATTCAGTCCACTTATTTCAGAGGAAAAAGGGCCAACCTCACTGTCGCTGCCGCCATCTTTGTAAACAATTCTTACCAATCCCCGCGCATTAATTCTTCGGGTATCTTAATCGAAATAGTCACGCACATGAACATTTTACGTGTATGGGTACACTACCTGTACCCGTACACCGATATCGGGGTATCTTAAGGTCTCTATTCAAAGCTTTTTGCTGACAAATGAACCAAAACAGCATACTTAATGAGAAGATATCTGTCTACAGAAAAGGTCACTCAACAATAACGGCATGACGACTGAGCTTCAGAGATGACATCATCCAAGCTATGAAGAAAAGTGGACTCACTATAGCTGTATTTGCAGATTTCTCAGAGGCATTCAACTTGGTCGATCACACAAGGATTCTTGAAAAAAATGCACAAAATGGGGTTCCCAAAGCCCTTTCTATACTGGATTCAAAGTTACATGTGTGAAAGACAGCAGTTTGTACAAGTGAATGATAGAACATCTGAACTGACTGACATGCAATTTGGGTAGCACAGGGTTCGATTTTGGGGCCAGCCTTATTTTATTTATAAGCAAATGATTGATAACCATGACTGGACCACATTTTGATACCCAGACAAAACGACCTTCATGAAGCACTGTGCCCCTTCAGATCTGGACGCTAACGTTAAAGAATTGAATAGCCCCATACAAACCCTTGAAGACTCGGTCGAGCGATTCCAACTTACTGCTTAATGCAAAAAAGACCAAGCAAATGATAATATACACAGAACAAATGTACAGAATGCATAAATTAGAAGATCAATAATTATTGCCCCAGATAAGTGCAAATGGAAAGTTTTAGTAATTATTACTAAAGGTAAAAAAAAAAGCCTCTGATACCCTAAGAGAGGTTGACAAAAAGAAATTTACAAACAGAAAAAAGGAGACTTTCCCTTTAATTTTAGCTGAACCTTAACTGTGCTACTATTTATGCTCTAATAAATTTTAAGTTTCTTGATCAGTGGGCCCCTAGAAATGTGGCTCGGGCTCCTAACTTTCTATTTTAGGAGCCTGAAGGGCTCCCAAAGAGTTTGAATCTTAGGCAGCAGCCTTGTAATTATTGGAAATAAGCTGCTCTAAAGAGCACAGGATTACCACTATATCCAAATGTTTTCAAGAGGTTACATATCAGATAGGAGGGTTTGCCTAAAACCCAGAATCCCGAAACCCCATGCCAAATGCTGAATCTCAAATGCCTCTGAAGTTTAGTGATTAGGGTTAGGAACCTGAGTGAATCGAGTTTCAGGTCAGTTTGCCCAGCATAATAACCGTAAATGGAACGTAATTCACTCAGTTTCCTAACCCTCTCCACCAAGCTTCAGAGTCATTTGGCATTCGGCAGGGGTTTCCATACTCCAGGTTTTAGGCAAACGCCAGATGAGATGTGGAGAAAACAGAAAGCTTAAGTCTACAGTTGCAATACAAGTAAGAGCCGTTGGGAAACTAAGCATGGTTAAAAAAACCAATGAACCTCAGTTGAACAGTCTCCCTCTTTTGCAGTCAAGTTCCCAGCGTCCCAGAGCACAAAATTATCAGCATATCACTGTAAACTGACCCTCTGTTTATTACTTGCCCCTTAAATGAGAGTTCCTCCTAAAAAGAGGTTTATCAGCTCTACTCTAGTCTCTTCTAAAACATGACCAAATACCTATTCTCGAAGGTTTGGAAAACATAAAGAGGAATTGCTGCAGCGGAGGTTATTTGTGATTATGCTTGTTGTACACGTAAGCTTTTATATAAATTTTTCAGTTATAATGGCGCATTGTCACGACAGATAACGTCAGATAACAGCTCATCAATATAAAGATCTTTGAGTCAGGTTTACACCTGAACAGCTGCAGCCAGACAAAGTTTTAACAAGCAATAAATTTCCTGACCATTAATAGTGTTTTTCTTCATAAATTCTACTTACACCGTGACAAGACTAAAGCTTATTTGCATTCCCGCATAAACTTGCAGCAAATGTGCGATCGCGCGTTTGTAGCCATTCGACGATTTTCCACATTTCTCTACAAAAAATATTCCAGAAACTTATCCTTTAGAGACTTAAAAGGTGCCTTACTTACCTACTTAAAAAAAAAAAGAAGTGCAAATAAAGGTATTTGCCATCAAAACGTCCCTCATGACTCCCTTCATCAGCCCATCTCAAAGCGTCCACATCAAAACATCACAGTTCACCATGTGCAGCTTAGTAACCACGTCGCCATCCGGGCTGGGTATTGATGCTGATTGGCCGAATAGTCGCCTGTTCGGCATAGCAGTAGGCAGGCGATTTTAGGGATGTATGAGCTCTTGTAGCCTTCCGGACTCTGTCTGTCGCCGGTCCACAATTGCAAGCCCCACCTTCAGGAAATATCATAGGCTTCTGAGAAAATACCAGGCAAATGCCTGTGGAAAGAGTTCCACGGCCGTCAGCTAACCTCCGTGTTCTGTTTATTTAGACAAATGCATTTGAACGCCTTCTCGTTGAGGATAAGAAAGCTTGTCAGTGTCAGTGTCCTATTGCCTCCCTTCCTCGTGCCATCCCTCGATCAAGTGCCCCAATTCAGGTCAATTTACAATACGCAAACTGAAACAAATGAAGTGTTGACAAGGTGAAGAAGCGTGACGCGTGACGCGTGCATGATAATTGCTCAACACAACCTTGGAGTATGGCATCGTTTCGTTCGTCTGCAGCAAAGCTCCGCTGTATAAAGCGTTTAAAATATACGAGTGCTAGCCGATTTTCAAGTAGTAACTCAGCAGATACAAACAGTTCCTTCTTTACACTACATGCAGATGATAAAGCCAAGGTAAGGGTTTTAAATTATTACATTGCACAATCACACTCACGGAAGAATCTCTTTTAGCGCAGGGTGCTCCGAATTGCGTTTTTCTCTTCTTCTTCTTTGTTTTAATACAGTTTGTGAGTTAGACCAGATTGATTCTCAAAGATTTTCCACATCTGCTCAAAAATTATATTCAAATAACTTTGTTGGAAGTTTAACTTGGCTGTCGACTGCGATCGTCAACTTAGAGGGTGTTTACATGAGAAAACTCGCACCGGCGCGAGTTTCATACCGACATGACTTTTTGATTTCGTATCGCGTTTACATGATGACTGGGTTATTTCACATATGATCTCGTTATTTGAAGGTACACTTCATGTTGATAAAATGCACGTATGATTCAAAATCGCGAACATTTGACCGATTTCACACCGAAACGGGTGGTCGTTTCGTGTTTACATGATACCGTTGCGAGATTTCGTACTGGAGTGAAATTCTCGCCCCGGTGCGACAACCGGAGTGAACTCACGCCGGGGCGACTCGCGCCGGCATGACTTTTTGTGGTGGTATCATGTAAACAAATGTAGAGCCATGAGAGGGAAGCGGAGTGAACTCGTCGCGGCGCGAAAGTCGCCCCGGTATCATGTAAACACCCCCTTATGTTTCTTGTCCGGTAAAAAGAATCGGGCTATACCGCAGCCATTACGTCAGATAGTCTGACAATTTTGTCTTATTGTCATTCCCTTTCTTACCTTTTTAACATCCATAACGTTTTCGACAGAAGTTGTAAGAAATTATTTGGGGGCTGTGTTGAAATTTTTTCGAAATTCGAGACAACTATGATTGCGTGACAAATAAGTTTCGCAGGCTCACCAATGTTACAAAAATCGCATCCCATACAAAAATGAGGGCCCAACTTCTTTGTTGCATTATAAAAAATTTGAAATTAAAAGGAGAGTGCTTGTTTTAGTATGAGAGAGATGGCTACGTTGTGGTTAAAGACATATTCAGTGAAGAAGAAAAGAAGGAACTTATTGACGCTACAGATGAGCTGATTGAAATGTGAGTTACGTACGTCCTTCCTAGAATTTTATCTGAAAAAAATAAATCAATGTAGTGACTTTTCCTCATGGATGTCTTCACTTCTCGTATCCCAGGAGCAAAAGTAAAACCCAATCAGACAAGTACTTCATGCTGGAGGAGGGTCATTCATCCACCAGGTCCCTTTTGAAACGGTCACGTGTCATCTGTCCATCGCTTATTCACCCTGTATGGAACAAAGCTCTACGACATCCGAAACTCCTAGACGTCATTTCACAACTGGTATTTGCGAAGTTTGTGTTTTTCTATGGTTGTTTACCATTTACATGGGCAAACCGGTTTGGGTAAATCGTAAGCAAAATTTAGGACTCGGTAAGTTTCGTCTCGGAATCGCGCTTTCCATTTGCGCAAATATAATCAGTTCCATTTACGGAAAACGGCCGCGAAGCAGCCAGCGAACGCTGAAACTGGTATCAAAGATGGCTTTGAAGAAATGGAACACTAACTTCCGTTTGGAACATTCCGACCAGGAAAACAAGAACTCCCGGAAATCTTCCACTGAAACTACCCGAAAGAAAAAAGTCACGTTCTTAACTTTCCGATCGGATCTTCCGGAGACATTTTGCAAATGGTAAACAACCTATTACCTAGTTATGAATGATAGGCTTTTCATTGACCAATCAGAACGATCGAGCGTAGTATATTAGATATTTTCAGAAACTTATAAGGGGTTTCTGATATTTTATGAACAACTGTATTGTAAGGAAACCATTATGTGTTGCTGCAGGCTGTTAAAGTTATCACGATGAACACTACCTTCTTTTTTGTTCATAGAAAATGTCACGGATATTAAACGTATGCAGGTTTCATTCTCATTGCTTGTCAGCTGCCGGCCTTAATTGCGGTATCGTAAGGCAGTGTTCGAAGCACTGTTACGCGGGTAATCTTTTAGAGGACGAGTAGCTTGCAAACTAAACTGAACGCAGGGTTGTCGGAACAGCAACAAGAAGATTTATTCCAAAAATGAACGTAGTTTCCACGAAGTAAAACTCCACAACAGCACTTAACTCGTTAAACTTACACGGCCTCCGCCAACTTCAATAAATTTACACGGCCTCTGCCACTGAATAAACACTGCGTCCGTCACACTTGACTAAACACGACTGATCGTCAAACTCTCTTCGCTTGTGGTAAACTAGTTGAAACTTCACTCGAATTCGCTTACTTATATACGCTTACAATAATATTCTAGAAGTTTCTAAATAGTCTAATTATAGAAAGATTACAAAATATCCCACTTTAGAAACACTGACACAAGATCCTAAAATAAACAAACTATGAACTCTCGCGAAGCTTCTAGAAAGTCACGCTAGTCACGCGATACAGTTTTTCGTAACAAGCACGAAATTTTCCCATCAAAGACCTATAGGTATTCCAAGTACAAAGAGTCAGTCATATAACCCCTCATACGACTCTACATGACGACAGGGCTGATCCATTTCAAAAATTGTCATTACAAATTGTGACTTGAGAACCGTTTTTATAGGAAACTTACACCAACGATGCCTTCTCCCATTGGACCCAGGCCAAATGCAAGGGAACGGAATCAGTTTCAATTTTTTGTTATGAAAGAGAAAGAAGACAAGGTTTTGTAGGTTTAAGTAGAAGACTGGCATAACTGCAGATTGAGCAGAATTATTTCCTTTTTTCTAAATTAAGTTTGGCAGAAATAAGGAACGTGTTAATGGCACCAATGGTCTCCTTATTTATTCAATCCAAATCCCATTCAGGGACTAAAATTTCCCATTTCCTTATTAAATTTCACTTTCATAATTTCTGTCACCTTTTCTTACGGCTCCCGTTTCTTAGTTATACGGCAATTAACGTATACCAGGTGATCTGTGACGTCATTGCGGGGGCCTGGGGAAAGAAATTTTAATGCCGTATCCCATAAACCAACGCGCGCACCAATTCAATTCAATTCAATCTGTTCCCGTCAGCTTTGGTTTATGGGATACGGCATTAAAATTTCTTTCCCCAGGCCCCCGCAATGACGTCACAGATCACCTGGTAGTGACTGCATCCCGATTTATCTTGAGGATCATGTATATCAGTGCTTCATACTCGGACTCCCACATTTAAACGCACCCTTTTAATCTCTGTCACTTTCATCTTTTTAAAACTTCCGTTTGATAACTAGGTTGACAGCCCTTCGATCCGTTACATAATGCAAGAAAAAATTCATATGAAATTCCCCGGGGAAGACGGCTCGTCAGGAATCAAGTGGCACCAAGATTGGGCATTTCTTCCCCACACAAATGATAGCATTGTTACCGTTGGCTTGGCTGTGGATGACTCCATCAAAGAAAATGGTAAGCAACAGAAATCTAGTTAACCTTAAAAAACAGCCATCACTGGTTTCCCTACGAAAGGAACGAGCGCAGAAATTCCATACTGATGATCTGATCTGGGTTGCGCTTCTTATTGGTTGAATCAAATATCCTTAGTGGCAGGACCAATCAAAAGCACCACCCAGAACAGAGTAGTGATACGTCATCAGTATTGATTTTCTGCAGTCGTCGCTCAGACGTCATTTCGCGGGAAAACTAGTGGTAGCGTCGCAAAATGTGGACTGTTTTCTCAGGCTTTGAGCTACGCTACCCTTTCACTTCGTAAAGTTAGCTGTCAGATTTAAAGGAAGACGATTAACGAAAAGCTTTTTTATCCACTCCAGTGTAATATACAACGCGCACGTGTAATACATTATCATGTCGCTCTCTTTAGTGTAGGCTTGCCTTACGGCAAAATTACTGAACATTGTCGTTTCAACTTTCCTTTCTCCCAAAGGTTGCCTTCAAGTTGTCCCTGGAACTCATAAACAGCCAATTTTTTCTCACTTTAAGGACGGCACTTTTGTGTCAGCAATAGAAGATCCGTCCTTTGACTCCAGTAAAGCTGTGCACGTTGAAGTTCCAGCCGGCGGTGCGTCATTTCACCATGTGCGCACTGCGCATGCTTCAGGACCCAACAACTCGACACAATCAAGACGAGTGTGCTTCACTCAGTACTGTGCTACCGATGCCTGGCCTCTCATTGGCGTTGTTGGACCGGAGGGGTACGGTGTTGAAGGTCCAGTGGACTGGGAACGATTCTGTTCGACCATTGTACGTGGTTCACCAACTCTTTATCCACGAATGGTGGAAATTCCGATATCTTTGCCATTTCCATACGAAAGAGGATATGATGTATTTCACAGCGATTCTCAAGAAGCAGCAGAAAGTAAACAATAGTTTACGCTATAACCGTAGGCGTACGGGCAATTTTTTGCCAGGGGGGGCGGTAAACTATTTGCCCAAAAAATTCTCGCAAATTGCCCAAATTTTTACGAAACAGTAGAAAAGAAACGAAGCAAAACGATGCAACAACTTAGGCGGTACTGGCATATGAAGGTGGCTCGATACTGTGACAGTTTTTCAGGGTCAATACCTCCCAATTTTGAGCAGAAGTTGGAGTTGTCATAGCAACGAAATGACGCCATTGTCTATAGGGTGCGTTCGATTGGGAAATCAAAATCTAAATCCGGATTTCCCAATCGAACGCGAAATCCGAAAACGGATCAGAGTGGATTTCAATTAATAAATCCAAATTCGGATTTTTTGGATTTCCCTTTTTGTCGTTCGATTGGGAAATCCGAACGCACCCTTAATTGCAGCAATATTTCTTGGCACTGGGAACTGTTCCTACAAAATTGTTCACAGGAACTTTTTTGTCCAATAGTCGCGTCGATGTTCGTGAACTTAAAACGGAATCTATAAAAGAGTTATCGGGATATTTTGGGATGAAGTTTTAGAAATATGCTAAAAAAAATCTTGATGTTTAGCCGTTATCTGTAGAAAACGAATCTCTTTTGACATGCAATTTCATGATCACCTCATAGTAGCTTCAGTCTTTTTAAAAACGTGTGTAAAAGATCATGGAGATAGCTCCGGCCGATCGCTGGAGAGAAGGATTCCATTTCATTAGCATGCAACGAGGCGCTCTTGTTAGCGGTTTTGCAAACATTTCGGTCTACTTTTATAAATTATTGTTTGATAGATTATTAAAAAAATTTAATATTCTTCTCGTAATTCGAGCTGAGTACTAGTCAGACACTTCTTCATTTTCACACTCACTGTTGCTGATGCTATCTGCCATACACTGTTCTACTGGCGGAGATGATTCTAGAAAGATGTGCGGAAGTTTATTCTAATTAATTCACGACTGGAAAGAGCGCATTCCAGTCACTGCAGTGCAATGCAGTACAGTGCTCAACAATAAAAAACTATAAATATGTAAATCAACAAATGATACCCTTCCCTATAACCAGAAACTCATCACGTGCTAAGCAACCACTGTGAGTGTCTCGAGAGAAAGTAACTAGATGATTACGCTGACTTCAGGATTTTTTCAGATTAAAATAGAAAATATTTGTCTCTTTAAACTAATAAAAAAAACACAGAAACGTCTTTAAAAAATGGCTTTGCCCAAATTTTCTCTTGTTGCCCAAAATTTGGGGGGCTGCAGCCCCCCTCGCCCCCCCGGCTCGTACGCCTGTGGCTATAACTTAACTTACCCTGCGAGCAGAGCTTTCTCTCTTGCATGGCTTTTAGTGTTTACAAAGTCGTTCGTGTGTCTTGTCTGTCGCATAGTTGGTTTGTTTACGCCCCGTGAGAAACCTCTGCGGAAAGCCGCCCGTGATTTCCGTTGAGCATGCTCTTTAGAAACCTCCAAACTCTTGGAGGTTTTATCCAGTTGAACCTTTCACGCGCATCAATTTCAGAGCGATTTGCTTTACAAAACTGAGCCCGTGATGATATACAAGAAGTGGAAGATGGCTTTCTTCCGCGATAGTTTCGACGAAGCGGTTCAGATGGCTTTAAAGGAGTTTAACGTTTCTACTATCGAGTCCTTAACTCCATATCAGTTGAAAACTTTGTCTGCTGCTTGTACCTTCTTAATAGGACAGGACAAGAACAGACGTTGAAATACACCACAACACAGTCACAGACTAAACAAAATTGATTTGCAGCGTTTATAGCCTTATTTGGTGTTCCTGAAGAGCTTCTGGTAAATTTTCTTTGGCGAAAATCGCGGGGAAAACCTACTCATTTCAAGTGCAAATGAAAATGACGAAAAAATAGGGCGCACGGCATCGTGTCTCTCCCAGGTGAGATTTACGTCATTTTCTCTATGGAAACGGCTAGCGCATGCTCAACAGAAATCACGAGCGGCTTTCCGCAGAGGTTTCTCACGGGGCGTAAACAAACCAACTACGCGACAGACAAGACACACGAACGACTTTGTAAACGCTAAAAGCCATGCAAGAAAGAAACCTCTGCTCGCAGGGTAAACTTAACTCTGCTCCAACTAACAAACATTATGACATGTAGCGTGGTTTTCAGGGACTCCTCCGAAGACAAACAGAAAATTAAAACAAACAAACAAATGAAATGATCATTGACTAGTTTAAAATAAATACTGTACCCTGCGAGTAGAGGTTTCTCTCTTGCATGGCTTTTAGCGTTTACAACAAACCAACTACGCGACAGACAATCCACGCGAACGACTTTGAATTGTAAACGCTAAAAGCCATGCAAGAGAGAAACCTCTGCTCGCAGGATAAAAACAGTAGTGGTACACGAAGTACTAAAACTGAGTTAGGTTTTAAATATACTGTTAAAAACGACATATGTTACACTTGAAAATTTGGGATCCGATATGAAAGGTCAGGGCTTAACTCGAAAGAAACGAAAAGAAAAGAAACTTTGAAAAGCTGACATAAAATATTCAAGTGCCCATTCTAAAGGAAACATTAATTTCTGGGTTATTGAAAAGATAAGATCATTAAGTACCTATCTCTGCAAATTTACCAGGGGTGATGATGAATTCACTCTCACGACCAACGAAGCAGATTTCTTTTTTTTATCAGTGGTGACTTAAAAAACAGCGGTGATTTATTTGGGGAGATGTTTGTCTTCTGTTATTTTATAGAGAAAACTAGATAGCAATACAGACAGTATTGATGAGTATTTAGTATTTATATAATGCTCAAAACTTGGTAAGTCAATGTAAGGGGTAAGGGTTGATTATTCCTAGGCTGAGGGAAGCATGCAGTTGTTTTCAATTTCTCTTTTGATTTTGCGAAATTGAAAACAATGCTTACGCAAAATTTTGGAGGGGCAACAAAGAGTCGTGGTCTCTTTTCTACAAGGGAGCGAGAGGAAGACAGCAAGCATCGCACGCGTGAAAATCGCTGCCCGCGTGGTGAGGAGAAGCAATACTCGAAGAGAAGAATATCGCTACTTCACGCGGGTGACCACTTTCACGAGCGTCTGCGTATTTCACTCTCTGCCATTACTGATATTAGCAAAGGATGTGACTTCCTCGATGCTTCATGATAACAGTAAAGTTGTTTTAAACAATGCCAAGTTAACTCATGAGTCAATGTTCTGATCAAGCACCCCATCCTTAACAACGTGACAGCACAATTACTGCGTCAAAAAATCTTGACAAAATCACACGGCATGGTTCACGTCATTCACCGCCAAGATTTTAGTGTTCTGGAAACTTATTCATGTCCGGTAAAACAGCCCAGATCACCTCAAATGATATGACACATAACTGATGTCTAAAGAGAGCTTTAGTTGATGTTTTTCTTCAGAATGAGATAAACTTGGGTGATTTTTAGACATTTTAATTTTTCCATGCAACAGGAGTCCATCAGAATGGGGCTAACCTGCGAGCAGGTGGTACTTCTTCCTTTTTTTCTTTAAGAGGCCCGTCGGGTCCGACGACGAAAAAAAAAAAAGAAACAGGAGGCTTGATTGTTGGCTGAGGGTCTGAACTGACAACGGACAAATGGACGAAATCAAATTGTAACTGACAACTACCAAAAATTTAACTTTCAACTGGCATTTGCATTGGGTTTTATTGACAACTGACAAAGGACCTGATTGTCTCTTATTTTCTACAAAACCCGTTTTTAAGGCCTTAAATAGCATTGTTCCACTCTTTTAGTCAGCACCGCCCCCCACCCTCAAGACAATGTGATGAAACGTGCTTTTATATGGGAACCAGTAACTAAGCAGCAGGACGCTAAAGTAGTGTCATATTTCGTTGATGATTTACTGTAAAACCCATTTTTAAAACTGTGTCATGTACCGTTGTAACTGAGTATAATCTCAAATTTACGGCTCCTCTGAGAACGCGCCAGCATACACGATGGCTGCTAATGATGACGTTTAAAAAGCAATTGTAAGTTTGTACCAAGATGATTCAGATACGGTCTTGCTTGGGCTTTCTTACGATATACGTCCCAATATTCTGAACTACATTTTGATTGGCTTATAAATGGTTCGAAACGTGGGACTCTGGCCAGCAAAAACGTTTGCGTGAAAGACCCGAGTAACACAATACTTGAGACATGGAGGGCCCCTTGAAATGCTTTCCATATCAAAACTGATAAAAATTAAGTTACTATTGCATCAGTTTTCGAATTTATTGTTTAATTTACATTATACTGTATGTGCTTTTGTGGGGGTGTGTTCGAGCAACTAGCTCGCTACATGATGAGGAACCAGGAATCTGATTTACATCTCGGCCTTTATTCTTCTTTGACTTCTGCTGACAAACTTAATCTTCCTAGTCTTTTCTGCTTTTCCCTACTTTTCTCTACCTCCTAGTTCAAGTATTGTAGCGGTTTTTATAGCCAAAGCTGGACATGTTTGGGTTAGCTGACCGGAAGAGTTTCTATTGTATATCTTATCGCGAATATTGCAACAGGTTTGTTATTGTTAAGGAATAGATTAGCCTACGCACAGCCGCAACTGACAAGTACCAAAGAACCAAGGTCAGCTCTAACACCACAAACAGGACCACCTGTAAAAAACTAACATCTGACAATGCCAAGCGAATAACATTCCTACTATGGCAATAAGTAAATTCGCGAGCTAAGCATGAATTAAAGTACAAGTAAAAACAAAAGCTCAAAACAGGAAAACAGTGCGGAGACAAAAACAAGACTTAATGAAACAAAAACTAATGTTAAAAGATAAGATAGATCTGTCTTAAAAATAACTTTCAAAATACTTCACAACACTTCAGTTAGCTACCTGTGGAGCTTCGTCAAGCAACATTACTTAACAGTTTTAAATCTCGACTTAAAACCTGTCTCTAAGAAGTATTTTTATAGTTTCGTTTTCTTTTAAACATATGATTGTAAAGCGCTATTGATCAGCACATGTAAATACGCGCTATATAAATTGGTAAATTATTATTATTATTATTATTATTATTACTATTTTTATTATTAGTATTATTATTATTATTATTATTATTATTATTATAGTTAATTGTTAATAATCATTTAACAGACAACTGACAATAAGCCTAATCTTAAAACTGACAACTAACAAAAGTCTGACAACTGACATTTGTCATATGTACCCCGGCCCAAGGAAACCCTTCCTCTGGGAGCGTTTTTTCCTGTTGTGAAGTCGCGAATCGAAGCTCAATAAACGGTTACATTATACGCCCTTAGTTCCGTTAACAGTCCTCCTACTAGTCCGTTCTACACTGTCCTATATGCAAATCAAGTTCCTGTTTTTTTAGAGCGTTAACGCTCATTTCGCATCTAATTATCCCACGTTAAGTCTCTTGAGACCCGACACTACACCTGTGGTGTTGTGCAGGGACCATGTACCAGGCGGTGTGGCCTGTGGAGGGCCTGGGGAAGATTCCAGTCTGAGCCAGTGATACAAGAGTGAAACAGCGGTATCGTATTCCGTTGCCAATGAGACAAAACAAAATGGCTTCCGTACTGCAGCGTAGAACAGTGGAGTGAAATAATTGGAGATAAAAACACTTGATTCCACCAGATGCCGAGCAATACACCAGGAAAACGATTAGAAGGAAGTGCTAACGACAATGAACAGAAAGATTGTGAACTTCCTACAAAACCAGTCGTAGTATTTGAAGGAAATGAACATGTTTTGGAGTCGGACGAGAACAGTGGAAATGAAGCTGCCAGCCTTTATAGCCGCGAAGTTACCAAGGAAATTCGACGGAGAAGAAACACTATCGTGAACTCTTTTCGACTGGCTGAACTGGTTCCAACCACAAATACACCGCATTCACAGTACCGGCGAAAATCCATTGTAATTTTGACAACAGAAACAGTGATAGACACAAGAGCTGAACAACAGTATGTCTGCAGGCCAAGATAACTTAACCCTTTAAGCCCCAGTATCCACATACAAATTCTCCAAACTGTTCTCCATACATTTCCTTAAAGAATTAGTTGAGAGAATTTGTTCAAAGATCAAAGTATTTTCTCTTGGGTGATCCTTTTATTGATTCTCATAACTTATCTCTTTACAGTGTATGGATAATAATTATTGTAAGGAGAAGATTGATCTTGGACACTATTGGGACTTAAAGGGTTAATCAACTAAAATCTTCCATATTATACTGATACCTGAGAATTTTCTGCAATTTTATTGGCTGAGACAGCTATACTTCACCTTGATGTAACAAATATATTCACATGTAAAACTCACAGACATTTTCTTAGGTTATTTATTTATTGCAGTAATGTGGTACATATGAACAAATAACAGCATGTTTCGTAGGTGACTTTGAAGTAAATACCACCAGTAATATTCAAGATTGTGAGAAATTGCGCCCAGCAAATGGGTCTTGAATTACATCTGATGAAAACTATTTTGTGATATCATTTGTGGTATTGATGCCAAGTGTTGTGATTACAAATTATCTTAGTGTCTGCCTTACTTTTTTTAATAATCTACTTAAAAAGCAGGTCAAATTTTTTTAGATTACAGGTGGTAATAGTCTGTAAGCTTGCTGATTGTTTTGATTCAAGTTGATTCAGTCAAGGTTTAAATAGTTTCACATACTTTGCTTAAAGAATGAGGAATACAATAACTTTACATTGTAGCTTTAATTTGTTTAAAAATCACTCAGCTTATATATAGCTGAATAAATATGGCATTCATTGCAAATACTTTTCTTGTTCATGAGTAAAGTAAACTTGAAGTGATAGAAATTGTTGTCCAGTCTCGCTGCTCGAGTTTGTGTTGAAATGACATGTATTAAAACGACTTTGTACAAAAAGTGACCAGTTTCTGGCTGTAGTATTGAATGCCCAAGAAACCTAGGCTACTGTCTTAAATAAAGCTATTAAGGTCAGTTACCTATAAGATTAGCTACCCTAGAGTAAAATAACATGAGGCTTTTTATAAAACTTCTTTACTTATGATCTGAAAAAGGTTTTTCTATCTTTTATTTTCAGCTTTTTTGAGGGCTCAAGTTTAGCAGAAAGGAATGAACACAATCAAGCCATATCTTGTTTCAACAAGGCTGTTTCTCTCAAACCAGAAGTTGTTAAAAATTATATTTCAAGAGGAGAAAGTTACTTGCAGATATGTGACTTTCAATCAGCAATTTTAAACTACAAGAAAGCATGTATATTAGACCCAGACAATGATCAGACATATTCCAGATTAGCATTTCTGTACTTTCTTCAAGGACAATGTTTATTTGATGAAAAGCTTTATGGAGAGGCTTTGGAATCTTTTTCAAGAGCTGCAGAAATGAAGCCAGAGGTTATTGGCTATCATACTAGAAGGTAACATGCCCATGTTTCTGCTTTACTGGATTCTCTGTGATCTTAAAAAAGTGGTTACTGTACATGTGGTAACTTGTGGAATCTGTCTCTAGAAGCTAATGATAATAAATTGGTATTGACTTTTTCACTTCAAGTAGTGGCGAAAGAAAAAGGGTCACAAAAAATTCAATTTTGTTGATTTTCTAAAATCCCTAGAAATGAATAGCACTATTCAAAAGTTCTGCCAAAGAGGTGTCATTTAAATGGTGACACCAAAGGATTTAATCCTCTATAGACTGAGGTAAAGTAAGAGTGATGAATGATCTTGTTATAACCCATCTTACACTGAAACGATTACCCATGAATGTTCAGTAACTCGAGTTCAATTTTTTTTATTTTAGGTGTGACCATTTCAGTAAACCTCTATGGCATGCTTTTACAATCTAAATAATTGCACGAACTGGCATTTTATCAGTTTGTAAGGGGATAATTAATTGAAAGGAAACTCTAGTGCTGCATTGATTGGGAGTGAAACAAAAAAAATTTACAGTCAGAAAAAGATTGTCAGTGTGATTCAGCCATGCACTCATATAAAAGTTTACTTTGAGATGACAGAAAGATCAAGAACCAATAACTAACATGCAATCATGCAGATTAACGTTCATTTAATGGTAATTTTTAAACTTTTATGAGGGGTAATTATTGGGAGTCTTTTGTTTCCTAGTGTGGCTTGCCTGGCTGCTCTTCAGCGACATGGAGAGTGTTTGGCACTTGTGAATAAAAGACTTGAGGAAGAAACCTACAATCCTGACTTGTTTATAATGAGAGCCAGACTTCATGAGCTTTTCCGAAATGTAAGTACATTTAAGTGTTTAAATAAAACCTGTACTGACAAAAGATGTAATCTAAAAGCAGTCCTTAAATTATTTTCAATTTGGTGAAGTTTAAGTCAAATATTATTAATATGTAACATCTTTAGTTATGGGAAGTAGTAAACTTGTGAATGCGCGTGCAAGTATGGTGTATTAAATTTCGCCAAGCTTCATAGCATTATCAATAATCTTAAACAGTTATTCTTAAACAGTCTAGTTATTTGCATTCTTATAGGTTTAAAAAACATCTAACAAAGTGCTGTTTTTAATGTATCTTCTATCTTAACTGCAGATTGTTTAATTTTTGTATAACACTGATTGTTTGCATGCTTGATTATGCATCATACTTTATGTGACTGATTTTGTTGTTTCCATAGTCCACACTTTGTTACTATGATGTCAAAGATGCATTAGCACTTGCCCCAGATAATGCAGAAGCCAAGTCTCTGATGGCCTCACTGGAGAAGAGAGCAAAGGATAGCAGACAGCAGGTAGGAGGGAATTTTTGCCTTCTTTAGTGCAGAGTTTGTGAATTTCAAGTGAAAAAATTATATGCCTCAGCTGTGTCACTAAAAGATGTTGAATTTTTACCTGGCCATTTCAGGGCTCAGCAAATGACACAGTGTGCATGCCAATAATAGAAACTTATTGGGCTTCCTGTGGCATCCAAAAATTATAAAATGGGCTTTCTCTTTTTAAAAAAGCCAAAAAAAGCCAGGAAAAAGTGTGACTATAATCTATACTTCTCAAAACATCACATGTATATTAAAACCACTGCGTTGTTCAATCGGCAGTCTAATGAACCCCTACTATGGGGGTTTTGTTCAAATATTAAAAAAAAGTGTAGTGCATTGTAATATTACAATATTATTATTACTGAACAGTGTTTTTTCTATTGAACCAGGCCATACAGCTGCATTTGGTGGGAAAATTTAAAGAGGCTTTGTCTAAAATCTCCATTGCCATAGAAACAAATCCATCAGTGGCAGACTTTCATGTCTTTCGGTAAGTGTTCATCATATAAAGTTTGCTTAAAATACACTTGGATTAGCAGCTACGATTTGAAAGCAAGGTGAAAACTTGCATATCGTTGTTGCGTGTTAATGTGTTTGAGTTCTGTTGGGTCTACAGCAGGATTTTTTGTAGCAACCATGGTTTGAGACAAGGGAAAATATTGAATTAGACAACAATTTCTTAATGAGTTTCAAACGTCTTTTATTTTCAGCGGTGCTCTTCACAGAAGACAGGGTGATTTTAATGCTGCAATAGATGATTATCTTTTAGCCATGGATAAGACAGACCACGATGAATTGAACACTACATACAAAGAAGCTCAGAGACAGCTTTTACTATGTTATAACGACTTTGCTGTTGAGTGTTTTAGGTGAGAAAGTGCTGGTGTTTATCTTCACTGACAGCCTTCTGGATGTTTGGAGGAAACCCGTAATATAACGTGGGTTTGTGTATGGTTACTCTAAAAACTCCTCTTTCATTTTTGTTTTATAGTAAAGGATTTTATGATGAAGCTGTAGTACTGTTAAACAAAGCTATTAAAGGAGAAAAGAAAGAGAAGGGCCTCTATATAAACAGAGGAGGTAAATACACTGCCATGATAATTATTATATTAATATCGTACAGTGGAACCCCATAAATATGGTCACCATTGAAAAATTTGGCTGTATTAACGGATGACTGTATCAATGAGTTTTTTTTTACAAGAAATTGTATGGCCGTTTTGCCGTGCAGCCAAAAAAAGTGGCCATAATAACGAGGTGACCGGATTACCGAGGTAGCCATAAGGAGGGGTTTCACTGTAGTTGGAAGAGAATTCTACAATGGCTGACATGATTTCAAATATTTCTGCCTTCAGGTCACCAGTAGCCAGCTAACTAGGGATACCCCCCATGGGAAAACAAGGCTAGGCAATATAAATTTCTGTACTGAATTTGGCAACAGCGAGTTTAAAGTGGCCATATCTCGAAGTTATTTCTGTTTTATAAGTGCCATTATTTTGTGACCACTTAAAATGCCAAAAGGCTCCTTTAACGTCATATATCAAACAAATTTCATCAGGGAGCACTGACTGATAATTTTTTGGTGATTTTTGCAGGCGTACCGTAGCATCAAAACATGAAAAAATTGGCCCATTCATGTGCATCCCAGCTATCCGTAGCAACAGACAACAGGAATCAGTTTTAGTCTCTTATTATAATCTTAAATATCAGAATTTGACCATGATTTTTGGAATTCAATTGATATAAGATGTGTTTTAGCTTTTTAAAAGGAAGCATATAACGTGATATAGCCTCTTCAAGTTTGAAAAGTTGATCCTTTTTTATCGTTCAAGTCTTTATAGTGTCCACATTGAAGAGTTAAACATGCACTTACAGTTAAGCTAGAGAAGTAGGTCAACCAAATCTGGACCATTAGTTTTAAATCAATACCAAAAAAACGCGATACACTTCCTTTAAGAAACTTCATGGCTCACATCTTTATCATAATCACTTTGAATTTGCAGACTGCTTCTTTCGCCTGAACGAGCTGCACTTCTGCCTGTCAGACTATCAACAGGCATTAGAGATGGACAGCAGTGATTGGTCTGTCAGGTGCCGACTATCCATTGTGTACAACGAGTTTGGAATACTGGAGTATTATGGTAGGCACTACCTTGAAGCTATAGATCACCTTACAACATCCATCCAGTACAATCCTCGGATAGGTGCCTATTACCTGTCGCGTGCCAGGGCCAGATACATGATAGAGGTAACGATAAAGAAGGAGTTTTGATTGAACACATTTTTCGTTTTATTTCTGAGGCCTTTATTCGCCACATGAAGCGATGAGGAGGCCTGGCTAGTAGATACGTCGGTCCCATTTTTTGATGTATCGTCGCAATCTTACCGAAAACGTCGGTATTCCTTTTGCGAAACTTTTCAGTTACATCAAGATTTTAACTATTGAGGGGTATTCTTGTAACGGTGTTTTTTCCCGAAATTCTGCCTAAAACGTCTCCTACTGCCAGACCTGCTAGTAATGACTACAGTGAGAAACACGAACGGCATTTCAATCCTTCTGAAGCTTTTCCAAGTATATGTAATAAACTGTTCACACAGCAAGCTTCTCTTATTATGAAAACTTGTACACAAATCCGCTGGTTACAAATTAGCTTCTACACAGAGAAGAGAGAAGAAAGAACTTTGCTAAACTTTATTTGGTGTCTGTGTGTGTACACGTGTGTTTGAGGGTAGGTGGATGGCGACTCGTCTTGTTGGAGTCTACTACCTCCTTATGGAAGCCACATCGTTATTATTCTATCAAAAGTTAAATTTTTAACAGTTTCGTTCCGAAGAATTGTACTATCTGCTATTACTGTGGGTTAAGAAATGGGGAATTATCACTTTTTTTCTCCTTCAGGAAATGGACGGTGCTCGGCACGACGTTCTCGTGTCGTTGTATTTAGGCCCCGAGAACAAAGAAATCGTGTCCATTTTTTCGAGGCTGTTCCCTGGGCGCGCCATTACTGACGTCATGAAGAGTCACATGGGAATGGCGGCTGCACGTCAGGCCGAGGCTTCCATTCGAGAAGCAAGTAGTTATCAGCAACTTTCCGAGCATGCTTCAGGTACTGTCATTTGACGTTAAGTATTCTGTTTTGACAAAATTTGTTGCTTTGGGATACAAAATGATCTTTTCATTAAAAACAAGGGTCTTTTTTTTCTCCACCTCTCAAGGCAATTTTTATGACCAAGACAAAAAGAATGTAATGAAAGATCTTGTTCGTCGAGGATAAAGTGTAGATAGGGTTTCGTTTATCGTTTGTCTCACGATTGTCATATAGAAATTAATCGCGACGTTTCGACCCCGTACTGCAGGTCCTCATCAGGCGATAGCGTCGCTTTACTGAGTAGAACTATTTACACCACCGCGGTTGTTAGTTATTGATGTATTACGAACCTCGTTCGTGGTTGGTGGGTTTCGATCCAAGACATTGCTGGCATTATTAGAGAACAGTTTCCTCCTCTAATACTGCCAACAGTGCCTTGGATCGAAACCCACCAACCACGAGCGAGGTTCGCGATACCCCAATCACTAACAACCACGGTGGTATAAATAATTCTACTCAGTAAAGCGACGCTATCGCCTGATGAGGACATGCAGCATGGGGTCGAAACGTCGCGACCAATATCTATGTGACAATCCGGCGCCAGACAAACGATAAAAGAAACCCTCATAAGACTAAAAGAGGTCCCAAGATTTCGCGAAGTGGAATAAGCGTGGAGGGTGAACGGCTCGCTTAAACGGCGTTCAAGAAGAGAAAGATCGTACATACGCGTGATTTCCCCTTTTACCCTGCCAATCAGGGCCTGTTCGCACTAGGACGAAAAATTCGGTTTGGTGTTTACAAAAAAATTGAAAATTTTGTAAATGCGAATTTTTGGTTTTTGTGGGCGCGTTCGCACTTGAGACTTGCAAATTTTTTGTAAAACCACAAATGTCAATCAATCGAAATAGATACCGAGATTTCGTGACAGTATGTTCTTTTTATGTCGTTTCCGGTCAAGGACTGATCGCAAAGCAAAATGCTCCCGCAAAATGCTCCCGCAAAATGTTTTAATCGCCCTTCTTTGCTGTTTTCTTGCCATGCAAAACGTGATTGTGGCTAGTCAACAATTACTTCTGGTTTTGCTAGGAAGGATTCGGCTTTTACGGATCATGGAAACTTTAACGCAGCTGTGGCTGTGGCTGTGTCTGTGGCTGTGGCTCGTCGCAGTAGAATTGCGATCCGTAATAGTTAACATTGTAATATTGCTGATGTTCGGGAAAGAAAGAATTTTGATTTTCTCCTCGTGGATCCATCTCGAAATGGCGGTAAATGGCGGTTTTGGCGGTAAACGGGGTCACGCACATATCATTTTGCTTGGTATCAATTACGAGATATGATGACCCGTTGAAGGGTATCTGTCAAGGAACAATACATTTGCACGCCGGACAAAAAATTGTAGGCCTCCAAAGCTAGTCGACGGCGTGTTTGAAGTTTGGTGGCACTTGCGAAAATTTTGGTGGGTCACGAAAATCGTTCGCACTACAAATGGTTTCGCGTTGACAGATTTTTTTGCAAAACAAACAAAATTTCGCGTAGTGCGAACAGGCCCTCAGGCTGGTAATGATTGTATTGGTTTTGTTTTAAGTGGCTGAAAAAAAACATTGCGAAATTGATTATCCTTGAACAGACTGTAGCAAAGTGGCAAGGTGATGGTGAACTGAAAAAAAAACCTCTTTGAATGGTAATTTAGAGCGAGCATATAGAAGTAAATGATCGCTGTGTAAAAACTAGTAGAACGTTGGAAAATCTTTAGAACTCCCAATCAGTAGAAGGCAAGTTAAGTTGTTATTTCGTGGCTTTGTTCAGGTGCGAAGAATTCTGAAGCAGCAGCCAAGTTTAGTGGTAGATCAGTTCTTCCACCGATTAGAGATTCCGTGTTTCCTGAAGTGCGCGCATGTATGGAGGAACAAGATTTTCACATCAGCATCATTAAAGGAAAGAAAAAGGTTAGCTGAATTTTGTAGATTTGTATTGAGACGCTTTTTTGTATTGAGACACTTTTTTAGCTTTAATGAAATTTTATTTTATTCTATTTTACCCTGCTAGCAGAGGCTTTTCCCTTGTGTTTCTCAGCGTTGTACTGCCATTCTCTTCGCGGTTTTGGTTGCTCGCGTTTTGTTTTGGTTGTGAACCAGCCGAGGAAAAGACCTCTGCCGACAGCCGCTTGCGATTCCTGTTGAACATGCGCGAGATGAAAATGCGGTTACCATGGAATTTCTGTCACGTGTCGGTAATACGATGCCGCCGCCGGAGTTTGCTCATGTATTCATGAGTCAAATTTCCCACGGGAATGACTCGCACTCGCCACGTTGATATAGCGGGCTCACTTTTGCACAGCAAACTAGTACATAAAAGATGAGCGAGTTGATAAAACCGGTTCCACAACCGGTTTAGTCATGTGATTACCTCCTAGATCTTGGAGGTATCTACAGCGCATGTTCAACAGGAATCGCAAGCGGCTGTCGGCAGAGGTCTTTTCCTCGGCTGGTTCACAACCAAAACAAAACGCGAGCAACCAAAACCGCGAAGAGAATGGCAGTACAACGCTGAGAAACATAAGGGAAAAGCCTCTGCTAGCAGGGTAATTCTATTTTTTATTGTACTTGCAATGTTATGATAAAAAATGTCTTGTCTTGTCTATATTGACATTAGTAATGATAAATGTCAATAGGACTGTGTGGAGAGCAATTCAGAGAGTACTCGGAAAATTGTTTTAATTACACTTGTTCTATTGTAGGCCACTAAAACAGTACAAAGAGCTTTGAGCACTCGTCAAGATCTGAGTTTCAAGGGTCCAAGGGTCCAGTCCAAGTTCAACAGTTCATCGGTTCACGCGGAAAAAAGTGTAGTAAAGTTTGATGGCTTGACTGAGAAAAGGCCTAAGGATCAAAAGGCTTTGGTTCAGCTCGCCTAATAACCGTCCAAGACACTGTAAAACCTTCTTTAGATCGAGTACGTTGCTTCTCATTTAGGGATATCTATGTGTAATATCCTAAAAAGACTATTTTTTGGTACTAGAAGTTTCTCTTCTTCTGAGCGGTTACATCCTTATGTCACTGCCAAGATTCGGAGAACTACAACAGAGATGAAACACGTAACTTAGGTATTAGCGCTCTTTATGAGCATTCCTCGTTGGAGTGTTGCGAAATTAGAAAAAGAGGTTTTAGTGAAAAATTGAAAAATTGTAAAATTGTAAAAAGATGCGAAGAACAAAATCGTATATTGTATTTTTTATCATTATTATTTGACTCAAAACTTGAATAAAGACATAATTTGGGTATTTTATTTGTGGTTGCTGAATGTCACTTTTTTTGTTTACATGTTTCTCGATTCTCGTTTCTCAACTTTATGCGGTCTCGCCCTCATTATCAGTATGCTTTACCCATGTCATTGAATAGTTCTTCGTTATAGACGGTATAACTTCGGTTATCGCTACAGCGGAGAAAAAAAATCGTAACACGATCGTATTGGTCTAAGGAAGAACAACCTCATAATGTTCGAAGTGTATTCGATCGTAGCCTACCACGCCTGCGTTTTTAGGGGAGTCGTATTTTTTCTTAACATAATTATTACAGCAAGGAGCCCAAAAGTGTGACCGCTTTTGATTTATTCACATTGTGTCGTGCAGATTTAATCCAATCAGAAGTCAGCTGGAAACTGTCCTCGATATCTGATTGGTTAATGTCTGCATGAAAGGAAGTGAATTGTTTAAAGGAGGTCACACTTTTGGGGGGTGTAGGAACCTGTGAACATTTTCTTTGTTTTGTACCTTTTGTTTTTCTAGGTTTTATTGTGTTGACTTCTTTGTTTTCCGTCACCGGTGAGTTTAACAGGTTCTTACATAGCCTCCCCGCAGACATCCTGTGGGGTTTGTTCGTCACGCATTCATTTCTCCCCCACGGACGTCCGTGGAGAGAAATGAATGCGTGACGAACAAATCCCACAGGACGTCTGCGGGGAGGCTAGTTCTTACACGGAGGATGAGCTCTTTTGGGCTTCTTGCTGTAAAGTGAAATGGTTATGAAATCAGTTAAGCCCCGTGCAAACTGACGCAACATTGTTGGGTGTTACATATTTCGTCTGTTTGCACCTTCTGTTGCATGTTGTTTCGTGTTGTTGGGAGTTGTTGTGCAAAGTTTGAAACCAGTCAAACTTTACGCTACGCGCAAACGGATGCAACAACTCTCAACAATGCTGGGAGCTGTTGCGTCCGTTGCACGTAGCTTTTTCAGACTTGACCGTGTACAACGTTCAATAGCATTTCTACCATTTGGAACTTACTGACCAATAGAAACATCGCGTTAATTTATTCCGTCACAATTTGTGAACAAAAACTGAAAGGATTGTGCACGGTCAGCGCCTCCAACATAAACCACAGCACTGTTGTTCTTTGATGTTTGCCGGCTTTCATAACCAGTCTCTTCCGGCTAAGTTCCTAGGGAAAATGAGACTTAGGAAGAACGCCTTTGCCCGTCAATCTTAAGCCCCGTGCAAACGGACGCAACATTGTTGGATGTTACATGTTGCGTCCGTTTGCACACCCTGTTGCATGTTGTGGCATGTTGTTGGGAGTTGTTGCGCAAAGTTTGAAACCGGTCAAACCTTTAGCCCCGTGAAAACGGACGCAACAACTACCAACATATTTCAAAAGTAGGTTGAGTTTGATCGTCCGGGTGAACGTAGTCCTGAATAGGACTGTTGTTGTTGACAGTGACTGACGTTTCGACAACCTGTGCGGTAGTCATCTTCAGAGTCAAAGTGAGTTGTATCACGTCAGTAGATGGTATTATATACTCTGGTTATTGAGCTGATTGGTCAATAAAGTCAAGATGTTATTGGTCGTCTGTCAGTTAAGCCGCGGTGTTATTGGCTATGAAGACTCGCAATCAGTAGTTGGTGCGTTTCGATCCGTCTATTGTCACAGTTAAGCAGTCGTCTATTGTTAGTCAAATTGTCAGTTCTCCAGTCGATCTCTCGTAGTTAGTTTCGCTTCATCTCGTCAATAAGTCGTTTGTACGGCGCTGGTAACTGTTGGCTACGATTCAGTGGCGTTTGTTCTAAGTTAGTGAACCAGCTTTCCAAAGTAAGACGTTGATGATAGTCTGTAAAATACGTTATACATGTCGCAGAGTCCCAGTCAATTTGATGTTTCGTCTGTAAATGATGCTCAGCAATGTGATTGTTGACGTCACCATTCCTCGTTGCTCGTTTGTGTTCGGTCAGTCGCGTGCTAAGGTTTCTGCCGGTTTCACCAATCAGGGGCACCCAACGAGAGTATAGTCCACAACCACTTAAACATAGCATTGTTGAACGTATTTTAGTATTTAAACGGTAGATATAGGCATATTTTTATCCCCTAAAAATTTTTCATCTGTTCGGATTTCCTAGCTGAAAGTCTAGTGATCCGAAAATTATAGGGATCAAAACTTACCTTTTCGAAAATTTCAGCCAGAAAAATGGCTCCCGAAAATTCTAGGGGACCTTTTTAGGGTAAAAATCCGTTAAAAATGGGCAATTATAACTTTTTTTAGATGTTCGAAAATCCTAGTAGAGGCAGGCAAGCAAGAAATTTTACAACAAATGTTCCGAAAATTCTAGATCTCAAATCGTCTTCCGAACAGATATTTTCCGAAAATTGTCGTTGGGTGCCCCTGACCAATGTGAGAAGCCTGGCAGTCGCAGCATTTGATCTTGTATACTGCTCCCTGTCTGTCCTCCGGTTTATCTTTGTCCTTGACTTAGTAAGCAGGCGTCGTAAAGTGGTTATGGGTTTGTGTGCAACACGTATATTGTAAGGTTGTAATATACGTGCAATAGTTTCAGAGGTACCTCTGATGTACGGTACAGTAGCTTTCACAGTTTTACCAACATATTGTTGGCTAACAATGTTGGGAGTTGTTGCGTCAGTTTGCACACAGCTTTAATAGCTGGAAACGTTAGAGATTTTAAGCCTTGCTTGCTATTATTCTTTATTTTCAATGGGTTTTCGAATAATTTACAAATTTATTTTTAAAATTTTTACTTAGCAAAAAATATAAATACCTCGGAGTTTTACGAGCATGAGTTCAATCCAAGGATATTTCATCTAAACACATTTCTTTGGACCAGCGAGCAAGGATTGATAAACGCAATAAACTTGTACCTCGCAAGATTCAAACTTAAAGTTTTAGTTTAGCCAAATACAATAAAAACCCGCGAGTAAGAACCTGGTTTTTAAGAACTTGCAAGGCTAAAACTTGCCATACAAGAACCTGTTTAGCCTTAAATTTGAACAGGTTCTTGTTTTCTCAAATCTCGATCCTGGGCAAATAAGATAAGGCATTACAATACATGTGTGTTACGTTCTGACGGAGGACGGGTTAGTGCTTCAATTCTTCTTATAGTAATTTTACATAAATACTAACTTGGGAAAATGCGGGTTCTCAGTGGCGGGTTTTTACTGTACTCTCTTCAGTTGAGAGCGCGCATATCCAGTTGACAATTTCTACTTAAATACATTATGTCAAATCATTTTAACTATTAGACTATTAACAGCTACAAGCTTAACTTAAAAATGTAATATCGATGATAATAATTGGAACAATGATGATGACTACAACTATGACGAAACAAGGGAAGAAATGGGTACGTAAAGGTGTCTTTGGTAAAATCTACATTGTACAATCAATGATTAAAAAAACAATAAATAAAGAACCTGATTCCTCCTCTAAAGGAGACCTCCGTAAATTTCCAAAGGAAAGTGTTTTAAATAAAATAGTTGTTAAACAACAACGTTCTGGTCTTTTTATTATAAACATAAACAAAAATCAGATTTCATAAAATTCGAATTCCTCATCTTTACGTCTGTATTTCCCAGCGGCCCCTGCGGGTGTCACCACAGCATCCGCTTTCTTCAACGAACGCAGGCGACGAGTTTTCGGCTTAATGTACTTTCTAGATAGCAGATTTTCTAGACTCGTAACTGACTGAAACCTGTCTTGTTCTATACTTGTAGCGGAAGTAGCCGGAACACTTGTAATGTCTATTCTTCGCTCTGATTCTGGAGTTTCGGGTGTGACGGTGATCTCCGGGGTTGTCACAGGCGAAGCGATCTCCGAACCCTCGAGAGAATGGATACTAGGCACTGAGGAGTGTACTGACGGAGTCGACCTTGTGCTTGATCTACTAAAACGGCGAGCCTCGTTGACATATCCTACAGCTCCAACCTGTGCGATGCCTGTGCTCATACTAATCAAGCAAGAGTGGATTTTGTCCTTGTTGCGATTTTTTCCGTAGCCGTAATAAGTTCCTTGCGAATCGTTGATACTCTTAACGAATAAAACAGCAACTACAGTCAGCATGATTGCAGAGCAGGCCATGGGTATACCAATTAGGACCCCTAGCTCCGTAGCTCTGGAGTAAGGTAAGCTGTCTTTGCTACCTGTACAAATTAATACAGAGACAAGGTTTTTAAAAATCCCAGCCATGTTGGAATTCAAAAACGACAGACAGTTGGTCAATCGACACCTTTCAAGATTTGCAGAGTAGTGTAAACGATGGAGCAGCTTAAAAGAAGTAGGTAATGGTGATCTAGCGGACTAAGTTGCTAAACTTACGAACAAGCCCTCGTAAGACCCTATAAGGGAAAAAGGGGTGATTTTTGGTATGAGAGCAACTCAAGATAGATTAGTCCAGTTTTAGTTCAGGGTTTTTCAATCCATTTCCACCATAATGCGGCACTGAAGTGTTTGCGCGCTTGCCGTCGTTACCAAAGAACAGTTATCAAGTCTCCCCTGAGGACTACAAATTCGGTGCCTTGAAGTCTTTCTTGTGAATTTGATGTATTAACCCTCATAAACTTAAAGGTCCGTGGCGCAAACCAAAAATACCCCACAACTGCCTCCCCTGGGCCTGGTTATAAAAGGCAACTTGAGATTAAGTTGGAATTTGTTGCAAATATTTCCTGCTTTCCGAGGGTCTTTCTTTGCGTTTTCTACATTCATTTATTCATCGACCGAGCAATCTGTGATCCTATGCAAAAAAGCGCTCCGGAGCAAAGAGAATGGTTACACAGAAAATACTCAGTAAATCCCAAGTGGCTTTGTGAACCAAGGCGCTGAGGAGTGTCACTGAAAACTGTACAAAGACCGAAAAAACGCAGTGACGGTTATCACGTTATTAATAGGCCTCTGATAACCTAAGTTAGCACCTTTAGAAAAATCAATTACCGAATGTGCTTCAGCCTTTTTTTTTTAGCCTATCTACATCATCACTGTTTTCTCAAACTTGCATTTTTGTCATCTTTCTTCCGTTTACAAACAATTATCAAGCTTTTCTTGAGATCAAAGATGTCCTTAACTTATTAAAGGCCATAGACAGGTTTTATAAAAATCTTCCCTTAGTTACCTTTCTTGCAAATGTAAGGCAGTTTCTGCGTACACGACGCGTCTTCCCACCATCCCTTGTGAATCATTTGCACGCATGCGCCTGACTGGTCTGGTTCACCTGGGGCCCAGTTCTCGTACGTAAGTGGTTTTTTATCAACCCAGTGTAGACTGGAATCTGATGACAGTCTTTCCATCCCAAGCCAAATCCTAATTTTGCCAGGTTGGCCGATAGAAGTCTGAATTAAACTAAAAATTATATCATTTTCTTCTTTACTTTGAATCGATATCAGATGAGCTGAATGGATAACGCAAAATCTTTCGGCGTGACTAAACACTTTAGTTTCTTTTACAACTTTGTAGCAAAGATCTCCATGACGAATCCAGTCTTCATCACAAATTCCTACGAAAAAAAATGAAATAAATAAGGTCATATTCGTTAAAGAAAATGTCCAAGAAAGTACGCCCACCAAATCTTTGCTGCTAACAAAGGCCTCTTTTCCCTGGTAATCTGCACAAGGCCTCTGCTAGCGGGGAACACAAAATCTAGACACAAATGCCATTTTCTGAAAATCAAACTATTAAAAAGAGGTAATTGCCCATATAACTTAAGTGCCAATGACTTAAGATAGACCGCAGGCATTCATTATTCCGCGCGACTTACTCGTTTCCGGGTCTCGGAGAGCCTCGGAAACGTGAACGGAATGCATGAACGTGAAGACCTGGGCAACGCCATACAGGGATCGACTAGGTAACAGATAAATCAGGCTTTCATATTTCCACTGCAGTATGAGTGGTCCCATTACCAATTACTAATGTAACCTCTTTTGAACCGTCTGCCCACTCATTATGCATCCTCGGAGACTTGCATTTGGGCGCAGCTAATCAAGACGAAAGATTCACGAACGAAATTGTTGCAGTCAATTATGAGTTAACAAGAGGAAAGAAAGATCCGAACTTGTTCCACAAGCATTTGAATTCCCCGCTTCCCCCAAAAAATAGCCAATCACAAGCGGGGTATTCAAATGTTTCTAGAACGGTTCGGATTTGTAATTGGCTGCTGCGGCCCGTTTCTCGAAAGTCTTGGTAACTTTTCGGGCCCGAAATCAAATTTTCAAATCGAAATATAAAGAATAAGAGCGCTGGTCCTGGCTAACAAACTGCTCCATTTTGTTTCATTAACTGATAGTTTTATCACAGTTAGATCCAAAACTATTGAAACTTCAGTCTATCCCCCTTGCATGTAAACAACAAGAGCTTTACGGGCCCGTTAATTATCGGGACTTTCGAGAAACTGGCTCCTGGTCTCCGAGGATGGTCGTTATAGATAAATGATCCTGTCAATTTACTCAGAACAAACAATGCCTCGTTTTACTCGAATTTGTCTCCGAATTAGCATTTTGATTTTTTATCGCAGACAAGTTTGACTTATAGCCAGGAGTTATATATTTCAGTCAGCTGATGAGTAAAAGTTTGTTCACACATAAATAAGTTATTCTTTAATAACTACATTTTCTAGTGTGAAATGAAATGGCGGTGCTCTCAGCGTTCTTTACGTGAACTGTTACGACATGCATGATTTTGTTTAGTGATACAATCTCTTCACTTCCTTGGAAGCAAAAAAGAAAACTTGGTTATTGATACATTCAGCTACAGTCTTTCTGAGGCCTGTTTGAAATATCGAGCTATGACAGTACCAAATTAAAAAGACCACGTTAAATTCGAGTTTAACACGAGGTTTAAAAGCAAGTTCATGCCAATGCTGTGTAATGCGGCAAGCAATTTTGTGCGGTGCACGCTACTGTGCCCTGACATTTCACGTACATGGAAAACCATTTCAGAATTATTCTTCCAACCGCTGGGCAATTGTTTGCTGTCAAACCGAATCAAATTCGACGTCTCAGTTAGAGTCCCAGTTCATTCGTGCTAAAGTCGAGCTAACCTTTCTTTTACTTGCACATCCATGAGCCCTTACGCAGTTTAGAAAAGGCCAAAAGGAAGACTAACCTCCCGTCTTGAGGTGGATTTTCACAGTGGCGTAGTGTTTACTTGCGTAAGTAGATTAGTGGCAATGTCACGGTATCTAAACGTCGCGCTTAAAAGTGAAAAAACCTC
Organism: Porites divaricata; assembly: GCA_038088405.1. Taxonomy (NCBI): domain Eukaryota; kingdom Metazoa; phylum Cnidaria; class Anthozoa; order Scleractinia; family Poritidae; genus Porites; species Porites divaricata. The sequence goes on from JBBMOI010000003.1 coordinate 16,598,245, forward strand.
GCTCGATTTTTACGTTTTCGCGCGGCTTTCATACAACGCATTTCTTTTATTTACGCACGTAAGAAGTACGTAACAGTGGAAATCCACTCTTGTTCCATTTTTATAGAGGAGATGCAAGATGGATAAAAAAATAAGTTGAAACAGTCTGAACTAGCACTTCTACAGGCTGAAGTAGTCGGAGTTTTCCGTTAGAAACGCTGCTAAATTACAATACAAAATAACGCTACGATTACCTTGCAAGTGCGTCAACGTTGTCTCAGTTTTGACAGACACGTCTATATAGACATGCGAGGAAAAATTACTCCCCTGTGATGCGGTTGCGTTAAGCGTTTGTGCAAGATAGTTACCGTGATCGCTTGTGATTGTTGATTGAAAGCTTAAAAGCGACGGGGTACTCGCGTACTGTATACTGGAAGCTCTTGAGTACGTTGATGTTGGTGAAGGCGTTGCACATGACGTCTTTAAGTACAAAATAACTGTTGCTAATAATTGCAGCTCCAATGAATAGTTCTTTTTTATGAGCGAGTGGATTAAGAATATGAGCAATATTTTTAGGATCATGTTTTCCAAGTGCAGCCGCGAAACTAGTCTTGATCCGTTCCAAAGTAACTTTGTTCCTTCCATGGCTCGCTGAAAAATCGATTGGAATCCCTGGACCAGCTCTTTTCTCTTGAAACCTGACAGAAAAACAAAATTTGCACTTAACTGCAAAAACTCTACGTTAAACGAACCGTATAAATCATATGCTTGACAAAGGTAGTTATAGTGAGGTAGTGATCGTGATGGAAGATGCAAATCGCCATTCATTTTGTTCATGAAAGGTACATCATATACAACCTTATTTTCCAAACAATGACGTACTTCCTCCTGAGGTTTACAAGCAATCATCGTAGATATACTAAATTGCTTTAAAACCGGAAGATAAGATCGCTGTAATGGCTTTCTTTGCTTACCCTTAGGCACTAGAAAAAGTGCTGAATGAAAGGATGGTATGAAAAATAGGTAAAAGTGTTTGTGCTCCGTTATCTATTTCTGCAAAAGAGATACGGTGTTTTTGTATACTAATTGAAATAAAAACACCAGAAATCCTGGAAACGCTGTAACACAATAAAACTCAGGGGAAAAAGTGAAAAAGATCGTTAATTAACTTTCAATTATTGTTTTTAAAAAATATTTGCAAATGCCAGCTCTGCTAATATTTATCTTTTAACTTTTCTTTAAAAGTCAATATTTATAAGGTCTTTTTAGCTGTTTGCTGGCTCGCTTGCGTAATGATCAAATCATTATGCAACCATTTTAACTTTGCTGTAACGATTTTCTAAAAAAAAAGAAACATTTTAACGCAGTATTTGAATATCCAAATTTTCAAAGAAATTGCTTCTTATCCATTGTGAACTCGGGTCCGGGTATCATGATGAAATATCGCTGAGCGGCAGAGGATTGGCAGAGACAAAGGCTAAGTTGATGTTATTACAGATCCCAGTTAGCTCTAAAAATCCTCAAACATCAGTCGATTAACATTTGAAAACCACTGTGACGTCCCTAACACGCTGCATAAATTACTCATCGGGAGCTTACCAGGCTCCAACTTTGAACACTTGCGACGTGGATGCCTTCAAGGTACCGCTCAGAATTCGATTGAGTCGGTAATCTGAATCAAGTCCAAATTAATTTATTAGTTTTCTTCATTCGCAGTGCCCAAATAGTTCGACAGTAAAAAAGTTACCAGGGCATGAAAGATCGACATCGTTGAGTAACTTGATTAATGAATCGGAGGAGAATTCCACGCCCAGACAACAAATGAATAGTAAAAGTGAGTATATTATGAGAACAGAACGCTATCCGACTCGAAAGCCCGCTGGATAGACTTTCGTCCTACCTAATAAGTTGAAAGTTTCTGAAACTTACTATCATCGTACCTCGAATGATTACCTACAAACTTTCCGCCTTCATAGGGACATCCAAAGCATCTCACTGACTGTCTTTAGACACTGAACAACACGCAACTGAGATGTGGTTGGGTTCTCTTCGTCAGTACGTTTAACACTTGAGTGTACGCTGATAATCATTTTGTGACGTCATTAATAGCGCAGGCCTTAGCCTGCGGAGTCCATTTTAAACCGCAGTAAAAGTATTGCTTTCAAACTAAAGAAGCGGTCGACTAAACGCGACCGGAGACTGTACTGAAATCATTTGACGTATTAAATGACTAATCAGTTGTCCCTCTAGTTGGTTTTGGCAGAGCAAGTAGTCAAATAATGAGCAAAGTTTATCTTCAAATCCAACACATTTTACATTGATTAACTGAAGGTTGTTACTTACCTCCTCGAACGTGAATTTCAAGAGTACGTAACCTGCCGAATGTCTCGTGATACTGGCTGTGACCTCTACTTCCGGTATTGGATATGAAATCATTCACAACACAACTAAAAATAAACGGAAAAGTAAAATGTTACACATTTACAAATAGTCTACAATATTGATTTTATCCCACCGTTTTTTCCGCAGTAACGCGCTCTTTTCATTTTGGTGTTCAAAATCATTCGCGACTTTCAAAAAAAACTCCTATTGAAAAAAAAAAGTTGAAGAATGTTTCAGTTCAAAGTTTAGAAAGAAAATTAAAGACACAAGTGACTCTGTCTACGCCAGCAAAGCTATCAATAACAAATCTAACTCGCTTACATTACAAATTAAAACACAAGCTTCACCGAGTGTTGCCATTCCTTATCTCGGACTTTCAATGGGCACACTAGAACTTTTCCCTGATTTGTAGTGTTCTAGAATCTAGTGTTTTTGTTTTTGTTCTGGTTGTTTAGAAAAACATTTCACGTGACGGTAAGAGGTTTACACCACAAAAAGGTCACAGTTACGTCGCACAAATATATAGTTTAAAGATAAAAATAATGACATCAGCGGCATGTCTACAAACCGTAGAGGCAGTCAGAGAGCCTGACTCAGCTCCACAGGATGGCTTTTTTTGCTGTTTTTAAAAAATTAAAAGTCTTTTTAAAAAAATTAATTTAAATAAGAGTTCAAGGCGAGCTTTGAAGGGAAAAAAGCCCAAGGAAATGAGAGGAAAAGGCCTTCTAAAAAAATAAACAAGTGGCAACTTTACGTATCAAACTTCATCTTTTCATTGTAAGCACCTGTACGACAAAGTTACTCTGAAAGAGAATCTGCTGGGTACAGTGAATGCAGGCGTATGAACGTTACCGAACTTCAAGCCAAACAGGAGCACCTTGGACCAGTTCAGACGATTGAGTCGTTTGCCAGAAACGTCCAATCTTTTGTGGATGATTTCTTTTGACCTTATTATACACTATTCAGTAATTCAACCTCACCTCGCATCCACGTTGTGAATTCTGCACTGTTTCATCAGAATGGAGAGCCTTCGGAGATTTGCGAGACTTGAGCACTTAATTGGTACTTTCTGATGGACGTGCCAGGACATGACTTCTATTAATGACCCCAAAATGAGGATGGCGGTGATAGAGCTACGCATGGCTCCTCCATGAATCCCTCAATCAAGAACAACATGAAGGAACTGCGCAGTTTAAAAATTTTTAAAACACAATTCAATGACCTTCTTGAATTACCAAGGAACTAAAGGTGCGCATGGAAGCGCAAATTATTGTATTACTCTGGTGGGCGTATTAGTAACCTGCGATCACGCGTTTTTTTTTTTTTTTTTTTTTTTTTCGGGCAGCGAGGGAAAAAGAAAGGGAAGACGGACCGCCTGATCGCAGGTTAGTGTATTAGGGAAGTGGGATCGATGTGTACACGGATTGAGGTCCGTTGATCATGAAAGAGGTATTTACGCCACCCGGCATTTATATAGAAATATATCTGTCACAACAGAGCCCATTAATTTTTGTGAATTTTGGCATCTTCGGGACCGTGATGCCCGTAGGAATAGGCGTTCTTATTATGAGGTTTCTACATGGCGGGATGCAAGTTAAGTCTAAAATGTCAGCCGTCTGATCTTATGATATTGGAACTGTATTAGTAAATGAGAGATCTCCTTAGAGAGTTGTCTGTGTTATAAAGAGGTTTTTAAACATCTTGAGACTTTCCTATATCATAAATGGGAAGATTACACTTCATAAAGGCAAAGTTTTGGATAATGATCCTAAGACTCTCTACCCTAGACCTAGAAAAATACCTAGACACTACATTTTTTTTCTGCCTCACTTGATGTAATCACCTTGTGGTCCACAGTTTGAGTGTTCGAGTAAGCCTTATGTCTAATGAGATTTATTTCTAGTTTCTTTTAGGTCTCCTGGCCACGATTTTGTTTTTCATTTGTTTTTGGTTTTTTTTTTCATATTTTTTGCTGTAGTTTTCAATTTTTTTTTGTGAGAGGTGTCAGCTGTATGACAACTGAAACAAAAATTTAAGGCTGGTAACACTTACAAAAATCTGATTCAAATTCATCAATTCGAAGGCAGAAAACAGATCATTTTCTACCATTTCTACAAATTGTAGTTACGAACGTTTACCGAGGATCAATGCAATGGATTGCTGCTGACATCAACTCGCCAGTGGTTCACTGTTGAATAGCAATATTACAGATATCGCACACGTTTGTCAGAAGTCCCATTTTGTGAAAATCCGAGTCAATAACTGATTATCATATCTAGTGAGTTTAATAAACAATAATCACCTGACAGACTGTACCACTGCGGTAAAACGTTTCTTTAGAAATATTGTTTTTATGAACTAAAGCCTAGAAGTGGAAAAAGTGTTTCGAGTACAATGATGTAATTTCGTTGAAAGCGTGTCATCAAACATTAGCTACCCGAGAAGGCAATTCTTTCGTAAACAATATTACAATGAACCCCTCGCCCCTCCCCACCCCCCCCCCCCCCAAAAAAAGGAGTCTAGACAGTACAATTTGGTCCCATTCAATGTTTGCAAACCAAAGTACATATGATTCTGTGTAAACGGAAATTAAAACTCCTGGCTGTTATTTTTAACTTGTCCGATTGTACTATTTTGACCCAGTCCAATTCGCGTCGTTAGCACGCTTGGATGCTACAATTTTGTACAGTCTAAATCGCTCCAAAACGTAATAAGCTATTTATCATGTATTTATTGAAATTTCCTTACAACTTGGCTTATTTTTGTGTTTTGTGTTTTTCCCCCATGAATGAAGATGAATTGTCTTTCCTCTTCTAGAATAGTTACCGCGATACCCTACAGAGTGGGTTGTTTGGGATGTCTAACCAGCACATATACGCACTGCATGGGGGCAAATTTTGGATGGCGATGCGGTACATGACAAATAAAATATTCATGAACATGTGTAAGTGAGACACGCACACTCATAACAAAACATCAGGGTCGGTTTAACTTTGTCAGCATAAAAAATACGAAATTCAACTAGTTGCTTAAGCTACATTTTACGTCAAATTTTCACAATCACTATTGAGAAAAGTGTCGAATATTTTGCCAGCAATTTTACCAAATTAAACTGTACAAAGTCTTGCAATTGTATGGGGCAAATACATGCAACACTTATTTCTGCCAACCATGCAAACTCGACGTTGAATGACAAAAAAGCACCTATTGCATACCTAAAAATGAGTTCTTCCTTTTCGATATCTGCGTCCAATGTGGAGGTTATGAAAGGACCTCGAAGGATAATCAACGCGTCCGAAATGACGTTATAAACCTTAAAGAATGTGACTGTAAGTTTTGATTGAACAATGAACAAAATTGGACTTACGCATGCCTATTGTTTTAGTCCGAACTCTTATGCTATATTTGCATTATAAAGAGATCTGGTAAAGACCTAATAAAACAAAATGGTGTTTTGTTAACACCAAATAAATTAATCAGTACAAGAAATAGTTTTGAGCACAAATAGAGATAAAAGCTTTATTATGATTTCCTATTTTTAAGACGGATATTTATAGAAATCTTGGAAAACACACGTTTGTTATAAATTCAAGGACATAAACAGCATAAAGTTGTTATGAAAGACATCTGCAAGCTCTGTGTTGTCGGTCTTTCAATCAAACTGCTTATTTTTCCCACAGGAGGTCTTTTAATTCTTTAAAAAGGGTATGAGAGAAAAAGAAGCCAGTTGTCCCGGCGATAAAAATAAGACTGTGACTTCACCTGAAGGAGAAAATGTGTAAACAGAGCCGTTCAAGATTTAGCCGATAATAATACTGCCATAAATAACTTTTTTCCAACTTTAGAATAAAACGGAAAGACCGCTACTACAGTATTGGTTTTCGCTTTAATTTAGACACAAAGCAGGCATCATGACAACCTACTGCGACAGACATTATTACCTTTTGGACTTTCAACAATCTCATAAACCTTTCTGACCAATCATGATGATAATTGTCAATGCACACGGCCGTCATAAACATCATCGCTATTTGGAAGTTCAAAAATCGTATTAATTTTTAAAGTATTGTCATTGTCATTTTAAAGCATAGTATACTGAAAGCCAAGTCACAGCGAATCCTTTAAGTGAAGTTTTGTTTTTCGTCTCTTTTTAGCTTTAATGGCAAAGCGATAAAAGGATAAAGGGACTTTCATCAAAATTGTCTGATAAAGATTTACTGCATTTACTGAGCCACGTTTGACAAATGCCCAAAAACGTCAGTTCCCCCGACCTCTCTCTGAAAGGTTTCAGTTCTACAACATCGCCGCGAAATTCATTTTCATCGGGTTACTGAATATACATAACAAAGGAAAAAAACTTCGGTAACACTTCATAAAATGGTATTTCCTTCCGTACGTTAGATTCTAGTAAACCTGAAAGTTATTCTTGGTTGCTCTGCAGGGCTAGTAATTGATATAATTCCGTTTTCTTTTCATTCCATGATAAGACTGATAATAAGGCCTTTGTGTTCTTCATGTCGGTAAATTAATCGCTCCGCCATTTTAGCTCATTTTGCGTCCCAGTGGTATGTAACAAGTGTTAACATGGTTAAGATTTTTAACAGCAGTAAATTTCTCAGTGGGAGGTCTGACAGAAGGAATAGAGACAGAGCTATACAAGAATATAAGAATAGAGTACGAATACAATCAGTCGATTTTTGGTCTTTTATCTATCCATTTCACTCTCAAACTGCAACAGAGGTGACATTTGGATTCGTCCACGGGAACAAAAGTTAGCCCGACTGACATAACATTGAGCCACAACGACAATAAAGAGGGTCCCTAATAGGGTTCTTCAATCCCGTAATCCCGACCCAAAATTTCGTGCAATCCCGTAATCCCGAGCGTTATTTTTGGCATCCCACCTCTCGCGTGACCGCAGTGACGTCACAGATCACCTGGCATACATTGAGGTTGGTTCTAAGTAGCTTGCTTATATGCAACCCTTTTGTAATTTAATCTTCAAGAAAAGAAAATCTTCCACTGCTGGTAAACAGTTCAAAGCCTATGTGCATTCAATAACGCACACTAAAACTTAGAGTGAAAAAACAGATACAGATACACAAAAATATAGTTATACATCTCGGATTTACAGTGTTCTGAAAGAGAGAATGGTCATAATAAATACTAAAAACAAATGCACTGCATAGTTAACTTTTCAAAGTAAATGATATAGTCTCAAGCTAAAGGCTTTGTGCGGTTTCATCAGCTGAGGCCTCGAGGGTAGATTTAGGAGTGGGCCAAAGTGGGCCGTGGCCACGTGCCCCTTTTTCTTTGAAATTTTGTATTATTTTTATAGAATTCTCAGGAAAATAAAAAATATCTATATAGCTGGCAAGCGTCCCGGCCACCTCTTTCTGAATTTTCTGGATCCACCCTTGGGCCTGATCATAAAATTGCCGGAAAGTTGCGTTTTAGAATCAATGGCAAAATTACTTACAGAAAAATTTTGGACGACACGTTTAACTTTCAGTTCGAACAAAATCAAAGTAGATTTACGCCTATACAAAATACGAATTAGCCTGGCGGAAAATCATGTTGTTGTTGTTTTTTGTTATTACTTCCTAAAATGATGGCGTCGACCAAGTAAGTACTTCACAACCTCGTTCCCAGGTAGAGGTTGAGTACTTTAAAGTTTTACGTTGTACTTTGGAATTCCGGACGGTTTTCTCCCGACACTACTTTTGTCCGAAATTAAAATCGCCCAAAATGTTTTTACAAATAATGAATCATAAAGATGAGAGCGGTACGCTTTTATGTTCCAAATGTAACTAAGTGTAAGAATTGGCTTGGGGTACGATCCAGTTCAGTTAGCACAGGCCGAGACAAAAGCCTCATGTTAGGTAATCCAAGAATGTTTTTGAATTTCACATTCCACAACCTCTCCCATCAGTGACTGTATTTAGCATTCAGCTGCGCACCTTTTGGATCACCGTGAAGTCCATCAAGTCAAGATTTTAGTTTCTGATCCTTTCTGGATTTCAGAGCGTGGATTCCGAATTCAAAACCCTAGATTGTGGAATTGACAGCTGAATTGAGAGGAATTATAGAACTTGGTAGTCCAAAGCGTAAATTATTGGTAAAGAGTTGGCGGAATAAACAACGGTCTGTTTTTTGTTCACTGCATGTGCCACATTAAAGAAACAATAACTACAAGGCTACCATTTTAATCACTGAATATTGAAAAATTTTTCTTAGGACGAAGCATGACACATAGTCACCACAACTCGGCGAAAGTCAACAATAAGGCATTTTAATTCTCCTGTATGTACAACTTGTGTATGTCCATCAATCCTGTATACATTCAATATACCTCAAATGATTTGTGTAACTGCCCTCTTGGAGGTTAGAATTTGGCCCTCAATCCACTTTTCTCCCCCAAGCTTGCACGGCGGGGTTAAATGCCACGACACAATATCCTACAGGTACAACCATTATTTCTAAATTCAAAAGGTGCAGTTTTAATCATTACGTACTTGTTGCTTGTTGTTTTAGTAAGGCATCGTTTAACCTGGAGACTCCCACAGAGGAAAATGATAGTCCTGATTTTATTTTAAAAGATAATTACTATGAATTGTTTGAAAATTACAAGATTAATTTAAACAAATTAGAGCAGATTTTCAAGCGTTAAAAGAAATTATTCAAATTGAAGAGCACGAGTGGGAAATTACGACATGGGCCTGTAAAACGTTTGATTAGTTTACAGGCTCTGTTTATATTCAATACAATATTATTAACACCTTTTTTTTTTCATGCAGGAATGTACTAAGAATGTCCGGTCAATTTCGTAAACAGTGTATTTCTTTTCGACCTCTGAAGCTCAGATCATTAATTATCAGATAATATTCACTTATTTACGACAATATTAAATCAATAAATGCAGATAAGTGGCGTTTCTCGTGAAGACCGTCGCTACGAAAATGTAGCCCGAAAGTGACGTAAGTTGTCTTCTGGTGTGCATGATTTTTTTACTGTTTATTTTTCATAGAGCTCTAATACTCGCACAGATCTTGTTATGGTCCCTGTTTTGTTCAAGAGTAAGACAAACTCGGTGGAATACACTTTTCTGCAGAGCATTTTAATAAATGTAAACTATATACCACGAGGGACTGAATGTACAATGTAAAGCCTCGTAGCATCTTAGTCTCGGCTCCCGAGTCCCTTGCGTCAAGAACTTAGACAGTTAGAGACGAAAAAAATTCACTTGTTAGCTCGTTTGGCAATTGCTGGAAATGCAGACTACACCTCAAGCGGCCAAAGAAATACCTCATATTTACCAAAAAGTTATATTCCACAACCGGATTATAGTAATCGTTTGAAAGGATACGCTAACTTGATCAAAGTGATTACTGAGTCGATATTAATATTACTATTATTATTTTTATTTTTTATGTAACCTTGAAACAAATAATACTCGAGCAATTAAAACTGGAAAAGGGAATGCAAAATAATATCAAAAAAATATCAAAAGTTTTTTTAATAGCATCTTGCAAGATCACCGTTTTTATAAGCAAAACTCAACTCTTAAGTTGCAAATCGTAAATCAATCGCTGGCCGCCTAAAACCTCTGAAAATATCGCCGCGGACACACGCGAAGAGCACCTGGTTTCTGACAGAGATAAACGTTTTTTATGGCTGATTTTTAAACGTTTTGACGGCCTACGAGATCCCAATCAAACTTGCAAATGTTTCAAAGCAGAAATTACATGACAGGCGATTCGTTAACAGATTGAATTGTAAGCTATTTGAGTAGTCTCGATTGCTAAATGGATCTAACCCTTCCTAAATTAATTGAAATTCATCTAAGATGCTTCCTTTCACGGGGTATGTTTGTCGAACAAAGCAAACGACTCTCAAGAATAAATGCTAGGGAAACGCGCTATCAAAGGTTTGTTACTCAGCCTTTCTGTCTGTTGTTATATCTAACTGAAAGTTCACTTACTTTATTTCCTCACTCTCTGGCTGCCATTCGTGATTTTTTCGCTATCCATTCTGTCAAACAGCGACTGTTAGAACTGAAATACTTCATGCTGAGACACCCGGCTCTGTTCTTGCTTTCGTGTTTCAATCAATCCATTTTCATGTGGTATCAAATAGGGCTTCAAACCATGCTTTGAAGAGCGCTTCGCTTCGATGCTTTATTCAAATGCGTTACGTCCGAAGCCATTTAAGCGAAGCGAGGTGTGTGAGCCAAAGGGAAAAATGATTTCTTTTTAAGGGATTAGAAGGTGTTAATCGCCTGGACAAAAGATTTTGAATAGTAAGTGACGGTGTCATTTCTTTGTTTACTTTGCTCATTTTCAAGAGACTGCCCAGCCAGATGTTATCAAACAAATGTGATTTCTGATTGATTATCATATATATGGACCCGGCGATCAACGCAACGTGAATGTTACCAAAATGTATTAAGAAATCAGACGAAATAATGTTTTGAATACATGCAAATTACCATTAAGGTCACAGTGGTAGCTAGCAAAGAGAAATTTAGGCTAAAAAATACTGGGCCGGACCAGGAGCTCTTGGCCGGACGGGTTTTTATGTCGACATGTAGAGCTATCCGGTGTAATAAAATACCTGGGCCGGGTTATCCGAAGCTGAGTTAAGGTAACCCAAGGTTAGTGCGAAATTTGATTTCATATATGAAAGCTTAAAAACCAAATTTAGATTAATTCTCTTTGCCTGCAATTTGATGACTGGATACTCTAAAACGAATAGATAAAATTATCCGAGACAGTACTTTTGATAAAAGAAAAAGAAACCCAGGTTAAAATTTAGCATATTAAATTCTGCAAGCAGAAAACGGCAATGCTGATCGTACTACGTAAAAATTAACTCTGTGAGACATCAACACGACACCGAAAGAACTCAAAACAGAGCGGGATTGTAGCCATAGACAGCTGTTTCGCCCTTTTTGCAGTCCCTTGTGGTTAATGTTTGTTGCTTTAAAAATTAATCCCGGGTTAGCGCTTACCGGCGTTCGAACAACTGCGCCCTGTTCACACTGCGTCAAAGAGTGGCACAGAAACCTATCTGCAAAAATCCGCACCGTTCCCATGTGTGAACTGAAGCCCTATTAAGTGTGATCGCAACGTAAGAGCTATCTAGGAGTGACGAATGGTCGAATGGTCTTTGCGAGCATTCGCGAGCATGCCGAGCACTGCGATTTTTTTGCGAGCACGAGCAGAAATAAAAAATTTGCTTTGCGAGCTTGCGAGCAACGCAAAAATTTGGGGAGCACGAGCAAGCGAGCACTGGTTTAAATTTTGAGAGCACATCGAGCAAAGGTAAAATTTTGCGAGCAGTTAAAAATTTTAATGGATCATTCATCACCCCTCTATCTGACAGTGTAGCAGGGACCGCACAGGGGGTGGGGCTGGAAAGCCCCCCACTTTTTCGGATGGTAAACCTTTTTTTTTTTTACTTTGGTTACCCAGATCTGTCACTTACCACACAAACAAGGTTTAGTAATCTGACAATACTGAACACCCACAAACAGAGAACAGACAAACTTTGTCTTGTAGCTTTTGTCAATGAGTTTGTAGCTCGCAATGACAATCGGAAAGGCAAACTTGGCAACTTCAGGAATCCGACTTAAAAATGTCCGGGTGACACTCAACCGTTGCGTATGTTGGGTTTAGCTTCAAAGTCTATTCATTTAAATGTTGGTCTAACTTGGGGGTCGAGGTTGTAAACAAATGTTTAAGCAAGCTCCCGCCTCGGCTCGTCGCCGAAGTAGGTAGACTGCACTGAATGGCTTCGTTTAAAGAAATACGAGAGTTACTTCTTTAGTTTAGCAATGAGAACAACACAATTAACGAGGAAGAACTTTTCCTACTCTCCGAAGGATTTAAATCAGTAAACCGTTTATCAAATGAAAAGGTTTGAATCGAATCAATCGAGAATCAAACAGTACAGAACTGGTTTTGTTGTCCTATACATTTTACAGGACTTAATTGCCGGAGGCAAGATTTACGTACAGTCCCATTCATTTATCTACTACGGATATACGACTCTGTTCACGTTGATCAAGTTTACCGGAAACAGTATACACGAAATATAGTGAAAATCTTGCTTTCGAGAGGCAGATATGTACATCTCAAAACACATAAACAAAAAAAAACAGTGTGGATGAAAATGCTTCGAGAGATTTTCCTTGGAATTTTTAACCGGTCTCTTTCATGCAAGGGTCCCCAATATCAACGCCTTTTCCTTTTCGAGTTAAATAGTGCTTCTGGAAACGGATTACAGTTCAGAAGCACTTAAGGAGAACATAAACATTTTACTTTTACTCACAGGTTCTTTCCCGCCGAAGCCATTGAAAACCACGGCTCACGGTTTACCGAAAATCTCTCGAAATCTTTCCTCCAACGGCCCAACCTTCGGCGAAAAGTACAAAAATGGTTTCCTTTTTCAAACATTGGTATTAAACAAGGTAAAATGGGCACAGAAAAGTCAAAGATTGCTTTGAATGCTCACGTTCACCTGAGGATGGCAAATCAACAGATGTCACGTCCTGAACGCCATGTGGACGACATCACTGACATGCGCAGAAGTTGCCGGCTTCGTGAGAACACTTCCGGTCGGCGTCCACTCGGCTCGTCGTCTAGGTTGCTTAAGGTCCCTGCTATTGGCAGTTTTAAATGATTTATAGCCATTTTCCCGGGGGGGCATGCCCCCGCCACCCACCCACACACATACACACATGAAAATCCGCTTCGCGGGCCCTGCTGTAGACATAAATTGCGAACAGTACCTTTTCAGTCTGTCGAGTACGGACTTGGTATCATGGCAGGACTCGAGAATGCGAATCAGTTGAGAAGAGAACTCGTTCGCTCGCACGTATAAACATATTCGCCGGGCGCGGGACAGTCCCGAGGGAGTGCTTGCAGTCTACAGAAAATTGTACTCCGAAGACAAAAGAGATGGAATGAAATGTACGAAAAACGGCAAAATTAACAAAACAAACAAAGAAACGAACGAACGAAAAAGGCTTTGTTGCAGCCTCGAAGTCTTTATCGTCACCTTTACGTTTATAAGACATCAATTTTGAGGAAGAGACAATTCTGGTGCACCGACGTGCTTTTCTAAGTATTGATCGCTTTCAAACGAGAGAAATTTGCTAAAACTAAGGGCGCTTTCCATTTGTTAGAACTGACCTGGCCAGCCCAATCCCACCGTAATAAGAATTTCATTTTTAATAAAAACTAATCATCCAGATCATTCAAAACCTAAATATTATGTACAAAGGAAATGGTTCTCCAGCAAAACCTCTTGGAAAAAACAAATTTCATTGCCAAAAAGTCTGGTCCGGCCATGGTCCGGCCGGCCAGTTCAGACTTTTGGAAAGCGCCCTAAGCTATAAGCACGCTCAAAGCTGAGGGTACCATTTCTATTGCTTATTTAAAGTTTGAGGTTTAACTTGAGAACAGGCTCAGTATATTTTCGTTTTGTTTGGTAACAATAATTCCGGCGAGAAAGGCGAATAAGAGAGAACGTACGAAGACCGCTAAAATTGGGCCTGATCTCAGTTTAAATCAATGTGCTTTAGTTTAACTAAATGTATTTCAACAGTGTTTGTTTTCGATCTCATAGGTAGCAAATTGAATCCAAGTCGTTTTCCTACCGAAAAAAAAAACATTCCCCTTAAGGTCCTTAAGTGTTTTGACTCTCTACATTCCACTTCCATAAGAAAGAGGCGGGGATGTTCGTTGAAAAAATTAGTACAACCCGGCCCTGGAATTTTAATTTAAAGGGTTTTTAAACCCCTTAAAGGAGACCAATTTGGGCGTTGCACATGCTCCAGCACAGTATGGCTGTAGAGTATCTTTTTATAGATATTTCTTCTGTTCACGCACAAACGCAAGCGATACCTTTAAGGGTAAAACTGGGCAACGAAGACGGCGACGTCAACTAAAAAAAGCACAAGGTTTAGATTGGCAAAAAAATTAACAACAACAACTTTGCACGTGCATCACTCTTTTTTGTACATTTCTTCGGATTTCTTTACCGTCACTGCACAACTACGACGTAAACATACCTAATTTCACGTTTTCTGTAAGAACTTCGATATAAACTTTTAGAATTCAACTCCAGAAAAAATTGCCAACATTTGACGAATTGAACGAGATGGAATGAGCGCGATAATGTTTGAAGAAGCGCGAATTCCCTTTTTGAGTGACTTTTTTGTAGCCGTCTCCGTCGTAGTCTCCTTCGCAGCCGTTATTAGGGTCACGCACGGTTGCGTGACCCTAATAACGGCTGCGAAGGAGACTATCTTCATCGTTGTTGCCTGAGTTCCCTTATAGGGAACTTAGTTTTTAGTTTCATAAAAAAAACACACAAAAGGGCCATCTTAAGACTTTCTAGAGGACAGCTCCTTTCATCGCCTTTGATCTCGGTTTTGATGTTTTAGACTTCCATACTGTACGAAGCCTTCTCAAACTCATTAATAATTCATAAAGAAAATACAAAGGAAATTAATGTTGAATGAGTGTTTGGAAACCAGATGAAAAACTGCTCATTTTTGCATCCTTAATTTCACCACCTAAAATCATTTCGTTTGAGAAGTAATATCAAGCAATCGACACAGTGTTTCATCACCAGATCAAACACCTCAAAATTCGTCAAAAATACTCCGCTGCGCGTCGTATTTTCAACTCTCTTCTCGGTGTTTGATCTGGTGATGAAATACTGCGTCTCATGCTTGATCTATTAAACTTAAGCAACAGCGTTTTTGAGCGACGGACGTCAACCGGAAGTGGACTTTTTGCATCATTGGGCAGTGGTTTGGTTAAAACTCTCGGGTAAATCGTCTTTAAAAGAGAAAAGAAAGTTAGCAATGAAAATTTGATAGCGTCAAGGCATATGAAAAGGAAGAAAGCCTCACTTCCGGTTGACATTCGTCGCTCAAAAACGTCTTTGCTTAAGTTCCCATTACATAAACTTTTTGCACACGAAATATTTCTTCGTTTTGCAAGCCTGAGACCAAGTCTGTGGATACACTTCTTTTCTTGGAACCTGTCAATCACTCGTCAATCACATGATTGTAAAGAAAACCGCCGGGTTTTGTCATCACGTCACGTAGTCGCTTCAAAAAAGAAAGTTTTAACACAAAAATTTCTTTCATCATAGGACTAAAAAGAGAATTTAGCACTGAATCGTTGCAAAGGATTTGAAGGTATGTTGTTTTAATTTGTATTCGCTATAGACCTAGTAGGACCGAAATGCTAATACTTTTTCTTATCGCTTTTGAAAATCAATGCGCCTCAACAAAATTAGTTCCTGTAGAATTTGTTGATCTTTCAACTTTGATTAAAATGCAACTCGAACAGGTGAAAAACAAAAACAGCTTCTCAATTATACCAATATATTAGAACACTTTACTTCTAGCTAGCCGAGCATTAGGAACAACCTTTGTTTTAATATACGTTTTCGTTTTGAAAAAATAAGAGGTGATGCTTCAAGCTTTTCCTTTTCCCTGACGTTATGAGGCACAAATTCAACATGGAAAGCCACTAAGCCGATTATCGTTCAGGTTTTAAACGCAAAAACTGAAGACACATTTCCGCAGCGCGTGTTATTGCGAGAGGGGAAAATGTATCAAGGAAATTCAGGGCCACCAATCACCTTTAAAATGTAAAGTATTCTAAGCTTCTTCAAAGAATATTAGGACACTTGCTTTCAAGTTTACTCTCATAGTTATGTTACTGCAGCTGTTAGAAGCGCGTCTTTTAAATTGTTTAAAAAATTTAAGACACAAAAGTATATATTTAAAATTCATTTAGAATTTGCGATGCACAACACTTCTCAATAACAAACACGTAATTTCAGCTTAAAAACTCGAGAATACGATGTCGTGCCGACACTAAATCAAACTAGAAACGCAGCGCCGAAACTAAATCAAACAAGAAACGCAGCGATCCGCTGATTCTCATCGCGGGCATAAAATTCATACACAATAGATGCTTTGGGAACGCCACTTATGCAATCTTAGAAACCTGGCAAGGGATTAAATAAAACATAAAAAACAAGGAAGCAACTAGAGAATCTAGACTTACCTGCTAGTCCACCACATTAACAATGAATTTTAAGACATGATCAAGTCGCCTGTCAATGTCTCCAAAATACTCGAGCGACCTTCAGCGAAGGGTGGTACTTTTACGTTTTCATTCACACTAAAACTTTCTCATTTGAAACAGAAGGCCAGATGAAAAAAGCAATCAATCGCCTCGCTTTGGCCACGAAGATGATTGTTCCGCCGGTTGTTTAGAATCATTCAGTCTTAAATAGACCTATTCACGGATGTAAGAGTTCCTTTGACGAACTTAACCGCCTTAATAGGCGCGATATCATGGTTTCATAATAGAATAATAAAACAAAAATACGGCCGTCCTTTTACATTAAGATTATTAGCTACGATCGCTCGCCTTTGGTGTGAACATTATCTTAGGTATTGTATTCAAATTCATAAGCTTCCGAAGTTTTATACCACTTTGTGACTCCAACGGGAAGTGAAGATCAAATTTCATCAATATAGCACAAGACAAAAAGGAGATAATTTATTTTATCTAACGATCTTTGCCGCACTAGAATTATTATTACTTTTTCGATATAACAATTCCCTAAATAATAAAAAAGATAAACATTTTTGGGAGACACAAATTTTGTGACGCAGAACAGTATATTTTCTTCGACTGAGCAGTCGCAGTGACGCGAAGTTAAACAATTGGCAAAACGACAACTAAAAAGTGCCTTTTCTTCTCTGAATTTAAACGAAATATGGTCAACAGGATGAATTTGTGTCTATATTGAATTATTCTAGCTTTTGATGACCTTGACGAAACCATTTTTGTTTCTCAGCTCCAATACGAACAGGATGTTTCAGGCAGAGAATCTTGTCATCATTTTTCTTACAGGTGACACCTGTATTATGCAATCTACGAATAAATGTTAATGCCTTGAGTAGAATGTTTTGTACGGTTTTCTTTTCGTTGTAATTCCAGTCGAGTTCCCTTTAAAAACACGAAACAGACTTAACACAGAAAAGCACTAAAATTTTTAGTGAATAAAAATGAAAAAATACATAAACGTTATTTAACGAGGGTTACAATGACCAGTTTGTACCGATAAACTCATGGCCTTCAAACATTCATAAGCCCAAGAGGAAAACCGGAGTTGCGCCTGCGTAGCAAGAATTAACTATAATCCTCACAAAACTTCTGTCGTCGTTTTTCTTGGAATGAGATTCCCTGGAATACAACTAAATTTCAAGCAAGGAAAGTCAAAAGGCGCTCGCCTCACACTCTCTTCTCAAGGATTTCTCGGTGCCAAGTGAAAGGAATAAATCTTTGGGGAAAATCCACCACTTTTTTACACTAACTGTGCGAATCCTCGCGCGCTGATTGGTCGAGAGCTATGATCTACGAGAGTATAAGACCATGGAAATGACGTAACATGTCACGCGGTATCCGTTGTTTTGTTTTTGGTTTTTCGGAAAAAATAAATGTTATTGTAAAAAACAAATCGACCACAATTTTCCACGTTCTACACTGTTATAGACCATAGAAATGACGCCATAAAATGTTCAAAACTCTGCACTGAAACCATTAGCCGCATTTGAGTTCTGAACATTTTATGACGTCATTTCTATGGTCTATAAGAGTGTAGACCATGGAAAATTGTGGTCGATTTGTTAAAAAAAAAACCCGTCCATGCATCACAAGTAATATTAATTGATGACCTTTATTGGCAGACTCCTTCAGTGAAAATAACAATTTATGCCCAAACTTGACGTGAATGGAAGTGTCATTGCCGAAAACTTGGTACGCCATCTTTATACAGTAGCAATACAGAGTGTGGCTGAAAGTGAAAAGTTGCTCGTTTGCACGACTGCTTCGGAGTGAACACTGGTTTCAAGCTCGGTCTAGTTTCAACTTAGCGCCTTGTCTTGTTGTCATGAATGTCTTCGCTGTTCAGAGTCATTTCTGGTTCGTAAGAAAATAACATTTACTCGCGTGGTCAAAGCTTAGCCAGCTTTGCCTAATGGATTCCCGGGAGGGGGACTCCCATATGAAAGTGGCGGAAATGCTCGTTTGCGTCTCGCTTTGGGGGTAGAAATTGCATTTTATGGTCTCACTTAGGGTATTCTGGACGAGTGGCCAATATTCTAACCCATCAAAGATATCGCTTTGGATGGTGCGTAAGGAAATATCTATTTAAAATAAACAATGTCGTCTTAGTGTTCGAGTATGATCTTCTTTAAGGGTTCTAAAGAAAGACTAAGCTACTTCCGTTAGGGTTTTAACAGGGCTCGAAAAAAATTTGATACCTGCTTGTCCTTTGGCAAACAGCTCTCACATTTCCCTTGCCCGGGACCAACTTCTTACTCGTTAGTTAATTAGTTTATGACTTTGTTAGTGGATGACTTGCGCCTCGACCCCTGGCCATTGTGCAAGTAAACCTAAAAGGTTACTTGCCTGCCCAGAAATCTTTTCACGAGCGTCCCCTTCTCTTAAATATGAGATTCCCCACCAACCCCCAAACCTCTTTTGGAATCTGCTAAGCAAGTCATACGCTGTTCAAGGATGTTCATCTCTCTTTCGATAGACAATAATAATGTGAAGTCGTTTCAAAATAGGCAAAGAAAGATAGAGAACACTATTAGCGTACAATTCTCTGAAGCAAATACACCTTACGATTATTCGTTGCCTTCTGTTACGTCGTCAAAAATATCGTAGGCTTCAATGTCATCGTCCTTTTCCAGCAATTCCAAGAAGTTTTTGACTCCCTCGTGACCAGTCCACTCCTCCCCTGTGAGTTGTAATTGAGATGTAGTCTGTTCCACCTCCTCCCCCACCCCTGACTGTTGTTGTTTGAACCTCTCGGCCAAATCTGCAGTCCGTCGATGAAGAATCTCTCGAATCTCATTAGCTGTTCCTGGTAAACACCATCCATCACGATCAAGGAGCTCGTGTTCCTAATACATTAAAGCAAAACCAAAATGCACTGGTATCAGAAGGTTGTCTTACTTTAATTCCCCACTCCAGAAAACTATAAGGGGAATACAAGCTTTTGCCGCAATGATTCTGGGATCGTTTGGGTGGACAAACGTTACTTATGATTGGTTAATGGACGGCTTAAATACCATCGACCAATCATAACTAACGCTTATCCACCCAAAAAATCCCAGAAATCGTTGCGCCGAAAGCTTGTATCCATTCCCCTTATCGTGTCTGGAGTGGCGAATAGGGGGAGGGGTAGGTAAGGGTAACGCATTCTCCTCCCACCGGCCAGGGTTTGATTCCCGGAGGCCACACCGTATGCGGGTTGAATTTAAGGTTTTACCCTGGGAACTCCATTTTTATGCCCCTCTCCTAATAAAAAGCAACAATAACATTTCCAAGTTCTCATTCGATTAGGGATGTGGGAAACGACGAACTCTTGGGGATTTCCAGATACAAATGCTTCCAGCTGACGCGCCAAGTAGAATTGGTAATCCTTTAAGCGTGGCCCAAAATCCAAAAGCTTGGTATTTAAACAAAGTCTAACTTACGTTTTGTGACAGTAACTAAACATTCAGCTTTGACGATAACCAAGATTTTTTTTTCCAGAAGATAAACGGTTTTTTTCTAACTGCGTTAAAAGCCTCCCTGATGATGATCATAATAAACAATGTTTACATGCCAAGATTGGCCAAAGTTAAAACAATTTAGAACGTGGCTTTGTTTACACTACCTAGTAAACTCTGTTTTAACAACTGACCCTAATATTGCTTAGTGCTACGTAGACACCCCTTAACAGACATGCTATTCTCCCTACCTTTTTGGCGGAGCTCTCGCGTGCGAAGCGCGAAGCGCACGCAGCGGAACACCATGGGTAAGAAAATTTTGTAATCCATACATCCAAGAAATTTTAGTTCTGGGAAAATCGTCCACACAGAGCACGTCCGTACGTACGTCCACCCCTTCATGTTAGCGGATGCCAAAAGGCACACTTTTACTATCTGTGGAAACTTGGTATTGGACATCCCTGTTATAGTCAGTTAACAGCTGTCAAAAAGGGCATCCGCTGATCAGTGTCACATGGCTGCATCGCGGGCTCAGGTGTACAACTCATGGAGGTGACGTAATTGTTTTAAGTTATCCGCTCACCATTTTTTTTGTTTTCGATTGATCGCGGGCTCAGGTCCATTTTTAAAAGGTAAAATTTAGTTTGCTCACTGCTTACGGTAAAAGTTGAATAATTGAGGACGACAATTTTTAAAGCATCCCTCGAGGGCTTCGCTTTTGGTCTTGACTAAATCTATATATCAGAGGAAATTCACGCTCCATGAAATTAAGGTATTGGAAATAAACGCTACAAACCGACTTTCGGATAAAGGAACTAAACGCGAAATAGAGGGTAACATTTCAAACTGAAGGAAATTAAAGCGACGTTTGCAAAAAAACAAAACTTGCTGAGACAACAGCACTGACGTGTATCCGAAATGGAAACTTTGTTGGAGTTTCTTTCCCCAAACGTTCGAAGCAAGTCAAGGGAAGAAACCTGGCCACTTCGAGGATTCTTCACAGTTTCACTGTTACACGCGGATCTCCACCCTGATAAAATGCTCCTCTCTCTTAAGCATCAAGAATGTCAGAAGTGCATCGAGAATTTGGGGTCCAAATAATGAAAATTAAGGTTATGGAAAATAACGCTCCAAGGTATAGTTTACGTTAACCTCCTACGCACACGTTCTTAGGGGTTCGTCACGCGTTCCTGTTCGCGGGGCAGGAACGCGTGACGAACCCCTAAGAAAGTCTGCGTAGGAGGCTAAGTTTACGTACGCCTTCAGAAGAGTTCGACTGTGCAAAAAATAAGACTTAAAGATAATATACTGACCTCTCCGTCATTTCTGCTGATAAGTCCCTGAATCTCTGGATCATGTAGATCGCACAGTTGATAAAACAACTGTTTTTGTTTGGGCATTTTATCCGGGGTGAACACATATGGATATTCCTGCTCTTGTGTTTGTTCTTCACTTGCTTTATCATCACTGCTAATCCTCACAACTTCTTTTACTAGTGTTTTAGAAGTGCCTCCTTTCTTTATTAAGTTTGGCAGAGTGTAAACACTTGAATCTCTCTTGGCCTTTATTGGAAGGTCTCTAGTCTCTTTTCTGCTTCCAATACGGTAATCTAACATCTGATATCTGTTGAATGTTGAAACAGTTCTTACGACACAAGCATAACGCGGATTAGCCTGTTCCAGGCTCTTAATTGCTAGTTGTGCCTTACCCTTTATTATACCATTATTAAGGAAAAGGAATCCCTTTTATATACAGTCTATTGAAAAATGGTACCCCTGTTAATAAGAATAAACCACTAAAACAGGCAGTCTTCTTGTCATTTCTGTGTTATTTTTAATCAAATTTGTGTGGCATAAAATTACGTTTAATAAATTAAAATGATATAACCATAAGGTGCATCTTTACGAAATATTTAACAAAAGGCCTTTTTAAATACTCAAATGATAATATTATATTTCCTAACCTTTCATATACTTCAACTCCTGAATTCCCTACCCTTTGATGTACATGAAGCCCGACCCCATTCAAGCAGAGCTTTGACCTACAGGTCATTATAGGGAGTCCCCCGCTTCTCCCCCTAGCATGCAAGCAAGTTCTCTGGGGTACTCTGGCAGTGGGGTGGGAAAAGGAAGGAGACCTTGCAACTACATCTCTGGAATTTGAATTCCACCTCCAATTCCCCTTTGGCTCCCCGTCAACTGTGCTAAAGATATCTGCCAATCAGCACAAAGTAGAAATGAGCATGAATGCAAACAAATAGTAAAAAACACGTACCAAGAGTAATGACGTCATTAGTCAACTCCATCAATCAGCATTTTCCATTGCCTTTTTCAATGCAGATATTCAAATTCCAGAGACGTATTTGCAAGCTCTCCTTTCTTTTCCTGCCGGGCGGCCCGCAACCAGAGTGCCCCAGAGAGCCTGCTTGCAGGCTACACTCCCCCGGGCACCTTACCTACTTACATCACCAGTGAAGCAGTCACCAAGTAAAAAAGAATTTTACAACTTACATTTTTGCACTAGGATCTTTCCGAGGATCATAGCCCAACCTGTTCCATAATGTTCTC
Organism: Porites divaricata; assembly: GCA_038088405.1. Lineage (NCBI taxonomy): Eukaryota > Metazoa > Cnidaria > Anthozoa > Scleractinia > Poritidae > Porites > Porites divaricata. The sequence goes on from JBBMOI010000003.1 coordinate 16,620,778, forward strand.
CACGGTCCATTGATCCAGTAAAATGCAACATATGCCAGTAAGTTTTTAAGCCTTTCATGTGATACACCATTCATGTGACATAGTAGCGCAGTTTTTGACCAGATAGGTCTTGTGGTAAACAGTTTTTTTATTGTCTCCAAATGAGCATCTTTTGTTTTGGTTGCTATTTCCACAGCTTTGGGATTTGGTGACAAAGGGACCTCAGCCATACTAAAGTTAACAGCCACGGCATTAGCTGGACGTCTCACTCTAGTACTTGTTCCCGTTGAACTGAAAATGGTTGGACAAACAAATTTTAGAACTATCACTGAATAGCAAATTGCAAGAATTTCTTGGCAATTTGTATGATATCTCTGCTCTTAAAATAAATTTAGGAAAGGAAGTAAACAAGAAAGTGAATTAGGGATAAAGAAAGAAAAGCATACAGGTATACAAAATTTTCTAGCAGATCTGAGTCAAAGGAACAATAATAAACAAATAAGAAAATTATATTTTTAAAACTAGTTTATCACACTCTCTATCACACAAACTCTAAAGTTCTGAAGAGTTTCTATTGAAAGTCAAAGGAATGAGTTAATAAAAAACCCATCTGCACCAATTTTAAGGAAGGTGTTCATCTTAATAAGATGTCTGCTGAGAAGAGTTTAAATGTACTTGTCAAATGTCATGCTTAACTTTTCATTTGTTGGGGCTAGTCAACTAAAGGGACTTTTTACCCTGATCAGGAAAGCTGATTTTCTAATTCGTAACTCACCCTGTGATTTTTATAGTATAAATATAACGATAGCAAAATTTCACTGAATAGTAATAATCTCATACAGAGGCTGCCTGCACCTTTCCTCATCTGCATTATTTTCTTGTTTATTGCTGTGTGGAACAGATTGGTAATTATAATTTTGTGGTTTGTCAAATCGCGCAAACACTGGAGGAGGAAGATGAAGAGGAATATCTTGATCCAAAGCGTCAGCATCTTCAACTTCCTTAAGAAACTCAGGCATGTCAGGAGCAAGATACTGAAAATCTGCCAATACTTCAAACCTGAAAATACAGAGACCTTATTTAAAATGGTTTTCAGTTTGATATTCTATTGATATATTCAACACAACCTTCTAGACTTTCCTTATTTTAACCATACAAGAATTAACATGAGAAGATACCTAACTACACACAATATTGCAAGTTCAACAGGCTCTGCGAGCACCTATGACCTGCAGTGCTGTCATAATCCAGGAGACTCCAGATCTTGGACCGTATCTCCCAGTCTCCAGATTAGAGTATGAAATCTCCTGGATAATTGCTGAAGTTTACTTCATTTCAATAGACTTTACTTTCTGACAATATTACAAATTCCATCTACTGCATTGTGTGAGCTATTTTAATGTTAACATCCTCATAAACTCTGGTATGCCATTGTAACTTGATAATAACATGACTGGTGGGAAGTTAACCAATCAGGTCAAATGTTACTATGCAAACAACATCTTTTTCGCGTGTTTTGTGTCATCACAAATTTGTGGCGACTGGAGTCAATGAGTATTTTTTGCTCGAATGACGTCATGTGCTGTGTGTTATGATGTAATCTATTATCCCTTTCCTTAGTTCCCTATCAGTTCTCAATATTTAAAGACATGGGGGTTGGCATCCCTGGACTTGTTACTTGTGATACATGAGCTGTGACCTGTGACCTGTGACCTGAGGAGTAGATCCATCACTATGGTACACGGCAGCAGTATGACTACTGATGTAAGTGCGGGCAAAGCACCGTCATGCAAATCGACTTTCAGATTTTCTCTACGATTCTATGCTGCTGCCAAGCTAAAGTCAAATTTCATTCGATCAATTGAATTCGCACACGGGCATCACTGCATTTGAAATGCACCTTAGTTTTGACAAAGCTCTTCAACAAAACCCTTACTTCACTGTATCGGTAATGCATCCTGAAATAACCTTATATTAAAGACCACGTAGTATAAAGCTTGCACATTGCCCGAGCTACAAATTGTAAGATATTATATCTTACTTGAATGTGTTCGCCACTATCCCGAGTATCTCCTGTTCATATTTTACTACCGTCGGCTCATTACTCCCATCTCTACTCTTCTTTTTTCGTTGTTTTACTCTGAGTAAAAGGTTTGCAGTAGAGTATCGATCACCGCACACCGCATGGCAGTAAGGATCGTCCGGACGAAAAGACAGTTCTAATCTCCTCCCTGGGCTGGCGTAAGTTTTTGCCACAGTTTCTTCCCCTCCTAGTGTTTCGAGCATCTGGTTTTCATCTTTGATGTATCCTGGATACTCAATGCCGACGAATTTAACTTGATTAAACGTTATTCGTCCACTGTTTGTCGAAGAAACATCCTCGTTTCCCCAGTTCTTGTCTGACTTTTCCGCCATATTGAAATTAATGATGGTCAACCGCTGACCATATGACATTTTCAGAAAAACGAAAACGGAGTAGCAGGGAGGGGAGGGAAGAAAGAGAGAATGAAAAACTTGTCCTCTCTTAAAGTATTGGAACAATCATTCCTTTACTACTTATTCAAATAAATAAATTGTCAAAAGAAGGTTTAAGATACGTTACAAGGCAATTTATTCTACTCACGCGCTATCACCTTCCAGAAAAATAACTTTACCCTCCTACCCTCCCCACACCTCTCTGACTCGCGTTGGGGTGCTTGTTTGGGCCGTCAATTTAACTGGTCAGGGGTAAAATTCAAGATGGCGGACAATATGGAGGTACCAGGGGAAGTACAATGCGCCTTGAGTTACAACATTTTGGCGGAATGCTCCACCAGCAAAGCTCGAACTGCAATCCTAACTTTACCACATTATGAAGTAGAGACTCCTGTATTTATGCCAGTAGGAACGCAAGGTACTATGAAGGGATTAACAACGAAGCAGCTTACAGATTTAGACTGTCAGATTATTCTTGGCAACACTTATCATCTGGGAATGAGACCGGTAATTTTATTTTAAAACTTGCTGTATTTTTCAACGAAAGTACACGAATGCTTCAAATTACTTTTCATATTGAGGAGGAAGCCATGTCCCCAGAGCTGTAGCTAGCAGGGGGCAAGGGGGGCAGCTACCCCCTGGACCTGTTGAGCCAGACAAATCAAGTCTGTGGATGAATTTGTTTTCTATAGACTCGTTATTTTGATTATAGAAACTTGAAATTGTTTGCCATTTTCATATTTGAGGTAGATTTTTCAGAGACATATCTCATGACAGGTACTGAAAAAAATTTTCTGGAGGAGGATACCCCAGACCCCTCCTACAAGGCTCCTGCCTTTGGCACTCACGATAATGCGCCCCCCCCCCCCCCCCCACCATTACAAAAAACCTAGCTACGGGCCTGGTCCCTGTTACTACTATAACTATTAATAAATTCTAACTGTTACTGCTATTGTGTTTACTCTTATTATAGATTTGGGAGGAGGGGGGAACACGCAAGGGAAGTTTTAGTAGAGGTGTTCTTCCAAGCCCTTCATTCTCTGACCCTGTTTAAGATAAAAAAACATGTTCATTTCGCTACCCTGTTTAAGACTGGAAATGTACTTTACAATTCTTTTGCATCTCCTTTCACGCTAGAAATTAAGTGTTTTTAAACTAACATCATGGAATTCGATTTTTTTGAAAATACATTTTTGGTACCACTCATGTAGACTGTGCATCGCCAACCTTCACGCTCTTTTTAAGGCTTTTCATCTGAAAGACTGAAATTGTATTCCCTGTTCAGGACCCTGAAAACCATACCCTGTTCAGTGGCACATACCTGCCTGGGCCAAATAAGGAAGTGCCCTTTCCCCCTCCCAGGTTTATGTCGCTGTTTCTAGAACAAGTCCATTGTCAGAATTTTACCCTAAGAGTATCTCAGGCTAAGTTGGATCTGATGCTAAATTTTTGCAGTACAAGAAGATCTTTCAAAAGCAGGCCCAACCAATGAAAGAGGAGAGTTTGCCTTTTAATCCACTGAAAATCCTGTCTCCCTACTCACTTTTATTTCAAAATTTTTTCTACATTCTTCTTTTCCCCTGCAACTTTTTCTACAGGGCTGAAGCCATATCAAAAGCCTACCATAAGAACACCCATAAATTAAGGAAAGGAAGAGAAAAGACCAGGAAGAAAAGAAAGCCAGAAATAGCTGAGCCAAACTTGCTTTATTTCAAAAACTTACTGTAAGAGGGTCTTGGTGGAAAAGACCGCTTCCTTCACACCCCATCCCCTAAAGTTGAGGCCTTAATTTAAAATTATCTCCTTGATATAACTGTATTGTGGGACATGAAACACCCAATAATTATTGTATATTGGCTTTATCCTATGGTTATTTCCCGTTATTAACATGTTTTGGTGTTATCAGGGTACCAAGATATTAGAGAAAGCTAGAGGACTCCATGGCTTTATGAACTGGAAAAGAGCTCTCTTAACTGTAAGGGCTGCTAATGTATTTCAATAACAAAACATTATTTTCAATTTGGATGGCAAAGCCTGAATTTTTCAGACTTTGTTTTCAACTGTAACTGCACTGATCTTCGTTACGATGATTCTTCATCACACAGTTCTAATTATATGATTTTATATAAGTTTATTCATTCACTATTTCATCATCATCCTTTCATGGGCTTATAAAAATCTAACTAAATGACCAGCTCACAGTTGGCTTGTAAGCTCAGCTGATATTGCAGAGGTCAAGAAAATGATACCTAATGCTGAACTCTAGGTGTCTTTTCAAGAAGGTAGTGCTCTCCAATAGCTCAAAGCTAGTTGAGCAAACTGTTGGGCTTGCATGTTCCCTATTAGTTTATGATGGGCAGAAACCAGTGGCGAATCTAGGGGAGGGGCCTGCCCCCCTCCCCCTTATTTTTAGACCAAACTGAGGCCCAAAGGGCCGAAAAAAATTTTGGGGAGACCTCCTCCTTATCTGAACTTCTGGATCTGCCACTGGAAACATCTGCCCAGTGATGAAAAAGGAGATTGGTAGGCCTGTGTTACTACTCTGGGCTAGTAAACTTTGGGAGCAAGACAAGACAAGACAAGAACTTTATTTATACCACACACAGAAAAAAAGGCAAAGTACTAGCTACATAAGGTAGTAAGGTACAAGCTACCTAGAAAATAGCTAAAAAGCTAATCTAGCTAGGAGGCATTATACATCAATACAGAATATTAAAGAAGTTGTTTCATGGCAGCACAAGTATAAAGCAATGTAAAAAGCAAACAAACAAAGAAAAGAAAAGAAAAACACATGCACAGACTTGAATCACTGAAAAATCGAGGAACTGGGGAAAAATTAATATTCGAAAGAAGGAACATAATATGAACTGAAAATAGCCTTTTTCAAGGACTGTTTAAACTTGCGAAGATAGAGTAAGTAATGGTAACAGGACTGAGTGGAGTCCAATTCGGTCTGTAATCATACGAGTGATTAACAAAATCGGACGACCGCATAGCGGGAGTCCGATTTGTTTAATCACGAGTATGATTACACACCGAATTGGACGACACGAAGTTCTGTTACCAATTAATCATAACTTTAACAAAATTTGTGATATAATAGGCTATTTTTTAAATCAAAACACAAGAAATTCGAAATTTTGTTTTGCTAGCAGTGAAAAAAAAAAGCCATTTAAGCGCGCGCGTGATGGCGCGTACTGTCCAATTACTTAGGCATGACGCGTACTGTCCTATTAAACTGTCCAATTAAGGCTGAAATCAGGGCAGTTGATAGCCAATCAGATTTGACAATTTTGTTATAGTTATGATTATGCACTTAAGAGATTCTTCAATATTATTCCAAAGAACCGCTCCCTTAAAGCGAATAATAAATTTGCTATAATTTGCTCTCACCAAAGGAATGCAAAATGTAGACCTGGAGGCCAGCCTGGTTTTATACTAAGTCTTGTGCCTTGAAGATATAGGGGTAAAAGAATTATTACTAAAGGCAGAAGGCAGTGGATTTGAATGAACTGTAAACATGAAGATACAATTATTTAAGTAATAAAAAACATCTTCAATGAACTTCATAACATTTACATATTTAAGTAAAGGAGAAGTATGATCAGTATTATTTTATTTGGGAAAAAGTGATGTTACTGACTACATTCTTTTGCAACCCAATTAATGGGTGTAAAGTAGTTACGTATTAAGTATTACCCTAAATGATAGCACCATATATTAAGAAAGGATGGATGCATGAGAGAGAAGTAAAGCTGTTTTAAAATAGTAACAGAAACATAATGGTGGCAGTTTGGCTAAGATCCCAATGCCCCTGGATATTTTCTTGCTTAGAGCTGGTGAATGTGTTCCTATGATCTTTTTGTTAAATGAAGTTATAAAGAATGGTTTTAGTCAATTTTTTCTGAAATGGATGGGAGACAACAAAATTTGTTTTGTCAATATTTAAAGACAATCTGCCAATCATGGACATTTTTTAATTCTTGGTTCACTTTTTCTAAACATTCCAAGGATGAATCTGCCAAAAATAAATTTGAATCGTCAGGGAAGAGGTGAAAATCAAATACAGTAGGGTAGTTACTAAAATCATTTATATATAGAAAGAACAAAGGTGGGCCAAGATCTGAACCCTGGGGGACACCACAAATTCGTTCTTGAGAACAGTTTGCCTGAAGGCCCTGGTTTATTTAATTTTCATCTGACCCTGAGATTATTTGTTCCTTTCATTGCTTTACCATGTGAGGTAATGGTGGAGCCAAAGTGCACATTATAATATTTTATTTAGGCTGCCAATACTAAAAGACTTAAATTGCTGTTATTATAAATTTTGTAACATGTAGGACAGTGGTGGATTTCAGATGGTATCACTTTTAAAATTAGCTGAAATTACTGAGGAAGGTGTCAAGTTCCAATCACCTCATGATGGAAGAGAAATGTTACTCACACCTGAAAAGTCAACTGAGATCCAGAATTCTATTGGAGCTGATATAATTATGCAACTGGATGATGTGGTCAGCAGTACTACTACAGGTGACATGCTAAGAATAATATTAATTTTATTATTGAATGCAAAAAATTGTTCCACAATGACAGTTACATGAAAAACTTATTAACACCCTTAGGTAACAGGGTCTGTATAGAATCTTGAATTCTTGAAAGTCTTGAAATTTGCCCAGCAATTTTCCAGACCTGGAAAAAGTCTCGAAAATAGAGATAAAGTCTGGAAGAATGGTAGAAAGTCTTGAGTTTTTCTTTTTGGAAAGCTACAACATGTGCTTTATTAGTGAATTTTGTTTTGTTTTGGTCAGGTCTTATTCAATCTAGGCCTTACGTTTGCAATGCATCAAAAAAAAGAACTTTTATTCCTGTGTTTTTTTTGTTTCTGCATTTTTAAAGGTCTGTATTGATCACCCATTTGATAATCTTGAGTCTGGAAAAAGAACTTATTGTTTTGGGAAAAAAGTCTGGAAAAGGTCTTGAATTCTGGATCCAAAAACCTGTACAAACCCCGTGTAAACATAGAAACATAAAATTGTGTCTTAATCACTTAAGGTTAGTAGACACAGTTGGTGATAGATAGCAGTGTGTGTCCTTTCTGAGAAGGAAGTGTATCCAAGCATTTAGAGCACAGGACTTACGATCTAGAGTCCCAGAGACCACTAGCTGTCCACTAGCTGGCTCAAAGTAGATGGCTGACAACATACTGATTAATCATTATAAAAGGTCCCAGAGTAGAGGAGGCTATGAAGCGTTCAATAAGGTGGCTGGACAGATGTGTTGCAGCACATGCAAGACCAACTGAACAGAATCTGTTTGCAATCATTCAGGGAGGACTGGATCCTGAGTTAAGGAGGACTTGTGTAAAAGGTAACAGTAAAGTATGCCTTGTTCTACAGTCACTATTATCTCTCATTATTATTATTATTATGGAAGCATTTCTCCAATTGTGATTGGCTCTGTTACACAATGGTGTATCACATGCTCCGTTGCACCGACATGTTATTACCATATTATCTCAGGGACCTTTGTATACTTTACATCTTTGCACACCTTGTAAATATTTGGAGATTGCGATGCATTAAATATTCAGTTTAGGACATGGAACAGAGACGTTGACAGCTCTAATCCCCCTACTAATTCTTTGTAATTAACTATCACTTACCAAATTTGAAAAGATGCTTAAAGTAATACCATCATTGACGTCAGTGATTGTACATGTATATTGCAAATTATCCACTATTCACATCATGACTAAAACAGATAGTAAGAACACACAAAAATACAACTCCATGAATGTCAACTGCTTTAAAAGAACATTGAAAAGAAAAAACATCTGTTCGTATTGTGAAACTGACAAGGAAATGTTCTGAATAAAAGAAACCTAGCAATTTCCAGGCCTTTTAATAGCCATATGCCCCACCCCTGCAGATTGATAACCTTCACTCACTTTCACTCATGCCTGTTGACCACCTTCTCACGCCTGGTGTAAAAATTGTACTATCATAGCCTTAAGTGACTTATTTTTGGAAAATATGTAAAATTAAATTAACGAGAACCGGTGAGGGAAAAGATAGTCAAAGTGGAGTATTTCAAGAGCTAGGCACTTTTCACCATCTTTTATTTTCACCAAAGGTGCAAATATGCGGCCGCACGCGACAAAAAGCATTTTTTTTTCGCAGCAAACCTTGGTCTAAAAATAAGCCAAAGTGTAAATACGCTGCAGTCCTCATAAGTGGGAGACAGAGGCTCCGCGTGATAGACTCCTGGTATGCCTTACACGTATTCAATAAAGATCGTATAATTTTACTCACCAGAAATGGTAAAACGCAACACACCCGGTATAGCTATTGGTGGCCTAAGTGGTGGAGAAGAGAAGTCATTGTTTTGGAAGACCGTTTCTCTTTGTACAGATCTGCTACCAAAGAGCAAACCAAGATATCTTATGGGGGTAGGGTAAGTCATATGACCGAAATTAGCCGTGTTTGAATAAACCACCATGTCTTTGGGTCGTTGTAAAAAGTTGTGTTGTAAAACGTGAAATTTGATACTAACAACCCTGTTCTCGTCAAAGCCATCTTCCTCATTTTTTATGCTGCTTACGAACTGTAAAGTAAATTACCAGCTGATAATCTGGAATGGGAAAACGAGAGTTCTCTCCTTCCCTTCCCTACCCCTACCCCCTAGAGCTTGCTTGCTGGCTACCTCTACAATCTCACTTTTTTCTTTTTAGATTTGTCTGGGGAAACGAAGCGACCCTTCAACACACCTATTGTTGTTAGTTTCTTAAACATGAAAGTTATCTGGGGAAATTTTCCCGAGGTAAAACTGGTTACACGATGCAACGCAGTTACACTTATCTAGGTAAAGTTGCCTCATTTAACCTTGCCGGCTAATGAAGGGCAACGTTTCTTTATTGTTTTAGTCTGAAAAATGGAAAGCAGGGTTAAAAAGGTAGCCTGCTGGTGACACTTCTCATTTGACCACCAACTAAGGTCTTTAAGATTTTAAACTGGTGAGATCATGCTAGCTGTGTTTAAAACCCTGTCTTTTCTCAATTCAGCCGGATCATCGCGTCATTTGACGATGACGTGAAGCCGTTAGCTTTGTCTCATTCATCCTCTCAAATCAGTTGGAAGAGGATGCTAAACAGTCCGTGAAGTTGTTCGAAACGGGTAGGGGAAGTAGGCCCAGGTGTCATGGTGTATCTGACATGTGCCGTCATTGGTCTAGATGGGCAAGGTGAGATCCTACATGGGCTGAAGCGGCTGCATAGTTAGCATAGTGCTCCTTTACATGCTGACGTCCGATCTCACCTCTCTGGCTTCTCCGCAATTCAGCCATTGGCTGCAAGTGAGGAAAGTTCGCACCATTTATTTGAATATTTATTTTGAGTTCGTAATAAGGTCTATTATACCAGTGGTTTTTGTCTTACCCACGCCGTTCTGTTGATTTATTTATAGTTATGCGGTGGATCTGGTGGTGTGTTGTGCGTTAGGAGTGGACATGTTTGACTGCGTTTATCCGACTAGAACGGCGGTAAGTAGTCTCTGGAAAATGTTGCATATTAATAGTTGAACAAATATCAGCGGCAAACTGCGTACACTGTCTTTACTTATGCGCCGATCAATTCGAAACTTCAACATCCCCTTCCCATCAATCTTCTTCCTCCCTCTCAACGTCGTAATAGGACAATGCAGGGCTGTTTAAACTCAGTAGCCTGTTCACAGACCCTCTGCCGGTTTTCTCTTTAAAGATCGTCGAGTGCGCGTATATTCGATCGAAGCTTGAATCTGATTCCTGCCAAAATGGTGGAAACGCGCTCCTACATGCGTGAAACTGGAACCAGTGATTTCATTAGCCAAACATATAGTTATTAAAAAGATCGCCTTGTACTTATGCTGCGCTCCGGTTTCACACAATACTGAACCCGAACGCGAGTAAAGTAAAAGGAAAATTTTGATCCTGGTGATTATGTATTATGATTATGCTTGTATGCGTGGTTATTCTTGTGTTCAGGCCGTTTTTACAGCGCTTGTGCTTGCCTTATCAGTGAAAACCAGGCCTTACAGAAGATAAACAAAATAATTTGCAAAATCTGTCTCACATTGCAGAGATTTGGCACAGCATTAGTACCGTGGGGTCAACTACACTTGAAACATAAGCAATATGTTACGGATCTTAAGCCCATCGACAGAGACTGTGGATGTTCGACTTGCAAGCATCATTCTAGAGCATACATCAATAGCTTACTGGGAAGAGAGGAGGTGGCTTGCCATTTAATAACTATACACAATATATATTATCAGGTTAGTATTGTGTTAAGGCCCAGACTCGCGTTTTAACTCTTCCTTAAATGTCGCCAACATGTTTCCTCCACGTGACAGCTTACATGTATATAGCTGGTGGTTTTCTTGGTGCGAGGTGAAGTAGGCTGCTTAGCAGCCCGTTTTTTGCGTAGGTCAGGAACGCGCGGATTTGCGAGTCAAAGTGGATTTCCACTGTTGCGTAATTTTACGTGCAGGTCGCGTGGAAACGTTACTGTTGAACCTCCCTCAACTTTTACATTTATGCGCCGTCCTTCATAAATTGCCTCTATTTTATGAACGCACGTAAATTACGCCTCAGTGGAAATCCGATTGACGGTCGTTACGCCAACGTCCTGTTCGCTAACTTCGATGTGTTGAAACCGCTTCACAGTCAATCTTTTCCAGCCTTCTTCACCACTACAAATAATTTTGTATCAAACTGGACCACCTAGATCCTTATATGCGATCCTTCGGTGGTAACAATTTTTTTCAGCTTCAAATGGAATAATCATTTCTCTGGTTTGATGAGCGCAATTAGAGGGGTACCTGGATCCACAACTGTAGATTTCATACTAATTGTTAACATCAGAAGTTTGCAATCTCTTTCGCTTGCGTACATGTATTATTGGCAAGCAGTCGAGTATAGCCTGATTCTCAGACGCTCCAGGTCGCTCACGGCCACACACTCTCCCCCTCCACGTTGTAGAAGGGAGATTGTAAGAATCCCTCAATAAGAGAACTAGAAATAGAGGGCCTATAAAGTTGGATTTTTTCGCTTAAGTAGCCTGTTTTAATCTGTTTTAGATGCAGCTGATGCGAAACATAAGAGAAAGCGTCAAGAAGGACAGTTTTCCAGAGTTTGTTCAAGGTTTCATGAACAAAATGTTTCCAGATAAAAGTTATCCAGACTGGGCTCAGAATGCCCTAGCTTCTGTTAATATATTTTTGGATACTCAACAATATGACAGAGAACAACAAACACTGCTTAGAAGAAAACATGATCCGGATAAGTCATCAGATGAATTTGTCGTAAATTCATAAGAAGAGTGAAATAGGGATTGCAAAAAAAAATTGAAAGATAAGACTAACAATAAATTATTGAAATCTTGGATCTTTATTGACATTATTTCTCACAAATACATCTTATATTTTATGGGTTTTTGAGAAGTGGCAATATTTACAGTGATCTGTGATGGTGAATTTTAAGCATGTTCCAGGCTCCAAGATAGTAGGGTAGATCGAGGAAGGTCAGCACTTTTTAACATCTGTCGAAAGGCCCTTGGACACCTTATGAAGTTTACACAACATAGTATTCCTTATCATTTTGGATTAGCCGGTTAAGCACTGCATTTTACTGATTAGGGTTAAGCACTGTTTTGAAACTGGCTAGGTTCCTTTTTTGGGTTGGGGGGTTGGGGTTGATGCTATGTGTACTTTAATCTACCTTGTGTAAACTTCATAAGGTGTCCAAGGGCCTTTCGACGGATGTTAACGAGTACTGACCATAAAAGAAAGTTGCACGAAAACCGCATGGGGACTGGGGAGAGGCATAGAAGTGGAGCCTGTAAGCATTGTTTTTAATACTTCATTCCAGTATGCCAGCTCCTGGTATACCCTATGATTGGTCAATTGTGGAAGTTTACTTCAACATTTCCATCAATCATTTGGCTTTGCACACACTGAGTCTAACAAACATGTAGAGCATGTGTAAACCCACCTACAATGCACCTTTTGACATTTTGACATCTTGAAATGGTATTTCGGGAGGTGGGCAGGGTAGGGGACAGATTAAGGTATTTAAAAAGACACTTACAGGCTCTCCCCTTTTTTCTTCCTGCTGTTTTTCACTTGTTCACTATTTCACTGCCTGCTTACTATTTTTACTTGCCTGCACTGACCAAGAGCCCGGCACAGGCTCATTTCAAGCCTGATGAATATATGAGAATGATGTTATTTGGGTCAGTGACACTGGCAATGCAGAAAAAAGAAAATCAAGTTCTCCTGACAGGATTTTAACCCAACACATTCTGGTTTCCAGTATAGGTGCTCTACCACTTAGCTACAGGAGACTTACGGGAACTAAAACCATTAAAACTATAATGACAAATTTCATGCAAAGTGCTAGGACTAGAATGGTGATAGGTTGCATATTCAATATGATTTAAATGCTATTCACCATTTCCACATCTCCCATAATACACCTTGTTTGCCACCCAAAACTTTGCATAACCTCTGTTTTTTAGTTCTCCTGGGTGTTACAGTCATCCAAAGAGAAATAATAGACAATGCTTATGCAAAATTTAGGGGGGGGGGGGACAAGGTGTACCAGGTACTATGGAAAATGTGAAAATGGCGAATGGATAAACTGGCAAAACAAAAGTTAGCGTTATTGATGAGCAACTTTTGAAATGGGTGGTGCTTGTTAATATTTAGCCCTCACCAGCAGTGTATATTCAAGAGAGGTTTTCTTTCAAGTTCATTTTGGTTCAAACATCAGAGCTAGCAAAGGAAGTGACAGTTTTAAAGTGAAAATCAGTTTGTTTCCAACAGACATCTGTACACCAAAAGTTACCATTTCACCTTCCAATGTAACAACAGCATCTATTGTACAACTTCAATTCAGTTACTAAGATAATGTGAGTGCATAATTTTCAGCTTGCTGCTGCATAAATCAAATTAAAATGAAATTTGCTACAAGTAAATATACACGTAATCTTGACCAAATTTCATTAACATGCGATCCTCATTTACATAGCAACATTAAAGTTTACTGATATCTCCATGAATCTCGAGCACGCTTCCTAAATTTCTCATAAAAGAAGTCATCGGTTGCCTTTTCAGCTTTATCACCACTTCTTTTCTTGCTTGGTATAGGTTCTGATCTACTTGGCACTCTAGCAGAATCATTTGCCTTCACTGTTGCTTTCTTGACGACTTTCTCTTGTTCCTGCACCTTGTCTTTTGCTGCTGCAGCTCTCTTACTTTCAGCATCAATGTCTTTTTGCTCATCATAAACTGAAAACCAGTTATGGTTTATTCTGTTAGTAAGGGTTGATACAATGTACATTTAATTTAATAGTTATTGTAGTAGTGTCACAACTCTCCATTAGTTTACAATCTCATTTCATTGGACCTCTCCATGTCAAAGCTCTTCTGTCTTAACGTTGCAGTGTAGTTTCCATTTGTAAACTTTGTTAGTTTATTAATCTCCCAACCAATATTGCAAGGCCTTGTAAGAGCTATGACATCTGATAATTAATCCAGAAGTTAGACCTTTCTTACAAAGACAAGGATGGTGCACGCAAATCTTAAAACTAACCAATGGTGGAACACCAAGTCAAGCAATAGAAATCAGGTTCAGACCTTTTGGGGTGCTTTCACTTTTGACATTGCATTATCTTTACTTAATCTTCCAATCACATGAATAAACACCCACCAATATTTCACTTTTATACATTGAAACGTAAAGTGAAATTCCATTATACAAAAGGAAACTTACATCTACTGTGTAACATGAAATTCACAGCCATGTTAGTAGGCACCATTTCAGTAGGACCTCTTGATTTCTTATTCCGCTGTTCCTCTAACACTCTCTGCTTGGCGTCTTCAGTGGCCTCAATGTTTAGTATTTTGGCTTCAATGCCAAGATCCACTTCAGGGATTCCAGATAGCATCTGATTGGACAGCATCTCCTCTGAAGCCATTATCTTTGACCTTACATTGATGTTTTCTGGAACTTGATACAACAAATCTTCTTTTGATTTAGGTCTGTAAAGAATTTCAGTCATCATTAATCTTCTTAAATTAAAATAAAACTACACGCTTAAAAAAAACGACATGAGATGAGAAAACTACAAGCAAAAATAGTTGCAACTTGTACCTATCAATTCAAAACTTCAATTTCAACTTCAAAACCACTTCCAAATTAGCACTGTTGAGAATATGCCACACAGTCTCAGTCTGACAATTTTTCCCAGGCCGAAATATTTTTTTTTCTGAAAGTTTAATTTTTGCCCTTTCCAATGAGGTATAGCTTGATATGGAACTATAAATAACAGCAGACATATAATTTTTTTAAGTTGCATAGTCAAAAATACCAAAAAATGGGTAAAGACAATGGGTTGTTCAACCACAATAGCAACAGAAATGAGAACTTTAAAACAGTAGTACATCAGTGTGTCCGATAGCCTGGGGAAGGAGGATTTTGCTATCAGGCTGGTGAATTCTGTTCTTAACTGGCCCGATGGGCAAGTGATTTTTTGGGGGGAATTCAAATTACAGAAGAAATATAATCAATCCTGCTTTCTTTGCACCTTGTACATGTACATTCAATAAACAAAACAGCAACTCAGCACACACATTACGCTTTTTGGTACAAGACTTTGCTGTCACTGTACAACTGCCAAATGGAATTTCCTTTTTGATGTTTTAGGGAGAAGTATTATTGATAACAAGGAATAATCTTGAGGAGTATATGGTCAGTTAAACTGAACATGACAATGCTATTTGGCAAGCACAACCAATGAGACTGGCTTTACCTTAACACATTTTAGTTTTGACTTCAGCAACTACTCCAGGCATAGTCTTCATAGCATTCCCCTTTTTTCTTTAGTTTTCAAAGATTTTTGCACGTCCAGTCAATCCATTGAAGAATGATATCAATAACTACTGATTCTTATTGATTATTAGTTTATCTGTTAACTACTGTACACCCGGTACAATTGACAAACTGGACAAGATGGAATAGTAGCAATGAGGACTGAAACAGTGTGAATTTATTCATTCGGTCTTGGGATGAGCAATCATACTGAGAAGTTTCTCATCCCATGGCCGTCAGGGAATACACCATTGTGGTTGCATAAGCTGGGTGTTACGAAAACTAAGACCCTCAAACACAAAGACCTAAGACCCGTCTTACATGTAGTTTTCAAGATTACGAAAGATATGACCCCCTAAAATCAAATCCGTTGAAATATGAAGTCAAATTGTAACCGAAAAAGGTCTAATCTGTCAAATTATCTTCTGTCCAATTCTTTCCACTGAGTTGTAAATCAAATTTAACGGTAAATTTAGGGTCTTAGTTTCTGTACTATATCGAAAACAAAGACCCCTCTTACGAAAACTAAGACTCCCTACAAAACCAATCCGTAAAATACATATGAAGTCAAATTACAACCGTTCAAAGACTATAATCTGTAAAACAACCAAAAACTATCATCCGCGGGCTGACGATCTGCTTCTTCTGATAATTTGCAGTGAAAAGAGGATGAAAGCCATTACCTGTGTATAATTTTGCACTGAAAATATGCCTTACCTCAATGAATGGTCTCTAATTTTAGTTGTTTATCCTAAAAAAATAGTAAAATTGGCTTTCCAGTAGCTGGAGATGGATTTTTGCCTTCGTTGCAGGCTGACATATTGCTTTGACCCTGATGGCGTTACCTAACTACATCTTTTAAGATAAAGGTAATGCAATTAAAATCGATTCCAATCAACAAGTGGTCAACAGCGTTATCAGCTAAACATCACACAAAAATACATTTTTTTCCTTTTCTGGCCAGGTCATAGCCATTGCATTTTTCAAGAAATCATTTTTATCGTTGCCACCCCAACCAGGTGAAAAGTTGCAATGGGTAGTTGAGGGGTAGGGTGGGGGCAAGGAGAAATAGTCTATGAGGGATACTTGCTAAAATCACTTTTTAAATAAAAAGTGATTGAATGAATTAATTAATTTCCTGTACTAGCAAGGCATCATCTTGAAAATGTTGCATTTTAATTTCAGAAAAAATAAAATAAACAACAATCAAAACAAAACACCCCTTGGGATTTTTAGGGAACGCAATCATGGTCACAGAGACACGAAGGCAAAAATCCATCTCAAGCACATGGAAAGCCAATTTTACAATTTTTAAAGATCAGCAAACAAAATTATAGACCAATCGGTGGGGTAAGGTATATTTTCAGCGTACAATAATATTATACACAGGTAGTCTAAGGCTTTTCATTCTCTTTTTAAAGCCTTAATACTGATATGTCTGCAAATTTTTAGAAGAAGCAGATCATCAGCATGCTGATAATAGTTTTTGGTTGTTTTACACATTAGTCTTTGAACGGTTGTAACTCGACTTCATACATATTTTACAGATTGGTTTTGTGGGTGGTCTTAGTTTTTGTAATGATGAAAACTAAGAGAGGTCTTTGTTTTCGAAATTACAAAAACCAAGACCCCAAAATTTACTGTTAAATTTGACCTAAACCTCGGTGGAAAGAATCGGACAGAAGATGATTTGACAGATCAGACCTATGTCAGTCACAATTTGACTTCATATTTTGACGGATTTGATTTTAGGGGGCCTTAGTTTTTGTAAACTCGAAAACTAAGACGGGTCTTGGGTCTTAGGTCTTAGTTTTCAAGGGTAATAGTTTTTGTAACACCCGCATAAGCTCCCTATTGATACCTTTGATACTGACACCAACATTAAATCTCTAAAAGAGTTTAAAACCCACCATTCATTTTATACTCTTTCAAATGGCTGTTTTAGTGACAACGTTCAAACAAAATGTACAAGCAATGTTTATTGCTTTAATGCTTTAATGAAGTACTCCTAAGAAGACAGCTTTCGCCAAACTAGGAGGTGTAATTTAAATGACACACAAGTTAAATAAAACTATATAACTGAACATAACAATATGATATGTACAAGATTACTTAAAATATTTAAAATATATACTGTTCACAGTAAATAGTGAATAAAAGTAAATAAATAAATATCATAATTAATTGGATTAAAATGAAGTAAGAAAAAGTTAATAGGAAGACAGAGTATATATGTATATATATGTGTGTTCTATCTAATACCAGCGTTTTATAAAACACCTACTTGCTTTGAACAGTCTTCTCCAGTTGAACACCTTTTCGTTTGGCCATTTCGTCTTCAATGTATTTTAACATGTGCGTATCTTCATCTCTCCTGTTCGTCTCGGCCGCAAAATTGGCTCCTAAGTTGATAGACTTTTCTTTGTCTTCCCCTTCTCTGTCCCTATTTCTATCCTGAATCAGGCTATTCAACTCCACAAGTCCTCCTGTCTTCAGTTTAAAAGGATCACTCTCTACCTCTTCTTCTGGGGCAATTTTTTTTCCTAAAGCCAGCGCAGCCGCCGATACACCGCCTCGTTTCTTCCGAAATCCCTGCAATTCTTTTCTTTCCTCGATCGCTTCGGTTACTGAGGCTGGCTGGTGCTGGTCATCGCCCTCTTCCTCTGTTTCACGGCGTTTTCTATAATTCCTTTGAGGCATTTTCGATAAAATTCACAACACCTGAACAACGACAAACGACGCCATGTTTGCAAAAATTAATTAGCCATGCGAGAGACTGGGCTTGAATTTGATAGTAGATACATCATGTATGGGGTAACGTAGTGTTGCATATGATTCGAAAGAATGCGAAATGGCGGACACGGATGGAAAAGGCGACGAAGATAAAAGAGACCCTCTATCTTTCTTCACTGCTGGCGATTCTAGTTCTGGTTCGGATTCAGATAGTGATGGAGAGACTGAGAACGATTTTCAAAACAGTTTGAAGTCAAAGACTTCAAAGGAAGAAGTGTTATCACCCAAAACTAAATTGCCTTCGCCAACCACTTTGTTTGCAACCGTCGGAAGACCATCTTTTTTGGAAACAAAGGAGGAGAACATCGTAGACTGGAATTCACTGTCAAAGCGCTATGAACCAAACACATACTCAGCTCCACCCGTGCAGTTTACATCTGTAGCAGAGAGCAGGGACAGCGAAGAATACGAGGACGCTGTTATCTCATCTGCTCCTGTGAAATATGGCAAAGAGATGTCTGATATACAAAAACATCTGGTTGTTCACGAAAAGCGGTCTGTTACCGCTGCTCTGAATATATTGAACGACAGAGGTGAGACTTATGGGAAAGCTCCAGAATACACTGTCACTCTTGACAATTTGCAGTCGCCATAACGGAAGTGAGGCAGGGGCGGGTGACCTCGTTTTGAAGCAGCCCTTCCTGCGATCTTATTTAAGTTATGCTCGTATGCTAAATGATATTTTGTTAGCGTAATTTCCAGAAGAAAAGGTTTGTATCAAAAACAACTCAAGCCGGCAAAGTATTTTTATACTATTTGGACAACATTGTACTTTTAGTTATGCATCAGTCAATTAAAGCTGTGCCCACCCCGGGGCTACTGTGGAGCATTTGCCTGCCTTGTCAGTCCCGGGGCTGGGGCATTAGCAAATTTTGCGTGGCCTGGGGTCAGGCATTTGCTAACCCCAGGGCCCCCAAGTTTTTGACTTGCATGTGGCTTCCAATTCAAACAAACACAAGCAGATTGGCAGTTTGGTTCACCTGTCACAGACGATAGAATCTTGTGGAGGTTTTTACAAAATGTAAAGGCATATTTTCTCAGTTTTATCAAGTTAGAATTATGGAGCGAAATCAGGAGCTATTGACGGGAATCAACATATTTTTTTGCTTAGGATTTCTGGTGATGATTCTACTAACACTCCTGTGATCTATTATGATCTCTCTATTCATATTATTAATCTATTCAGATCACATAACTTTATAGCACACTGTTAATTTTATTGTCAATTTAGTTTTTACTATTAAACTATTTAAATCAAGAAAAATAACACTAAAATAAGAATCATGAAGTGGTGTCTTCGCACGTGAAGTCTTAATTAGAGAAGTGCTAGAAAGGGAGACGTTAACTGAAACGAAAACTGCTCATGCTTTAATTGGCTCTACTTGACAGCTCAATCCATGAAAACTGCTGCATTGTTGATTGAGGACAGAGTATTTTGCTCACTTTTTTCATCCCCATCGCTAACATTTGGCAGGAATTTGCTATCCAAGACAAAAAATGTGAATGCCCAGGGCTTAGGTTGGGGGGGGAGGGGGGCATGGGCACAGCTGGAATGGACTGAAGCATTAGCTTGTTAACATCAAAATTACCAAATAAAACAGTAAAATCATGTCCACTACTGGCATCATTCTATAGAATGAAAAGTCTCATCAAACTCAACTTGCATCGCTGACATCCACACTTATTTTGCGGTTTTAGCAGAAAGTACTCCAAAGAAGCAAAAAACAGAAAATTTCAGACAAAAAGAGAAGAGGAAACGAGATCAAGGGCAATCTGCACGAGGAAAGAGTTATGTGGAGGAGGAGAAAAGGATTCTACGTCAAGAGTTTTCAGCTGAGTGAATGATATTATTGTACTGTATACTGAGGTATAAAACTGCAAACACCTGGACTTGTTAAAACAGATCAAAGTTAAAAGTTTGGGACGATGAAAAATATCAGGGTTTGCAATGATTATGGTTATCAACCTATGGCCTCCTTGACCTTAGAAAAACAATAGCTATTTACAAAAGCTAAGCAAAATACTTGGATCCTTATAGTTTTTTGCAAAATTGTCCACAGACTACTACTCCAACCCATTTTACCCTCCAGTCCTTATGAAGTTAGTGGTAACATTGGGTTAGGGGTGGGGTACAGCTGTAAGAGGGCAGTTTCCCAGATTTTGTAAACTGACAATACTTTAAAGCTCAGGTTGTCATTTTCATTGGTCAAAGTTCAATAGTTCAACAAGTTTGAAAACTGAACTGCTAACTTTGAGAAATGGGAAAATTGTTACTTTAACTATTAAATATGCATCCTTTGCCTATGTTTCCACTACTGGTGAATCAAATCATCCCACTAAGTAAAAAAAAATAACGTGTCAGACATTTACACCGGTGTAATGGCCTCCAATTACAAGATTTCCACTCAGCCTCTGACTCATCCACATTCGTCTCTCACAACCTCTCTCTAGTGGCATTCGCAGTGTGATGGGAAGAGGGAAAGCTGCAAGAGTCTTCCTCTCTTTTCCCTTCCCATCACCCCCTGTCGCCCTGCAGTGCATTACAGGAAAACAACTAGGGAAAAGTCAGACTCAGCTATAAAGGAACGTGCAAGCTTTGACTCAAATTAGAGGCACTGGCATAACATTGCCTTTAAGAACCTCCCGGCAACTGCATATTATTAGTTACAGTTCAAATGGTTTGAGAGGGGACTTAATGAGGTGATCATATCACACTTAACTAAAGTTACAATAAATACTGGTACAGATGAGGGTTGTTTCCAGCACCACCTTTAAATATGAAACAATCTTCTGCTGTCATGTGCAGACACACTGATGTCACCCTTCTTCATTGTGATCAAGATTCTAGTTTCACAGAAAGCTTAATTTTCTTCATCTACTCGAATATCAGGTCATAAGGATTCTAAATTTGTTGTTAACAAATTGTATGGCAAATTCGACACTTTAGAAACAAGAAGGCAGTTGCAGCCAATTTATGCATCCTGCAATAGTTATTTCTGGCATTTGTTACTGGGGACAGGCATGTCAGCTACAGTATTGGCCAATGTTTTCCCTGCCCTAGTAACAGTCCCAGAAATCTTGGCAAAAAGTTAACTTGGTCCAGTCTCCCTTTTGTTTCTAAAGAGGCAAACTGGTTTACCCTTCATCCATATGCATACTGTTTCTTGTAATTTTTTGTTTGTTAATGTCACTATTCCGCATAAGATACACATGAAAAGGTAACACAACTAAATAGCGCACGCAGGCAAATAAGACAATAACTACAAGATGGCATAATAAGAGGGGAACACAGGCCTGTGGCAGGTTCTATTGACTTCAGGTTATGTGCATAACAAAAACACAAGCCTCACTTATCGCCCCACTACTGTGGGGTAGGACAAGAGTATTTGCAGAGCCTTGCTTATCTCCCCAGCACCGCACGGGCTGGATCAGACAGGATTAACGCAAATGAATAAGATGGCAAGACACAAGCTATGCCAAAAGCTTGGGGGAAGTCGCAACACAGAATTAACCGCACCACAAGGAGTGACCCCCCAAACTTTATTGATACATAACACAACAAAACTCCTCCAAAGGGAGGGAGGGTGGGTAACAAAATTACTGTAACTGTTTGCGTTCGTGCAAGCTAGACGAATAATGACCAGGTGTGAAATAGCAGAACTTTTATAGCTAGACAGTGTCTCAAATCTCGACCAATAAATTCAGTTGTACCATAAGCTACCTAGTCTTATGGAAAGTTTTACAACTCAGTTGTAAAACGCAGTTAATGGAGCGTGATGCCCTCAATAAGCAACATGTAACGCAGTGTTATGCTATAGCCTTTATCAAATCTCGTAGAAGTTTACTCGTAGTGGGTAAAAGTACTGGGTGGTACGTAGAATCACTTCTGTAGTTGGGAATTACTGATACAATAGCAATCCTTGTTGTTGTTGCAGTTAGGGCTAGTTTCTAATGTATCGCTCGTTTTGTATGGCTAGTAAAAATAATTTTCCTCATGTATATCTCGTGGAGCACTTTAGGTGCACGTTCTACTCTGTAGTAGAGAATTTTTTATTGGCTTACCTTGGGATAGCACTCGGACTATAAAAGGTCTAGTAAAAGTCCTGTGTCTCATTCCGAGCTGTATTGCTAAGCTAGAATACTTCAACCGTCCTAGAGTTTTGTAATTCCCACCCTTGTATTCCAGCACGTGCCGGCGGAGTCGGCTCGTGTGCTGATAAGATAAAGTTTCTAGAACAAAATATTTGCCTACACCGTTCCATTAAGTTGCACGATGCTGGCCGGAGGTTTCAGCTCGTAGAGTCGTGGAGTGTTAGGCCGTATTAAGTTTGTTTCTTGGGGACCTACCTGAACTTGTCCGATCCGGCGCGCGTAAATTAGCGCCGGGGAGATAAGTAGGGCTTTAGTCGTCCACCACGCCGGTATGTTTGTTGTCTTGTTTTATTACAGTTTAATTGTAAAGCCTAGCTAAAGGAACTGCGACATCCAGTAAATGATTTTAAAAAGTCTAGCCATGAACAGGGCCTTGAAAACAGGTACCAATCTGTGCGATGCTAAGAAAAACATGATGACAAACTTACATCAAATTAGTCAGGTTCCAGCCATGAACAGCTTTTGTTTGTATATTAAAATTACCGTGCTTTCATTCATAAATAAGGCTTTAAAGATACAACCGAGCTTACAGCATAAAGCTCGCTTTACCCTTTCACACTTCCTCATTTCATTTATTTTTGTTGTTTCGTCCAGCTACATTTCTCTCACGAATAGAAATTTATATTTACTTGTGTCTAGGAATGAACGCAGTTTTTACAGAAGTAAAATGACCTTTCGAAAATTGTAAAATTTACAAACTAACGACAATTCCAATTTTGTACAATTTCCCGAATTCCAGACAGACAAAAAAAACGCGCATCCAGCGCCCAAATTTTTGGTGAATTCCGCTTCTCGGGTAGCAGTAGAATCCTGTTTCCCGTCAAGATATTTTGCGTTTTCCAGAATCCCGCACCGTATTTTGGCCAAATCCCGGATCTCGAAAATACCCTTTCAAACCCTGTGCTATGCCTTCTGAAAATTACAAAATTTACAAACTTAACGATTTTTCGTTAAAAACCTTCTAAGAATTTTGCAATTTTTTCCCCTTTTTAAGGTTAGAAATTGCAACAACACATCCTCAAAGCGGCGCTGCTGATCTCTATGGTCACCCGCATCGATTTTATGGAAACCAGCCTAGGGGAACTTCTTTTAGCGATCGTCTCGATTCTATGGAAACCAGCCTTGAGGAAATTGACTTTCGCACTGGTCACGCAACATGCCCAAAGCTATGAAATAATTATCGTTAGAAAGAGAAAGACTGAGACGGAACAAAGCTTTAATGATGGCCTAGCTAGGTTAAAGAATAGGTAAACTGAAGATTTATACATTCGTGCCTGCCGGGCTCGGTGCCTTTGTCTGCGCTGGCTGGGTTGTCTTGTAATGACAAAGTTGATTTTCGCTGCATTTAAGTAAGTTTTACAGATCTCGACCAAGCGGCAAACCGGGCTAATCAGACCCTAAGGGAGTTGTATCAGTAACTCCTGTTTACCTCGCCCATGAACAGGCCATTTCCGAGTTCCCCCGAGCCTCTGTATCAAAACGAGGTTAGGTGCTCAACCTTTCTTGTGGAAATGAGTTTTATTTGCATGAGAATGAAAAATCATTTCCATATCAAAGGTTGAGCACCTAACCTCGTTTTAATACAGAGGCCCAGAGGAACTCGGAAGTGGCCTATTCTCGCGACTCCTTCAAGTGCTTGCCCACAGGCTTCTCCCTGTTGATAACCGGGGACGTGGTGGCTTAGAGACAACCGGCCTTTCAACAATTATGCTCTAGTAAGACAAGAAATTATCTCATCCAGGTGATCTGTGACGTCACTGCGGGGGCCTGGGGAAAGAAATTTAATGCCGTATCCCATAAACCAAAGCTGACGGGAACAGATTGAATTGAATTGAATTGGTGCGCGCGTTGGTTTATGGGATACGGCATTAAAATTTCTTTCCCCAGGCCCCCGCAATGACGTCACAGATCACCTGGATATGAAAGGCGTCCGTGAGGTCCGCGAAACGTCTGTGGCGTAACTGTAAAGACTTAGTAACTAACTTTGTTGGTTGGGGCGCTTTGAAACATTTTATTTTTAGTTATTACACAGAGATGATGACACTGTGAAGGGCAATGAACTCTTGGAGGTGTTAATGTTGAGTTATCATCTTCGAATTAAATTGATCAAAATCTGCATCTCAAGAACTATAGAAGCCTCCAAAAACACTTAGCTTCTTTTGTTGGGGACAAAATGTTCACAAAAGAAACCAGTTGGCCGTCTTTATACCATGGCCACGTATTATCCGTTTAACGTGACTTCATATTCGTCAGTATTGCTTGGTCTCAGTAAGCAGAGCCTTTTTTCCCTGGTATTCCGTAGGCGTATTCATGGAATCAGTAATCCTGTGACCATCTCTCAATCATAGTGGAGATAAAGCCTCCACAATGAAGTCCAGCAACTGCGCCAATTTGAAGTTGAAACAACTTGGGGCCTTGGCGTGGGTTACCCTAGCGCCAGGGGTAACCGTGCTCTATCGATCTGCTTTGTAAATACATCTCCTCTTGGTTGAAAAAGTGTTAAGAAACGTCCAGACAATAAAATTAAAAATATTTCAAGGACATTGTGCAAATGATCAAGTTTCGCCATCATTATCAATACTTTTCTCCGCTGAAAGCCACGCTCCCTAGGGGGTGGAGCGTCCATCGGAGGGGGAACCAACTGCTCGCAGCGTATACTGCATGGTCATTGTCCATTTTAGTCAACATACATAGAAAAAAATTAATAAAAATAATAACACTGCTATTATTGACAATTTAACCACTGGAATATTCAACACTACTGTACTTCGCATAAAGCATCATAGTAATTAATTAATTTATTTATCTAGTTATTTAAACTGCTCATAACATTTTCTGTAATGTCCTAACCAGAAATACAGTCAAAGCTCCCATAAGCGACCACCCAAAATGCGAAGATTTGGTGGTCCCTGTAAACAAAACGTTCTCAAGTTAAATCATTCAGATATTTTGACCTCTCCTGGCCCGGTAGATATAGGCTCGCTGCTGTGACACACGTTTCCCACATACGTCACATCCACATCTTTTCCTTTCTCTTTCTGGATAGCAAATCGCACTTTCACATTGCACTCTGGTCGCTTGCATTCTGCGGCCCCTCTGAAAAAGACCGCTGAGAAGATCTTGCGCGAGTTTTCGGATCTCACGTGATTATTTTTGAAGCGCAGACTGCACCATGGGTTGCTCTCTTTAACTTTGTTGACGAAAATTTTCCTCCAGTCCCCTGAAAGCAGTCGACCACCGCTTGGAAAAGTACTTATTGGAATTCTTTTCCAGTCTTCTTTAGTCAACTTAAAAGTTGCCGTTTTGCCATCCATGTTCACTTGGAAGTATTTTTCGTTTTCTCCATCATCATCATCGTCAGATGAATCCACGTTACCCTGTGCAAAGGGAATTGCTTTATGAGAAGACCATCTAAATATAATAAAAAAATTTTGTTATGATTAACAGCTGACGTCACTGTGACTGCTTTCCCCGCGAAATGACGACGGTCTGAGGAACGACTTCAGAAAGGCCGTATCAATAACGTGTCACTAAACGAGTAGTGATTCTGATTGGTTGGAGCAAATATTCCTCGAGCCAGGACGAATCAAAAGTACTGGGCAGTGGCACGTCATCAGTATGGAATTTCTGCGCTCGCTCCTCAGATGTCATTTCGGCGGGAAACTAGTGGTGGCGAGGCGAAATGTAGGCTGTTTTCTCAGGCTACGTTTTAGGCAGCTCCAAAGTTAATGAATCCTTTCCCAAATAAACTGAACAAACACACGATAAAACTCCGCTTGAGCACTTACCTTCTGCCCATCTGACTGCTCAGTAAAGGATGCATCTACCTGGAAAGGGAGAGAGCTTTTAATAAAATGAACATAGCAGGCAGGTTTGTCTCCCATTTGTATTTTTTGAATAACACTGCAACTAACTAACATTTCTGTAAGTTTACTGAATAATTGTCAAAAAAAAATGCGTGCACGTATTTAGTTGTTACTACGACAGGTTTCAAGACTCAAATATGAAGATTTTTCAAGCCAAATGAATAGTGTAATTACAAATAAATAAGACATAGAGTAAGGTTTTATGTATCCTGTATGGCGGATAAGAAGAACTTAGAACTGTAAGGGAATTTTCTTTTCAGTTATTGATACCGTAAAGTGAGTCAAACCTTCTAGGAAAATAAGATAAAAACAGTTTAACGTTTTTATTTATAATTAACAGACATTCTTGCACAGCTATTCACCAGTGTAAGAATGCAAATCAACAATGAAAAATGCAACTGCTTACAGACCGTGTAAATAGAACAAAGTAACAAGAAGTGAGATAAATCTTGGTCCAGTCAGAGGTGAATCTAGTAAACCATTTTTACTATCAGAACAATTACTGCCTTCGCGAAACTAAGTTACGGGAAGCGAGATTTTGCAAAGGCAGAGGGTGGTAAGACAGTGATTGGGATACGAGTCGCCGAAGGGGAGGTGGGAAGATCATAAAATTATAGCCCGGCTAAGAACAGCGTTACTTGGCAAAAGAGACTGAAATCACGGGATAGCTGGCTTAAATAGGCAGAAGGACTCTCCTGAGACTTCACGCGATTTTTTGTAATTCCCTAGGATGCTACGAGGATACCAGCACGGCGCGTAGGCAGAAACCGTGATTATTCTAACAGTGACAATAGGAGTGGGGCTTGTCTTTATTGTTCAGGCTCAAAAGAACTCTTTAAGCTCTTATGATAACTTTAAACTGTCAAGTTATTTTTTTAGAATTAACTACCTTCAACGGGACGTGCGATTCTCTGGAGGCGATATTACTCCAGCTTGCGGGAACCATTATCACTGAAGGGCGTTGCATGTTGTCCACAGGCGGTGCATGGTGGGCTCGGGGCTGCTCCAGACGGTACGACTGACAACTACTGGCGCGGCTTCTTGTATGGTTTTTTGATATTCCGCAGATAGATTTCTGCGAACATTGCTTTACTTTCTCATTGAGGAAGGATATTTCAGGCTTGTAGACTCCGATTTTATTCGTAAGGTCGTCCTGTTGGGCGATTTCCTCCATGATACGGAAGTGTTGCGGTGTGATTGTGAAATGGGAATTTGGCGTAGAGGGCCTTATATTGTAAACGTGATAACATGGAATAATTTCAAGGGAGCTATTGTGCAAGGAATAATTCTCGGTTTCATATCGGTAGACTGACCCATTTTTGCTTCTAGCACTCATGTCTGGAAATTGATCTCTCCTCGTTACAATTGTACTCTGGAAATTACTTGTCCCGCGGGTCGGGTGGGACCTCGACAAATCCCTATTTGGTGCTGTTGTTTTAGTGAACTGGTTCCTATGTAAAATGCCTGATTCATTTTTGAACGACATTTTTCTATTCTGTTTAATTGGTTGCTCTTCTGATAACATTTCCTGGTGTTTGCTGTGCCCAGAAATTTGGTCACTTCCGTGTTTGAGTGAAACTTGGTATTGTTTTTTGGTTGGAGTATTAATAAAAGCCTTCACAGCTTTTGCGTTGTACGGATTCTTATAAACTTTGCTTAATTGAATCCGTGACTGGTCTTCTTTGACGTAAAAATTGCCTCGTGAAGGAAGTGGGTTAATAGCTGATTTAAAAGGTAGCGAATTTTTCTGGTAACTGGACATCATGTTGCTGATTTGATCATAAGAATCTTCGTGAGTGCTCTTTTCTCCAAAAAAGGGTACTGGATAAACTGATGTAAGTGCCATTAAAGTTGCCGTACTACAACTAGTTGAGGTCAATGTTTCTCTGTTTCGGTGTACTAAATCGTCCTTTAACCTTTTTTTGTCAGGCAATATTCCTTGAACATTACGTTTTCGAATCTTAGAGTAGTCTTCCTGTGAGCTTATTCTCTCTTGCAAAGATACCAGATGTGTTGATGTGAGTGGTAATGAACCAGTTTGGAGATCAAGCTCACAGTCACGTGCACGAAAAGGTGCAGGGTTTCCACTTTCCTTGGAACACTCAAAGGCGTCTGGTAACAAACCAGTTTGATGGTCAGGCTCACGGTCACATGCACGAGAAGACGCAGGGATTTCACTTTCTTTGGAGCATTCGAAGGTGTCTAGTAACGAACCAGTTTGGTGACCAAGTTCAAGGTAAGGCCCACAAGAAGACACAGGGTTTCCATTTTCTATGGAACACTCAAAGGTTTCTTTGGAGAACAATGTTTTGCTACTTTGTTCGTTACAAGGTGATCCTTCTGCATTCCGCTCTTTCTTCACACAACCGGTTAAAATGTCACGCAGCGAATACATTCTGATGGTAGGTTTTTACGCGGGGTTGTGGCCAGGCTAACAGAAATTACCTTTGGCTGCCTTGCAATTTATCACTTCGACAAAAGCTGTAAGATGCTAAAGAAAAACTGCAAAAAAAGAAAACAAACGAGAAACACTGAATCAGATAAATGACTATTAAGAATATGCATATTGAAAAAATGGGTCTCTTATTTGCAAGATGATCGTCTGAGAAGTTGATATGAAGATCTACTGTATGTAGATGATCGAAATCCACGTCTAATACAGTGATACCCCGCTATAGGGCCACCTCGTTCAGTTTTCAAGGCCCCCTGGCAAAAGCCGCCATGCATTTTCTTGTAAAAAAAACCCTCGTTAATACGGCAACCCCATTCAGTAATACGGGGAAATTTTTTTGGCCCGTTGGTGATCGTATCAGGAGGGTCCCACCGTACTGGTCAATATTTCCATTTAAACTGAAAGGTTCTTTTAATAGCAGTTAATTTTTAACTCCTTGTTGTTGTTGCTTTTGTCTTCTTTCAAGTCATGACAAATAAAAACGCAAAGCCTGCCATAGCAACGCTTGATATCCGTATGCTAATATGACTAATTGAAAAATGGAAAGAATCAGAAGGCTGTATCTCCCTCCCTCAGTCTTCAATCATCTATTTTCGTGTTTGCTTTCATTTTAGTCGCCATTCTCTAAGAGATTGTAACAGACTATTATTGAAAGTTTCCTGACTCAAACCTTCCTCGCTCTGTTAAAAACAACCCACTTTCCTTTGAACAGGTCTTTTCATACTCGCGTCATTTCTTTGTTAAAAATCAAATTGCTTGAAGGGCCGGCAGCACGCGTTAAAACGGGAATTTTGATAAAGCTTATCATCAATATAATAAAAAAAATTCAACCGATACAACTGTTAGGTTTAGTTTCTGGGGAAACACAATGCAAATGCTGATCTATAGAGAGGCTAAATGATGAACAGTTCCCATCCCATACGCTGTACGTATTTGTCAGAAACAAGAACACACGATCTCCCTCCTCGCACGAGACAAATTCACTCGCACTCGAGTGTTCCACTCGATTTGCTATGTAAGAAAAACACGATAATTCGGTACCCGTGGTCTTTGGAGAGCAGCTCAAAAAAACACAAGCAAAATTTAGTGTATGCGTTGTTGTAGTAATTAGCAAAAATTAATGTTTCTGAACGCAATTAAATGATCTTCGCGGCGACTGCTCTTAATGTTGGCTACTCCCCGGAATTGAGAATCACAAATTGTTTCAATTATCTATGACAGTACAAAACATACTCACCCGTTTTATAGCCTGGTAGGCCTCTATTTGTGGAAGTACAGTAGTACAGAGGTGTTATATAGGGCTTCTTTCAGTTCAGTTTGCGTCAATTCGAGCAATTGTTTTTTTTATTTGAAAGAATTTGGAGTGTATTGGCTAAATTGTTCCGAGTATAATAGGATATAATTTACAACCTCCTTGGTAGACCCAGAGGTTAGGAACCGAAGTTTGCATTCCAGATTCTTATAAATGTTATGTGTTATCAAGGCATACGAATCAGTTCTTCGACTGCGTGAGTCAAAGTCCAGTGAATGTTGCGGGAGGGGGTTTAGTCCGCTGTCTTCACCCATGATCCTAGTCAATGACTGTGACGCCCAGTAGCGTACAGCCAAGTTCCTTGATAATATCACAATCTCAATCGGAAGAACTAAGTAAATTTCTTTGAACGCTCCTTGCAAAATGAACTATGGAATT
Source organism: Porites divaricata (assembly GCA_038088405.1). Lineage (NCBI taxonomy): Eukaryota > Metazoa > Cnidaria > Anthozoa > Scleractinia > Poritidae > Porites > Porites divaricata. Next base: position 16,651,088 of record JBBMOI010000003.1, read on the forward strand.
AGGTTTGCTTCTGTTTGAATTAAAGTCGGACTACTACTCATTATAGTTTTTACCTCTGATAGCACTATGCCAAGTTTTGACAATTCCCGCGGCAATTCACGCAGTAATTCACGAAAAACAAAGATTGTACCATGCAGTATGGCGTAAAACACAGGGCTGAAGAGTTCGTATGGAACGGATTAGCTTACAGTATTATACCCATCTTTTCAAGAAACACGTAATTGGTTTCTCAATCAGTCAACCTTGTGAGCATAGACAAATAAAGATCAATTGAAATGTGGTTTGGGAGCAGAGCTCTCGACTGTTCTATTCGTTCACCTTAAAACGGAATGTGAATATTGCAAGAATAATTATATAATTTCTGTGAATAAAAAAAAAAACAGTGAAAACTAGATTCAGCTCAAAATCACAAGAAACTTGTACAAAGTTTATGTGTCTTTTATGCCGGGGGTACTCTATGAAGGTTTGAGTAGGAGCTTGCTGTTAAGAAAACATCAGATTGACTGTATTTTACAACCATTTTCCAGACTAGGGACATATATTCATAGCTTGTACTGACATCAACTAGTAACCAGAAACTCATTTTCTTGTACTTCTTCGCATCAGGCTCAGGTGATAACCCTGATTCTAGATCCGCTCAAATCCTTTAGGCCCATTCCACGCTATCCCAGACAAAGCTGTTTGAAAACTATGTTCTTTACAGGTGTCAAATCCATCTAGCCGTCAGTGAGTGACACCCCCCCCCCCCCCCCGGATTAAAAATGTCTTTCAAATTACAGGAAGTCTTGATTAATGTTCATTTTCTGCCATCAAGATGACTGCCTGGGCATAAAATGGTTTTGTGAACTTGCCATGTTTACTAGGAAACAACCACGGGGTGATCATGGTACCTGCGTTTTTCCCGTACGTAGTTCCGGACTACCTCTAAATCCTATGGTTTCGAAATCATGAAATCACTAGAAGGCCAAAATACCGTAACACTGCTTGTTGCAAAAGGTCGTTACCGTTTAATTTGTCCCGGGTAAGAAGATTGAAAAGTAATATTTATCGTCATTTTTAGATATGAGGCCCAACGAATAAACACAGACTTTGTGGATTTTCCATATCACCTGCATGCGGCACCTCGTATTTAAATACAGTAAATATAAACCTAGCTAGATATGAATCAAGTCGGTAAAAGCTCGCTCAAATATAATTTCAGAAAATATGGAAGAATCGTATAAGAACGGTTGTGAAATACGCCTGTCATATCAGAGGTTAGATTGTTTTTTCTCCGTGCTTAATGAAAAAATTTCAGGGAATGAATATAGACACATTAAAACCAAGCATATTATATATTTAAAACTACTTAATTCGAGATTCTTATGTTAATATAGCCAGCAGGTCAATGATTTTCTGTATCATTTAATTCAA
>JBBMOI010000003.1:16657500-16735000 GCA_038088405.1 Porites divaricata
ATGGAGATGGAGTGATCAGTATGTCAGGAGACCTTTAAATTCAAAATACAAAAGCACCTGCGAGTGAACTGTACTGAAAGAAGTGTCATCTGCTCCATGAGATTTACCGCAAGGAGGGAAAGTCAAGCTAGAGAGTCTGCCGTCATGTCAGTCATCTTTTCGACTTTACAAAAGCAATTATCAAGCCGGAATTTCGGGATAGCAATTGTTTTGTTCCCCTCATTGGCACGTTGAGTACAGAATGCATACAGGACTATCGTCGTGCCATTTTCTCGGCTTGTATCTAGGCCGGCTCTAGAAGAGGTTCTGAAATTATTACGCCTGTGAGGAAAAAACCATAAACTATAATAAATCTGCGACTCTGAGGATGCAGAGGATCGATACAGATAAGCTGTATGTCCACGGGTGGAGAGCAGTAGGTTGTTATTACTTTTGTTACCCCGTTTTTGTTGTGTCTTTCTTTCTTTAGGTTCGAATAGTATTTAGATCTCTCTTGACAAAAAAACATGTTGTAAAACGCTTTCTGCAACTCATGCGGAACCTTTTTTCAGCGTATGATGTTTGAGACATAAATGAAGTACATGCAAATATATCTTTACGTTATATTTTCCGGAAAAGCGAGTGTCAGCAGTGAAGAATGATCCATGTGAATGATGTTATCCGATCATGACGCTTTTGTTCTCATCCAAGCCCTAGACTGAAGATTGGGGCAAGTTATCTGGTCTGATTTGCGATGTATTGTTTCTTGGTAGAAGTATGTTTTAGTTCAAGTAGAAAACGCCCTTACAATAGCTTTAAACACGTTCTTCTAGCTTTGTAATTTAGCGGGCCTTAATAATGTCATTATTTAGTGGGTTGTGACAATATATTGTGACAATATAACATCGACCTACGGTAGGTCGGACTCCTTATGAAGCCTATATGAAACATCATTTCCTTTGTTTCCCAACCCTAACGTACCCTAATGCTTAACCCTAATCACTACTCTGTGTAGGCTACATAAGGTGTCCGACCTACGGGGTAGGTCGATGTTATTTTGACTTTACCGATTGAGATAGGCGATCACTGTGACATCATTTATGACGTCATCACATCTTGACTAGTCTTTCTTGACTAAAATAGTTTCTCAGATACCTATTGTAGTACTACCTAGTAGTTCAGTACTTCAAAACAAAAAATCGTGTGTTTTGAAGAGGGAATCAAAGGATTGTTTATAAATCCAAGATGGCGACCAAAAGAAGGGTATTAAGGGTCACTGAATTTAAAATTCGATTTACAAATTGAAAGCTACCGTTCTATCCTTGCTATCATGCATTATTGTGATGCTTTTTAGTCAAAAATTAAGATTACACTAATTTTGTTTGTTCCCCTTAAGTGAGCCATACAGCCCCCCTTGTTGATGGACTAAATAGGTGCGAAAAAAACAGGAAACGCTAGATTCCATGCACTGTTTCAGTTCGATTTACGTAGCTTTGATCCAAACATTCTCAGTTTCGAGGATAGTTTATTCTAAACCATAAGAAAAAATTTAATTGGAAGTAGGAATTTTTCGGTATTTCTCTTTCACTTTTTACAACCAAGAAAAGCAAAAAGAGCTTCGAAATCGCTCGAGAAGCGAATAGACTTGTAATAACAAGTCGCCGACACAAACAGGTTCCTTCTGTGAGTACCGGAGCACAGATTACGTAATACAAAAGAAATAAAAGACGGGAAACAAAACAACTCCAGATAAAGACTAATCCCAAGTGACCAAAAATACAAAGCTTTCCGGTACCTGCAGAAAGACCCCACAAATACAAGGTAAAAGTGTTTATTTTCGGAATCATTTGAAAGAGCAATATTTAGAATATAATCAGCTGTTTATTGACATACGTCTCACGCTAATAAGTTACATTAGATGGAGAGTTTAGGGCGTTTGTGTTAGGGTATGTCCGCCATAAAGGGTAGTTATGATACTAGATTGAACGTAAACCTAGCTATTGTAGCTGGAAACTGATCCTTGCCGGGTTACGTTGTTGGTGAAGGCGGAGAGGAAAGTAAACCAATCAAAATAAAACTGAAACCGCTTACTTTTTTGTACCTCCTCGTTCACTCGGTGGCTAAAGATAAAGCTTAACCTTTTTTAATTTAGACCAAAAAAAAACCAAATTTTTCGCTTCTCGGATTTCTGAAAAAGGAGAACGGGTGAGCGCTTTTATTTGGGGGGAGGGGGCATTTCCGATTTTTCATTAGTCCCAATTGAAGGCGTTCTTTAGTTTATTTTGATACATGTACATGTTTTAAGCAACGTAATGCATCGGCAGAGTGTATTAAAAATGTCAATATAGGAACAGGTCAGCACTCAGGACTCAGTACTATCTTTGAATAACTGCTTCGTTTTGAGAAAGTAAGACCTTATGATACGCCGATTGGGTCAGTTGAGTTTTGTTCGTTCTACTTTTCTAGTGACAATCAATAAAAGAAAAGAGGCGGCCCCAAAAAATGAAACCGGCGGCCGCAGACGAGAAACATTTTTTTTACTCGGCTGTATCTGCGCACTGGCCGGGATAAGTTTGCTGTCATACATGTTTTTTGGCTTGCGTCTTTCCTTACAACTTCAGATCTATGTCAGAGGTCTGGCTATACGTGACCACTGTTTGAAGTCGTGGTTTTGCCCATGTGCCAATGTAATAACATAGTAAAATGAGAGGGAAGATTAAATTCATTTGCGTTTCAGAAAATATCAGTTTGTTCCGTTTTTCGGCTTTGGTTCGGTTAGGGACAGCCAAAAGAAAAAAAAAGAAATCAATGTCAGTTTACATTTTACTTGAACACATACAAAAAAGCGGCGAGGAAAATGGGCGGGGGGGGAGCACTCAACAAATTTTATACGGAGAAGCTCCGCCCTGAGGTCCAATACCTAACCCTTTTACAATATGACTATTTTTGACAGAAAAGCTGCCACTTTCGTACATCTTTTAATGACAAATGATACCCCCTTTTACACAATAGTTTAAAACGCTGCATCCGTTTTAAGTGCTGTAAATGTATTGTCTTCAAAATATGAATAATTCTCTAAACCAGGGAGTTTTCCAGTCTTTTTCACATTCATAAGATGTGCCTTAGAGCCTTTTTGGTCCTTTAACATACCGCAATGACAAATTTCCTTACCCTTTATATATATACCTCAGTTGGTGAAATTAAATCCTTACCCTTTCATGCTGCCGGGAGCCTGAAATCAGAGAGCCGGTACTCCTTTCGGGTGCCTCGTGACGAAGGGGGCAAGACTGATTGCACAGTGTTTGCTGGTATTAGAGTAAAAGTAAGAGAACTGTCCTTATTTCAGAATGATGTGCATAGTAACGAGTTCTGACTGTCCGTTCAATATAATATAGCACAATTAAAAATACTCGAGGCCGTGAAATCGATAGGAAATGGTCGCTTTCAAAATAGGGTTGCTATGGGAATTCATGATTAATTAATAGAAGGTCTACTGATCGCGAACGTTAAAGGCCAGCCTCTGAAAATGACACGCTGGCTACTAAAAAAGGATCAAAAAGCCGTCAGTGTGGATGTATCCTTGAGTAAAATATCGAAGCAGAAAAAGAACGTGAACATACAACAGTATACAACTTCTGCATCAATTTATGCAATCAGTAGGTTTTCACTCACTTCGAGTGGCATTGACAGATAATTTAAAGATTAAATGCAGCCCCGCTGTTTACATGATTGTTATGAGTCGTTCTTTCCAATGATTTTGGTTTGCAGCGACTTTAAGGAGATAGACTCAGAAATTCCAAAGTTAAAAATACAAGAGAGATATATACATATATAAATCCATAATTACGGTACTTTGTACCTGGCGTTCCGTTTTTCTCTGCACAACTAACATATCCTTGTTTCATTAGAGAGTGTCCCTTTTCTATAAGTAAGCTCTAGATTATCAACTTTGCAGTTTGTATTTTACTATTTTAATCTCTCTTGTTTTAGTTTAACATATCCTTGTTAGTAGCATTCCGCTAAACTACTTCAACTGCATTCTAAATTATTATTAAAACTAGCATTAACCCCCTACGCCAAATAATCAATACCTTCATGATGCACCCTGCCAAAGCTCCGTCAACATAGGAGGTTTGCTCCGCTCTGACCTTTGTGCCCATTCCAACTTAACCTGAAGCACATGACTCACTTAGATGTCCTTGCCCCACCCCTCCTCTTGGGATTGGAATTTGTCACTGTAGAACTCACTCGACATGGCCCGACTCACTGTCAAGGTACTAAGGTCAGTTTAGTTAGCTTTTCCTTTCTTTTAGCAAAGACCGTCTCCACTAGTCTTAATACAAACAGTAATACTTGTAAGGTAAACATTTAATGTTACGAATTTAAAGGAATACTCACAAATATCCGAAAGTTGTTGATCGTTAGGGCATGTATTATGATCCAACATAGCGGGTGTAACACTTGAGTGCGCAGTTGAAAAGCGTTCAACGAAGGCAAGTTTGAATCTGCTATTTATAAAGGAAAAATAGAACGTTAAACTGCTATAACAACTGTTACCGTTTCAATTCCAAGAAGGCTCGAATAGACAAGAAAAACTACTCAGATTCAGATGATCGTGAAGAAATTTTGACCGTGGTGTTAGTCGTTGGTCACTGTCACAGCCTTCGGAGTGATTCAATCACGGAATCGTATTCCTTCGCGTTGAATGCATATTATAGGGACCTTAAGCAAACACGACGACGACGGCGGTAAAAACGTCTCTAAAAAATGAATTTGCGTTCTTTCAAACTCAATTGCGTCTATTTGGACCAGCTCAATACGACAAATGCAAGCGACTTTCCTGGAGTTGAATTCTTAAGGATTTTATTCAAGTTCAAAAACAGGAAGGAAAATTCGTCGTCGTATGTCCACGTCCTCCATAAAACGTCAAATTAAGAGGTTTCACGTCGTAGTCGTGCAGTGGACGTCAAAGAAATGTACTAAAAAGCGTGATGCACGTGCAGAGCTGTTGTTTTGATCATTAAACCTATTGTTTTTTGAAGTTGTCTTCGTCGTCGTCGTCGTAGTTGCTTAAGGTCCCTAATATCTTTCAACAGTATTTAGCGCGCATTGTTCGGTGGAATAGTGTAAATATTGCCAAAGAACTGTATAGTATGTCAAAAAGCACTTTTTGATTCGAGCAATTGTAGAATTATTCGCTAACGGACTCGGCTGTACGGTTCTGTACCGAGTTCATGGGAAGGTCACAGATTTTAAAACTAAAAAGCTGTCTGTAATATAGCGAATCAGTCTCGGGATGTCCCGCTTTAAAGCAAAACAGCAGATTTTCAAACTGAAAGAAGTATGATCAAGTATGTTTTAAGTAGCTGCTGGCGAAATTCTAAGACTTCGAATGTATTGGAAGCGCTATGGTTCTGTAGTTTTATAGGATGTATTGTAGAACAAAAGCCTCCGATCATAGAGGCGCGCCGCACGTTTATTATCCTGCGCCTTATGAAACAGCAACAATGATTTTATAAATTTATTACGTCCTCGTTTCATTTTAGCACTGAAAATCGCCCATTTTACTCTATACTTTTCAAGTACTGGATCCAAATGGACAACAACATTATGTATTATTTGTGCAATGAGCCATTTCAATCCGCCCTTCATAGCAACAGGAATGGGTAGAAAGAATTCCCTAAGAAGCTCGGTTTTCTGCCGACTATTTTCTCTCTGTTTTCTCACTGCCTGATATCATAGTTGGAAGAATCATTCTTCTGATGATTTTTGCCACTATATGCCTAAAATACAATAAATTTGTTGTGGTCCTCTGGTGACAGAATTATCACAACACGTGAGGTCGATTTTAATAAAAAGGCCTTTTGACTCCTATCACTTATTTGCCAAGTTATTTTACCAGACCGGTGCAAGAAAACACTGAGTTAAGTTGTGAAGTTGTGTGGTTTCACTGTGCACAAATAACCCAGGAAAACCAGGCTTTAGAGTGTAAGAAGTCCACCTTTTGCTTGTTTTTCGTTGCGTGATAGTAGGATGAAAACTTCTGACTTGTGAAATTTACATAATTGAATGGAACCCTAACCTTACTGTTTCCCATTTCTGGCCCGGCCTTTCGTTTCGCCAAGACAGCTACCCTCTACTGTTATTAATAATGACATCTTCTGTGCGCTGTTACAAGGTGGATCGGTCTTAGTGCCGGCAAGGGCTTATACTCAGTGCATAGCAATTCAGTAAGTTGTTTACATGTAGTGTTCGTGCATGTGTAAGTGCGAGAAGAAAATTAAAGATTCACGAGCAGTTACTTCTACATCGTAGCTGTTTAAGTAACAATAAGCCTTTAGGACGTCGAAGTTAATGCACCTTGAAGTCTCACTGTTTTAGTAGCTAGAAATCGTCGACGCTTCTCCTCTGGGCTATAAGCAATACATATAAGCTCATATACATGTATACATCAAGCCGGGCTTAGTATGTTGATCGGGGAGTATTCTGACACGCACCGTATCAGTAGGTCCCTGAAATAAGAGTTTATTTTGAAGGCATTTAACTCGCTAGTAAGTTTGATATCATGACGCGCTTAGTGATTTCTAATCGCTGAAATTCTAGCAGATGAGAAAAAGAGATTCTATGAATATCTTTCAATGTCGCTTGGTAAATATTTAACCCATAAAAATTTGAAGTAGAGAGAGTTGGACTAATTTGCGAGCTTTCCTATTGCCTTTTCCAGCCACCCGGGACGTTAGTTTGCCGCCCAGACTTCCACTGGGATTTTTCTCAAACAAAAACGTTTACCATTTATTTCTTTGTTACTTTTGAAAGACTTATACAACACTATTTTTTTAAAATGAAAGAAGAAATGACCTGAAGACACTTCAACAATCAACCAACTCTTGATCTGTGAGTTTATAGCTGCCACATTAAAATGTGTCTGAAAAATTTAACATAAGTCAGTAGAATTGTTGATTTTCTAGAACAAAACAAACACGGTTTCACATTTGTTGATCAACAAAATGTATCATGCTATGCTGAATGTTGTGTAAATGGGCCTTCCAACGTGTCGAATCATCTCATTGAACAAGAACAGAGAAGGACTCTACTCTGTTCAACCAGTTGCTACTATTTGTTGAACAACATGGCCATGTGAACAACGTAAAATGTTAAACCATGAGGCATTGGCTTTTAAGACCAAACTATTGTATGTTTATATTATACTCACTTAACCGGGCCCTGACACTGTCCTGTATTTAAAAAAACACAAGGTCGACTCTGGTTTACTTTAATTCGGATGTCAATAAAAGGTCGATTACAGCTTTTTGCCAGTTACGTACTTTACTCGAATGATCGTTTGAACTCCATTTGGACGATCTTTGAAGCTTTGAATTTATATTTACTGTTAGTATTCAATTTTATCCTTACTGTTGAATATTTATTTTTCTTTAATTAATACTCACAAAAAATTAATTTACACAATGATGTAGGATAAATTCAATTGAACCTGACGGAACTGCAACCGATAGGCAATGAACATCGCCAAATACAGTAGAGAAATTGGAACTCTGCAGTGAATTTATCTGGGTTCTGAAGTTGACTGGTAATTATGCATACCTATAATATCATAGGTGACGAATTACTCCTTAATTTTGGCACGAAATTTCAGCATTAATTTGTAATTTCACATGTGGACATATGGACAAAACGCGCGTGAAATTATTCCCTAATTTCACTCGTCACTATTTGATTACACATACTTATTTTCGAAGGGATCAGTTGAACATGTGTTATAGCCAAATCCAATCAGTGTTAGATCGCCATTGGTGTCTCGTTTTACTTAAATCATTTCTCTGTCTTTATAGCTTTATGAAGAAATATTTTTGCCCTCGATATCTCAATATGAAAGACCACCGAGGCTCCACTAAGTATTGACCTATACTATTATAACGTGCAGTGCGTTTACAACTGAGTGTGTGAATTCACATTTATTTGCAACGCTAAGTGTACCCTCCGCTTGACAGTGATCGACATTTTGATCGACTCGAGTCCTGTTTTGCAAACGAAACTGATCGCACACTTTAATTTTACCCGAGTAATATCATTGACGTCACTATAAAAATTGCATGGGGAAGGAGGAATTTCTGTTTTATAAACAAGTCGAGTATTTTGGTAGCCTCAGAGGTGCCAGAGACTTCTCATGGGCGGTCTCCGTGGTTTGGACAATTTATTCAATTTCAGTTTTCACTAGCTTTAAATGCCTCTCGGTCATATTTAATTTACCCCAATTTTAATTAATTCAAAAAAAAAAAAAATGGTTGTAAATATCGAACTTCTGTACCATCATGGCCGATTCTAAACAACCGCCACATATTCGGTGCTATGAAGCATGGAGTTAGAAAGGTATAGGCGCACACGAGCCAAAGGCCTACATGGCCGGAGCTTATACCGGTTTCCGTAGCATGAAGCATTGCTACGCCCCCCCCCCCCCCTGGACGGGATGCTAGTCCATCGCAGAGTTAACCCCCACCCCCCCCCCCCCCCCCCAGCAGTATGTCGCCGGTACCCATTTATACGCCTGGGTGACGAGAGACAAAGTGGAGTAAAGTTCCTTGTCTAAGGAAACAACGAAACGGGCTAGGCTTGGATTTCTAAAATAATATCAGGTTACTTTTTTTTTCTTAAATATGTTTAGGAAAACACACAAAAAACCAAAGAATTTCCAATTTTGAAAATCAGCACAGCCTTACCAGGCACTGCGTAAAATCGAGGCGTTTTAAGTTTTGTCCTTTCGCTTTTAAATCTTTCCTCCTTTACTCGACTACATTTAGAAATTTTTTTTTTTTTTACTTTGAATAATTTGTAATTACTGTCTACCGAAGAATCGAAATATAACATTTTTGTGACCTTACGCCTTCTGTAATCGGCGTAGAGCTATACTCGTGGCATGAATACATAATTATCCCTTAGGTCAAGAATATAATTATGGTAAAGTTTATCAAATATGGAATCAATGGCTAGATCCGAGCAGAATTTTTTTTTTATTTGCAATAGTGACATTAAAATTCAAAAAATACAGAAACACACTAAAAGGGAAAGAGAACAAAAAAAAGTAAACAGAAATTATTTGCATCAACATGCGTAATACTAATTTACAATAGAAAGTTTCTAGAGGCGTTCGTCAAGCATGCCCCTTAAGCTATCCGAGCAGAATTAGAAGCGAGCATAATAAGCTATTTTCAGTTTCTAGAATAATTTGTGCCTATAAATAACCTGGTCAGATTGAGTTCATTGCTTACTCTCACTCCAATTAAGCTCCAATTAAAGTAACAATGTTCCTCTTATTTTGCTTAGTTTCTTCACGACTTCTTTACTTTGATGTAAAAGGAAGCATCTCAAAAAATCAAGAAACCAAGACAACGAGGAGGTATCCAGAAAAAAAATGGCAGAAAATTGTGTTAAGATTGAACTAGAGGAAGAGAGGAATTCCACAAGGAACGGCGGAACCAGCAGCGAAATGGTTGTTTTCACAAGTGAAATTCCCGTTGCTGTTAAGCAGGAAGAAACAGAGACAACTTGCAACATGATTGGCCTAGAGAGTACTAATTTACCCATTACCTCGGCGGGCTATACGGAACATTCCTTTGTAAAAGTACGAGCCCTTGATGACGTGTTGAATATTCAAATAAGTAATGTTCAAGGTTCACTTCCTTTCCAAGATGGTTCTGAGGAAGAAGTTACGTTTTTAGGCAAGCAGACAGAAAACCAAATGGATAAATCGCTATTTAGTGATAAACAACTTAAATCAAATTTTCGTTACGGCAACCAACGGAACATATCAGAGGCTCAAGAATTATATCGAGACGAGGAATTCGCGAAAGATACAGCCACACAAAAGGAAACTTATTCTGAGGAGAATCAATTGCGATCTCCCATAAGTCAAACCAGATTTTACAATGGGATTCAATTAGCCGATACAGCAGAAGAAGGGAAAGAAATATACTGTCATTCAAGGTCTTCCGACGAAAAAGTATCAAGTGTGGAAAACCACCCTGCAGGCAGTTCAACAACGGTATTTTCAAGTTCAGCTTGTCAAGCGAATAACGAATCCCAATTTCCAGTACATCAGATGGGTAACGACAAGGCGATGCGGGCAAACCAGTTTGATACCCAGAATGGCACCCACGAAACGGCATCACCTTATCACACTGGCATCAGCAAGGTTCCGTCATCACATGAGATCTTAAACGAAAACGTCCCTCGCTACAACGTGCGTACTGAGAAAGAAATGGCAGCTTTACAGACAAGGCTCATCGAAGGGGACCCACGATATCAGGTCAGGAACTATCATCCAGACGTACTGGAGTCTTTATGTGGTCAGGTTGACAATTCTCGCGAATTCCTCAGGTTTAACCAGAGACAGATTAACGACGCAGGGCTAAACTATAACATGAACGCCATATATAAGTGCTGTAAGTGTGGCTGCCATTCATCAGCGCAGAGTAACCCCAACTACGGCCTTCCACCTGGTTCAGAAAGCCAGCGCCCATCAGTTATTATGGTTCCTGTAAGTTGGAATAGCATAGCGTCCGGGACGTCGCACATGCCTTTGAAGGTAGGACGGCAGTTGAGTTTTCTTGTGTGTTTTAGTAGGAGTCTTACAAAACTACGACGTGACGGCAACGGGAACGTCAAAAGAGTAATAGGTTTAGTGACAAATAAAACACTCTGCACGTGCACCACGCTTTTCTGTAAATTTCTTTGCCGCCCCTGCACAACTGCGACGTGAAATGACCAAATTTTAAGTTTACTCGAGAACGGGAACCGCGGGCATGCGAGGCGATAAATTCTACCATCTCTGCCTGAACTCAGGCGCGGTCCGTTAATAGGCCATTTCCGAGTTCCAAAAAATCTCACTTCCAAAACGAGGCTAAGTGCGAAGCCATTGATATGAAAATGATTTTCAATTATTATGCAAACAAGAATCACTTCGTGAATTTTACCGGGGCCACGTGGAAGGGTAGTTTCCATCAACAAGTTTGTCGGGCGACATGAAAATCTTTTTTATTGCAAATATTCTTTAGACTGATGAAAACTCGCTAGGATGAATACTGTAACTATATTTTGCGATACACGGGGATCTCATTTATTGATAAGTGGCAAATATAGTCGCATTAAACCATTCCGTGAGCAAACTAATCGAATTAATATTTATATGGTTACAGGTGTTGCTCCCTACTTCAAATTCTGACAATAGCACAGGGTACCCACGTGTTTAAAAATTGTTAACTATGACCAAATTAAATGTACTTCTTTTGGATATCGTTATAAGAAGCAGCCTTTTCATTTAGATTTTATGCCAGTTCTTTGATACAGATCTAAAGAAACAATCACCCGCACCGCCAACATCTATTGATTGTAAACCAAGTTCACCTAATCTTGACTGTATTTCTCAGAGGAAATAGGAGAGGTCAACTGCATTGTTGAGCTGTGATTTTGCATAAAAGGGCTAATTATTACTTTATGATGATCAGTGTTGTATTGAGTAGGTCCTGGATTCTTCTCAACATCTTTACTTAGTTTGAAATTCACATAATTATGACTCACACAATTGCAAGAAAACAATGATAAATATCGATGTGCTTTAAATTTTAGTTTCATTATCCTGTGATAATGCATGCCTGCTAAAGAAAGACAACAAATAAGCTTTCTTGGGTATAGCCATTTTATTTAAGTTAATTATCTTTGGATCGCGTTTGTTATTACATTTATATCGTACATGATAAAGTTTTCTCACCTTATTAACATAGCGATGGAGCTTTGAAGACTTCGGTATCTCAATCGTTGAAATCTTTTTGAAGACAAATTTCTTCAACATGCTATTCTTCTTGTTGGGACCTCTTCTGGAATTCTGCTCGGTTCACGAGCACGTCTAGATCGCCTTGTAGCACGTTTTTTAAGATGATATAAAGTTAGCTTTGATAAGTGTTCGCTTTGATTCTTGATAAATTTCACGATGGAAGGTTCACTCAATGTAGATAGCTTTGATAAGTCGCTCTTATTCTCGATAAGTTTCACGATGGAAGGTTCACTCTTAAGTGATCGCTCGTAAATTTGTCTCTCCAAATATTCACTCTTAAATTTTCGCTCATAAACTAGTCCGTAGTAAAGGTTGGGGAACAAAAAGCTACAATCTTTCTCTTGACTGTCCTCCATGCCTGTCCTCCAGTGCTTTTCAAAATGGCGGATAAGATTTCAATGAGAGAGCCAAAGTAACGAGCCAGCGATATATCTCAGTCAGTGATATATCCCTAACAATGTAACGTTGAAAAAACGACAGAAAGCGTCTCCATTTTAAGACCGGTGCCCGCCTTCGGCCGGCCCCGGTAATAAAACTCATAAGGTTTCGCACTTAGCCTCGTTTTGAAAGTGAGATTTTTTGGAACTCGGAAATGGCCTATTCTCTTTAGCTCAAATCCAAATTCCCTTCTTTTAAGTAACCGGGCGACTTGGGGCGATCGCGAAAAAAAAAGTAAAACGATGCGAAGTCTATTTTTCAGCGACGTTTTCATAGACGTCGATGTTGTTGGATCGTAAGGTCCCTAGTACATCACTGCCGGCGTTAACTTGACCCCAGGCGCGGATCCAGGGGAGGTAAAATAGGTGAATTTTCACCCCCCTTTTTCTGAGCCCCTCTTCAATCATGCTGATGCACAGACCTCAAACACCTCAACCAGGCTTTGGTTCTATTACATTATTACAAAAATTCACCCCCCATTTCAAAATCCTGGATCCGCGCCTGGACCCTTTTACTCTTAAAAACATTATGGCGAGACTGTTTGTCGCTCTGATTACGGCAAGCCTAGATTTTTTCAGGCTTTCTTTTCGCAACTACATCAGTTGCGTCTTCAACTCCTCATTTATTTCTTCATTCCGCGATTCAATTATTATAATATGAAACTCCGATATATTCATCATTTCAACGAAATCTTGTTATGTTAAGCGTTACCATTCAAATGAAACCATTTTCTAGGACTTTTGCGTAGTACTATATTGTTCAGGATTTTACTCAAAGAAATTGTTAATGTTTATAGTTATTTTTGCCGATTCGTCTTTGGCCAACATTAGGAATGAAAAGGTTTACTTGTTGATCAAAAATAAAACAGTACTGTAGCTTCTAAGTTGCAAGTCAAAGTTCATGCCTTAATTGTTTGCTCCAGCTGACGATACTCTAACAGTTAAGTGTATTTAGAGTACGATATTGTTCCAGGTGATCTGTGACGTCACTGCGGGGGCCTGGGGAAAGAAATTTTAATGCCGTATCCCATAAACCAACGCGCGCACCAATTCAATTCAATTCAATCTGTTCCCGTCAGCTTTGGTTTATGGGATACGGCATTAAAATTTTTTTCCCCAGGCCCCCGCAGTGACGTCACAGATCACCTGGTTAGTAGTAGGTGTTTCAAAAATTACAAGAAACTGTACAACGCAATTAAACGAGTGAGTGTCAAAGTTTTTCAAAATTCGCGTTGAAAAAGGAGGAAAGCCAAACGTTTCGAGGGTGCTCCCTCTTCTTTAGTTGTTTCAGTAAAGGCAGCTGTAGTAGGTGTTTCGCTATCACGTTTATGAAGACGCACGTATTGACTCAGTAGCCTTGTACTGTATATCATCTGACAGAGTTTCCCTCAAAGCACGCCTCTTTACCTCTCCCTGACTGTCAGCGTTGCAATGTAATCCACAGTTTAGTGTACATGTATACCTATTTCTATTCTAAATTGTAATGCGGAAAGACGTTGTCACCATAGATGTTTTGGCGTTTAAGAATTTAAAGGCTGGAATTTATAACATGGAAAGCGGAAGGAATTTTACGTAAATGATGCATACCTATTGAGCGCAAAATAAAAAATCACAGTTCCCTTAAGTATGGACAAAAACAGCGTATGAGGGATACATGGATACCGAGAATTTGCAAGATTTTTATGCCATGAAATGTTGATGCCGCTCTTAAAACTGCAGTAGATTGACCCAGTACAAAAGTGAGTTGATCGAGACAGTATTCACCGGATATCTCGTAAACGGCTCTTAATATTGCTTATGGTATTAAGCATCGCGTTTACGGCAAACGGCAAGCGTGAAATTCAAGTTTAGAAATTTTCTAAATGAGAAATGAACAGATGAAAACACCTTAAAACAATTCTTATGGATAGAATTGGCGTGAATCTACCGATTTTCGTGTAGTTATAATGAACAGTAAAGGAGAAGTAAAGTGGACACTTGGTGACGTGGTACAAATTCACGTTTGCCGTTTTCCGTAAACGCGATGCTTAATCTCTCCATTACAATTACTAATTAACGTTTATCTGCACTGTAACATGTTGGCTAAACGTTGGACAATAGATTGAAGCGAGTTTTTTGAAGCCAATCAGTTAAAAGGAGAAGTGAGACGTAACTTTAGTATGGTACCGAAATTCCTGGATCTCAACAATCTTTCTTGACAGAGACGGCCATTTGCATTATCGAACGGTGGAAGAAAAGTTATGGGTTATCGTTTTGTTCCTGAGTGCAATCATACACAGAGAAGTCATGCATGTCAATTTGTGCCTTTTTTTTTCTGCCACATTTGCAGTACCACGGATTGTTGAGATCCAGAAATTTTGCTACCATGGTAACGTGGCGTTACCACTTCTCCTCTCTGTTATGTTAATTCTTGCCTTCCAGAGCCTCTGGGCCCAGTTGTTCGAAGGCCGATTAGCGCTTAACCCGGGGTTGAATTTAACCCAGGTTTCTTTTTCTCGTGTTCAAAAGCTTTTTTTCGGATAATTTTCTCTGTAATTTTTAGAGCGTCCAATCATCACCTTGTAGACAAAAAGAATTAAACTGAAATGCTTCTTAAGCTTTCAAATCTGAATTAAAATCTCGCACTAACCCTGGGTTATCTTAACCCAGCTTTGAACAACTCGTCCCTGGTTTCGTTTGATCACGTGATCAACAACACTAATTCGTCAAGTTTTCACTACCTTTACTGTAATACTGTTTTCTTGAGCAATCAGTTATGTTGTTTGTCTCTTTTCCAGGGTAATACACCGTACTCGCTAGCCTCAAAAAATTGGCGAAACGTCTCTAATATTGTGGTAAGTGACGTTTTTACGTTATTTGAACGTTGTTGTTTTTAACGAAAGCTTTGACTTGCACAGTAATTGGTAAAATTGGCAAATTCATCAAGAAATGTAGCTGTCGCACTCTCTCACTTTGAAATCTTAGATTTCTACTGGCGTTTCTGATTTCTCGGCCATTTTACTCAAACACGCGGTTTTGTATCCTTAAAGGGTCCACAATTTGAGTCTGATTCATCTGACGATGATGATGACGAACGAGAAGATAGATATTTTCGATGGAACATTGATGGCACAACAGCAAGGTTCAAGCTGACACGTGAAGAGTGGGAAAGGATTCCAATTAATACTTTCCCAAGCGGTGGCCGACTGCTGAGTGGCGACTGGACAAGAATCTTCCTTGAAAAAGTTAAAGAAAGCAACCCATGGTGCAGTTTACGCTTCAAAAATAATCACGTGAGATCAGAAAACTCGCGCAAAATTCACTCAGCGGTTTTCTTCAGAGGAGGCGCAGAATGCAAGCGACCGGAGTGCAATGTGAAAGTACGATTTGTCATCCAGAAAGAGAGAGGAAAATATGTGGATGTGTCGTATGTGGGTAATGTGTGTCACAGCAGCCGGCCTGGAGTGAGTGATAGCGCCAATGGACGAAACAAACGAATTCGTCGGATGAATTCGTCTTGAACGTAGTCATTTTTAAAACACCTTTGTATTATTTACATTGGAAAAGCCCAGTTTGGAGTTCGCTATGACCGCTGAATAGAAGAAGTGCACGTGAAGACGCATTTTTTACAGGCTTAGCCTCCATCTGAAGTACATATATTCACAAATTCCAACGAGAAGGAGACCTGTTTGTTACTCTGTCTATTGTGTATTTTCAAATTCCAAACACTTACCAGGGGCACTCAAAGGGAAATTTTGAGAAAAAGACCTAAGAACAACAGCAAAGCATAAATAAAGCTTTGTGGGAGATTGCCATTGTAAGCATTGTGAGAGATTGTTTATCTGTTCCTCACTCCCAGAAAGATTGATGGAAGAGTTCCCAGCGAGCAAGGTGCGCCTCCAACCTGCACGTATGTCTAGACATCACTGGCCACTTTGGGTGTGGTCGAAGGGGGAAATTCAGCCCTTCAGTGGGGAGGGGGGATTGGGTATGGTCTAAGGGCAAAATTCACCCCTTCAAGGGGGGTGAGGAGGGTTCTGACAAATAGCACATAACAGCTATTCTAGACACCAAATCCCCTCAGACTCCCTGAATTGTCTATTTCCCAGCAGCACTTTCACCTTCCTCTCAAGGACATATTATTTTTTCAAAATCTCCACACCAGCAAAAATTTTCCTGAGGAACAGATCAACTGAGTGCCCCTTACTTACCTGCCCGAATTTGTGAATATTTTACTTTATGCCGAGGCTAATCCTGGCTTTGTAGTTAATGTTTGTATTCAGTGGTAATTTTCAGTTCGAAACTGGACTATTACAAATTTTCTTATGCCTTAATCGCTTTGTGAACGCAAGTCCGCATAATAGTGGATGTTCAATTTTTTTCATGTGGATTCTCACTAGCGAGAACGTTGGTGCGGTGTTGTATAATCATTATTTTTTGAAAAATGTCAAGTTGAAATAAAACTGAAGTACAATTACAATTTAAGAAGACGAAGGCGACGAAAAAATAGTGTCCTTTGCTAGTGATATTTTGAAGATTTCCATAAATTTATATACCGGTAATTGAAAATGTGCCTTCATTACAGAATATTTCGCATTAGTTAATGAACGATTGCACCAAATATTTGGATATTTTATCTTTGTACGTCTATCTTTGCACGTGAAACCAGTCGTGATATATTATTATCAACACCTTTCTCTTGATACGTAAATTGAATGACGCTCAATCCGAGAAGTATATTGCGGAATGTAAGAGTCGAAATAAAAAGTGCTGTAAAGAAACCATACATTTTTCTTCTTCTTTTTTGCTTTAGTACATTTTGATATTCGAACTCCGTGCTGTTTTACTTTTGTCTTTTGTCTTTATAGTACGTTTTTATATTGAACTTCGTGTTAAAGGCGAAATTTTAAATGTTGATTGACTGAAAGCACTGTGAAAGGATGCGTGCGTTTCTTCCTCTGCAAAGCCCAACCTCGTCCCCAGGGTCTTTTCGTTTTCCAATCATGTCGGTGGCAAACGAGAAGACCCTAGGGACGAGGTTGCGCGGCTACCTGTACGCCAGTGCGCATGTGCTTACCTGAAAAAAATGTCCAACATATGGAACCGAGAATCCAAACCAGAATAGATAAACAAAGCAAAGGAACAAAAGGTGATTGAGGGATAGCTGAAAAACGAAGCAATTGCCTATGTAACACCACTTTTGCTTCATTTAGATAATTTTTTTCAAATGGTGTTTTCCCTAAATTTTGCCACACGCAATAGCCGTAACTGCTGCCTGAAGAACACGGTCCTAAGACTAAGAAAGTTGATAACCTCGCCATAATGATAATCAAAGAAAGACTATCGTCAACTCGTGGGTAGTTATCACCTCTGGTTTCCCCACAGTAAATTTTAGGAAATGATAGAAATTCAGATTATAAATATACTATCCTTGTTCTGGAAACACAATACTTTTCTTGCTGTTTGTTGCACTTTATTAACAGTTATTTAGGTATATATTTAAAAACAAAAAAGAAAGGAAGAAGGGAAAAAGAAGGTCATTAGCAGAATTTGAACCCGGTACCTTCGAGGTGGTCCGACCTCACATGGCCACTACGCCATTGAGGATAATCGCATGATTTGATGAAAAGTCTCAAATTTAATGCCTTTTCCCACAGGGTCCAGAGGAGTTTCAATAAGTGTCACACATGGCCATTCCTTGTATGCTTTTATTCCATTTGTTTTGTATTTATGGTATTTAGCATATTTATTAGAGTTATGGTGTCTTGATTCTATGCTTTCAGGAATTATGTTGCCTCGATTTCATGATTCTAGTTTTATTTACGACGTTTGGCATTCCGCATTTTGGAATTATGTTGCCTCGATTCCATGTTCCTTGTTTCATTTACGGTACCGGTATTTGAATTCTGTATTCCCCATTCTGGAATTATGTTGCCTCGATTCTATGTTCCTTTTTCTTTTTACGGTATGTGCATTCTGAATTATGGAATTATGCTGCCTCGATTTCATGATTCTAGTATTATTTACGACATTTGCATTCTGCATTTTGGAATTATGTTACCTCGATTCCATGTTCCTTCTTTCATTTACGGTATTCCTCATTCTGGAATTATGTTGCTTCGATTCTCTGTTCCTTTTTTTTTTTCACGGTATGTGCATTCTGGAATTATGTCGCCTCGATTCCATAATCACTGATTATTTACGCACCGTATTTGGAATTCAACGTATTTACTCCACGGTAATTATGTTGCCTCGATTCCATAGAGTTAGAACGAGGCGGCCTGGAAATAGCTTGTGAGCGAGGCTAAAGCGTGAGAAACTGGAACCGATAAGCAGAATTATTTGAAAAAAGTCACCTTCAAAATGATTTTAGCAGACTTAGTGGACGAGGCGTTTATACGAGAGCTTGTTGAACGAGGGTTTTCCTACAAATCCATTAGTGAAAGACTCCGAGTTCTCTTTCCTAGTAAGAGTTATATCTCTTTGCATTACCTTTCTATCTAACTTTCTGGCTTGATGATTCCTCCGACAGAGTCACACGGGCTTAGCACTAGTTACTGGTGGGCTAAGACTCGGCCGCAGCCACTAATTGATGGGCGAGGAATTGGATGCGAGGTTGCTCTTATGATTATAAAAATAAGAAAGTGAAATGTAAAATAAGTTTAAGTTAAGTTAAAGTTTTCTAGCGTAAGCTATCAAATCGCGGTTTTAAAATATTTTCTTCTTTATAAAGTACCGAAATAAAACATTGAAGAAAAAAATAAATCGCAAACACAAAAGAACGTGCATACGTAGCGAGCACCAAATATTCCCTGAAAATCATCATCATCATCCTCTTGTAAATCTTGATCTTCAGCAGGAGAGGCAACCACATGTGCATTTTTGTTCCCGTTGGCAATAAAAACTTGCCGTTCCATCGCGGCCATACATTTTAGCGTTTGCCGTTTTTTACGATTTTAAGGTGCAAACCGTCTTCATGCACCCTAAAACATCGAGCAATTGTTGTTTTGCTAAGATTCATTGGTGTCAATCCCACACTTTTGCCTTCATAATCCAATTTAACCAGATCCGCCATAATGCTGAATGATTCGGAATGAAACTTCCAATTTTCCCGCCTTTTTAGGTAATGTGACCTTTTCCCGCCATTGAGCCATGACTGCAACAGACTTTAAATCGAGGCAACTTTTAAAAAAAAATACAGAAATAGAGTATGGTCATTCGACAGAACAAATCCAAGATAACATAGATAAAGCAACTTCATTTAGCGATAAGATGCAGCCGACAAAAAGCGCGCAATTTCTCTCCAAGGAAAGATTTTTGGTATGTCCCTTTCTTCCAGGGTCTATGCGGAAGATGGCGCTGACGTCACAAACCAAATTTCTCGAATCGATGTAGGTTTGTGCCAAAAATTCTTACCCATGGGGCAAAAGCAAACGACGAAATATATAAAAAACGAGGAACATGAAATCGAGGCAACAAAATTACAGAATGCGAAATGCGAAAATTCAAACGAGGCAAGATATTTACGGAATGAAAAAGACTAAATACAGGAAGCTAACAACATATCAACAGAAATGCAGGAAAAGACCGGGCGTTGAGGCAACACACGGAAGGTCGATCACGAATTCAAGAAAACGTAATTGCAGAATTTAAGACCAGAAAATATTCATGAAAAACAAATTAAGAACTTTAAAAAAACGAAATAAAAGCTAAAATTGCAAATGGGATTTGGAAAGTCAGACCAAAATTTTGGAATGATGGCATCAAAATTTACAATGGCCATGTGCTACACTGATCGTTTCGTCTGAATAAATGAATTACTTATTTAAAGTCTCACCTTGAAAAATGTCTATACCTGTCGATCAGTGTACCACATGGCCATTGTAAATTTTGATGCTATCATTCCAAAATTTTGGTCTGACTTTCCAAATCCCATTTGCAATTTTAGCTTTTATTTCGTTTTTTTAAAGTTCTTAATTTGTTTTTCAGGAATATTTTCCGGTCTTAAATTCTGCAATTACGTTTTCTTGAATTCGTGATCGACCTTCCTTGCCTCAACGCCCGGTCTTTTCCTGCATTTCTGTTGATATGTTGTAAGGTTATTGTATTTAGTCTTTTTCATTCCGTAAATATCTTGCCTCGTTTGAATTTTCGTATTTTGCATTCTGTAATTTTGTTGCCTCGATTTCATGTTCCTTGTTTTTTCGAGCGCCATCTTCCGCATAAACTCTGGAAGAGAGGGACATACCAAAAATCTTTCCTTGGAGGCAAATTACGCGCTTTTTGTGGGCTGCACCTTATCGCTAAATAAAGTTGCTTTATCTATGTTATCTCGGATTTGTTCTGTCGAATGTCCATACACTTTTTTTAAGTTGCCTCGATTTTAAGTTTAATGCAGTCATGACTCAATGCCGGGAAAAGGTCACATGACCTAAAAAGGCGGGAAAATTGGGAGTTTCATTCCGAATCATCTGGCATTATGGCGGATCTGGTTCAATTGGATTATGAAGGCAAAAGTGTGGGATTGACACCAATGAATCTTAGCAAAACAACAATTGCTCGATTTTTTAAGGTGCATGAAGACGGTTTGCACCTTAAAATCGTGAAAAACGGCAAGTGCGAAAATGTATGGCCGCTATCGAACGGCAAGTTTTTATTGCCAACGGGAACAAAAAATGCACATGTGGTTGCCTTTCCTGCTGAAGATCAAGACTTACAAGAGGATGAGGATGATGATTTTCAGGGAACATTTGTTGCTCGGTACGTATGCACGTTCTTTTGTGCGATCTATTTTTTCTTCAATGTTTTGTTTCGTTACTTTGTAAAGAAGGAAGAATTTAAAAGCGCGATTTGATCGCTTACGCTAGAAAATTTTCACCTAATTTTCACATTTCAATTTCTTATTTTTATAATCATAAGAGCAACCTCGCATCCAATTCCTCGGCCAGCAATTAGTGGCCGCAGCCGAGTTGTTAGCCCCACAGTAACCAGTGCTGGATTTGGGAAACGACCAGCCCCTGGTTTCTCATTTATCAAGTCTAAGAAGAAGAAGCAGATGAACTTGGTGAAGGACTTCACGTTTTCTTCTCTGGACGAAGAAGGTCAAATGGTCATGCTATTTGCCATTTCAATCAACCTAACTGAACTCCTCGAAAGGTTCGGGCACCTGTCGGTCTCTATTGTCTGCAGCGCTATTGAGCAGGAACTTCGAGACCAAGGAGAAGTCGTTAGACTTGTAGTTCTTGACGCTCGGGGGCAGCCGATTATGGATTCCTCCCATACAAGAAGTAAGCTATTATATTCTGTTTATTCGTTCGTTCCTGCGATCCTATTAATTCTTTTTTTCGGAAAAAGAAACCCTAGGCATTTTCTTACTATTTGCCCGCAATGATTCAGTCAGTTTCAAGCACTGTCAGCCCCGAAATTTTTCAAGCACTCGTCAGCAGGATATGTGAGTTCACAGAATGGGATGTGTACCCAGGAAAGGGGTATTCGTCTTGTTAAATTTCATATTTTGCATTTCCTTTGAAAAAGGAAATATACAATTACGGCATAGTAAACAAAGAGTACATTTAGAGATGCTTATGTCAAAGAGAAATATTTGACAATTCAAAACTTCAGGTTTTAATGAGCTTCTTTCTAGAAAACAATGTGTTTAATTGTTCCCAGGTTGGGGCATTAAGACATCTTGGTATTTTTGTAAGGCCCATAGTAGTTTTTTTTGTATGAACCTGCTTGCTCGCCACCCCATGTTTACAGCTTCCTTTAGAAAAAAAGACAAATTAATGCCTGACAAATACCTGATTTAAAAGTATTATTTCACCACATTTACTTCCCAGAAGAGGAATTTTGGGCATCACAACGAACATTTAGAGCCATGTCCCAACAAACTTTTCGAAAATGGAAGCCAGGGGTGTGGGCTGCATTTAGTACAGGACTCTACACCCTGGAGGATGAGGAGGTGCCAGAGGAGACACTGGTGGACCACCAACAGTTTTCCTTGGAACCCACTGTAAGTTTCTTTTAAAGATGTCTTGTCACAGAAACCTCGAGGTTTTCATTACGTAGTTCATTACAGCAATTTTTTAAAGTCAACCGTTTTATGTAAATTGGTCTTGTCATTGTCAGGTTTACAAACACTAGATGCTGCTGGGAAAATTATAAAATGAAATGAGACTTACCTGTAAGGTGAAGTTTGATTTAGGTTCTACCTTGTCATCATAGCAATGAGACAAGGTAGAATCTGCTTGCTAGTGACAAGATAAGAGTGCTATTCAAGACCAAAACTGAAGCCTGCATGGGCAAGGCACTGCACCAAGATACCTTGCCACTCCTTGAAAAGATATTAGACCTGACATAACTCCACACATAATGATTACAGTAAAAAGGAAACGGTTCAGTCATGTACTGCTGGGTTGGATGAAAACTAATTTTATTTGTTACTCATTGAATTTTTGAAACAAAAACTGATTACACAAAGTAAGTTGAAGCTTATTTCAATGCTGAATTTCGACCTGTGACTTTATAATCCTTAGGCTCTCTTTCATGGGTATAGGTGGCTGCATTTACTTACATTCTGTTAAGTTTGTGTTACAATAAAAATCTCAATAAATCATGCCTACTCAGTGTGACTCACCCTCTTACACACCCAGAGGTTTAAAACCATAAATAATAAAGTAACTACATATATATTTAACAATAAATTATTCCTTTCGCCCTCATGGGCTCTGAGTCAATAGCCCATGGGGCCGAAGGCTGAATGGGCTATTGACTCAGAGCCCATGAGGGCGAAAGGAATAATTGTTTTAGTAAAATCCAACTAGTTGGTCAAAAGTATCGAGACAAAACAACTTTAGCTAGTTAAAAAATCCTTTTTGCTGCCAACAAGTCAATGTTTTTGGCTACTAGTAGGCTATAAGATATAGCCTAGTAGTAGCTCGACCAATCAGAAAGCACCATTGATAATAGACCACTAGTTGGATTTTTAAAAAATATATATATACAGCCACTACAATAGCTTTAAAATGGTTAAAATGAGAAATACACTGAAATTTAAAAGGAAAAAATGCGTCCTCTTTATGATCATTACTTTTTTAAGATACACCACTAATAACTGACTCTTTGTGTTCACAGGCTGGAAAAAAGGACACATTTGCAGAATTTAAAGAAATGTTTAAAGAAATAAAAGATGCCCTTGAAGTAAATAAGGAGAAGAAAAGGGTGAAGGAGATTATTAAGTGTGTTATCTGCCAATCTACTTGTACCTCATCATTGTATTTTTGTGTGGCTGGGTGTGGTCAATTAATTGGTTGCTTTTACTGTGCCTCCCATTTACAAGATTGCCCCCTGTGTAGGGTTAGTCTCCCCGATACTGAAATTCGTAAGCCACTTAAAGTAAGTGGCCTAGCAGATTATTTGGGTATTCCAGAGGATTCCATGGTATCAGCAATCAGGGAAGCAAGAGTTAATGCAAACAATGTTGAAGATGGTGATGATGAAATCCTCTAAGGCAACCAAAGAATAACGTGCACGTGCTCATTTTGTTTTTTTTTTTCTACTCTGGTCATGATGACAATTGATTTTGTTAAACAGTTAGAATGAACAAAAGGGTCTTTCACAGTAAAAGAAAAAAGCTTTTTCTACACTGCATGTATGTAGAATTTTATAGCCAGAAAAATAAAACAAAACGAAAGAAATCCCCATTAATATTACAATGGAAATGCATATTCCATTCTTAGGGCGCTTTCCATTCATCAGAACTGGCCGGCCAGACCATTACTGGACCAGTTATTTTGACAATGAAATTGGCTTTTTGCTGAAGAACCATCTCCTTCCTGCACACTGTTTAGGATTTGACTGATGTAGCAGGATAGTTTTAATTAATAGTGAAATTCCCATTACTACAGGAAGGGTCTGGCTGGTCAGATCTGACAAATGGAAAGCACCCTTAGTAAATAGATGTTACCTACGCACCTAGTTATGTTTGGATTTCCCAGGAAAGGTGATTATTAATGGAAAGATTACATAAGTTTATCTGGTGTTGATGACCACTGAGTCTTTAATTTCAAAAAAAATAACAAAAATATGTTGAGGTTCTGTTATTGAAAATAGATTAAGTCTAAATGTGTAGTCATGGAGTTGCTTGAATGGCAAGTGAATTTGTTATGTCAATAAAGCTTTTGATGGCATTGATTAATGCTTCATTCTTATTATGGACAACATCTGAAAATATGCTTTGAAATGATGGGTTTTTAGACATAAACAAATACTCTCTTGATTCCATTAAATGATCATGACATGCAATTGGATCACAACCAATGCTTGGATCCCTACTGAGCCTTCCACCTCGTTCTTCATACATTTGTACAACCTCTGCAGTTGTTGGAATTTCATGTGGTTCAAGCTGAACAGCCATGTTCGTTTCTGTCATCTTTTCAATGGGTATACACCCCTTGGGCCCTGTAAGTGAAAATTGAAATTAGATATTACAAGGTATCATGAAGACCTCCAATAATCTAGTTTTCAATTTAATTACTAGGCTTTTGACTACATTTCTCCCAGCTACTTTGGCTAGAGTTAATATTCTTTACAAAACAAAATGACAAAACCATTAGCAAATGGGAAATATCACATAAAAAAACATATATGTTTTTATAAAAACATAATCATGGTTAATAAAATTCAGGAAAAAATAACACCAACATAAAAGTTTAGTGGCCTTTGTCTAAAGCATCAAAACTCACCTGGAATTCGGTGATAGTTCCAAGAGTTGACAAAGTTCTCTGAACCCACTTTACTGACATGTAGAGTTACCCAAGAAACTGCAAAACTAACAAGGGGGTCTTCCATATTGAAAATCTCCTGCTCTTTAAAGAAGTTAAGTGCCCTTTTAAGAGGATAGTTAACTCGAGCATTTTCCTCTGGCCATAGCCTCTCTGCCCTGTAATTCTTAGTAGATGTGGTTTGTCTCCAAGGGGCTCTGCTGGTATCACCACGCCTATTTTTAAGTAACTCCTGTACAAAGATGCAAAGGCAAAATTCTGTTCCATGATCAACACGTAACTGATCAAATAACCCATACTGAAGTAGTAAGGGCCTGTGTAAACAAAAACAAAAATAGAACAAAGTGGAATAATTAAAGTGGACTTTATAAACAGCAAAAATGTTCATATTAGTTAAACACTTAATATTATAGGACTCGGAAGATAGACTGCACCTTTAATAATTTTTGCTTGTCCAGGGTACCTGCATACTTTTACTTTTTGCCATTAAATTACAAGAGGACTTGCCTATTGGTTAAGTAAGCATGAAAAGTAATTTGCCCAGCAAGAAAATCTACTTATGGCTTTGGGGATTTTTTGGAGATCTCACAAAAGAGAGTTTGGTTATCTCTTTTTAAAGACAGCAAGCACACAATATTTAAATGCAAATGAGAAATTGTCATTTTATTATAGGCTCAGTGAGTGTCAAACTTAGCAAATTGTGAAAACCAGAAATATTTCAGAGATATTGACTGTCTAGAGACCAATCACATTGGAGACGAGGACCCTCGGGTAGTCCTAATGAAACTTAAAACTACGCAACATTGCTGTTTGTGTTTAAATTGGTTTACCTTTCTCAGACCTGATTGGCTTTCTCCTTGCAGCACAGTAACAGATTGCATAATGTGACTGTATATAATAATTATTTTCTGGGTTTCTGAATTTCACAGTATGCTGTCTTAAGTGTTCTAGAAACCAGAATATGGACCCTTACCTAAATAGATATTGGTATATGAGCACTGGGTTCTTTTTTGGTATTGTAATGAAACCAAGAACCATCCTGCTACAGCCATCCAGAGCATGGACATGGGTGACTCCATACTCCTGCGCTATCTTTTCATTTTGGTCCATATGCAACTTATATCCAAAATAGGGTGCATGGTAGGGAACTGGATTTGTTCTGTCCAGCAAGTCATGTGCCCTTTCCCTATGAGCACGAGGGGCAACCTTCTTCAGCATCTTTGAAATTCTTCTTTGACTGATTTCACGGCAATGCAAATTTTCTTGCATTTGATATCGTAGGGTACCCTGCATCATACGCCTTCCATACGTATGCCCATACTGGAAAGAAAAACAAATTGTGGTATCAATCATTGTATTTCGCATTCAAAATGTATGCTTCATTGAGATGTTTTATAGGTTTGTATATTGAAATGATGGGGCATTTGCACCCTTCTTTCATCCCTATCACAGGGTATTTCGCAGGTTAAGTGTCCCTAACCCCGGGAATTTACCATTCAAGAAAACATGCTAATGTCGAGGGGGATAGCCCGGGAAGGGGGTGGACACATTAGAGCCTCTTTTTGCAGGGTACCAGATATGGGATTAAATCCTTCCCCTGAAAAACGCTGGTTACCATACCAGTCTCATTAACGATTTCCCGCCAAAAACAAGGCATGCAATTGAACGTTACATTTTACACCGGCTTACATGGAGGAGATTAACAGTTGGTTGGTGATCAGTTGAATTTTTATATTACTGGACTGGTTTGCAGGTACAATTTACGACATTCAACTTCACCTGCAAGATGTTGGTCGTAACCATTTCTTCTAGGTGTTCGTCTGATATCCATCGCAATGACGTTACATTTATATTTCTGTCTTTACAAAATCGTCTTACGCTTCGCGCGCTAAGCCCGCGTGACTCTGTCGGAGGAAACGTCAGCATTACAAGCCAGAAATTTAGATAGAAAGGTAATGCAAAGAGGTATAACTCTTACCAGGAAAGAGAACTCGGAGTCTTTCACTAATGGATTTGTAGGAAAACCCTCGTTCAACAAGCTCTCCTACAAACGTCTCGTCCACTAAGTCCGCTAAGCTCATTTTGAGGGTGACTTTTTCAAATAATTCTTGCTTATCGGTTCCAGTTTCTCACTCTTTAGCCTCGCTCACAAGTTATTTCCAGGCCGCCTCGTTCTAACTCTATGGAATCGAGGCAACATAATTACCGTGTAGTAAATATGTTGCCAAATACGGTGCGTAAATAATCAGTGATTATGGAATCGAGGCGACATAATTCCAGAATGGGGAATACCGTAAATGAAAGAAGTAACATGGAATCGAGGCAACATAATTCCAAAATGCAGAATGCAAATGTCGTGAATAAAACTAGAATCATGAAATCGAGGCAGCATAATTCCATAATTCAGAATGCACATACCGTAAAAAGAAAAAGGAACATAGAATCGAGGCAACATAATTTCAGAATGCGGAATGCAGAATTCAAATACCGGTACCGTAAATGAGACAAGGAACATGGAATCGAGGCAACATAATTCCAAAATGAGGAATGCCAAATGTTGTAAATAAAACTAGAATCAAGAAATCGAGGCAACATAATTCCTGAATGCAGAATGCAAAGACGTTAAATGAACAACCAGCATAGAATCAAGGCACCATAACTCTAGAATGCCAAATACCAAAAACAAAAAAACAAATGGAATAAAAGCATACAAGGAATGGCCATGTGTGACACTTATTCTGTCGCTTAGCACGATTAATTAGCCCAATGGGATCTTAATGAATCTACTGTAAACGATTTCTTCGCTTCTTTTCTGACCCAGATCGACTTTGTTGTTCGCCATTTTGAAAATCAATAACCGCAAGCCATACCCTCGCTGGCGCACGGAACGTCGCCCGAAGGGCGACCGAGGCACGAAGTGCCGAGTGAAAAAATGGACAATTTCCGTGTTTTATACTATAAGCCGATATTGCGAACCCTCAATCTCTTGGTTTGCGGCCTATAGAATGTGTAACGAAACTGTAACACGATCAAAATAACCCATTTTTTCAGAGGTTTTCCTTGGGTTTTGATATTTTAACGACAAACACATCTCCTCTGGACCCTGTGGCCATACTTAACCGATTGAAAAAACGACTCGAAGCAATCGGATGAAATTTTAAGGCTAATTGAAATCAGGTTACTGACAGTAAAAAACAATGTAAACACATTTCATGGCAATGAAAGAACATATGCGATACAAAGTCGACACAACTCCTCCGCGAAATAGGACGCAAAACATAAGCTTATGTTTTCTTATCTCGATTTCTGCTATTATTTTAAAGCTAATTTTCAAAATCACATCCATTTCCCCCCGTGATCTTAAGGAGTCCTTATAAAGAAGAGGAAGAAGAAGTGCCTTTATTTATTATACATTCATTCATACACATAACCTACTACATTACTACAAGGTATGAGATCAAGCCAGCGTCGAAGTTGAAGGAGTCGAAGAGCAAATGCTCATCTTCTCGTCAAGTTTAACGCCTGGACGAGTCAAAGGCTCTTGAATCGTACTAATCTGAAAGATTCCTGCGTGTCTTAAACTTGGTAAGACCTCTATCCTCTGACCGTGCTGAAGCGCACGATGCACGCTCTCAGCGAGGAATTTGATGCCACCGAACTTCGGCGAGTGCGTGCTTCTTTGGAAACGATAGATCTTCGCGCTCTCGAGTTCAGACCTGGTTAATTACGAAAGCGTCTACTACGAGTGAGCGAGGACTCATTTGCATATCCTTGTCCCTGCAATAACTCGTGGTACGCTCGCGCGTACCCACGAGTTAAAAACGAAAGAAAAATCACGTCACCCGCAGGAAAACGATGGGGTGAGGCTGACTTGGAAAACTGCGTACCCCTGGAAAAGTTCTGTTAACCTTAATTGCTATCCCGGTGCGGATGGTTATTATATGTTGGTGAGTTGTGGTTTAATGTTATCCCTGGTTCATATTTACTTTGCTTTTTTTTTGTTTTCTAGTCTGATGGCAACGAGTATATAAAGAAAAGGAAAACAAGATTTAAACCAAGGATCAATTAAAACCATAACTCTTACTTCATATTAGTTCATTTTGGTAAGGTACAAGATCATCCTGCAAGCCCGCCAAAAAATATGGCGTTCGATTTTTAGAATAAACCGAACTGCAGTCTTTTCAGGTATAGGGGGACGAAAATGAATGCCATCCCCCCCCCCCGAAACCCTCTCTTACTATACCCCTTCTGTTTAAAACACCTCTCTATACCCCCTTAAGAAGGCGCGATATACAGACCCAGGGGGCATATTGCAAGTTAAGTTAAAGTGTGAATTTTCGACAACTATTCTCAGTTCTTCAGAGCTCGCCATCACGGATTAATTAACCGATGACGGGTTAAGGAATATGGCACCAAAGAAAGCACGAGAAATCCCTCAAAACATAGGAAACAGTTGAAAAAGTCTCCAAGGGAAGAATTAGATGGGGGCGCTGCCCCCCCTCCCCCCCCCTGTCCCCTTACGTTTTTCTTAAAATTTTGCTTTTATTTTGAAGAATTCTCAGTAGAATTTACCTTCCATAACTATGAGAGTCCTCGTGCTCAGGACCGCGCAGTGAATCGAAGCTATAGGTGAACCTTTGTTGACGTCAATGTTTACATTTTTCCTCATTAGCATACGACGTAACTCATAGAAGCCGTGGCCGTAAATATGAACTAAATGCAAAAGTTGAAAGAGCTGATTAAGTTGAGCAATTTCTGCAATTTTCAGCTCTTTAAAAGCAATATTGAAGGAAATATCAGCCATCAAAAACTCGCCTATGCCCGCTGTGTGGCAAAAAAGTTAATGAGCCATACATTCTCTGTGAAATTTCGAGTTTTTTAGAAGATAATTTCTCCGAAACCACTCAGTGTATTGGGCTCAAATTTTCAGAGATAAATGAAACTGTTATGTCCTTTCAATATTCAGGGTTTCTCTTTTTTTTTTTTAGCGTCATCAGATAGTGATAAGTAAGGTGGCCCATATAACTCATCACCATTTTTTTTTTTTTTCGATTGAAATTTTTATCTCATTTGCTAGTTACGAAATTGGTATTGTGTAATCATTTAATACTACAACTCAGATTTTTGCGTTAGAAGTCCGCGTTGTGTAATTTCAAATGCATAAGTCGGATTTTTATCGAGTTGTTTAATCTCCAAAATACACAACTCGGATTTATAACGCAAAAATCCGACTTGTTTAATCTCTAAAATACACAACTTGGATTTATAACACGAAAATATGAGTTTTTGATTTGTCAATTAATCAACTCGGATTTTTGCTGTAAAAATCCGAGTTATGTATTTTTGAAATAAAACAACTCGGATTTTTGCTGTAAAAATCCGAGTTATTTAATTGAAAAATGAACAATTCGGATTTTTGCGTTAGAAATACGAGTTGTGTACTTTAGAGATTGCACAACTTGAATTTTTGCGATAAAAATCCGAGTTGTGTAATTGAAAAATTATCAACTCGGATTTTTGCAGAAAAAATCCGCTGTTTATTTGAAAAGACTTAACAACTCACATTTTGTGACAAACATTAAAGATGAAAATTTCAATCGAAAAAAAGACATACTGTTGATGTCCTATATGGGCCACCGTAGATAAGCATATAACTGAGGCAAAAAGTGTAAACAAAGATTCACCTTGAAAATTCATAAGCTTTACCTTAATTTGTCTTTTGTAATACCGTGATGCCAGTTATTGCGTTAAATGTTGTTTGCAATGACCATGTCTACATTGGTACCGTTTATATAACAAATGTGTTAAAATACTGATCGCAGGTGCATGTTCCAGATATTCATGGATCCCTTCTATTAAAAGCACTGAGTTGTATCGGAGAGTTGCCGTTATTCCTAGAAGGGGAAACTCGATTGACTTCGAAACAGGTCTTTTTTCGCGAAAAGAACAAAAGACGGAGATTTCTTCTGAAACTGGCGTCACAGAAGTTGTATATGATCGGATTAAAAATGGAACTCGTTAGGGAGAAACAGTCAAATAGGGGCCTTAAAGGTAAATTTCCTAAGGCTTTTTTTCTCAATTGAACGTAATGATAAGAAGTAATGATGTCTAGAATCATTATTGGACCCCAGCTGATGATAAAACTGAGGACGACAAGCGAACACATTCGCACCGCGCGCAATTTAGCTCTTGCTATGTAATGGTGTACATGGTTTCTTGCTTTTTCTTTGTTCGAAAGAAAGCAAGTTATCTTGGCGTGTGAGAATATGATGCAAACCAAAGGTACAAAAAGACCCATCAGAAAATAAGTAGTAAAGGCAATCTGTCGCTCTAATGATCCCGCAGGTCCCGGTGTGCAATGCTTTCTAGGCTCCCTAATATCCCGCCAGCGGCTTACGTTGTTCTGTGTTAAGTTTGAGAATGGAAGATGCTTATTGCGGAAATTTAAAATTTTCGCAGACACAGTAGCGCTGGGAATGAATCCGGAACAAATTAACATGGCATAAACCCAGATCAGAAGCATGGTCATGCATTTTCTTGGCTTCAATCCCAAACTTCGAAGTGGAAACATAATGTGAATGTACCGATCGAGGGCAATCCCTGAAAGCAGTTCGAACGTTACCGCGGCGCACGTAAACTGTGTAAATATCACTGTTTTACAATGTTCAGGACTTATTTCCCAAAAGTTCACAAATGTTTTACGGAATACAGTAAGAGCTCTGAAAACTAGGTCTGTGATCGACAACTGAAGAAGGAGGAAGTTGGATAACTTTGCATTGGGCTGTGTGGCTCTTCCCGATTTAGAAGCTTTGAGGAGAACCAAGCACACAACGATATTTGCTGCTGCGCCTAACGCCAACAAGACCAGACTAGCACTGTACAAGTTCTTGTTGTAATTATCAAGCTCTCTTTTGAACTTTATAATCTGCTGGTATGTATCAAGGAGGTAGGAAGTGTTTCTTTGGATTCCTGATAACATCTCCATGGCTGTGTTTTCACCCTTTTTCTTTTCTTTCGCTGTTGGTGAATTGTCAATATGAATTTGCCCCTTTGCTATATATTTCAGGTCAGTGTACAAAATAAATGAAGCCAGGAGCATTAATGACTTTCCTTCATCTGATTAAGTGGCCGGAGCTATCCGCCAGGTGTGTGCAACTTGTACTGATCCAAAGCAAAAATGACACATGACTTAACTACTAATTGAAGTAACGAAGCTGCCTTTAAACTTGTAGTTCGTCACCTGGGTTTGAGCCAGTAAAGTTAAACTATTTTTGGTCTCCACGCCTTCTCTGTCAAGAAACGATGCAAATGATTGGGTTTCGGACAAAACAACGTTTACATAGTCCTGCGTGTGTTTACAAAGGACTGCGATTTGGCTCCCACTACTGAATGTATCTACGTAAGCTCCTACAGCAGCTGTTTCACCTGTTTACTTTTCATCGATAAACACAAACACTGAGTCATTTACACAATTTGGAACGTTACTGGTGCGGCCAGCACTAACAGTAACATTGCAAACACTGCATGGGATGCATGTATGTGTCTACCTAAATCAGTGAAGTTTACTGTTGAGCGTCATTTGGACAACTTTATGAATGTTCCGTTAAAATATCTTAATTTAGAATTAAGTGTTAAAAATACGTACGGGTATAAAATGTTAGAACGGACATTTACGTTATTAGAAATGCTAGGACAGCCTTTGCAACCGCTAAACTCCTTCTGCAAAATCGTCCATAACATGCAAAATAAGATCTTTTGATTTTATTTGTCTGAGATGAAATACTGGGTACTTTTGACACTTTTTACTAATGAGAAACAAGTTGAAATCAGTCTTGTTTTGAAAATAACTGTTAGACTGGACCCATGATACCTGTTCCTTTAAAATTCTGAGATAAAAGTTTACTGTTACAGGCATATTTTACTTGTTAAGAGTTTGAGTGAATAAACGTTGATTGAAAATAACAAAAACAAAAAACAAGGAAGATATCCAAACAAAGAAGTAAGCAAGTTTATTGCTGGCTCTTTATTTATTTCACTTTTTATTATCATGTAAATGTTAGTGTTGTTTCTCTTTTAGATAAATTTTCTTTGTCACAAGAAAGGAAAGTTTGTGGTTCGATTTGTTCAAATAAAGCTAAAACACTAAATATTAAAAACATTACCCAAAGTTAAACAAAGATTAAAAAATGATTCCAAGATCATTTCATCGATCTCTGATAAGAAAGAGCCTATCTTCACAAAAAAGACTTAAGTAACGAAGAAAAAAAAAGATAGAAATAAAGGTATGTGGCCGGCCAAAATCGTAGAAGACTCAAGAAGGACTGTGCGATAAGAAAGTGATTATTTTCCCATCATAAAGCAACAGCGAATATAAAACGGATTTACGCAACTGAAGCCGGCTCATGACGATTTGGTCTTTTGCTTTGTTTGCCTAGTTCTTGTTTTTGTATTAACTTCTTTATTTTCTTTTACCACGATATAGAATTTTGTCAATTTTTCCACACTCCGCTAACGTGAGAATTAATAAATTGATCAAACTATAAACAAGTTCTCTCGCATAAATCTTTAGGGAACTTAAGCAACAGCGTTTTTGAGCGACGGACGTCAACCGGAAGTGGACTTTTTCCATAATTGGGCAGTGGTTTGGTTAAAACTCTCGGGTAAATCGTCTTTAAAAGAGAAAAGAAAGTTAGCAATGAAAATTTGATAGCGTCAAAACTCCCATATAAAAGTGACGGGAATAGGATAGAAATTGTAGATTTAGGTTTAGGCCGGGCTTAAGGTCAGTTGTAAGGCGCTCTGGACGAAAAGGTGATATTTTTTCTCATAAAGGTATCACGTAGGGTTGTGCGTAATGACATGTCTGTACAAAAAGGAGAAACGGTGTCATACTGTGTTTAGCCTGCGTAGCTGAGCACTTCTGATAGAATTATTGAGCGAAAGTTAGAGAGAGACAGCAAAATACGGAAGGACGGGAAGGGTAGGGAAAAAAGAAACTTCCCCCGTTTCCATCACTCCTCTGGTTTGCCGTCTCTCGTCCCGGCTTTCTTGACGAACTCGCGCGTCAGGCTTTTCTGTGTTGAGTTATGGTATACTTTAGGCCGAATAAGGCCTGAGCTACGCCCGCCCCTTCACTTTTATATAGGAGTGCCCCTGGGTAACTGAAGGAATGAATATTGAACTGTTTCTATTTCTATTTTTATTGTATAATCATTTACCTGTATATTATTCTATCTAGTATTTATAATTGTAGTTAATTATTAACCAAAATATTTAATATGTCAGCAAAACCACAGCAACAAGCCAATGAGTGGTGCCGGATCTCCCAGTTGTAGACCTGGATCAGTACAATTAAACTTGTAGAAAAATATAAAACGGCAAACTGATCCTTACGGCAAGGCGATGAAGAAGTAAACAAAAGAACAAAGCAAAAAGATATATATTTAAACAAATTGCCTAAAAATTAACCACTTATGTGAATAAAATTTGAATTTTGAATTCAAATTTTAGGAGCGGTTAAAAGATATTTTCTCTCGGTATAGCTCTGGCCTTAACGTGATGCAGGAACGCGTGACGAACCCCTGAGAGCGTCTGCGTGGGAGGCTAGGATATTTTAGGAATGATGTTATTGTATGAGATCCTAACTTTTTGTTGAATTGAGTTGTTGGAGATGGAGACTGAATACATTTTTAATTAAGTAAGCGCGAGTCCGCGAAATTCAGTTGCGCAGCAAACAAAGGAAGCCTGGTCTTTAGCCTTTAAGGTAAACCGTGCAGAGAGTCCTTTCATTTCCCTTATAATGCGTTGCGTGACTGGCAATCCTTTGCTAATCCTTGACTGGTGAACCTTGTAGGGTTGACGTCAGTTGTTGACTTTTGGTTCAACTAATTCCGCTTTACTTTTTCCTAGAAACAGGGAAGATAGGGAAACGGCACGTACAAGTAATTTCGGCTTTCAGGAAGCTCAGAAGGTTCTCTGCAGGAAATCTCGTCAGTTGAACAAACTGAAAAACGGTGATCGGTGATCGTGTTAATACTTTCAAAGGTAAGGCGTAATCGTTGTAATATAAGAGAGGTTAAACGCAAAACTGAGCACTGCACAATAATATTGCGGGGCGAAAAATACAAGTGGCTCTGCCAAACTTTTGATCAAGAACGAACAGAGCTGAATCCTCTTAAGTTGAGAAAGTTATAAACTTTCCGCAATGGTTGTGGAATACCTCCAGCTAATTTTCATTACTTTAAGCAGTTTTTTTTCCATTTAAGTAGCAATTTAAGATCAAGTTTTACAGATGACAAACCAGCAGATATTCAGTTTATGTTTCTTTTGTCTTTAGTATAAATACCCCAGGACGATGAGTCGCTTGCAAGGTTAGTTCCTCTACTCATTTTAAACATTGTTCTCTTTTCCTTTTTGATTGCCTTCTTGTTGTTTTTTCGTCGACACGCGCTTCACTTATCCCCTAGTTTTCTCCCAAGAAAAGAGAGACTGACTTGTAGACGAGAATGGCGTTTTAATGACAAAATGACAAAACATGGCCATGCAAACATATAAATTGTTGCAGCCTCCCACACTTAATACAATATCAGATCAGTAGGGCCCTTGACACTAATTTCACATGTGACGAACTTAATGAAAGCTATTCAGTGGCGCATTAACGTTCGCGTGCCTTTCACTTTCGCGTCTTCCCCACAATCTGAGAGCCTGGAACAGGCCATTAACCGAACGTGACGTTAATTAGTCTAAAGTGAATTTCGACTTTTGACCTTTGCCTGGGGTCTTGCCTAAGCTGACAATAGAGATTATGATCATGCAGCAGAGTAAACTGATAAGACAGCAGCAACAGCAATTTCCTTCAGTGAAATTAGTTTTTTCAACACAGGTTTTTTTCTTATTATTATTCAGAGGGTAAACGCCTGCGACAACTAAAGGCAATAAGAAAAGAGAGATTTGACTTCAGTTATCTTCCCGATGAACCAGTGGAGAAGGGCTGGTCTTTTAGCCAAAGCTTGTTTAACGATGAAGTAAGCGTGAAGATCCGAAATGCCGCCAAAGAGACGAAGTTTATTCAAGGGATGGCTACGGGAACTCTTGACCCTGATGACTATGGAGGCTATTATATATGGTGCAAGATGCTGCTTACTGCTTTAATGCAGTGGAAGCGTTCGACCACGCTGCAAAGGAGATTCAACTGCAAGGAAAGCCAGAATTTTCATTACTTTACCGTGTCCAGTCTGAGAGCTACAAGCAATACAATCAAGAGTTTGTGAAGACCTGGCGACTCAAGAATACTGACAGCGTAGTCATGGGTCCTGCAGCTGATATGTACGTGGGTTATGAGGCTGCTCTGAGCCGCCAGCGTCCCAAGTTCTTAGCCGTTGCTATGTTGCCATGCACGATGCTTTGGCCATGGATTGCCAGCGATCTCATCTGTTCTGTAAGCAACACCAATCCATACTATGGCTGGTTTGAGGATAACAAGCCTGATCCAGATCACAAAAGCCGTCTGGAGAAGTTTGTTGATTTCTTTTTCAGTGGGGAGGAGAGGGAGGAGGCTCTAGTTGTCTTCCACGAGGGAATGATTAACGAGCTCAATTTTTTCCGAGATGCATGTGATGAAACTCTGTATTACTATTCTTTTTTCAATGTGTAATTCACAATTACTGCAGCTCTGTGCTTTTTATGAAATCAAACACGGCTGAAATAAAGTTATTTACCCCGCATGTATTCTTTGTAATCGTAATTGACCCGGGAAAAGCAAACAGGTACTAGCGTCTTATGTATCTAATGTAGATCCATGCATTTACCCGTGGATTGCATTGCACACCCTGTTTTTTGTTAAAACACCTTATTTTACCTTGGTACACCAAACTCTTGGTCTGCGGTTGGTTGCAGGAGAGACCCTGACAACGCCACTTTTGATTGGTTGCCCCCTGGTTGCCACTGAATCACTGTTTCAAAGAAGTGTTTGAACCTTAAATTGCCGTCGTTTTGCGATTGTTAAACTCTCTTGTCGAGTGTAATTTCGTAACAACGAAATAAAAGGTTATCTTAGGGCGCTTTCCATTTGTCAGAACTGGCCGGCCAGACCCTTCCCGACGTAATGAGAATTTCACCGTTAATCAAAACTATTCGGCCAGATTAGTCAAATCCTATATAGTGTGTAGGAAGGGTATGGTTTTTCGGCAAAAACCCTTGGAAAAGCCAGTTTCATTGTCAAAATGACTGGTCCGGCCGGCCAGTTCTGACAAATGGAAAGCGCCATTAGTTGGACTTCTACAGTGTAGTTCGCAAGATACGAGGTCTGTCCATCTTAAGCACACTCGAGAGCAGTTTCTCACATAAGTGAACTCTGGCCCATTTCCCAAAGAACGGCTGCTATATAATCCAGCGAGACAGCCTTCACTAATTTGTAAGACCGCTTATCATTATTCTCCTCCCCAGGGCTTTTCCTTAGAATCAGATTGGCGTCATGTTTACACCACTTCACTTCTTATAACGGCTAAAGGAAAAAAGGACTCCAAAATCGATCCAAAAGTAAATAGCAATTTCTTTTTGAAGCTGGGTAACACCACAGGATTTCATCCACAGAGTTAATAGGTAAAGTGACAAGTAATCTCGCCATAACGTGGTCTGAGGGTGTAATAGTTAATACTGTGTGAGCACGCGAGAGAAAACTCTCCTACTCATGAAAATACTGTGTCTAAATGCTCGCTAGATTTTGTGAGTTTATTTTTCCTCCAGTGCAGGAAAATATCGAAAAATACAATAAATCACGTCTAGGATGCTAAAGCCACAACGGTTTGCAATCATCGAAACTTTGCAAGTTAAGTCAAAGTAAGAATAGACATGAAACACAATAAATAGGCTCCTTGGAGAACACGTTTGCCCTGGATTCATGGATTAAATGTAACGTTACAAGAGACGATTTGTAACGACAATTTTTGAGGGTTACAACAACGTTAAACGCTATAATGCGCTCAAAATGGTCGATGTGAATCGCCCCGCAAAACATCGCCTTAAAAAATACCAAGTTTCTCTTTTATATACAACTGAAATTATTAACAAACGTTGTATAAACAATAAAATTTGTTCCAAACAATAATATTCGGCCGCCGCCATGGTGTTTTTGTCAACATAAATACCCTAAAAGCACCAATGTCCCATACACTGCTCTTCAAGTGCTTCCTAAGTCGCCAACTCTGGCTTTAAAAAAAAGAAAGGCTCTCGGTAGGGGTTAGGAGAGAGAAGATTTGATATTTGAGCTCTCTCCCCTTTTCGCTTCCTTCTTCGTCCTTTCCCCCAGAAACGTATGATACTTGGGCTAAATCTGAACCTTCGAGAATGGCCGTTGCAATGCTAGAAACGTTAAAGTCGTCTAGACGTGTTGAAGGCCTGAGACGTTAAAAGTCGACTGGTGTAAAAACGGGATGCATTCAAGTAGACGACATCATTGTAAAAAGCAGAGTTTTTTGTAAAAAATACACAATGTTCTGCATAAATGCGTCCCAGTTTAGGGCGTTACGTTTTTATACAAGACATTAAAGTTGTCTTAAGACGGCTTAAACGTCTCTAGCATAAAAAGGGCCACTCTGACAGCGAGTTCAAGATAACTTTCATGATATTTCTTCTCAGCATTGCTTGACCTTCTGTAAGCTTTGCGATTCGCCAAAGGAATCCGTTGTTTCCAGAACAACAGTGTCTTCGACTTGTCCTCTTAACAATTGTTCCCCTCTTTCCTTAGCTAATCTGACGATGGAGTCACGCAAGCTTTCAGTTGTTGAATAATCAGAGGTGTCGAAGTCAAAGATGTCTTTGATAAAGCCCAGGATGTTACTCTAAAACAAAATAAAGATGAAGTCAAAGCGGCAATTTGGTGTGGTCGACAAATATTTTTTTACCTCCAGTTTTTTTAGTCACAAATTAGCTACAATCTTGGACAAAATAAAATGGAACAGCAAGTGCTTCCCCCCGAAATCAAGGATAAAGCAGTGCGAAAGCCAAAGCGCGCTATTTTCCCTTCTTTGATTTGGGAGGAGGAGGGATCTACATTTTCCATCTATTATGTCCATGCAAGATTGTAATCTTGGACAGAATAAAATAGAAATGAAACTGGTTTCCCTACCCATTTCTTGGCTGACGAGAGAGCAAGTTGGTCTATTAACTCACGAATGTGTATAGTTCAAGTTAAGGTATGGATACAAACCTTAAAAAAATCGCACACTTGTTTTAATTCTTCATCTGTTCCTAAAAATCCCCAAGCAAGAACTGGGGACACGTACTGAGCCACAACATAGAAATGCGCCATAAAGCCGTAGGGATCCTGCAAAAGATAACACAATACATGTTACGATGATGATGATGATGATGATGATGATGATGACGACGACGACGATGTCGGGAAAGAAATAAGTGATGCTTAATTTGATTATTTTGTGATTAAATATTAATTAGAAATTGACATTTGTAGCGCAAATAAGTTAGGTTTCGTGACGATAGATTTCACAATAATGTGGAGAAAGTCCGAGTATATTTACGATATGAAGTGATTTAACTGCATGCATTTTCTTAGCCTAAATAAGGTGAAAGAACGTGCGATTTTGTAATAGTCACTTAATTTAGATACATTACAATAGGTACTTTTACTGTACATGTGATTAATGTAAAAATACTGCCTTACGCAAGGACAGTAGAAAAACCTCTGTATACCTAGAATGCTTTAGTTGAGAGTTGGTCGTTGATCGTTGAGTTTCGTTGATCGTTTAAGACCGTTGAATATGTAAGAAGTGTACATCGCTGTAGATTGTTGGGTTGGATTAAATCGTGTTACATCGAAAGATACAGTCCTCTTGATTTGTTTGAACCAGCGAGCGGGGTTATAAGAATTCCGAACAGACGACGACGACAACGGAGATGTTGGTGATAGCATATCCTGTCATTACTTCTTGAAACTTTAAATCTTTCACGTCAAAAAAATAAGTAGATACCGGTAATTTATGTGCTGGGCACCTTGCTTTATGTTCCCTAGAGTTCTTTACACAGCCTTGTTAAAAAGGGGTAATAATAGCAGCATAATACAATGCCTCAATATTAACACAGTGTGTATGCACTATTGAACCTCAATATTGGCAAAGCTTGTACCGATAAATAAATACTAATAATCATATAAATAAATAGGAAAATAATGTTGAAATCAGTATCTAACCTGAAGGTAAGAGGACTTGGCTTTCAAAACACCCCAGATTGCTGTGGTAAGTGCCTGGCAATTACAATACAAAACAAAAACATGAAGAGAAATAAAATCAAGGAGAACTCGGTTTATAACTACAACCCACAACTAAAACCTCAAAGAGACAGGAAGGCAAGATGTTACTTCAGCATACTAAGTTTAAGCCCTGTCAAGAGCAAGCGTGTATTTAAATGATATTTATGCATATTATCAAGGATGTGCCCTAGCAGTGCCCAGTGATCTCTGGCACCTAACTTTTGCTCCTAGGTGTCTAGAAAATCTTTAAGTTCTTTCTTAGAAACCATATGCTGGGCACCCCAGATTTTACAGGTTCAGAGCACAAGCCAGGGCGTTTTTCAATTTTTCTTACAGCACAGCCTTGATTATATGGATAACTGGAAATCCATATGAGATATAACGCTAGATTGCCACCATCAATTTGATGCTATCAGGCAGGGCCCGGTTCCTGAAAGGCTGATTGGCACTGATCCAGGATTATAATTTTTTCCATTGTTGTATTCTACCCTCATAATTGCTTATAGTAACATTTTGTGTTATCATTACAGCTGTATCTCAGTGTAAAGGTTCAACAAAATTTTGTAAGCTCAAGTTCCATGTTCTTACACCAAAAAACCTTGCTAAAAATGTGGATTAATCCTGGGTTAGCCTTAACCATCTTTAGGAGAACTGGGCCCAGCACTTCAAATGCAATGTTTGATGAGCAAAGCAGTCTAAAGGCCTTCATACATTTATTTCTCCTTTAAGGTAACATAGCCCCTGCCGAGGGGTCAGTCCACCAAGCAGCTTACCAATAATCAGTAAATACAACTAGACTGATGGGCAGTGCTGGTGCTATCAGATAGTGCTCTTATCCCACACAGAATGTGAGAAAAGGAGATCAGAATTTCAACAGTTTTGCAGATAATATTATAAAAGTATCAGTTAACATTAAAAATGGACTGGTTTGGTAGCTAGGACCCACATTTATTATTCTAAAGATTTTGATTTTCAAATTAGCTTTCAGGCCTGAAAAATTAGTGGACTTTCAAGGAACAGGCCCCAGGGTACTTACAGTTTCTTTAATGCGCGCTGATAACCATCTGTTTTGGACAGCAGTTGCTACAGTGTAGGGTGGGGTCTCTAAATCATAAAAAGCATCCAAGAGCACAAAATCCAGAAGCACATCATAGAACGAGAGGTGGCTCACCTAAGGAGAAAAAGAAACTAATAATTATTTCCCTGACTGCAAAGGTCTCACAAAGGAGAGAGACCTCTGCTGGTCTTTGAAGCATTCACTTACGAAGCTGCTGACCAGATTTGTGGTTGCTACCTTTAATGTGGAATGCACACATATTTTAATTTGATTTTATTCACGTTTTTATTCATTTTAACAATATTGTAAATTTTAACGCTAGCTTAATTTAAAAATTTTAAAACAGTGTATTTCGCATTTGAATATATTTATATAGATATTTGCGCCTTATAAGTTTTGAAATTTTTGAAATTATATTTTTTTAAAAAATTAATTGTTGTTGTAAAGCATCATTGGACAGCAATGGCAATGGCAATGGCACTTTAAAAGTAATTATTATTATTATTATTATTATTATTACTATTATTATTATGCCCTGTGAGACTGTACTCTGGAAATTCCTGAGCCCTGCACAGTTGTAATTGGGCAAACCGGTATTGTAAGTTGTGTCACACATGACTAAGACGTTACTGGTTCACAGAGACTGTTGATTTCTGAGGCTGATAAGCAGTGTTCCTTAAGGCACTTTAGCTCACTCATGCATGCATATTGATTCTGTTGGTATGGGAGCAGCTGTTGTTTTAAGGGCCAAAAGAGTTGTTTCCGTTATTTGTTCCAAAGGTTTCTCATGGTTAGGTATGCTTCTACACACGACTTGTAACTTGTGTAACTGTCCCTGAATGTTAGAAGAGGTAACCAAAAAATAAATCATACCCGTCGACCAGAAAGCTCATCCTTAATTTGCCTCCAGTTGTCTGCAGAAGATGTATACCCCACTAACTCATCAAATGCAGCTTGAAAGTCAGAGGGATCCTGTGAAAAGTATCATGTTGCATTCAGCTCATTTTGAAAGACTTGAAGTAATAATTTTATATCAAGTATGAGATGCAGTGTTTCATCTGTGAGAAGAGAGTAGAAAAACCAATGAGCAGCGGAGCATTTTGATGAACCTCAAGGTGTTTCATCAGATGAAACACTGTGTGTGGAATGCTTGATATTACTTCTCAAACAAAATGATTTTAGAAGGAGAAATTAAGGATGCAAAACTGAGAAGTTTTTCATCTGATTTCCAAACACTCATTTAACATTAATTTTCAGTTCCTCTGTATTTTCTTTATGAATTATTAATGACTTTGAGAAGGCTGTTTACAGGTATGGATGTTTACATTAGATAAACTGTCATGGATGGCTGTTCAAATTCAACTAGTGAACTGACAACTCCTTCTATTTATGTGATGCGAAATGCTGTTGGATCATTTCTAAGGTTTCAATGCAATGTACCACCTGAGCAGTTAGAACAAATGCAAATTTTCCTGAAGAGCGGTTAACTTCTACTGTTTTTTTGAATTTCCATGATCTGTTCAAGCGTTTCTCACAGGAATCAAACTTTGAGTAGAATTTGTTACTTTACAGAGAAGAAACTTTTTTCTAACACATGTGAGAGAATTAAAAAGATTACTGAAAACTGGAAAAAAGGTTGTAGATTCTTGCAGCAATTAAGTATCAACAGTATAGAGAGAATTACTCTAACCTAAACAAAGGCCTTTCTGGTTTGGCAAGGTTAAGGTCATGTTAGTCCATTATTTATTAGAACAATAACACAAAAATAGCAATACTGCACCTTGCCTGCCCGTTCAATAACTGTAGAAACAGCTTGCCGCCCACTTTCAATAAACCACTGACGGATTTCAGAAGATGAAAATACCATCTTGAGAAAAAAAAACATAGAGGGAAAACAATGAAACACATAGACATACCAAAAAGAGAATTTAACAATGGATCAGGACTAAAGTTTAGTCTGGTGAATAAATTTACTTTTTTTTTTTAACTAAATAATA
Source organism: Porites divaricata (assembly GCA_038088405.1). Taxonomy (NCBI): domain Eukaryota; kingdom Metazoa; phylum Cnidaria; class Anthozoa; order Scleractinia; family Poritidae; genus Porites; species Porites divaricata. Next base: position 16,700,842 of record JBBMOI010000003.1, read on the forward strand.
CAAGTCTATAGTGTTTTGTGTACATCTCAGCGAGACATTACTCATAACAAAAACCTGTTAAGAATCATTTAGGCCAGTTCTCCAAGAGATTTTGCTTTATCAAAGAACGTTTTTTTAACAAGCCAAACCAAACAGAGAACATGTAATTTTTTTTTCTGGGTAATTTTGGAAACAACAGCCTCTCATTTATGTACAATATAATGCTTGTTAACAACAAACCTCAGATGCCTGTCGTATGCAATGTACTTTTGCGAGGAACTCCATGTCAGTTTCACAGCCCACAACACTTGTCCTTTGAAGAATTAAAGGGGCATGAAGTTAGTATTTTATAGTGTTAACAAAATGAGGTTAAAACTGACAATTAACATTTTTTGTCTGTTGCCTTCAAGATACACATACTAAGACTAAAAGACTCATCTCAACTTTGGTACATACACCTCGCTGGCTATCTTGTAGGAACTTAGTTAACATATTTGCATAGAAAAGCCCTGATTCCAAGATTCAGCAGATTAATATCTGCTTTACAGATTAAACTGAAGCAAGTAAAGCACAAATTAATTATTTGTTTGTCATCTAGGAGAAAAAATTCCTGCTTTACTCAATTTGCTTCAGTGTGGGCTTTAACAAAAAATATTTGGAATTATGGTAATTCTGAACATTTAGGACTGTTTTACTCCAACATAAAAACAAATACAAGTTACTAGACTAAGTATGATAATCATTCTATATTCCAAGAAACAAGGAGAAGAAGAGCAAGAAGATAATTTGGAGCAAAAAAATTGGATTTGAAAGTACACTGCAAAGATGTACATGTCTTTTCCCCTTGATTCAAAACCTCTTCAGTTATGTTCAATTGTAACTGCTAGGAAACAGTGTCTACATAACTACAAGCAGCAACTACATGTGCTTCTATAATGACAATAGTCATGAACAACTAAGTTGTTGCCTTGTTAGCTCAGCTGGGAGAGCACCAGTCTGCTGAGCAGAAGGTTGCGGGTTCAAACCCCAGCCAAACGACCACTCAGGGTCTTAAAATACCGGTAACTGAGAAGAAAGTGCTACCTTTGTAAAGACATCTGCAAACAGTTTATTTATATCTCAGATAAGGATGAAAACTCGTAGGTCCCATCTCACAGGGCTTTCACTTATCTGGTTCTTGTGGGACGTAAAAGAACCCACACCACTGTTCAAAATGAGTAGGGGACATAGACCCCGGTGGTGTGGCCAAACTTTCCTGGGCTGGGCTGGGTTATTCATAAGGAGAGACTGATACAGGGATAACCTCATGATTGTCCTTCAGGTCAGTCATAATGGCTACCAGTAAACAGTGTATGTATGTGTGTACTTTTAAACTTACAATACGTATGTAAATTGTAGCAAATTTTTCACCTTATCTTTCGGCAAGTAATTCCATGTCTAATGTAATGCTGCAAGCCTGACACATAAAACTCCAGGTGGCTACACAAGAAAAAAGAGGCAAGGTTTAATCAGCAAAACATAGCTAGCAGAATGTTATTGTTCAATATGTACTGTACTTAGAAAAAAGATCAATATTTTCTCACTGCTGCTACCTTTAACATGTATTGTTATTACAATATTATAATTATAGTTGTAATTATTATTATCATTATTTTTTTCTACAGACCTGTGACAACCAGCAGATCTTAGAACAGCTTGTCTGAACAGCTTGAGTTTACAAGACTCACTCACAAGTCTCTCCTCAGTGCTATCATCAAACTACAAAATAGAATCATGGATACTTAAGCTTGTGACAAATCAGAGGTGGTGGTATTGGTGTTCCCACTGAGGACTAGACTGTTCACAGTCCCCTGTTTTTTCGTGAGATCATCAATATATAGTGCCTCTCCTATTAATGGCAGCCATCTTGAATTTCAAATGTACCGAGGGGGCGGGTGACTGGGATTATAGCTGTAGGGGGAGAGGGCGAGAAAAATAGAGGGACTGTGACAACGTCACTGCAGCTCCCATTCACAGAGCATGTTGTACCAGCAATGCTGGCGTTTGATTGGTCACTAGACAATAGATGTTAATTTGCACTGACAACAGGTTTAGTTTAAGTTGCTGACACTGACAAGTCACTGACAAGTCGCCATTTCTATAAAACATACTCTTCATAATACTACCATAAGGCACATCTTGCGCCAATGTATGAAGGATTTTTGGTATTCTGAGGATGAATCACAAAACCCAACATCATTTTGAAGTAGCCCAGCCAGGGGAATGTTGTAACAAAGTTTCTGCCAAACGAATTGAAATTTAACGCTACGCCGATGCAAAAAAGACAACCTGTCAGAAATGCCTGGCTTTTTATCAGGAGGTTTAACCATTTTAATCTGTGGTGAAGTGAGCATGCTTAGCGCTTTGATTAGGAAAATGTTTCACCTGTACATGTTTGCCAATTTTATTTAGAGGAATGGCCCAGAAACTGCATAAAATCACTGCTTTGAAAAGAAATATTTGTAAACACACGAAATAGATGCTAAAATGTGTCTGGCATGTTTTTCATCACCAGTGCACCAGTGGAGTTTCATATTAATGAATGGTAAAAGGCGTGAAATTCCTGTTACGCCTCCTGAAAGCGGGCTGCAGTTATGTTATTACAGTCCCTCTATTTTTCTCACTTCCTCCCATCCGGCTTCGCCCCCTAAGTAGTTTTGACACTCATGCAAAATGGAAGCCCATAACACAAAGCACTCGATCTCAACGATCTTACAGAAAAATAGTCTAACTGAGGAAGGAAACAAAAGCAAATCATTCCATTTCCTCCCTTTTTTTGTAACAAGTACATGTTTGTTATGGGAGAGTAAAGTATCAGGAAATTTGGGTTAATAAATCATAATAATCAATAAATCATACTACTTTTTTCTGAGTGGTCCAGCAATGACAATAGGGAGTTTAAGCAGCTGCATTTTTGAGTGACGCTTTTCAACCGGAAGTAATTAACTTAGCCTTTTTCTCTTTTACTATGCCTTGATGCTACCAAATGTTTTGCTAAATGTCTTTACTCTTATAGAGATGATTTGTCCAAAAATTTGTTCAAAATTACGGCTGAAAAGTGCAAAAAGTCCACTTCCAGTTAACCCTTTAAGCCCCAGTATCCACATACAAATTCTCCACACTGATCTCCATACATTTCCTTAAAGAATAAGTTGAGAGAATTTGTTCAAAGATCAAAGTATTTTCTCTTGGTTGATCATTTTATTGATTCTCATAACTTATCTTTTTACAGTTTATGGATAATTATTGTAAGGAGAAAATTGATCTTGGACACTATTGGGACTTAAAGGGTTAACATGCATTGCACATTTGAACATTTAACAAACAGCCCATGTTGTAACATATAAAGTTATGTGTACCTCTAACTGTGCATCATCAGCTGCTGATACAAATGAATCGGCATCAGATGAATCATCAAGATCGAAATCCCTGACCATCCCCATCTGTAACTGCTCCTGTACACTTTCATCATCAATCCATGTCAACATGTTACTTGGTGTGTGTGGCAGAGATGTCACTGCTAGATCATACTGTTCAATGACTTTCCGCAGTTTTCTTGAGCTGCCTATTAGAGCATTGAGTTTGGCATCAGCCTCAAAAAACAAAAATGAGTCTCCCTGCTGTGGATGACTTTGTCCTCGCTGGGTCATGACATACTCTGCTGCTTCATACCAATGTTCCAGAGCCATTTCAAAGCTTTCAACTCCTAATAATATATAAAGTATAGACAAAAACTTGTTCTTTAATTATAGCCTTTATTTTGATTTAAGATTTATAACATAAATAATGTAGTTAAGGTGGCTTGACTGGATTTTTTTGGGGGGACACCTCCCAAGTTTGAGCATTAACTACATCACCAAGAATAAAGATATGGAAAAAAGGTTACCACAACTGTATTACATAAAGATGAAAGTTTCCTATGATTTGGGTTTTATCGCAATCAGAGTCGCCATGGCAACGTAACGACGCCATTACGTTTTTTATTTATCTTTGTGTTTCTCGGTACCAGGAGTTTTTTGGAGAAATCGCTTAAGGAAGTTTGTACCTGCCATAATTGCCTCAATTATTGACAAGTTTGAACAAATTCTATGAGAGCATTTTCAAGATATTTTGAAACAAAGTTTTAAGCATCATAAAAACAGTGAAATAGCATACTATCCACACAATTGGCTAATTTTTCAAGAAAATGATAAGCTTTGGAAACGCAGCTTCGTCTCACAGTTGTTTGATTCCATTGAAAACCTCCTACAAAAAATGAGGGGAATTGCTCTGGGCGATCACGAGTAAGAAGAATTTTATTAACTTGCATTCAGCTGCTTTTGGTACAGTTTTTGCACGTAATTTGGTCCACACCTACAAATTTCGCATTTTTCAAAAAACCGCTCAATAAATTTTTTTATAAATTTGATAATCCCGAGATCAACTGTCAATAAATATACCCTGCAAGTTTCAAGAACATTGAAAACAGGCAGGCTTTCAAATAGGACCTCAAATATGACCAATTTTTCCCCCAGATTTTGTGTTTACAAGTGAGCGTCCTCATTATTCACTGGCATTGTTTTCAAGTTTCATATGCACGTGCACATTTAGCAAAAAGTAGTAAATTTGCATCAAAAAGAACTCTCAATTACTTTCGGAAGAAATATCCGGAATATGCTAATAATTGGCTTGTGTCACAGATAGCAGTGAGGGCCGAAACGGTGAACGTCACGGCTCATCTTGTAGGATGCAACACTTAATTATCTTACTCGGGTTATATCATCACAGAAACTCTTACTAAGAGTTGCTGTGATGTTATAATATATCACTAATTTCTTTTCCCGGTTATTAGCATATTCAGGAAATTTAACCGAGGGTCCTTTTTTATGCAAATTCTATGGTTTTGCTAAATTTGCACGTGCATATGAAACTTGAAAACAATGCCAGTGAATAATGTGGACGCTCACAGTCACTTGTAAACAGAAAATCTGGGGGAAAAATTGGTTATATTTGAGGTCCTATTTGAAAGCCTTTCCTGTTTTCAATGTTCTTGAAACTTGCAGGGTATATTTATTGATAGTTGATCTCGGGATTATCAAATCTATAAAAAAATTTATCGAGCGGTTTTTTGAAAACTGCGAAATTTGTAGGCGTGGACCAAATTACGCACAAAAACTGTACCAAAAGCAGCTGAATGCAAGTTAATAAAATTCTTCTTACTCACGATCGCCCAGAGCAATTCCCGTCATTTTTTGTAGGAGGCTTTCAAGGGAATCAAACTACTATGAGATGAATCCACATTTCCAAAGCTTATCATTTTAAAAAAAATTAGCTAATTGTGTCGATAGTATGCTATTTCACTGTTTTTATGATGCTTAAAACTTTGTTTCAAAATATTTCGAAAACGCTCTCATAGAATTTGTTCAAACTTTGCCATAATTGAGGCAATTATGGCGGGTACAAACTCCCTTAAGCGATTTCTCAAAAAAACTCCTGGTACAGAGAAACACAAAGATAAATAAAAAACATAATGGCCTCGTTATGTTGCCATGGCGACTCCGATTGCAATAAAACTCAGATCATAAGAAATTTTCATCTTTATATAATACAGTTGTGGTAATCCTTTTTCCATATCTTTACTCATGGCGACGTAATTAATGCTCAAACTTGGGAGGTATCCCCCCTAAAAAATTGAGCCACCTTAATACCATGTACTCACGTGGGAATACTGAAATAAAGTTGTGTACCTCTCTTTATAAGTTCCTCAATGATCTCTTCTTCATCTGTTATTATGTCTCCTAATTCAACAGCACTGTCCTCAGAAATCCTCCCATCTAATGTTAAAATAATATTTGTTACTGACAATACCGTGCAGGTGAACAATGTACAGTACAGGCCACGGGCATTGCAGCATTACACATGTGTTTCATGCATGGAAATCCGCCATATTGCACGCAAATTCCATGAGAAAAATATGCATGAAACACTCATGTAAAAATATACACGCAAAGATACATGAGAAAATACACGCACATTAGGAAAATTTGCAAGTAAAACTTTGCACGCAGATTATTATAATTAATTTGCATGTATTTGGTTTACAATGTACTTGAGTTCTTACATCGCTGGCTGAGCAAGTGCAGTTGTATTTGTGTGGGTGGCTTTAATTTGTTAGCATAAATCAAATGTTCAAATGCTAGTATTTTATGTTATCGGGGCTCAAAGTGATCCAAACTTTTTGACCGAATGAAGATTGTTTTTAAATATTTACATGCTCTTTGCTTGAATCTTCATTGTAGGCTTCACAGAGTTTATAAAAAGGTTTCAACTAAAATCAGTTTCAGTTATCAATTTGCAACTATTTTGATGGACCAACTACTCTGTAATGTGACGCTGTAATTTACATCTGTGTTTTGGTGAAGGGTCACCAAATTGCATGCAATTTACGCCCCTGTAAGTGCTGCAATGCCTGTGGCCTGTACTGTGTGATTTAAATATTCCATGAACAGTAGAAGTCTGAAATAAGGGCTGAAAATATTTCAACACTTTTGCAACACTTCTTGCCACTACAATGTACCAGTCACGCATGCACCTTTCCTTTCATGTGCTCATCTTTGTTGACTGATTTACAAAAGGTAATGGATGCCTTTGTTCATTACTAAGAGCTAGGTAAAGATTACCCCATAACACCAGTAATAATATTCAACAATCAGTTCCAAGTGCTCAATATCTCAACATACACACAACTGAAGCATGAACTAATATTGGCCGTTTTTATACTAGAGGACGCATTATCCGTCCAGATGGATAATGTGTCTATGGAAGTTTTTATACTAAGGACGCATTATCCGACTGGACGAACTTGGGCAAAGATTTGAAATTCGTCTGGTTATGTGTCTCAAGTATAAAGGCGGGCACGAGACGCATTATGCGTCTGGACAAACTTTCCTTCGAAATACGTCTTGAAGGACGCACTACGAAAGGTAGTTCATCTGGACGCATAATGCGTCTCGTGCCTGTCTTTATACTAGAGACGCATAACCCAGACGAACTACAAAATATTTGCCCAAGTTCGTCCAGACGAATAATGCGTCCTTAGTATAAAAACAGCCATTGTTTTATAACATTATCAAAGCGATCAATGCAGCAGGAACTTAAATTTTTATTATTGTAGCCTGTGCTCAAAGCAGTACGCGTCTACGTCTGCGTGACTATATGTTTTACCCCACAGTTATGTTTTTGTCTTGAAACTGAGAGAAAGTTTACTCAAGTTGCTTAGGATAACATTTTAAAAAACTGTAAAATCCATATTGAGGTGCCGGAAAACTATTCACCGAAAAATTCTTTTTGAAAGAAATAACTTTGCAAAGAGCGATTTGCACATACCAACGCATGCACAGCTCGTGTAGATGACTACATCCACAACAGTCACCTCTTTTCTCTACTATCCGTTAACAAATTGAAAAGTTTTCTCTTAAATTTACGTTATAAAACACATGGTTAACCCTTCATTATGTACTGTTGAGTTATGGATGCACTTGGGAGACATCTCTGGAGGATTGCTAAGCTCACAAGACCTCACAAGAACTCAAGGTATAGTTTATTGACGTCATCAGCATGCTCAGTGGGAATATGAAGCACACTCGTGCTATTGAATTTGATTACGTGAATATTCTAGCTATGTTAAAGTAAGATTTGATATTACATCAGTAACTGTCACTTGGCCTCCCGACGCACTGGGCCCTCATGTGGTGTGGAGGTTTGCATGCCTTGGTGATCCTGGAAACTACATGTATATGTATTGTGGTTCAATTTTATCCTTCGTTTAAATTTTATTTTCCTTTGTTTCAAACTCATCGTTATAAATTACCACACCAAAAACCAAAGGAAAATACAATTTGAACCAAGGATAGCATTGACTACAACATACTACAATAAATTGGTGCTGTGTTCTAGTTGGGCATTAGGTTAATGTCCCATCTTTGCAAGTAAGTGTAATTACAGAAACCAGACACACTTTTCAAGAAAGCTGTCTGAGGGATAAGGCAAGTTGGTGGAGAGGTGGAGGCGCTATGGGTAACAGAGCCGAAGAGGCAAGGTAAAAGGTAAGGGAACTGTCATTTTAGTGGCAAAGGACAAGGACAATGTCTGGGAAAGGTGAAAAATAAATGTAAGAGAGTGGGACTTAAAGTGACAAAAAATGTGCACAAAAGACTACAGTTCTCACCATTTACAGTTATAGCAATGTCCTCAATGTTACTGCTCTGTGATCTAACATTTGATGCATGGTGTCGTAACATAACATCTTGTTCCAAGCTTAAGTTCCTGGCAGGAGGTCTGGGTGTCGACTCACCCACAGAAAACCTTGCGCCTGTAAGTACCAGCAAAAAAAGAATTTTTCAGTGGATTACATGAAAATACATTTAAATGTACATATATTGATTACACAAATGCATTGGTATTACAGTACACCATTGTGTGTGTTGTTTGTGTGAATGGTCAAATTAAATTTTGACCTCATGTTAATTTTGAATTACATTGTATAAACCTACAGTGGGTTGATTCTTGATTTTCTTAGTCTACTAGCCCTGGGAATCAACCTTGGGTTGAAAAGTTTTAACATTTTCCATTTTCATAGCTGAACTAAATTTATACAAATGTGTGTACCTTCTTACACTTTCTATTTTAATAATACTGGTATTCTAGCATCCTGACCCAACTAGCTCATGTTTGAGTTATTTTCATTTTGAAAAAAAGAACTTTTATTGAAATTCATCCTTACCTAATCCTAAATCACTGGGATTTTTTTCAAAAAAAAATCAAAGACAAGCTTTGTGGTCATGGGCACCAGCAGATATTGAGATAACAGCATCAATTAAATTATACCAGTACATCATTATCAGGTAAGTTATATGCAAATCTCTCTGCATTAAAAAAAATAAAACTTCACGGACAGTTATATTGATGTGACCTATTTGTAATCCATGATTTTAATTTTTTTTTCATTGAATTATGCGTAAATTTCGTCACTGTGTTTTTATACTAAATGCCACCAGCAGTTTCCTTGTAAACAAAGACCAAATATCTTACTAGTTGAAAATTCTCCACAGCAACCAACATGTTTTTCATGATTTTTAACATTATTTTGCAAATTTTAAAATTAAAAAAATAAAATGCATTATATTGGGTATTAAAATCGGAAACCCAGTTGCATCAAAGAAAAATAATATATACAGTTACATTAAAGTAGATTCTTTTTAAATTTGATATTCCCGCCACTCTGTGGAAACAAAGCGAGTTTCTGAGTAATAATAATGTCTTGCATACTACAGTATTATTTCAGCCATCAAGCCATAATGTCTTAATAATATTAGTTTAGTTTATATTAGTAATACTTTTTCTGACTTACAAGGATGGATGTAAGGATGGTTCAAAGTACAAAATCAATGCACCACGAACACATTGTAGGTTTAAAAAGCTCACTATCGAAAATAGCAAGGATGTTTATAAACTTATTATCATAAATTACTTGATGTATACTGTTTACACACTTCAATTGGTAGGACAAAACTGACTCCTGACTGCTTATTACCTGAGGTTAAAGTTCTCTTTCTTCTCAAAGGACGATCATTGTAAGAAGAGCTATTTCCAGTTGATGGTTCGCGGCGCTTTCTTTTCCAGTAGCGTGCCGTCAGGAAAAGCAAAGTCCCAGCTCCAAAAGACAGTGCAAGTAATGCTGTGATTTGAAGCACTCGCGAAGAACGGAACATACTATCACTCAATTGGAGGTTGAATCACATCTTTCTTCCTTTAAATACTACTTTCTGGTGCTTAAAATAACCGTTTTTGCTCGCGAGGAAGTCGAAAATACTCAAGCAAGCAGGGTCTGTTCAGCTGATGAAACTTGTCGGTGCCTGTTGTTAACCAGAGGGAACCAGCGGTATTACTGTGAAACTAAAAGGACTGGGGCTAGCGGAAGATTGCAATATGGCGGACAAAGTGGCGGAAGAGTCTAAGGTGGGCAGATTTTTTCAGCCTTCTAGGAATTGTTTTTACCGTCTACGCTATTTTGTGCGGGACCTGGAAATTATTTGTCTCATGTATTATTTCTAAATCCTATCTAAAATTGGGCACTTAGCGCTTTTTAATTGTAGAATACTTACAATTTCCCAGCGCTCCACTGACCACTAGCCCCACTGACAACTGATTTATGATTTTCCTCCACTGACTTGCGCGTACCGGTATGTACGGTGTGTTATGAATCATGTAGTTATTGTCAATCGAAATACACACTGGCTGTAGTTTCACACTTTTTTGTTCCACAAAGACTGCCAACACGTTTGTTTATATGGTGGAGGAAAAATAGCTTTGAGGCGTAGTATTATGTTACTGTGTGGAACCAGAAACCCATAAGGGGTTGAAACGTGTAACTCTCATATGTTTGCTTTGTCCGATGCTCGTGAAAATTCATTTTAGAAAGTACCATATTTGGAACGAGAAGAAGAGATAACTGACCAATCAAACTTCGTAAACAACGTGACGTAATTTTCCTTCAGGTTCCCGCGCCCGCTTAAAAAAATGGCCGAGAAACGGGGGAAAAACTCTCGAAAGCCAAGAAACCTTTCAAAGGTTGAAACCAGGAAAATTACCGAAACACTGAACAGGATATTATTGCCTTACCACCCGGGCCAAACTTAACATTATGAAACCCATTGACGGCCTCGCAACTTCTTGAAGTTGTCACATCAAAAAACGATGCCTCGTTGACCCTCTGCACAGTAAACTTATACTGCAAATAGGCTTTTAAAATTCTTATGTTAAAAGTCTAGAATAAACAGTGAAAAATATTTTCGAATAAAATTCATTAGCTGCGTATCGAAAGTGTCCAAAACCTGAACCTGACATCTTCGCAAAAAGTGATGCTTGTAATGAATGTGAGAAGCATTTCAAAAGCTTAAATTAAACTTAGATGTTGTAGTCACGATCGTGTTTTGAGCTAATTTTATGAATGAACAAACTCAAATTAATAGACAGAGAAGCCGTTTCTTGAAAATTTTTATTCAAAGTCCGAAAAGTTAATCCTTTAAAGCAATTCGGAAAACGCTATCTGGATCGTGGATCTGTTCACGCAAATGACATCGGCTAAGCACATGACAAAATTCAACACAAAATCCATCCCAAATCAGGACACATTTTGTAATTTTTCTTTAGCGCCGAAGAGAACAATTTATAAAATGTCTATGAAACATTTAAAAATACATAAATTCCCTTTCAAAAACGTAATTGTCTTGGCCATAGAGTGCAAAATGTACCTGAAAATTCAGCAAAATCTTCGCTGACTTGGTTGCATTTCAAAACAGACCATGGGCTCCGCCGTGAAGAAAACAAGGTTGAATTCCTCGAAGGACGATTTCTTGACGAAAAGCTTCCCTTTCTCCACAAAAAGAAAGCTGAGCATTCTTTTGAACTTTCCCTTTTCATTTTTTGTCTTTTAACGGTGTATTTGTAACCTTGAAATGCAGAACTCTTGTCTTAAAACATCTGCATGGTGATCGCGCAGCAGCCATTTTGTTGAAAATGGATATCCGTCACTAAGATTTCCAAATATGGTCAAATGAATATTCACGAGCATTGAACGCGAGTTACACGTTTCAAGCCCTTATGGGTTTCTGGTGGAACTTATACCAGCAAGCAACATGGAGAGACTTGAACTGTTCTAAAATATTGAACTGGTCTAAAAAAATGGAGCTGGTTTAAAAAAATGAAACTGGTTTGAAAAAAAATTAAACCAAGGGTGCATTCGATTGGGAAATCCGGATTTAGATTTTGAAAATCTAAATCTGGATTTCCCAATCGAACACGAAATCCGAAAACGGATTTTACCTCCGAGAAATCCGTCCTCAGGGTGGATTTCAATTAAGAAATCCAAATTCCCTTTTTGTCGTTCGATTGGGAAATCCGAAAAAGGATTTGCAAAACTGTCCTTAGGAACAGCGGTCTTGTATGCACACACATAGTTAGTAAAAAGAAGACCACTGTTCACGAGAACAGTTTTGCAAATCCTTTTTCGGATTTCCCAATCGAACGCACCCCAAATATAAAATTAAACCATAACATAAATCAACTATGAGCCAGTGAAAGACTCGCGTTAACACAACCATGCCAGGAAAGCTACTAATACTAAACCCCAGCCCCCCACGGAGTCGAATTCCCCACATGATTTGTCATGTCAAATACAAGGTTTTGCAAAGTGCCAACTACAACTGTACATATTTTTTGAGGAGGTCAAGATTAATAGAAACTGCATCTCTAAACACTTAAACTTGTACATGTACTGTATGCAGTAAGTTGTGTATTAAACCAGTTGAATAATTCTTTGTTTTGTAATTCCCTTGCCCAAAAATCTAGAATTTAAAGCTACAACTACAGTCATTTTTGAGTGGTAAGGATGAGTCAGGACAAGTTTTGTCAAGTGTAGAGAAGGCACAGTGTGCTATTGTTCTTCTTCACTCCCTTCCTTGTGCAAGACATGCTGTCTTGGAACAACTCTGTGAAGTGTTTCATGAAGCTGTTCAGAAGTATATGGTGGAATTAGAAAGACAGGCATTATCTGGTGAGTTCTATTTTCTGGAGACTAAACTTTCCTTTATTTGTCATATTGAAACTTTTTTACATCTTGAATTTGCTTGTAGCTCACCATTGATGAGCTACAAACAAATTCAGCTGCATAATGTGGGTGTTAACTGAACATTTGACTGGATTGTGCAGATAACACAAAAACAAAAGACTTGTCTTCCTTAACTGAGTTTTTAAACCACCCTATGGGTTTCACTTGATGAAAGGTTGAGTATGGCCAATCAATATTATTGACCATTACATAATATAATTAGTGGAAATCATTTCATTAACTGTATGATCTCAACTGAAGAGCTGAAAACATGTTCGTCTCAAGTGGGGGTTTGTTTCGATTTTCCAATTCTTGCCAGAATTGCCTGAAATTTAAAAGGTTCTACCATGCAAGCAGGAACATTCATTTGGACATTTTTGCTGTCTCCAAGTTCAGTTTTTATTTCTTAACGCATTAAAGTCTGGCTTGAACACTCTCATTCTGTTAAGCTCTTTTCGCCAAGTGACATTTAGGACAATTTTGGTGAGAGTAATACATTAAGTGAGGCTATGATCATAATCTTCTTGAAAACATTACCAAAGGTTCTGACCCTGAAACTCTCCATTCTTTTAGGAATCACAGGTTATCCTGATGTCCTGGAGCCTGAGTTATTATCAGCTTTGCAGAATGTTAGTGAAGTAGTTTGCAGATTTGTTGATAATAATCCTAGTGCTTGGGCTCCACTTATTTGCCAGGTAATAACTTCATTTTATATTTTTGTTGTTCCTCTCAGCTGAAACTTGGACCCAATTAAGTTCTCTTTTTATTTTGCAGTGGTCATTAAATCTTCTTGGACAAGTTGTCACTAAAAATAATGGCAGAAGAGGTAAGAAACATGGCCAAAACGACAACAACAACGCAATTTTACATGAAGGAAAAGTTGAAATTTAGATTAACAATTATAAGAGTAGTGCAGAATATTTTACATTCCAAAAGTGTTTTAATCCAGGGTAATTGAGTTAAGTGTACCATAACCTTAAAATATTAATCTTCAATTAAATTGAAATTCGGACTCCTAAGTGAAATAATAAAGTTTTTTGTGGACTACAGATATCAGTTCAGTTTTTGCAAAAATGTGAAGGCAGACAGTATCCCTCCAAACAGTGTGATATATAGAGATAAGTACTGTTTAAAAGGCTCCCAAACTCGTGGTCAATAAATGTGAATCAAGATATTACATTGAATATGAAAATCATATCTAAAGAATAATTATATTTTATTTAGACAATCACCTGTTTTTTAGGTGTCAGTATCACCATGTCACTTAGTGAGGGTCTCCATAAGTGGATGCTATTTCCTGCGGTTCAGAGATTAATGGACATTGCAGTCCACTGCAGTTCAAAGTTGTAAGTTGACTAGTTATGATAATTGTCTGCATGCTTCTTTAACAGATATATATTTATAACTTGTTAATACTGATACATATTTGTTTAAAAATGTAATGTTGCCACCAAATGGTGAACAGACCTTTCCACAGTTTTTCTCAACTTTTGACATGGACAAGTTAGGGAAAATCTGTCACCTCTGCTGGAAAAGCACCTTTAAATTAGTAAAATTACCAAGTTTGAAAGTTATTTGTTGAAAACTAATGAAGATACAGCTCTGGAAAGGCGCACAATTTTAGAAATGTTTGTATGGTACAGTGGCGCGTGGGGCACAAACTTGCCCCCCTCCATACAAATGTTTGTAAATTTTTGCAACTTTGCAGAGAATTATATTTGCTTGCTTAAGATGCATCACTTTCAAACGTGGCAATTTTTCCAGTGGAGTCGATGTATTTTCCCTAATGTGTCCATGTCAAAAGCTGAAAAAACCGTGAAAGGGTCTTTATTACATACGTGTACCAGTGCGTTGGTTTATCTGACTGCAGATAATAATAATTATTATAATTACAAGGTATAACTATCACAGACTGTTCAGCTGCTCTTAAGCTAGCTGCAAAACCTAACTTTAGATGGATCTCCTTAATTATTGTTCTGTGTTCTTCAACTTAGGTTACCAGGGTTAGAATCATAGCAAAAAGCTAACCCTAATAAATTGAATGCTGGTCTAACCTGGGAGTGGGTGTTTACGTTCAGAAGTTACATCTACTGTTGTAGGTCAAGCTATAATTCATGCAACTGGCCAGGTGTTGGACAAAATTAATATCAACTGAAGCTTCATTATTCATTACTCATTTTCAACGTAATGTCCTCATGCATCTTGTGGTAAACTACCTGTAGGTGAGGGTAGTTGCAATAAAACTTTACTTATTACGCTCATGCCTTACAGTTAGGTAAACTAGATAGGTTAGATGATAGAAGAGTACTCCTGTGCTACAAATATATGTCGAAAATGAAGTCCCCCAGCCACCCTCTGTACCACCTACTTCCCAGCCCACTTCTGGACGTGCCTAACTACACCTTAAGGCAGAAAACACAAAAGTATTATCTTTTCCGGAACATGCAGGTCTGTAGGACAAAGAGAGTGGAGGACTTCTTTACATTTAAATATTTTAAGCGATTCAATTGTCATGATTTTAACTTTATATCTGTAAATTACTATACTCTAGATGTTGCCTTATTATTGTAAATTTAACTCGATAATTCAGTCTTTTTTACTGCAAGAGAGTTTGAATAAACTATTTATTTATTTATTTTTTATTTCTTATGCAGAGTTGGACATGGTCAGGCAGATGTTTGCGTGCAGTGTCTGTTGCAGATAGCTATGAACAGCTCTCCACACCTGGACTGGGTAGTTGCACATATTGGGTATGTGTCATGACATGACAAACTGTGCTTGCTGTTAATGCAGGTTAATAATCTGTTCGTGTAACCTTTGAGTTATTAAGAGAAAAAGGTGTCTCTCAAGAGTTGGAAGGTACTGTCCATTTTACCCCTGTTTAAACCAAAACATATGTAAAAGTACATACCCATACAAATGCTTTTCTTCTGGTTCTTATTCTAAGTTTAAATTTTGTTTTCTTTGAATTGACCACTCCAGAAAATACCATAACATACCATAATGCTCTTTGTTTGTCACTACAAATTTTGCATAAGCATTATTTCAGTTTCTCTTGGGGCAATTTTAACTCCCAAGAGAAACTGAAGACAACATTTGCTGATGTAAAATTTTGGAGTAACAAACAAAGAGCATTATGGTATGTTATGGTGTTTCCTGGAGTGGTCAACTGGCATGGGTATATACTTTGGAACAACTAAAACTACAACGTATAGTGTAAAACAAGGGTAAATTTGAATCACAACAAACTGAAGCTAGTGAGGATATTGGATAATAAATTTTGAACTTTTTTATGGTTTGCAGGTCTCATTTTCATGAAGTATTTATTCCCAAGCTGCTGTCCACAGCCCTGAAAGAGTACACTGCTGGTCAAGCCCCTGGGGGATGGAGTGGAGATTCATCTGTCATGACCCCTACTATGGTTCAGGTTCTCACCTACCTCTCCCTTCAACATTCTCATGAGATCAAGAGCAACCTGCTGGCTTTATTTCATGTAGGTGAAGTGAAGTTTGATCATATCACACATCTCTATTGTATAAGTTATTTATTTATGTTGTATTATTTATTTACCAATACAGCAAGTCCTTATAAAGAGTATTATCAGCTGGTGTGGACAGCAAATAAAAACAACAACACAACAACAACAACAGAATTAAGACAAAAACAAAACCTATTAATACATGTAACTAGTATCTAGTTTATTAATTAGTTGCTCAATTACTTTATGTACAATACTTCCATCACCCTCTAACTGTTATCAAACATGTAAGGTCAGTGATAATAATAATAATTGTTATTGTACAATGTGATTCAGAGGTAATCAAACAGTGCAGAGGCAATAGAGGTACTTAATTATACATGTTTGCGGCAATTTGAGAAGGCTTGCATGGCTCAAATGAGATAGTATGACACCAGAATAAAGTAAATGAAATCATTGGCAACAGTGCAGTAATTTTATTGGCAACAATAAAATACTCCCAGAGCTGCACACAAAAAAATGCCAAGAAAAAAGGGAATGGCCCTGTAAAGAAATCAGTTTATTAACTGCTGAATCATAAGCTCAGTACTCTACTTTAATCACCAAATTTCCTACACAAACCCCCCACCCCTGCCCCTGCTAATAGCTTGCTTACAGGCTATGTAACAAACTGTTAATATTACCTGTGCTATTGCTTTAATTTAGAAAAGTATTTCCAGCTCTTCAAAGTCAAATATGGAAACAGATGAGCAGTTAGCCACACTTCCTTTTCTTCTACACATAGCTACGTTGTCGCCTAACTTACTCAAAGGAACTATAACAGAGTTCCTTGAGATCTGTAAGTAATTTATTTGTAATTTCTTTGAATAATGAGTAATTATTAAGACTTGTGTTAAACCAACTTCAAGTCAACCTAGACATAGGTGATTTTAGAAAGAATTATAATTATCGGCCATGATCTGTGTAACAAGTATGAAATGGAAATCAATGTAAATGTAGAGTAAATATATTTTTTTGCTTTGATTAATAGTGACCCCAGATGTTTTTGTTCTGTTGCTGGAGCAGTCTAGAAAAAGAGAAGAAAAGAAAATGAGGTATACATGCACATGTTCATGTAGACTTCTTCTGAAGAAAAGAAACCATGTGTAACTTTGAGAAATTATCTTAACTGATTTATCCATTTAGGTTTGCTTAGTCAACAGTTTCATGGGTTTACAGATTATTTTGTTTCTCTGCAAATCAAATAGTTTCATTATTGAAAACATGTTCCATACATTTTAGTACACCTGGGAGAAAACGTCATTAATTTTTTTATACTAGAGTTTGTGATATCTTGACTCCACTGTAAAAATGCAGCAAAGTTTGACTCTATAAGGGCTGAAGGAACTATGTCTTTCAAGAGTTTTTTTTTCTTTTGATGCCTTTCTTTTTTATTTTCTTTTTACCAAGCTTGGTGTTGTCCGTGGTTGATGTGATCATAAAAACTGGAGAGGGTGCTTTAGAAGTTTTCCAGCTTCTGCTTGAGAACTGTCAGGAATCTGAGGACAAAGGTGACTTGTCCATCTCAGTAATAGCTGTAGCTATAGCTACAATAATAAAGATGGTGGTGGTGATTTTGATAACAACCTCTGCTTAACACTCATGTTTGAATTTTTGTATCTGTCAAAGTATTTAAAATGATACATAATTTTTGTTATAGAATTTGACCCAATGCAAAGTGAAGTGCAAAAGACATTTACTCTTATCATGGTGAGCTATTTGTTAACTACATAAAAGTAGATGTAATCTGTTACTGCCAGCAATGCAATGATCTAATGTGATCTAATATTGTTGTTCTACAGCAACTGCTGCTGAACAGACTTCAGGAAATTGCTCTCCATAGACATAGCCTCTTTCACCGAAACTCTGTCGTGTCATCACTTGACACCAGCAAGAAAGAGAACGAGTTCCTTACTGCTATGACTTGCCATTCACATCAACTGTGCCAAGGTCTGCTGACTTCCACCAGCAGCAAGTAAGTAATGTTTTCATGAACTGACTGTATTGCAATGTATAAAATGACAAATATAGCGTCCTTCAAAAAAGTCTTTAGCAAACATTAATACAACATTTTCTAGATGAGCATCAAGACTTATCACTACTAGGAGTATGTATGTGAAACATAATGTGAAAAACGTGTGAAAATTCTCCTATTTTCACACTATTTTCACTCACCTTTCACATGCATTTCACACACATATTTCACATGCATGTGAAATTTTGCATAGTGAAATATATGTGAAAAGGGTGTGAAGCAGTGTCATCCCTTTCACACACATTTTCACATACACTTCACATAGGGTTTCACACAGGCTTTCACATGTATATGCTGATGTCCATACCTTGATTTAATCAATCCCAGACTTTCATTCAGTCACTAAAAAGAAATAAACTGCCTGATTTATACTGATATTTTAAAGATGTGTTAACATCATGTGTATTTATTTATTCACTTCTGATTTATTTATTTATCTTATATTTCCTTTTCTCTTTTAAAACTATCAATTTTATTGGTATCAAATAAATTAATTGTGTATTACTTGGACCTTCTTTGTATTTTTGGTCATACAAATGCTATCCAGCTCCATGGAGATTATATAGAGGGTATTACACGGTGGCGTGAAGATATGAATTTTATTTTCGAGTGGCAAAACAATATTTTACTCACTCGCTGCGCTCGTTCATAAAATATTGTTTTTGCCACGAGAAAATAAAATTCATATCTTCAAGCCGCCGTGTAAGGTTCTTTTTATTATATAGACAAAAAGACATCGATAAAGTAATAGAGGGAAATGACCAAAATTACGTCATCGATAAACTCACGTGTGAGATTATGGAAAATAAACCACTCGGGTCGCAGATGTAGTTTTTATGAATTTTATGAGTGGTATATTTTCCAGTAAAACACTCGTGTCTATATAATAAATAGTTATATTTGTCACTGTGTGTCCCCTCTCTTTGTATTTTGTATTTGTATTTTGTATTTATTTATTTGCCACACGATTACAATAATTACAAAAAAATACCAAAAAAAATGTAGGAAGAAATGGTGAGGAGGCCTAAAGGAAACTTTAGAGCTTATATTAATTAGGCCTCCTCAATTACAATTTTTCGAAGATGGCTCAAAAATTACAGCGACGGATACAAAATAATAGCAGGTGGAAAATTAAACTAATCATTTTTGTAAGATTTCTGTTGGAGTATACTAATAATTATTACAAATAAATGCCTTAAGTGCTCTTTTAAAGGAAAAAGGTGAGGAAGCGTTGATGATATTGGTGGTTAAGGTGTTGTAAGAATGTATTTGTAAGAATTCATTTAACTTTTTTTAATCTGGTAATAATTGGTATTGTTATGCTTGATATTCAGTATCATAGTTTTCGAAGGGTTTTGACCATCCAACAAAAAATGACAAAAACATATCTTTGTTACAAAGTCCCTTAACTTGCTCTTAATTCTTTACTTTAACTTGTAACAGGATTTCAAATATTTTCCGGATGTTGGTCATCTTAGCCATACATAATGGACAAACATCAGCTGTAGCAAGTCTCACTCAAATCATTTTAAGAAGCAGAAATCCAAAAACGGTAACACTAACTTGACGATGGAGCTTCAAAAAATGATGCTCTTCTTTTACTACAAGTAACCTTTAATGAATAATCCAGGCTTGTTTCATGGTTCTGACAGTTTTTCCCTTTCATTCTTATCATTATACCTTGGCAAACTTTCAAAGAGAGGGGAGATGGGATGTATATGCTGCATGCAGGTGAATCTACCTGATAGTTCCACTTTAAGAGAGTTCCTTAGTTACCCTCATACAGAGTGGTATGGTGAAAAGAATTAATATCATAGTCCCTTCAGCACTTTGGTAATGAACCAGTTCACGAAAATCCACCAGCAAGACTGCCTTAAGAATATTCAACTTGCAAGTTGGGAGTGACGTGTCAGAAGCAAGGGAGTATGATGACGCCGCAGATGTGTGTCTGATGGGGGTACATGTTGACCCATCCTGCCCCCCCCCCCCCCACCCCCTACCACACCATAAAACCTCAGCGAAATTGCACGACTTCGCAGAACCATATTTTATTTCACAGATTGGGGTTAGCGTTTGTCTTTTTCATTTTATCACTTGTTAGGTTTCTGGGTTGTTCGAAGGTGTTACAGAGGTGTTCTGGGTTTTAGTTAACGCCAGGTGGAACCTCCCGTATGAATTAGTCTTCCTTATTTCCAACACGATGACGTGGTATTTTGCGCTTGTCGCCTGGGTCCCCCTTTTTTTAATAACTGGGCGAGTTTTCGCGCTCTGATCGGTTGAGAGCTGTGGTCGACGAGAGGTCAGACCATGGAAATGGCGTGATGATGGTGTTTTTCTCTTTCTTGCGCTCGTTTTTCCGAGAAACTTCAACGGAATTGGACGTCAAAAACTGTCAATGTTTTTGTAAAAAAAAAAAACGTTGTAGTGAAAGTATTTGCCTGCTTCTCGTGGTTCCACTTAAACATTTTGACGTTGTTTTTACTAATGAACATTGAAGTTGTGCCGATTTGTAAAATTTGTTGAGGTACAACATTATGTAACCGGTACTTTGTCTTGTTGTTTGTAGCTTCAGTTATTTGTTCAGCTTCATTCAGAAATGGAGTTATACTACACTCATTTGCTTGACCCTGTGCTAAAAAGTTGTGTGTCATTCATCAAGTCTCCTGCGGCTACTACAGATTCAAATAAGGTGTAATAATAATTATAATATTAATAAAATGCTGAAATTCAGAAGATCATCGCAGTTAAATATCCAACTTATGTAGTTGCGAAAAGAAAGCCTGAAATTGAATTTTTTGCAATCTTTCTTTTTGCAACTGCATAAGTTGCATATTTAATTGTGATGATCTTATCTACATTTAATTCTTCATCCCTCAGTTCAAATATGTATATGAAATTCATATTTTCATTATTTTTTTTATAATAGTACTGCCCTAACAATAATTTGGCCTTAATCTGCCTGTAATCATGAATACTAAATTATGCACCGTATTTTTACTACAAAAAGTTTTAAAGTGAGTCTTAAAGTAGAAGGAGATTACAAAGATTTGACGTAAGGCGGTTTTAGCAGGTCTTATGAAGGACTATCTCAATATTACCACAATGATTTCTAATCTATGATATTTTGGTTATTTCCTTAGATATTGGGTGTGCTGAGTAATTTCTATCAGCTGATGTTCGTTCAAAAGGATATCCATCTTTTGTTCAGGTACGAAAAGAAAAGCGTAGGGCCATTCTTTTTTGTTGAACAGTTTCTTACAGTTTCGAACGGCTGAAAAAAATACCCCTTGGTGCTTTAAGAACCAGGCTAAGATGCGATAGAGCAATTTCAACGAAAAAAATCATGTGTCAATCTGAAACTCTTCGCACAGTAAAGGGCGTACGCTGCTGTTTAATACAATAGTGCATTCAACGTGACTTGTAGAGTACTGGAATATCTTAGATCATAGCACTATTGACAAAATTGCTTGTTTCCGATTGGATGAAAGTATGTTTAATCCCAAATTGCACTCTTCTGGGGTATCACTTTGTGGCCTGGGTGCAACTCCCGGCGTCGACTCTTATGTGGGTCGAGTTTGTTGTTGGTTCTCTCCTTTGCTCCGAGAGGTTTTTCTCGAAGTTCTCCGGTTTTCTCGACTCCATAAAAGCCAACCCTCTTAAATCTCAATTCGATCTGGAACGCAGGGGCACGTTTCAACGAGTTCTTAAGAGCTCAAAAGTGCTCCGTGGGTGAACAAATTATACAATTTGTAATTTTGCCATTTAGCTCCACAACGATGTCAAAGTTAACCTGACGTTTTTCAAAGGTCTATGAAGAATCCCGATTTCGTCCCGAAGATGCCCGAAGTTTACCCGAAGTTACTTCGTAGATGATCCGAATCCCATGGGCTTTTGTTGAGTTTGCGATGTTTAGTTTGGGTATTAATTATTCCTGTCTTATTTTTGTAGATCAAACTTATCATTGTCCCTCCAAAAGCACCACAGTGTATTCGTCAATTTGCTGCTTCATCCTAACATGGACGTATCTTTGAAGGCTCTAGAATTTATTTTGTCTCTTAACAAAACTTTGCCAGATAAAGTTTCTAACGTGATGAAATTGTGCCGTAACTGTGTCGGATTGTTCTACAAGCTCCTTCACAAACTGTCAAACCAATCTGCGAATATAACAGGTACAATAGATTTTATATGATATTAGCCTGTTCCAGGCTCTCAGATAGTGGGAATGACGCGTAAGTGACAGGCACACGAAAATATCAGCGCGTGATCCGAGAAAAGGGGACGATGGCGGGAAAAAGGGAGTTTCATCCCGTTTTATTTTCGTATTC
Source organism: Porites divaricata (assembly GCA_038088405.1). NCBI lineage: Eukaryota > Metazoa > Cnidaria > Anthozoa > Scleractinia > Poritidae > Porites > Porites divaricata. Next base: position 16,723,383 of record JBBMOI010000003.1, read on the forward strand.
GAGCTTTTTCAATTTTTATTCACGAACGCCACTAACTCGGAGCCTGGAACAGGATAATATTTAACAATTATTCCTCAAGCCCGAATGGGCTCTGAGTCAATAGCCCATGAGGCCGAAGGCCGAATGGGCTATTGACTCAGAGGCCATGAGGGCGAGAGGAATAATTGTTTTAGTAAAATCCAACTAGTTGGTCAAAAATATCGAGAATAAAAAAGTTTCAGCTTGTTAAAGCCTTTTTTGGCGCCAAAAAGCCCGCGCTTTGCGCTACTAATGGGCTATAACATATAGCCCAGTAGTAGCTAAACCAATCAGAACGCAGCATTGATGATAGACCACTAGTTGGATTTTACTAATAACAAATACAGTGCGTCGTTAGAGCGGGACTTAAACGGGACCGCCAGATTACTACTCCGACTCTCTTACGACTTAGCCTGCGAGCAAGCTCTACGGGGAGCTTTGGCGGCGGAGCGGGAAAAGGAAGGAGAGCTTGCAACCACATCTCTGGAATTCCAATTCCCCTGTGGCTCCCCGTCGACTGAGCTGTCAGATTTCCGCCAATCAACGCGGAGCGGAAAAGAGCGCGAATGTAAACAAACATTAAAAAGCACGTGTCATGTGTAGTGACGTCATTACTAATGTCATCTCTGCCAATCAGCATTTCGCATCGACATTTTCGATGCAGAAATTCAAATATTCCTGGGCGTAGTTGCACGCTCTCCTTCGTTTTCCCGCCCTGCCGCCAGAGCGCCCCAGAGAGCTTTTACGACTCGACCGCGCTTCCTTGGTTCAATCCCAGAGTGAATAGAGAGATTTAGAGTCATATCATGTTTACGGCAAACGGCAAAACGTGAATCTGTGCCACGTGACCGAGTTTTCCCTTTTCTCGTCTCTAAATGTTCTTTACTTCTAAAAAATGGGAAGTTTCACGTTATTTTCTTCCATAAGACATGTATTACACTGTTATTATCTGCTCATCTTCTCTTTTGAGAAATTCTCAACCTGAGTCTGCCGTTTGCCGTTTGCGGTATCTCTCCAATGATGGAGTTTTGTAAGTAATAGATCAAGCATGAGACGCATTGTTTCATCACCCGATCAAACACCAAGAAGAGAGTTGAAAATACGACGCGCAGCGGAGTATTTTTGATGAATTTCGAGGTGTTTGATCTGGTGATAAAACACTGTGTCGATTGCTTGATATTACTTCTCAAACGAAATGATTTTAGGTGGAGAAATTAAGGATGCAAAAATGAACAGTTTTTTATCCGGTTTCCAAACACTCATTAAACATTAAGGTGGTTTTAGCCTTTGAGTTTGTTGATGTAACCATGTAACTGACAAATCTTTGGGAGTACTAAGATCCTTTTTTCCTTTCTGCATTCTAAAAAAGGAAATTTTGACTTTGGCTACTTCTGGAAGTAAAAATGGTTAGGATTCACAACCTACAGTATATTAATGTCTTCATTGTGAACACTAGGCGTGAACTGCGTAGAAAGGACATGATGACATTAAGACGCCATTGAATGCTCATGAGAATTCACAAACTGATATTTTTGCCAAATGGAACACCTCTTTCAGTTGTCACTTGTGTTCATTTCATTTGCTACAGTCATAAAATGGATTTTGTTTTCTAAAAATGTGCTACTTTTCGCTTTTAATGTTCATCATTAATGTGCGTGTCTGCTTTCCAGATACAGTTAAGTCCATCAAACTGTCCGGAAAGATGTTTTTTCTCTTGTCCAAGGATGACAGATGCAGGTTTTATTTATTAAGACTGCTTGTGGAAGGGGTTCTACAAAAGGTAAAATTAAATAGCAAAAAAATATCACTGACGACCATTCTTTCCATACGATTACAATAGCAGTTTGTCGATGTTTGTGTCAGCCACTTTGAATTGGAAAAACGGGGTTGGCTGCTTCAAGGTCTGGAACCGAAAATCTTGGAAGCCTCGTCACTTCGCTCTATTCTCGCCGTATGTGGTGATCTTCCGAGAATTTTTCAATAATTTTCCGTTCGCTGCTGACCCCATAGAAATAATTTCTGTCTACAAACCTGAATGACCGTTTACATCACGGGACCTCAAAATGGCTGCGGCAAACATCAATAAAAGTGAGTTTTTGTAATTCCAGTGGGAGGGCCGCCTGTGAATGTCAGGAAGCTGCTTTCATATTCAGAATTGCATGCTGAAAAGAAAAACCGCATTTGCTTGATAGCACTCACAAAGTGTCCTTTTGGCTCAAAAAGGTCGCTAAAGCACATACAATCTTATGAAATCCAAATTAGCATATAAAAATGGCATAATTGTTGCTTTTCTGGAAGTTATCTATTTTGTGTTGTGTCGAATTGCACTATGGGTTTGTTTTCACTGGGGATGCTATTGTGCGGGGAACTGGGTCCAAATTCGTCCTCCAAAACAGTCCCAAAATGCAATTCGACGTAACACCATCCTAGTCTCCAGTCTCCAGTGCAACCCGAAAATTGTCAATAAGAGGCCACTTTTGCCAGCAACCTTTTCGAGCTCCAAGTGGCTGCTGAGATTCGGTCCAAAAGGTGGCTCCGTGGTCAATCTGGGTAATTAAGAGAATGTACAAGTAGGTGAAAGCATAAAAAACCCAGCCTCTCACGTCCCTTTGAAGAATATTAAGAGTTCTTTCGGTGTGATCTTTTGCTAATAGATGTCAAGTTGTTTACTTAGTTTTAAATCCCTCTGTGGAATAATTTCCACTCTTTAACACAAATGTCCTGTTTTTCCACAGGACCATGTGCCCTTATTTGGAGGGATTTTACCAGGTCAGACGTAAGCTAAATATTACGCGTAGTGCCAGATTCTAAAAGACGATTTTTGACGATTTTTGGCTCGACTAGTTGATGTCGCGTGTAAATGTCCTTGGGACAGCAATCCAGTATTCGTGATTTTCTGTAATTTTCTGGATGCCCTCATAAAACAGTACAAAATGTCTTGCAGTTCTCCCTCCCCCCACCCTATACAAAGCTGAGACTCGGGAAAAATTCTGGATAGACGCGTCCAACCTGTAGTTTGTGGGTTAGGGGAGGGGCTGGGCATGTATGATTTAAAGAGCGCCCGACAAATACAAATGTGCTCCAAGACCTTTTGTCCATGACTGTAGTTGATAACGAGTATTTGTCTAAATGGATTTGTCTTTTCTTTGTTCAATGTAGACGAACCGAGTGATTCTGATACTGACTTCACAAAGATCAAAGTCTCTTTATTGGAGCGGAACAGAAATCCTCACATTTCATCTCATCTTCCCCTTACTCCCTCCTCTGTGTTCTTCAGCGGGATTGTGGGTGATATCGCAAAAAGCAACCGAACGAACAGACTCGACACAGCTGAGGTAGAGTAACGTTCAATCTATACAAAGTTAAGACTTGGCTTCTTATTATATCATTTTTTTAAAAATACATATTCATGCATTTATTCATGCATACAAACTATGGTCTAACGCAACGCACTGAAAAGCCTGATGGGTTGTGTACGTGATAGGAAAAATATTAGTGAAAGTTCTGTATGGCATTGACATGTAAATACCGTGCAGGCCCGACGCGAACATTTTGTAAAGTTTGTGACCTCCTTGTTATTTTAAGTTTTTTTGGCCGAGTAAATCGGAGAAAAACGTTGCAAATTATAGGTGAGGACAATTCTGTGTCAAGATTTATAGACACTGTTTTGTCCAATTAAGATAGTGACTTTGCTGGACATATTTCTTTTAAAGAAAAAAGGATTATTTGCAGCTTTGAAAACCTGTGTGAGATAGTGTTCCTTCTAAAGGTACGTTAAAACGGGCCACAAAAACGTGCAACTTGTTTTGCGACATTGCTGCAAAGTGAGTTGAATAGCGATGTTGTGCGATTTACCACCCACATCAAACCTGTCTTACAACAAATCAAGTTGGTGCAAGTTGCGAAAAATTTGTTGCAAAAAGTAGTGAGTGGGTCTACTTTTGCAACAAACTCTGTACATGATGCGCGTTTTACTGGCGTAAGGCAAACTTGATTTGCAAGAAGTGACGTAGCTCTCGTGTATGGTGCGAGTCCCGCGTAATTTTATCCAATCAGAAGTCAGTATTCACGCAACTTGCAACAACCTGATTTGTTACATGACAGGTTTGAACGCGGGTGGTAATACGCGTAACATAGCTTTTCAACTCGTTTTGCAGCAATGTTGCAAAATAAGTTGCGCGTTTTTGTTGCCCTTTTGACCGTAACGTAAAGGAAAACCACATTATATTATAGCTCCAAGCATGGCTTCAGACGAGCCAAGTCTTTACGGACGTGGTTTTCACTCTGTGCTGCACCTATGACCAGGATGATGATCTGGATCATGCCAACTTAACCCTTCATTATAAATACGTGGACTCTTTAGCTCTGTTGATAATGGAGCTCGTTTGCCCGGATGTTGTGCCCATCACATTTGATTGGCCTGATGATGAAAGCCTCAAGTTCACTGTAGAACGGTAAGGGAAGAAAAAAACCGTTTCTGTACCCTGAAAAAGCAGTCGACATTTGCACTGGTTTCCCCGCGAAACGACATCTGAGGAACGCGCGCAGAAATTCCATACTGATGACGCGTCACTAACCAGATCTGGGTAGTGCTTCTGATTGGTTGAAGCAAATTTCTCTCGCGGCCCTACCAATAGAAACACTGCCCAGATCTGGGTAGTGCTTCTGATTGGTTGAAGCAAATTTCTCTCGCGGCCCTACCAATAGGAACACTGCCCAGATCTGGGTAGTGCTTCTGATTGGTTGAAGCAAATTTCTCTCGCGGCCCTACCAATAGAAACACTGCCCAGATCTGGGTAGTGCTTCTGATTGGTTGAAGCAAATTTCTCTCGGGGCCCTACCAATAGAAACACTGCTCAGATCTGGGTAGTGACACATCATCAGTATGGAATTTTTTCTGGCTTATTCCTCACGCGTCATTTCGCCGGGAAACCATTGGTGGTAGTGCGAAATGTCAGCAGTTTTCTTAGGCTAGTCAAATTGTATTGTCCCAAACTTACACATCTGTCACGTGGCAAACTGTATTGTTCAACTACGCTTTCTGTATCCCAGAGTAACTCGTTTCTTAACGTAATTTTTTCTCTGCAGTGATTTACGGATAAAGAAAACATTTGACGAGAACCCGATTTTGTGGTCTCTAATAAGCATTGTTGCCAGAGGTAAGTTAGCAGCTCGTGGGAAGATCTTGATAGAACTCATTTCGTTTACTTTGAGTTGTACACGAGTATGTAAGCACCGAGCTTCAAATAAGCGTCACTCTTCGAATTAGTCCCCCCCCCCCCCATCCCCTCCCCCCCTTAAGATTAGAATAGGGAGCGTAAGCAACAACGACGGCGCTTATTCGAGCACTTACGGTATGTGGTATTTTTCTCTGGCTTTCAATTGTTTAGGAGTGTCGTCACTTTCCAAGTGCAGTCCTCTAGTGTCCAGTCTCCTCGCGACTATTATGTCCAGTTGGGAAGTGTACAGAGGAGCATCAATTGACCAATCGTCACTTCGGTTTAAAGTCACGTGCTTTATCACTGACATTATGACCAAGGTGCGTTTTCTACTGAATGTTTGCTCATACTTCCGTCCTGATACTATTGATCCCGTACGTTGTTAGTCTAATTCACCATTTTCACTTTGTCCACAATACAACTCGTTTGCGCCGCCCCTCCCCCGTCCAGTTGGGAAGTGTACAGAGGGGCATCAATTGACCAATCGTGACTTCGGTTTAAAGTCACGTGCTTTATCACTGACATTATGACCAAGGTGCGTTTTCTACTGAATGTTTGCTCATACTTCCGTCCTGATACTATTGATCCCGTACGTTGTTAGTCTAATTCACCATTTTGACTTTGTCCATAATACAACTCGTTTACGCCGCCCCTCCCCCGTCCCCTTTTATTAAAAAAAAAAATTGCATAAGCATTGTCTTCAATTTCTCTTGGGACGACTGTAATACCCAGGAGAAATTGGAAGCAATGTTAATGCAACTGCAATTCCTGGAATCTCTGCAAAAAATTAAAACAGCTTTTCTTACGAATAAAGTTAATTTCGTTGTTTAGGCGAGTTGGCTGCCACCTCCCCTGAGCCGAGTTGGCGCTGTATTTGGTCTTCTTAAACCCAAAGAAATTTATACTTTGCTTTTTACCATGTGGAAAGTTCTTAAGGTGGGTGATTTCCTATCTCTTAACACTTTTAATTCATATCTTATTAATTTTGAAACTTTAAGTCTCCTCATTAGAAGGTATGTACGTATCCGTTTCAAAACGACATTTTTATATTTTTATTCGGACTGGTCTTGAATCGTTCTAAAATTCTCCTTCTGCTCCTTCAAAACAACTCCTTAGTTAACATAGTTGTCCTACCAGTCCCACCAAGCACAATAGTCCCTCCCCGTGGGAGGAGGGTACTCTGAAGGAGTCTAATCTGGGCGTAGCTTAGGCTTTATTTGACCCCTAAACTGAGACCATACTCCAACTGAGTATAACGGCATTTCGTCTATTTTATCAAAGCGATATCTTTGTGGGTAAAACATTTCGACTTTCGGTCCGTAATACCCTAAATGAGACCAACATCTGCCATTTCTACCTCTGAGCGAGCATCACTGTCATATGGAATCCCCGGGCCACCCTGGAATAGGCTTGTCTAGTACATCCGCCTCGGAGGCCCAGGGACAGTCAGTCGGGTCAGGAATGAAAGGGCGTTTCGGTCTAACTTGCAAGGGTTGTTCGTTGACCTCCGTTGTTGGTTCTCGAGAAAGGGAAAACACTTTAGGCTTGGCATTTAACATTTAAAACGTACTTGTGAAAGATAAATTGACTTAAGATTTTTTACCACTAAGAAGTCCTTAAAATATGGCTTAGTGTCAGTGAAATACTGTTATTATGTGCTGGATAAGATACTGTCACGTCATCGTTTTGCAAAGTTTCCGTTTTTATTTGTCCACACAATCGAATACAGGAAAACAGTGTCCCCAACTGTCGAGAGAGCGTTTTATAAAAAAAGTCCCGTTTTCTCTGATGTGGACGGAAGAGCGATCCGGGAGCAAAAAATATTCGTTTCTCAATAGATAAGGATAATTGCTGGCAGACATTTTATGCTTGTGAGTGTTTATATTGAGTTACTTAAAAATGTCCGCATTCCCCACGTGCTTTGATCTCCACAAATTCCTTGTCACGATATAATCCTTTAATCCAAAATTCAATCTGTACGTTTGCAACACAACAAGCATGAGTTCGATCATAACAACAGTGTTTGAAGTTACCATCGGGTTGCTTGTGAACAAAGGGAGAGGTAAAGCAGCAGAAAGGCTTCAAAGAGGTGATGTGACAGATCAGAAATTCCGGGGTTTCATTGTCCGTGAAATCGAAGATGTCAAGTCGAAGTTGGATGGCTTAGCGAAGAAAGACTTGTTAGCAAGCATCAGCTTTTTCGAGGAAGGGATCGAGCTACTTTGCGAAGTTTTTGAAAACACCAGGTTGACAAGTGCTTACGACCCAGAAACAGCTCAAGTAGCAATTGGACCAACCAATTCTGGAATATTTTCCCTCACTAGAGCAATGAGGAAGCTGAAGTTTACTGGTCTAAATGAAGCAACCACGAGCATGCTTAACGATGCGAAAAAGAGGTTCGAACGTGCTCGTGAAAAAGCAACTGAAGCCTTTGTAAACGAAGCGTTGGAATTGTCTGAACGTGTGCTAGCCATGCGGTATAGAATAATGTCGACAATACTAGAAACTGTAGACTATCCTGCAAATGCATTAGCGGCTTGTAAATTGTGCATTGAAGACCTACACCGTGTGTCAGGTGTTAAAGAATACTTTACTGTGGAGGTTAAGAGAGGACTCCGGGCTCGATTGGGTAAAGAGGAACGTAGGAAGCTCATTTCCAATGTATGTCATATCAATCGCACCGTCTACGATGTCACTCTAATGGTCCGTTTTGGCTTCAAGGGTGAGCTGTCAGTAAACTGGCCTTCTATTGATATTGGAGAAGACAGAGTTAATCCGCTCCGAAATGAAAGAGTTTCCAGAGTATTGAAGAAACAAAACATGGAGCACTGCTGCGTTCCGTGGTCGTTTGGTCAGGAGGGTGAAGTCGAGCACAAGCTATCGAATGCCTGTGGTATCGCAACAAATACCAAGGGATATTTTCTTATAGCGGACAATGGAGACAAGTCCGTGAAGGTGTTTAACCAAAACGGAAAGTTTCAGTTGAGATTCACTCCCCAAACTGATGACGTCCAAACAAAGTTACAAGTTTACGACGTGGCAACTGAAGACGTAAACGACAACATTTACCTGTTGGTCGGACTGAAGAAGCCTGGGGCTGAGGAATGGGAAAGTGAAGTGCAGATTTTTACAACAAACGGCGACTTGCACCACAAGTTTTCTGTGAGGAAATGGTATTGGGCTACCAGACTTACAGTTAGCGGTAGAAAAGTGCTGGTGTTGGCAGATGATGTGATTGATGTGTACGAGCAGGGTGGTGAGTTTGTTTGTACATTTGGCGAAGAAATATTCAAGCGCGCAACAGACAACACTGCTTTAAATGACGCTGGAGTCGTGGTAGTGGACCGAGACGACTCTTGTGCTCACTTGTTTACTCCAGAGGGACGACAACTTGCCAAATTTATATGAAGCGTCGACGGAGATCGCTATTATCGCACTGCATGTCACCCACTTGGTGAATATATTGTCCTTGCTGGTCATAAACGAGAGACTCGCCACCTCACCGTATCTGTATACACTGTGAAAGGAGAATTTGTACGGAGAACTGAGTTGAATGAAGAATTAAGCTGGCTAGGTGGAATTACAGTGACCATGGAGGGCCACATTGCTTTGGTCTTTGAAGAAACGTACAGCAATTGCAAAGTAATTGTTATTTAAACTGACTGCCAAGGGTAAAGTGGTTGTCACTCACTAGCACTGCATTCACGTAAGCTAACACCCACCGAAGTGATTGCTAGGGGTTGAGGACTTGATATGAGGGACCTGAGTACAGCGATTGCGAATCGTGGCGTTTGGGAGTAGGTCTCCATGAATGTCCCGTCCACTCCAGTGGTCGAAGGATGATGATGATGTTGGTGGTGGTGGCGGTGGTGGTGATTCTGCCAGACAACAGTTCTGCTAAACTTTTTCGTATGCTGAACAAAAACTGTACCGAACCGTATCTTGGTCCGCTACATACAGTGTAGAAGCTATTTATACTGATAAAAATCATCGTTCAATTTTTTGAGTGTAAAATCCCTGAAAGAGTTCTCCTCATGTTTTGAAAGGCTTCACACGTGTGTGAAGCTAAGATGTGCGGTCTGTCTCTCCTTGCAATTTTTACGTTATGAGTAGTTACTTTATGACTTATAACACTCGTTTTGTATTCCAAACGAAAAAGTAGCATAACCAGCTGACAAGACTTATCTCCAAGCGAGGGAGACTCAACGCTACTAAGTGCGTTTTTGTTAAACTATTGTTTTTTGTTGTTGTTGCTGTTGCTTTTTTTTTTTTTTTTTCATTTATCAGGAATTCATTCCTTTCAAATTTTTCATCTTAGGTGCATGCAAAGTTTGAACGAATAGCAATAATGTAACCACTACTCTGCTATTGTTTTTCGTTGTTAGTGTTAAAGAAGATCTGCTAGTCATACAGGCAATTTTTTTGCAGTGATTTTTCGCATGGCACAAATTTCTCTTTTGTTACACAGGTTACATATAGTCTAACAAATAATTACGAAACGTAACAAACATCAGATCACTTGGCCAAATAAGGAACAAATTATTAAACACGTTCACATGGAAAATCGCGAAATTCTAGTTTTTTGTGTTTACTCTTCGATGGTATTTGCTCACTTATCACATGGAGTAAGGTGTTATAACGTTTCTCTATACTCTGTATAAACCTTTCATAATGTTTTGATTTAATGGTAGGCCCAATGTTTCATGCGATACTTATTCAAGTCACTTGGGCTTCTAAATTCCGACAGAACATTTTTTTTTTAATTTCGAAAAGCAATCAGATTTTTAAACTGACTGAGAATGTCGCTGTGTACTAATAGTGACGATGACGGCAGCCGTGATATCTGTTTGTGTTTCTAGGAATTTCCTCCTCCGAGTTCCGCCATGACAGCAGAAGCTACGCGGCAGAGATGGCAGCAAGGTATAGCGTTAATAAGTTACTGTTACGTGACTAGTTTTAAAAGGAACCTTTATTTGTAAGATCCAAGTGTAACATTTTTTCTATTATTCGTTCTTGCGTAATTTGTTTTTCCTTTGCGTACGCAAAGTTTGTACTTCTTTTCGTGCTTTTGTTTAGTTTTTTTGCATGAATTTAGGTGTTATTCCTTTCTTTCAGTTTTCGCCCCCTCGTTAGCGTTTCTTTGCTGTTTCATCTTCATTAGCGCCTTTATAAGCTTCTATATAGTTTTATTTTCCGCATGTTCTAGCGTATTTTCCATATCATAGCTTTGCAGTACAGTTTTGGGGCAGCTCATTTTGGTCCGCGCTTAGCGCAGTTCTATTTAGTTTTCGTGCTAGTCTCTTCGCGTTATTCGCCGTCCGTTTCACAACAGTTTTCTCTGGTCGAAACAATTTTCAACCCACGCTGTTTGTATCTACGCCGCTCGTATGCACACTCTTTGTACCACGCCGTTTTGATTTGTGGAGTTGTTTATTAAAGGCCAAAGAGACTTTTTACGCTTATTGCAGTTTCAATATACCGTAAACTACCACTTCTTCTTCGTACGGGGTTTTAGGAGGGGTTATATCCCAGTGGGCCTAGAACCGGAATAAAAGAAAGCGCTTCGAAACAGGTCAGCACTCGTTAACATCCGTCGAAAGGCCCTTGGACACCTTTTGAAGTTTACACAAGGTAGATTAAAGTGCACATTGCATCAACCCCAACCCAAAAAAGGAACCTAACCAGTTTCAAAACAGTGCTTAACCCTAATCAGTAAAGGAAGTGCTTAACCCTAATCAGTAAAGGTAGTGCTTAACCCTAATCTGTAAAACGCAGAACGATAAGGAATACTACGTTGTGTAAACTTCATAAGGTGTCCAAGGGCCTTTCGACAGATGTTAAAAAGCGCTGACCTTCGAAACAAGCTATAGCAGTGCTAGTCGAACTTCATAACAGTTGAACTTTATAACGTCATAATACATGTAAACCGAATTTAATTTAATACAGGCTAGATGGGGGGGCTTATATCCGGGGAATGTTATAATTGGATGTATTTTGTGTTTATAGGTGGAAGGGCCTATAACGGGGAGGGCCTGTAAGCGACAGTTTACGGTATTCAGTGTCAAAGAAGATAACATTGTTTTTCCAGTTTTTGTACAGCAATTAACTTGTAATTTTTTTGACTGCGCTGTCACCTCGCCAAATCGCTTTTAGTGTTTGAGCTATTTTAATGCCCGCGCAGAAACAAACTCATATTTTTTTGCGGACAAGGATTTTTACTCAAAATAAATTGCAAGGTTGGCACTGCCGACAACCCAATGACAAGGGGCACTTTTTATGAGGCCTGTATTTCATTTATTACACTGAACTGGTAGACTTCTTTAATTTGCTTGCCAAGGCCTCTGTAGAACCGACAATTCGTCTCATTCATGTCCAATGATA
>JBBMOI010000003.1:16740000-16802500 GCA_038088405.1 Porites divaricata
TGATGCAAAAAGCTGGTTTGACCTTCAAGAGAAAATTCGCTTTACCTCCTACACTGGAAGGAAAAGCAATCTTGAGAACTTTTCTTTTCTGCCCACTACCATCATTGACATAATAAACGGAACAATCCCTGCTTTCGCTCAATGGAATTATCGCATTCTTTGCCACCCATTAAGTCGTGACGTTCCGTTGAACAGGTTTCGCGTAGTAGACGAGTTTCATACAAGGCTTCCTTACAAGAGAAAGTACGAAGAGCAGGCAACTTCCAGAGCAGCAAGATTCCAGCTCAACCCTGAAGATTCCAAGTGGACAACTGAAAGGTACAATAATCCCAAATTTACGCTGCTAGATGAGTTAATGGGAGAGATTCCAGGAAAAGATAATTATCAAGGGAACCTAACCGATGACGCATTTGACCTGGCAGCCCACACTATTCAGCCCAAGAAAACTGGAAAACTGAACGCCGCCTACTATCATCGCTGGTTCAAAGTTCTTGAGCTAGGCGCCATGGGTCAGTCCGTCAGGCATCGAGGCTTTGCTGATGAAAACTTGTTCCTGGCTATGACGTCCCAACCCAAAGTGGCAGGAATGAAGCTGAAGACATGTAAGCGCGTCAGGAAAAAGGAAATTTGCAAGACTATCGACCAGAAAGTCACGTACGCCATTCCGCTTGAGATAATTTACATGACCCCCCTTAACAGGTGGAATCCATTTGACCTTGAATATAAAGGAACTTTTAACCGTCCGCTTGGAAAAACAGTTGACGCGAACGGTCGCAATGGAGGAAAAACCCCCAAGAAAGCATATAATGGCACCAACAGTAAGAAGTATTATCTAACTCCAGCAGCTTTTTATTCTGGAGGAGAGGTAGCAACCGATGCTGCTGATACAACGCAAAATAGCGTGGGTGTTTTGGATCGGAATGGAGTTGATGTAAGAATTACCCGGGCCAGTGGAACACGTATCTTTCTGCCGCCCATTAGTGGAGTGGGGGTATTGCGTCAGCGATATCCAATAATGCCCGTTCACGGAGAAGGAAGTGCTGTATGGAAAGAGCTTGAAGCGACTAAAGACATCCTAATGAAGTCTAAAACCTACAGCTACATCTACCGAGAGCCACTGAGTGGGGGATCTGGAGGTAGCGAACCTGACAAGAATCCCCTGACACTAAAGACGACAGACTCAACTGTCGCAGGAATAGATCCACACCATCACGAGGTTACTCTGACACCAGATGAGGTAGAGGCGGCTCAAGTGAGGAGAAAGGCTGTTGAATTGCAGACAACACCTGGATCTGGTCACCAGCACATTATAACCGTGATTTACAGAGGCGGGAAGTGGCGGATCACCAAATGCAGTAGCAAATACACTCCCAAACCTGGTGAATCCGCTAACTATCGATGCAAGGACGGGCATGGCATTTTACTGACTAAAGTTCAAGGTGTCTAGCAACCCGTTCAGTCGGAGAGAAAGAAGACTTAATAGTTCAAGCTTGGGCTGTGGTCTAAAACAGATTAGGTATCATTAACATGAGAGATACAAAATGAGCTGTTTACTGGTTTACTGGGGAAACAATTAAAAACAGGATATTAAAATACAATGCTGTCTAGATTTATATTAGTGGTTTGGTGGTTTGTTATTTTTGGTTGATTAAAGCGCGGTTTTCAATTCACAACCAGACAATTTTTAATGCAGAGTTTACCGTTATTCATTACTAATTAAATAAAATCCCATCAGATTTGTCCAAACGCTATGGTTGTCCTTTAAGGTTGGTGCATCTTATCAGGCTATTCTTGAAAAAGCCTTACAAACTCGGACATTTTAAAGAGCTGTTTCACAGCCCGCTTGGTCCATTTTTGAAAAAAAAAAACACTCGCTGTGAAACTTATCTTTAGCAGGAAAATTATTTCCACTGACAAAATCGAAGCTTCAAGACATATATATCCCTTTAGCATTTCTTATGAAGTTAAAGCACAAGCTGAACAGTTTTCCAAAAACCCCGCAATTGCACTTGCCTTAAATGTTTTTCGTCTTTCTATCAAGGCGTTTTTTGCATTTCCATATTAGATGTTTCCGAGTCCTCCGCAGAAGCCTCGTTGTCTCGTAGCGAGGGTGGGGAAAGGGAAAAAAAGAAAATCGCGCGAGCCACGATGCGCTTGCTGATTTTTTCGATTATTGTCAAGGAGAGAGTTGAAGCATGGCATCTTCTAACAGAAAAGTATTCTTCGCGACTTTTGCTCAAGAAAAAGTTCACCAATGCGAGGGGAATCCAAGACTGTCTTGTATTCTGGATCCCACGCCATGGATTCTGGATTCTAGGTACTGGATTCGGGTTCTTTATCAGTGGAACTTGGTTCTACGGATTCCAATCGTTCGTGGGATTCCGGATTCCTTGAGCTGTATTCCAGATTCAAAAGCCCAGGATTCCGGATTCCACAGCAAAACTTCGCTGGATTCCGAATCCCATCAGGGAAAATCTTACGGATTCCGGAATCTGGATTCTCTTACATAGGGCAAACTCTTAGTATTCTTCGGTTCCCTTCATACGCTTTTGCTGGGCTTACTAGTCATCAGTCCTTCCGAAAACGCCAAGGATCTTTAAATTGGGTAGTGATGCAGGATTTTTATTTGAATTTGCCAGTCTAAGTTACATTAGTGTGTTTATTGTGCCAACAGTTTCTATAGAAACTGAAGCACTATACAGTCATGTCGTGTCCGTAATATCTGCAAGTAAGGAAAGCAATAATTCTGAAGGCCAGACGCAAAATACAGTATGATTCAGTTTGTAAACATGGAGAGTGTATAGTTTTCTAGTCGCTGCTTGTCATTACATCAATTAATTTTTTGCTAGTTTAAAGGAATTTTTCGAAGAAAGGGGTAACATGACGGTTAGGAGAAATAAGCGTGACCTGTTGCGTCGAAAAAAAATATTTTAATGCCACGCTTCATTTTCTTCGTCGCTAGTCATCAGCGTGCTATTTTACATGAAGGTTAAGCGTTAATAGCTGTGTCAGATACTCTATTCCCCGCAGAGGCCAGGCTCCCGCTGGTTATCCCAATAAAAATAGCAGTAATAAAAAAAAAATAGAAAGCACGCGGTGGACGATGGGACGGGGGAAGAGCCTCTCTTCCTCTCCTTCCCCTTCCCATCGTCCACCGCGCGCTTTTATTTTTTCCTCTCACCAGCCTCCTTACGACACAAAGAGACCTCTGCGGAGATGAGACCATCAGATAAATAAGCGTCACTTTGTACTTTGAACGTTTTTTCCTTGATGCAAGAAATCACGCTCCATTTTCTTCGCGCGTGCACTCTCCTCATTATAAAATCCGAGAAAAGGGATCGACTGCTCGCAGTCTAGTTACAAGATAAAGAAGGGTAGAAAATGGTAGCGTCACAAAAATACAAGCAACAGGTTAGGGCCTACATCTCATGATCGTTCGGAGCTTCACGTCGGTATTTTTGTCAAATGTACCTGCCGCATTTTATAGTTCAAAGCGATCCCATACTACGGGTGTTAACCTTTATTAGTGGATTATTTCGTAGGTAGGGTAACGATGGGATACCCAGCTGGTCATGTATAAGGTATACATGATTGGAAAAATCGAAAGGAAAAGGCTCTCAGTTGGGTTTGCCAAAGAAAAATTCGCGGAAAAAGAAAAGGTAAAACTGGTCGAATACGTTAACTTGGAAACTTAGAGTTGTGAAGCTGGTCTCTGACCAGAAACGTGCGGTTGCTCACTATAGATACTGTATCTTAACCAGCTTTTAAACTAAAACGAAGATTTTAAAGGCGTTACAAGCATTTCTGTTGTCAATAAATAAAGGCAGAGAATCTGGTTTGATCATATCCCACGATTCCGTGGAGATCTTCTCCAGCTGCTAGTTATTGAGGGGGGAATGGAGGGGAAGAGGAAGGAGTGTTACACGGAGTGAAGGACGGCGGCCCCTACGTAACAGGTAAAATCCGCGCCAAAAAACGAAAACTGTGCGGAAGGACGTGTCTGCTGGGCAGAACACACACACAGTCAGAGCGCTAGATTGTGACCAGGTGATCTGTGACGTCACTGCGGGGGCCTGGGGAAAGAAATTTTAATGCCGTATCCCATAAACCAACGCTGACGGGAACAGATTGAATTGAATTGAATTGGATTGGTGCGCGCGTTGGTTTATGGGATACGGCATTAAAATTTCTTTCCCCAGGCCCCCGCAATGACGTCACAGATCACCTGGGAGTTGATTGTTTAGTTTCTCAGGACGTTCCCAAAAAATGCCGAGACCTGCGTTTTCATATTGGTTCTTTGCTACTGGAATGTTGAGTTACTTTTAAACTGTAAAATGATGACAAAAAATAAAGCTGTTTTTTCCACAAAATGCTACAACAACTAAGTTAGTGCATTTAAATTCTTTATTCCCCATTTTATTTAACCACAGATTAAGATACACTTTGCATTTTCTTTTAGTGACCTTGTTGTATTTTAATGTGAAGTATCATTATCATATCGTTAATGTATCCAGTCAACAATAAAAGTGGATTCTAAACATTAGGGTCTACATTTAAGTCCGTCCCATGTTTGTCACAGCATCGAAACATCCCTTGATCACACCCACCAGCACAGTAATTTATATACCATTTGTTGTTTTTTCTTTGGATGTTAATTTTATGTTGGTGACCAGCTCCACTTGTGGTGATAAGATTCTTGATAGGTTTTCCTTTCATAGCAAGTTCCACCTGCTCTGCTGTCAAAGTGACCTCGTGAATGTGCGGCCCTGGAGGTGTTTTCTGTGCCGCGATCATCCTCAAAGTCAAGGATCTCTTCACGGGTTCCGTCGGGGAAACATCAGTTTTTCCTGCAAGTGGTTCCCTATAGATGTAGCTATAGGTGTTGGATTTCATCAGGATATCTTTAGTTGCCTCAAGTTCCTTCCAAACGGCGCTTCCCTCTCCATGAACTGGCATTATCGGATATCGCTGTCGACAGATCCCAACGCCATTAATGAGCGGAAGAAAGATTCGCGTTCCGCTTGCTCGAGTGATCCTAACGTCAATTCCACTCCGATCCAAAACTCCAACGCTATTCTTGGTGGTGTCTGCAGCGTCGGTGCTAACTTCCTTTCCTGAAAAGAAGGCCGATGGAGTTAGATAGTACTTCTTACTATTGGTGCCATTGTAAGCCTTGTCTGGAGTTCTTCCTCCATAGCGACCACCAAGCCACACAGTCTTTCCGTACGGCGTCCTCTCCTCACCTTTATATTCAAGGTTAAATGGGTTCCATCTGTTTAGTGGTGTCATGTAGATTATTTCAAGTGGAATGGCGTACGAAAACTTTTGGTTGACCGTCTTACATCTCGGCCTCTTTTTGGGACCCTTGCAGGTCTTGAGCGTCATACCAGCCACTTTAGGTTGGGTCGTCATGGCCATGAAGAGGTTTTCATCGGCATAGCCACGACGCCTAAAGGATTGGCCCATTGCGTCTTTCTCCAGAACCTTAAACCAGCGATGGTAGTAACCGGCATTTATTTTTCCGCTCTTCCTCGGGTCAATAGTGTGAGCTGGCAGGTCAAATGCCTCATCCGTTAGATTAGCTTGATAGTTGTCTTTCCCAGGAATTTCACTCATTAGCTCATCAAGCAGTGTATACCTCGGGTTGTTGTATCTTTCGGTCCACGTGTCCGAGTCTCGAGGGTTGATTTGGAATCTTGCTGCACGGAAGTTTTTTTGTTCGTCGAATTTTCTTCGCGCAGGAAGCCTGGCATGGAACTCGTCAACCACACGAAACCTGTTTAAGGGGATATCGCGACTCACTGGGTGACACAAAATGCGGTAATTCCATTGAGCAAAGACGGGGATCGTTTCGTTGATAATGTCAATGATGGTGGTTGGAAGGAAGGAAAAGTTTTCAAGATTGTCTTTTCTGCCAGTGTAAGAAGTAAAGCGGACTTTTTCCTGTAAGTCGAACCATGTTTGGGCGTCAATGAAATGTCTGTCACTTTCAAACGGTTCATCGATGTCTTTTGTTGCTGTGGTCCATGCGCCCTCTAGAAAGCACAGGACAGGCTTGAAGTACTTCCTGTAATCTCTAATAGTGTGATTTTGTAACTTCCATGCCTTGAACCACTCGCGCATCTCCACGATTTGTTCGTCCACGGTAGCTTTATTTCTCACCTCTGGCGGCACTTCTGGAAATGGAATCGGCTCCGTTGCATGGTATTCTTTGCTGGTTTTGCTTGCCATGTAGAGTCGGTAGTCGTTGTGTCTTGTCCTAAATTCTACTCCATTAAGGACGCCAATGAATTCTCCCAGTCCCACCGTGCGGATATTGTTTGCGTGTTCATGAATAGACATGAGTCTTCCAGAGTTGCCGTGGGTGTCTGAAAAGTAGTTGCGTGTTCCACTGTTACTGAGGCGCACTTGCTTTACACCAGAATCACCATCAGATCTGATGCGTTCTTCAACAAACATCTGCTGCAGCATGACTTGACGAGACAGAGCCCCCACAATCTGACGAAAGGACTCCATTTCTGCCGTTAGTTTCTCGTCAGCGTTCGCAAATGCAGTTGTTACTCCTTCCAAGAACTCACCATCGCTCGTAACCACTGTAAGTAGTTTGACGAAAATTAGCAGTTGTAGCGAAAACGCCATATCTGTTTAGGCAAGAAATCAAACAAAGAAGCTTACTGTATCAAGAGGAAACGAATGTTCAGTTGGTCAATCAAAGAAAGTAAGTTGAAGAAAGTACAGTTTCTGAAAACTGATAGTCCTTCTTACTTGCAGCCTTAACGTGTGTTATCTTGCTAGCTTAACGTTTACTCCTAGTTTTTTTATTTTTTCTTTGCTCCGAGTATAGGGTTCTAGCCTAATTGTTGAAGCAGTGGATGACTAAACGTTCATCTTGTAGATTTTGAAATGGAACAACAAAAAGAAAACTTATGGAAAATAAAATCCATTACTACCTGCTACAATCCCTTTTCAGAACCCACTTGAAGAAAAAAAAAACGGAGGATGAGGTTTTTCCTGTTACACCAATGAAGAGCAAGAAAACAAAATAATTCAATTTTGAAAGGTTCCTTGCTTTAAACGTTATACTGTTACTAATTATTGTACTGTTTTGACAAACGCATTAATATGGTACCTTTGAAATAGGACTGAAAGCCTGTGTGTTTCTTGATTAATGTTTATTTTTAATCACAGTAACACAAATTCAGTATGCCTCATAAGGTCAGTGTTTCCAGGGGAAAATACCATCTGGTTGTGATAAGAAAACATGATGTCATTGTTCTTTCTTTCAACTTGCCTTTTATGCAGGCCTTAAATTTTGCAGTTAGCGATAACCAATCTTCATTTTAGTTTTTCTTTTATTTACCTTTTCTGTTTACATACGGACCCTATTCTTAACATTATCGAAAGATTTGTATTTTTCCCCTGTGTTTTTAGAATGCAAACTATTGCATATGTTGAATTGTCTGCAAATGTACTGTTTACCACTAAACGGCTTCAACGAAAAAACATGACATCGGCTCGCTGACAATATCGTGTGACCCCCTTAGTACCCTCATAATTCTTTACTGAAAATCGCTTTATTGTATAACTGTACGATGACCATGGCTACCCAGCTAAAAGTCTTGCTCTCAAAATCGCCCTTTGACCTGTTTAAGTTGCCACATGCCTAAAAAGTGGCCCGTCAATGACGTTAATTATATTTCTATTATCTTTTGGTGAGAATAATGCTCTTTATGCAAATAAACCGTGAGGAAGGTCCTCCCAGTTATAAACGCAACTTTGACAGTTTCGAAAAGAAAGCATTTAAAATTCAGGCTGGCTTGTGCTTGTACGGGACTAAGACCCTCGATACCAGTGCAGCGCTCCTATGCGCTCGCAGAGGTCAAGGTTTTGAATCCCGTACAAGCCTGAATTTTTTCAGGTTTTCTTCCGGCAACTGAAAATCTTGTGTTTATCAGTAACTGCAGTGATCTTCCTCCCATTTTTCGCCTTCCCGCAGTTCTAATGTATATTATTTTCATATATTTATTATTTCAAAACTTATTTGCTTCTTATCAGTATTCTATATTAAGATTTTTCTGTTTAAATTGGCTTGTTCCATTTCATATAGATAGATAGAGTTTTTAGATTTCAACTGAAGAAGTGTCTCAATGTTTTTTATTTATAGCTCCGTCCAATACGCATTGTAACGAGTCGTCTTCACATGAGTCAATTAATTCAGAAATCCTCTATTAGGAGTGAACGTTTATTCGTTTGTCTCACGATAGAATCGCTTTGAGATATTGATCGCGACGTTTCGACTACAATACTGCTAGTCTTCATCAGGCGATGAGGTCGATTGTTTACGTGTAGCTATTTATGCACGTTGGTTCGTTGTGATTGGTGTATTTCGATCCTTATTATTCCGATTAGCAGATGATGTTCCCTCACGGTCCGCTTTGTAGTTGAACGGCTGTTATGCTTTCTGATCGTAGGCATCCATGCTTCAGGAATTTCGATTCCGTTGTCTCTATTGATGTTATTAGAATGAAGTCTTATTTGGATAGCCTCTTTGACCCTACGTGTGTATCGGTGAGGGTCACGATCGATAAACTTGACTTGATTCCATAAAGGAAGATGCCCCGTTTCGTTTGCGTGCTCCGAAACCGTATATCTGCCGTATATCTGTCATGTTCTTTTATCCTGTCTTGCATTGCTCTCCCTGTTTCGCCTATATATACTTTGCCGCATTCACATGGAATTCTGTATACAACACCTTCTTGTTTGCCCTACAAAGCGGACCCGTGAGGGAACATCATCTGCTAATCGGAATAATAAGGATCGAAATACACCAATCACAGCGAACCAACGTGCATAAATAGCTACACGTAAACAAAACTCATCGGTAGTTCCTTCGTTTCTGGTTAGGAAAGAAGAAAATAAAAGTTTCCCTTGCTCGCAAAAGCTTGGTGAATGGACCGTGAAAGTGTGGCAAGAGAATAGCCGTCGTGTACGAACTCACGAATTTTTGTAGCGTAAGAAATCAGATATCTGTGTCACGTGACCACTTATGGTCGAGTCCAGGAAAGGAAAGAAAACTAAAAATGGGGTGGCGAGATGCCCCACAGTATATATTAAATACAGTATTTATGTTATTGTTTCATCATTTCTCACTTAAATCTGGCCGGAATGGTTGACTCACGGTTTTATTTAATTAGTAATTAAGCAAAATAGGTCACGTGACACTTTTCACCTGTTAATATCTTTTTAAGAAATTAAAAATTCTCTCCGTTCCGGCCACGAAAAAATTCATACGGTAAGACAAACATTTACACATGGTTCAAACTTAGTTATAATCAACCATTCCTACCCCATTTTGAATTTCTTTTTGAATGTCATTGTGACGTCACGTTTGACGTGACTACATCACTTCAACCCCAATTAATTCAACGCTTCGAAAGAAAGTTTCTCGAAAGTTTTTTGCAACTTTTAGAATTAAAATGCATGGCCTTAGAATAAAAACAGCTTTATCTTCGCGGGGGGTCGAGACCGAAAATTGAGCCATGCCTTAACATGCTTGAGGAGTTAACCAGAGTTAAATTTCGTCTGCGCGTGGGCTAATATTGTTTTCGTGCCGGGGCAAAACTGGAGACTTCGCTTCAGTCAATAGCAAAAACAGATCTTTATGTTAAACCTACTGACATATAGCCACTAGTTTATCATTTCAACAAAACATCTGTAACAAGCCAAACCACCGAAGCGACGGAAACGAAACCTCCGAAATTACTGTCAAATATTGTTTACAATTTGCAAATATTTCATCGCGCGCACCATTCATAAACTTTCTAACACACTCTTGTCGTCAAAATCGTACTTGAAGTACTCTTTCCTCTGCCTGATATAAGGTACCGCATCAGTGTCAAATGCTCCCTGCGTTTATTGCAATCTTGGCCTCCTGGTCTCGGCAGATTCTGTTAGGTGTTTTCTTTATGAAGAATTGTTAATTATTTTTATTATTGTTTCTCAAAATAAAATAAGCGAACAATATCAAAATCGGTTAAAAACATTTGTATTTATTGATATGTTTCATGCTTTATTTTATTTGCCCAAGAAGTGGCGAGGAGACCTAACAGAAACTATAGGAGCTCACGAGAGGTTAGGCCTCCTCGAACTATGAGCTAGAGCTGTTTCACATCAATTATACTACACCCAAAAAATATACATAGACTAATCATTTACAGTGTTTCGATACCTAGCATTTATGATTAACAAAGTTAAGAAAAAGTAAAGAAGGCGAGGGTCGGGGTGTACCCGGAATAATTAGGCATAATTAGGCAGGCATCCCCCAGATCACACTTACACTTAAGACTAAGAAGGCCGCACGTAACAATAATCAATCAATCTCGACGGATTTACGGCCCTTTTTGATAATTCAATTCTACTTTAATAAACGCCGTGTGGTAAAGCAGGGCGCAAATTGCTTCTAATGATTCTCAGGCTAAATATCCCAGCCAGCAAGCCTGGAAGCTGTCTTTTATCCTTTAATTAATATATTACATGCGCATAACTTTTCAAGGAAAATTACCATGACCAGTTACCATCGATAGCAATCATTTTACACCCTGATAATGTTATTACGTCTCGTCTCTCAGAAAAACAATACAAAAAAAGGAAATAACGATGTATCCACGATTCTATTGAAATAAGCTTGAGTGTAGCTATAGTTACAGCATTAAGCGGTTAAATGGGCAATGTCACGAGTATATTGCTGTTTGAGGTCAATTCTGTGCTGAAGTAATTTCTTAGTGCCAGCTGTACCCAGGGTTGTAGCCTGCGAGAGCATCCGGTTTTTTCGGCTCAAGTTCTTAGTTTGTCACTAAGATTTCAAGTTGCCGGGTCATTACAACGGGGAACCAAACAGCTGGGGACTTCTTTTGGTTCTATTTTTCTTCTATTTTCCAATGAAAGTAGCCGGGGGCCATATTCGTAGTAACCGGGGGAAATCCCCGGCCCCCGGGTCTTAGTGACAGCCCTGTCAGTAACCATGTACAAAATGCTTCGTTAGATATCAAACAAATTTCATCAGGGCGCACTAATTACTTCCAATCCATTTCCATCCTTGTCATCTGTTGAAACAGACGACAGGAACAGTTTCAATGCCTAAATATAAGTCTTAAATAACAAATCCTGGACCATCATTTTTTAAATTCAGTAGATGCGAAGACAAGTTTCAGCTTTTAAAAAAGATAACAAATAGCGTGACGACATAGCCCCTCGATGTTCAAGTACCAAGCAGTATAGTCATTCCTGATAAATGTGAGTATAATGGGTATCCATGGTAATTATTATCTCTTTCCAGCAACACTCCTTGGTCTGGATCGCGCGGAACTGTTCCTTCGTCCTGTCCGCTGACCACCTTCCAGCAAGTTCAAGGCGCGTTCTGCCGCCATAAGTAAGTCCTGCGGAGTTATCATTCACAAGTTTTCTATCGATTGGCTCTCATTGTACATAATTGGTTGTCGTTGTAGCAAGAGGGTCCTTATTAGAGGCCTACTTTCGTGTCCAGATCTCTTGTTGACGAAGCCGGATGTACGTCGACAACAGATCTGGGCACGAGAGTAATTAGAGACCTTACGTAGTGCGCGAGCGTGAACCTGCAGCGTCCAACGACGCGGACGGCGACGAGAACGTAAAAAGAAACCAAAAGGTTTAATAAGCAAAACAACAACTTTGCACGTGCATCACGCTTTTTTGTACATTTCTTTCCTGTTTTTGCAGACTTCGACGTGAAAATGCCTAATTTGGCGTTTTAAGGAGGACGTAAACAAGCAACGACGAAATTTTATTTCTCTTTCTGAGCTTGAATATGGTCCCTTGAAATTCAGCTTCAGGAGGGTTCGCCTACAGTTGAAAAAGTAAGTGGGTAGGAATAATCGCTGTAAGGACTAAAAGAACGCAAATTCACTTTTTACGCGACGTTCTCGCTGCCGTCCGCGTCGTTGGATCTTAATGTCCCTATTTTGGCGGGAAGACGTGATCGCCGTCGCCATTTGCTTTAAATGTCGTAGTGACGGAAACAGAAGTTTTATCATTTTGCGACCGGGAGAGGGCTTACTAACCTCCTTCAATAAAAATAATCGTTCTAGCTTTTCTCGTAAAACATAGTGTTTACGTTTTGAAAATAAACGAAAAAAAATTGAAGTCAAATCTCGTCCGTGAATCTAAAGGTCTCTAAAGGTTAGCCTGCGAGCAAACTCTCCATTTGGGGGATATCGTGAAAAGTACACGCGCGAGAGGAGACGCGACTGCGACTGCTCGCGCGTTCTCGCCCAAATAGGAGAGCTTGCTCGCAGGCTATCTAAAGGTTTGAGAACTTACAAAAGTAACGAACGACGAAAGACACAGAAAACACTCAGGATAGTACAACTTTACCTCGTGCTCATCATCCGAGAACTTTGTCTTGGCTTCCGAGAGCAAGCTAGTAATATTTTTGTTAAGTTTCATTTCCTCTTTGATGTCCTCTATTAAAAGGAAACAAAAAGTATTAGTACTTGAGCTGTGAGTGATAAATAGTAAAGGTAATCTACTGACAGAGTGGAGAACAGTTCTGTCTGTAATTAATTATAGGAGTAGATAAACAAAATCGCGGGAATCCCATTTGTTTAATCGCGAATATGACTGCAGTTAATATTGGACGACACGAAGTACTGTTATCTAATCAGTCATAACTAAAACAAAATTTGAGACAATAATTTATGAGGATTTGAACTTTCCAACTTTCAAAAAGTCAGCAGTGCAAAATGTGTTCCTTACCACCGGGAAATGAAGACAGTCTGTAGCTTACGATGTTAAATGAGGCAACAAACCTTTCCCCAATTTCATTTACAAGGAAATTAAAAAAACAATACACAAGTATATTAACTTACCGTAGTCTACAAGCTCAGAGAAGAGGATGCAAATGTTTTCAACAACTTCGTCGTTTTCTTTGATGTTACCGGTACTTAACAATAGGAAAGAAGTGAGGCGGTTAGATAGTTATTCAGGAGGCAAAAATTGCAAATAACTGCGTTTTCTGAAGCTATGGCATTCCCGTGAACAAAGGCATCGCTGCTGTCACGAAGCTCTTCTGTAGCGTGGAATTAGCGAGTTTTAGCGAGTTATCTAACCTGCAAAAAGAGCCCTTTCTCTTCGCTCTTCATCACTAGCAACGCTTAGCCTGCAAAAAAGCCTTCTCTCGTCGCTCCTCGCCGCTAGGGGCGAAACGTCGCTAGCAGCGAGGAGCGAGGAGAGACGGCTGTTTTCGCAAGCTACGAAGACAGTTGCAATAAAGTCCTTTATTCAAGGATGCACTATATGGGCATAAAACAACTTAACAGACAGAGAGCATTGCCTTACTTGTAGGCAGTGATGATGCTTTCTACTCCCTCGGCCTTGAGTAGCTGGTAAGCGCACACCTCTGAAGAAGTAAAAGGAAATTTGTAAACAAAACAAAGCAGTATCTCAACGGAACTTTTAAAGTAACAAGAATTTCGAGCCGCGGTCAAGGGTCTAAAACTCTTCCTAAAATAATAATTATTTAATCCTCACCTCGAGCCTCTACAATACTTGCCAATGCCATGCAAGCATTCTTTATGACCTTTGCCTCCTATTAAAGCAAAGAAAATGACGCGTTAGTAGACAATAGCTTTCTCGACCCAAAATCCCGGGAAACCAGAGACCCAAAACCCTACAAATCCAGGGAACAAGAGATTCGGAGACCTAGCGTGCTTTCCATTCAACAAAAATTCCGGTTGAACCGGAATTTTCGTTGAATGGAAAGAGGAAATTTCACGTGCCCAATGTAAATGTACATTCCGGTTGCACAGACCCGTCCCAAGCCACCACGCGTTTGGTTATTGTTCTTGTAAGCAGGATACAAAAGGGCGGAACTGGGGACAACAATTTTGTCAAATTGAAAGGAACATTTAGGTCCGACCGACCGAAATGACGAGACCGGTCAAAGAGGACCACCTTCAAAGCTGGTCCCGAACATTTCGCTCGGACCGGACCGAAATGGTCCGTTCCATTTGATGTACCAACCGAAATTTCCGGAATTTTGGTTTAAATGGAAAGCGCCCCTTGAGACCGTGACACGCTAGCCAGCAAGGTAAGCGTCGAGAGGAGTGTAGAGCCGGAAGAGGAAAAGGGAGGGGGATTGCCCCCCCCCCCCCGGATTGGCGTTTCTCTTCCCCTCTCAGTCCTTCCCTTTTTAGCGCCCGCTAAGCAGGCTTAAGGCCCATGAACCCGGAGACCTGGGGATCCAGTGACCAAGAAACCCAGAAATTGAAATCTGAAATAAAACCAAAAGATCAAACAACCCTGTCAACCGACAAGGGACGTCACTGGTGCATTTGGCACCGTCAAAGCCCTTTAAGGAATATTTTACAAGCAATGTACACAAGCATAATTATCATTCGATGCAAATGTTTCTTCCTTTTCATTGGCCGAGAGCCCACCACGTGACCTGCAAATAACTGTCTACAAATAATGGTGTGCTCATGCGCAATGTCGTTCAACTGTTTTTGGCTGCAAATACTATTCATGCGTAAATGAAACAACGCTTTTCTCCTTTTTGCAATCGCTCTTGCGTGAAAATGGCAGATCGCTTCGCTTCCCGAAGATATTCCTTAAAAAACAAACTCGGTGATCGAATGATAAAACAATTATTGAACTCGGTTATCGCAAAATATCATAATTTGTCAGTGTCTCGCAGATCAATTATTTGATAATTTAATAATTGATCTGCTCGCCACTGACAATGATCACGACTGATATTTTGCTCAACCTCGTCCAATAATTGCGAATTATTTGGCACAGTAAATTTTAGCTGTGTTTACTAACCTTTTTGTGCATTTTGATGGCATCGACGAGCAGGTCTATAACATTAAGATCCTCCATCGGTTCCAGATTATCCTCTGAAAAGAATGAGGCCAGATATGAGAAAAGTAGTTGAGTACAGTTTCTAGTTCGCCATGATCACTGAGTAAAAGCACTGGACACGCATTTCTACAGGATCGGTCTCGAACACGAATTTTAGCAACACAACAAAACGCGGTAAGCGGTTCTTCGATGTTAAACGCAGATAACAACAGTGTGTCGCTTTTTTGGTATAGCGATAACAGATTTAAGATTTACTTACTTGTGTAAAGAGAACCTAATTCATACTCCATATATTTCTAATGACTTTTTATAATAACTGGTGCATTTTGCCATTTCCTTTCTGTAATTTACTATGTTGTTTTATACATGTAGCAAGATTATCGATTAATGGGCTCCTAGGAATGTGACTTGGGCTCCTAGCTTTTTATTTTAGGAGCCCGAAGGGTTCCCAAAAAAATTTTCTGAGGCAGCAGCTTTGATGTATGTATATTATCAATGTGTTTGTTCTGTAAAATCCACCATTAATCCAAGCGTGAACATTAAAAAAGTTAAGTTAATTTTAGCAGTCTCATAGCGAGAAAGAAGTAAGAAGTGCATTTATGTTCGTGTTTTCAAGCAGTATTTAGTCATTTGTGGTCACCTAACTAGTTCAGCTTTATAGTTACTTTGACAGACCAGTACCCTGCGAGCAGTGGTTTCTCCAGGCCAGACGCTACGGGAGAGAAACCACTGCGAGCAACCGTTTGATTCTTTGATCGAGCCGCCGTCCAGCGCTGTGGACGAATAAATTAATTTTGAACAGGTAAAACCTGTTTCGAAACAAGTTTAGGCTCTCGCGCATTTGTTTACGTTTATAATTGCTGTCCTTAAAACGAGCCCGCTGTATCCAAAGAGGAATGGAAAAAGCGTTGTCTTCCGTCCTGCAGGGCTTAAATTCTTTGGGCATAAGTAAGTTGACAAAGGAACAGCGACAGGCACTTTTTCCTTTTTCGAAAGGTAAAGACACATTCGCCGTACTCCCTACGGGGCATGGTAAATCCTTGATCTATCAAATGGCTGTTCTTTTGGCTAAGGAAATAAACAAAGACCGACCAGTTATCATTGTTATTTCTCCTCTGAAGTCATTAGTCGCGGACCAGATAAGAGAGTGTGGACGTTTTGGTCTTTCATCTTGCAAACTAGAAGCTGAAAACGTTGAGTCACTGAAAAAGGAATGCAATTTCGACATTATTTTTGCAAGTCCAGAAGTTTTTGAATCGTTCGCTTTGAATCGCTTTTGAATCAAGAGGAAGTGACGTCGTTTGACGTAGGCGTCACGTGCACGCGCATGCTCGATGGAAAATCAAACGGTTGCTCGCAGTGGTTTCTCTCCCGTAGCGTCCGGCCTGGAGAAACCACTGCTCGCAGGGTAACAGACCAGCTACTCTATGTATTTTTAACTTGAGTATTATATCAAGTTATTGACAATTCTGGGCACAAAGAACGTTATGTTGCTGCTAAACATCCAAATTTCACCACCGTCCTGCCGGTATTTGTGAATATTTTACTTCAGGTTAAGTTAGACCGTCTTACCTTCCATAGAAAGAGACCACAGGGCTGAACAGGCCGCTTCTACCAGCTCCACATCAGAGTTATGTCTTCCCATAGCAAGACAGATGTCTTCCAATCCACGCTCTTCTGTCACAATCTTGCAGTTTGCCTCTAGACAAGAGAATTCGCAGACCTTCTATTTTAGTATTTTACTTTAGAGTCCATTCTTAAGCGCTTTTATAGATCCTTTGTCTAGAGACACTCCATCATTAGAGCTTTGTATTCTACTCACAGTTTATTTCTATAGCCTTCATACATACGTCACATCTTTTACATATTTCACCCTACACTTTCTTTGCCTATATATAGCGCGCGCGGAATATTTTCTCATCCCTGATGCCGTTGATCGGCGAAGGCTTGGATTTTAGTTTTCACTTTTTAAACAGCAGTTCACGGCCTCAATAGAACAGTTTTATATATACAAGAGAATCAGTTCAGCCGTCAAAATCAGTGCAGAACTGCGGCGGGATGAACCATACTTCAAGGAGGGTGCCCAATAGGTTTCTTCGGTAACCGGGATTTCCTTTATTTGAAGCTCGGGATTCGGGATTTGAAAGCAAAATCGGGGCAAGATTCTCGATTGAGAGTATGCTTGGGAGGTGGGAAACCAAAAATAACCCTCGGGATTAAGGGATTGCACGAAATTTTGGGCCGGATTCAAGGGATTGAAGAACCCTATTGGGAAACCTCTTGAAGGTTTTTTGGAACAGAGAATATCGGGATAAAGTCAATAGATAAAGCTTTATTATCATTGTTATTAATTTGCTCTTTCAAAGATAGGAAGCTTGATAAGAGGATGTATTTTTTTCCAATAGAAGGTGCCTTTTGACTTGACCCGCTTTCAATACGGACACTCTTTGGTCCCCAGTCCCCACTTGTGGTTGTATTAACTGTTCGACTAAGACGTATAACTTCTTAATGCGACCTTTAATGGTGAGCGTGAACACACGGAAAACAAATTTATCTTTATCTTTTTCGACTTAGATACAGTTCTCAAGACTCTGAATTCAACTCCAGAAAATTTCTCGATCATTTGAAGAACTGACCAAGGCTAAATAAACGCGATTAAGGTTGAAAGAACGCGACTTTATCCCAGTTTTTGCTGAGATTTTTGCGGCCGGCTGTCGTCGTCGTGGCTACTTAAGCTCCCTCTATTACCTCAACTTTTCAAAACTGGGAGACATACCAGAAACAGCCAGACTCCACAACGCACCGCAGCAATGTGATGCAATGACTTTGTTATCTGGAAACGCTCGTAACGCTGCTAACAAGTCTTGAACTCCACCAAAGCGACCGATTATGTCTCCAGCGGACTCTAAAGTAACGAAGAGTCAGTCAGTGGCGCTACAATTTTAATAAAAGTTAAATTAAATACCTAAGATTGCCAACATAAGCAAGTAATGCGCAGCGATAAAATCGAACGTTTTGAGGTCATCAGGATGCCGTTTTCAAATATAGAGCGATTTTCGTATGACCTTGAAAAATGGTTTCCGTAAGTGTTTGTTATTTGTTTTATCAGCCAATGGATGGAAGGAACAAAACATGGACTCTTCGTTTTCCCGCCAAAGAAAACCCTAATATGGAGAAGGCATTGCTCGATTGACCAATCGTGTTGCAGTATGACGTCAAAGCAATTTCTAGAAAGTTCTTCGGGCATGAAGTTTGTTTACCCGAGCGTTCGCTTAGCCAACCAAAAGCCAGGTGCGTTTGTATCCGTTCGATACACCAATTAAATCACTCTATTTCCGTTCGTTTGTTGTTTCTGTTTTGTTCGCGCGTTTTCATTTCAAGGTTGTACGAAAATCGCTCTATCAACAAACCTTTGTTTATGGATTTCCAACAGTCCATTTGCTGTACCTAACATTTGCTATCAAAGCTTACTTTTCTCAAACTTCAACAAAATTTAAACCCTCAAATTGATCTCTCTCCTCCTGGAAGCTGTAAGAAAAAGTTCCTTTTGAGTACTCGGTGCGTAGACAAAATACCTTGGTTTGGACAGAGAGTTCTTTTCAGTAACATACGTGAGTAACGCTAAATCAGTTACTTCCACTTCGGTTAATGGTCACATTCATATTCTAGATTTAGAATGAAAACTGGACAGCCCGTGTTTTCGAGTAGTTCAAGAATGCACGAGCAATCAAACTAAAGATCTGGAGCGAGGGTGATAACATGCAGGGGCTCTCACGCTGCTAACGAGAATCTCACTCCGGCGTTTCGCCTTGAAAAAAAAAACGACGTTTCAATTAGTCTTTTCTAAATTAAAAATTTACGATCAGCGCCAGTATACTTACCATCAGCTGATAATGCCATTAATAACTGACAACCACAGGCCTGTAGTTCTGCAGAGGCTGCATGTGACTGTTGAGGAACAGAATAGAGTGTCATTTAATTAATACAGCCATCTCTTTCTGAGGTGAATACATTTTGGATCAGCGCACTAAGGTTCCTATTCGTTACATGACTCCATCGTTCAATCCTGGATTTACAGAATACAAAAAGAGGTGTCTAACTTGTACAGTTCATAGTAAAAGAAAGTGAGCAAAGAACGGTAACTGGCGTCCATTTTAGCGAGATGTAGGTCTTTAAGACGAGCCCACTAACTGATAACTTGAATACAGATATGGAAGTTCGGGTAACATTAGTTCTGCTTTCGTAAAAACGTCTAAAGAACTCTGACGAAAACGCTGTATACATACTTTCATGGCAGCCAGGACTTCGCGGATTATCTCCTCTGTAAACATGACATCGTTGTCATCAGCTAAGGGAGAAGGAACAAAATAGAAAAACAAGTTAAAAAAAGAAACATCAAAAGCATCTTAAATGCTTATAGCTCTACCTCCAGCTTATGTAATCGGATATGATTACCAGTGAGGCTAGAGAAGAGAGACGTAATTAAGTGAATCTCTTTGAAACGAAATCTCTAGTGATAATGCTGTTCTCTTCGCACCCTTCCAGCGTCTTGTGTCCCCATATTGCTCTCTTACCATAGTCAGTACAGAAGACTGGTTGTGAAAGCCGGCAAACATCAGAGATAAAAAGAACGCAGTTTACGATGGTGCATGTTTTCTTGTTCACAAATTAATTGTGCCTGAATAAATTAATAAATGTCAAGAAATGACGTGCTTGCTTAAAGCGCATAAAAAGGAAAATTAATTAAGCATAACCATAAGCAATACCAGACTAAATAATAATAATAAATACAATAATAATAATAATAATAATTGATATTATCTACTAAAGAATCTCTTCCTTGCAAAACCCTCTAAACAGTCATTCAGACACGTTCTAAATGCTCCATACCCTCAACATAACATACTCAAGGTGAGGAACATAAAAATTATAAAAGCATCTTGAAAAGGAAACTAGAGTTTGATGTCATGACGTTTCCCTAAATAAAAAAGATAAAACAGATATGAGCTATGTACCATATAAAATAGGACATTTAAAACTTATTTACAAAATATCTGAAACAGTTTTGCACGGTACCTTTAGGGAAAAGATTAATGAATATCTTGAGAGCTTGAAGATGAACATCTTTAGAAGGCTCCGGCTTTTTGTTCTCCTTCTTCATCGTCTCTGCAATCTGTAGTTTGTCTTTCTTTCTTAATGTCACATCTAAAACACAATAAAATAACAGTCAGCTGACATTTTGTTAATATAGAGGTGGATTAAAATAATTAACCAGGATGTACTGAAAATTGACATTCTTGCATAACAAGTACATCGGTGCAATCTGGGGGCCAACAAAAATCGGTGGTCAGAATGGATCGTTCTTTGCTGAATTTTTTTTATCCTTCTTTCAGTGACACCTTTGAGTATTGTTATTTCCCTCTTTTACCATTACTTTCTTTTATAAGTTTGAAGAAAATCAAAAAGTGAGCCAAAAAGGACAACTTAATTGCTACTCTTCAAAACTATCTTGTAATATAATGGCTCTGACTTTTCTTTAAAAAAAGTAGACTGAAGCTATCATAACGAAATATTTACCTTGCTTTCTGGTGAGCTGTTCAAGGTACTTAAGTGCTTGAACCTGAAGAACAAAGTCAAGTTGAATTTGATCAAGACGTGTTCACCATACCTTAATAGGCCATTTGCACGATGGTGTCATTCAGTTTTAGTACTACAACCACAATCCTTTTCGTTTTTCCTTTCATATTTAAATTTGGTAATCCCGGTGAGGTTTAAATAACAAAAGCCCTCATTTGCACAAGAAAGCAAAACCATGAAGGATTCTGGCCGTAGTAGTAAAATGGCGTCATCGTCCAAATGGCCTATTCACTACCGAAGGGTAAATTAGTAACTTTAAGCAAAAAAGATTTTTTACCTGACAAGCAACACTGTCTTTGTTTTCCTTCATGTACTCTACACCAGAGGATACAAAGTGGATAAATAGAGTGCAATAATTAATCTAATGCAGTTCAATGCAATTAAACGGAGGGCCAGCGTTCCTATCTGTGGCCAGGCCAGCGGCGACAACAGGCCAGCATGCACCAAGATACACCTTTCTTTTATACACATGTTAATCATGTTAATTAGCCCTCTTTGCCTCGATTCCGTCTACAGAAATCAAAAGACCTTTTACCTTTAAAGGAGACTTTGAGGCCCAATTATCACGAAGACCAAAAAATAACTAAAATTGTCATAATTTTGGAGAATGAAAACCTGTATCCCATGTGCTCTCAACTGCCTAAAAATAAATAAACGCCGAGAAACGGATTCATGCGAGTTGCTCGCTCCGGTTTGTAGCAAACTCCTTTTTTTGTCTATTATTCCTGCATTAGATTTTAAAACATACTTACAGGACAAGTGAAGTAAAAATCTAAAATGCTTACCAAGAACTTTTAAAACTCCTTTGTCTTTGGGTACGGGCTTTACAGCTGCGAATAAAAGAAAAGAAAATTGTGTGTGCAGCTGCAATTGTTGCGAATCCAATGCTTGTGCACACTCGCTTGCAACTAGCAGGGGTACCAAGAGTCTGTTACATATTCTCGGCTTTACTGAAGACGGGCCGAACACTCAACTACCAGCCAAAAACTACAGTCTTAACTAAAAAGTACTGTCATTACTACTATAGGCTACTAGTCGACTGTATTGCTCAATGTGAGCACAAATTAGTACTGACTACATTTCAGGCTAAGAACTTCAGAATATCTTGAACCATTACATTTGGCTCACTGTCAAGTTCAAATATGCGCGCGTAGATTGAGCAATACAGTAGCCTAGAGAAACAAGGACCAGACCGATAAGGAAATTTTGGAATTTCTAACGGAGGTAGCATGGGGTCTCTTTAAATGTCCCACTCTTGGGGCGCTTTCCATTTGTCAGAACTGACCGGCCAGACGATTCCCGTGACAATGATAATTTCCCTTTTAATCAAAACTCTCCAGCCAGGTCAGTCAGATCCTAAATAGTATGCACGAAGTATAACGTTTTTCAGCAAAAACTCTTTGAAAAAACCTATTTCATTTACAAACTGACTGGTCGGGCAATGGTCCGGCCGGCCAGTTCTGACAAATGGAAAGCGCCCTTAGTCTCAAAGTTAGTCGGACTGTACTTATCTGCTTTTTCATCATTGTCTGCAAACTAACTGTTAATCTGATACAAAACAACAATATTCCCTCCTTGAGGACACCAGTTTATACGAAAAGCAGTTGAATTCCCGAAAAAAAAGCTATACTTTTGGCTTAAACAAACTATTACTAAACAGAGATTCGATACTACTTACTCAGCCATTTTACCATTCACCCCTCTAATTCTTACGCGCGTACGTGCGTAAAATTTACGTTCGCAAATAAACTTGAGGCAATGTTTGGAGGGTCGCTCGTAAGCGTAGAAGTTGAACCTCGATCAACTTATCGTTTAAGCTCAGCACTTTTTATCTTGCCTCTATTTCATTTACGTGATTAAAATTTAAGTTCGTTAACTTGCGTAGCCAAAAACGCGTCAGCGGAAATCAACGCTAATGCTAATGCTTTCAAAAAAAATTCCTCTCGCACCCCTATATTACCGACTTCAGTCAGAATTTAAATATTCACGAACACTAACTCGACATCCCTAGCAGGGTGTTTGCAATTACGGTAGTGAATCACATCCCCGCTATATGTAAAGTATATCACCAACTGTGTAAATCATTTCGTATACTTACAATTTTTTGCGGGCGACAAGAGGAGCCCGCAATCCTAATCTCCAGGTTGTTATTACGCATGTGTCGCATGTATGTAGCCAGCATTCGGTTGGACACCCACTAAGAATGAAGGGAATGCACATAACGCAATTTGATCACGCGCGTTTGAACCTTCGATCACTCGTAATCTGATCACGCGTGTTTTGACCATCTGTCACGTGAAACTTACCCAAAGGACAGCATTGGAGCAGGAGTGTTTTAACCTTCCATCGTTGTCGCCCGCACTTCGTAACCGTTGGTTATTACTAGTAGCGTTTGTAATACAATATCTTTTCAAGCTGCATTTCCTACTTATTCAACTGCCCACCGTCACTTACTTTCCTTTTTGGTGCCTTTGACGCCTTTACTGGGAGATGCTGAACTTCCTTTGGTAGCAGCATTCTTAGGTTTATTATCACCCAGTGCAATACAGCTCTTCACATATGGTAACTCAGCTAATTCTCTGAATGTCGAGAAAAGTCTCTATCAACCTGGTACACGCGCCGGGTTCGCGCAAAATAATGTAAATTTTAAAGTACGACGCTGTTAAAAATAGTTTTAAATAGGTCACGAAATCCATAACATAAAACATTCACGTCAAATTCAAGTCGACTAAGTATTCCACTGTACCACACGTCTCGTTTGATCAGTTTCAATTTCCATGGATTGCAAAAAGTAAATTGTTGAATGATCAACTGGAATCTGGACGAACAAGCACGTTATTCAGCTTTGGTCATGCGGCACCGACACACGGAATAAAACACATGGTGAAGTAGAGAAAATATGCTTTCCAAGGGACACATCAAGAGATTTGCACTTCTTCAAAAGAGAACTTCTGTGAGTGAAAATTAGAAGAACTCAATGACTGGTTCCGACGGGCAAATTAGAGAACTTTACACTCTAAAACGAGGACGACTACGGGAAGGAGATTTTCTCAGTACCAAGTAGTGCGCAAGCACTGCCTCGGGAAACATTGGGCGCTTTCCATTCAACCAAAACTTTCGAAAATTTGGAAACAGCGGTAAAAGTTTCCAGAAATTCCAAAACTGTTTAATTTCCGAAATGCGAACCATTCAACGAAAAATTCTAGAAATTACGAGAGCAAAGTTGAATGGAAACAAAAAATCCGGGAAAATTGTTCGGACAATTTGGGTATACCTCGCGAGGTTGTCCTCTTTTTTGGGAAATTTGGGAAATGCTGTTGCTTTCGCTACTGGAAGTTGCCGAAAATTCAAACCAGACGTTTTGGTTGAATGGAAAGCGCGCATTGAGATTCTCGAGAAACAAAATTAACTGTTTCCCGCGGGATCAGTCATTAAGTGCTTATTATTACACTCTGACGTCATAGATACCCGCTTAGGGGGTGTTTACATGAGAAAACTCGCACCGGCGCGAGTTTCATACCGGGATGACTTTTTGATTTCGTACCACGTTTACATGATGACTGGGTCATTTCATATCTCGTTATTTGAAGGTACACTTCATGTTGATAAAATACACTTGTGATTCAAAATCGCAAACATTACGCATGCGCTACTCGTTCCAGTCTACCGGCAGACCGATTTTCCACCGGAACGGGTGGACGTTTCGCGTTTACATGATACCGTTGCGAAATCTCATACCGGAGTGAAATTCTCGCCCCGGTGCGACAACCGGGGTGAACTCACGCCGGGGCGACTCGCGCCGGCATGACATTTGTGGTGGGAGTGAACTCGCCCCGGTGTCATGCAAACACCCCCTTAGAAACTCTTGGCGGGAACAAGTTACAAGTTTGTTAGATATTAGAGAGCTTTAGATTTGAGGACAACAACGACTAGGAGTACGAGATGTAACTTAAAGTTTTTTCGCGTATTCTCGAAAAAAATTCAACCTGGAAAGCTTTATTGTACTATTTTCACCTGAAAATTAGTGCGGTTGTTTTTATTGGAGAAGGTTTAGCCCTCTCCCGGTCGCAAACTGATTAAACTTCTCAAATTTGATAACTTGTCCCGCCACTATTAAGATATTCTCGCTAAAACTCGTAGTAGAATGACGAGGGCTATGACGTTTTCCCGCCAAAATGACGTTGGCTCACGCAAGAGCACTGCAATCTGGTACTTAGCTTGTAGTTGTCCTCTTCTCAGAATCTAAAGCTCTCCATTCTGTGACCTCGAAGTAATCAATAGGGCCATTTATACGAGAAAAAATAAGACGCGTCTTACATAAGACGCGTCTTAAATAAGACGTGAACTTTCCGTATAAACGGCACATTTCGTCTAAAGTAAGACGCGTCTTAGCTAAGTCGCGTCTTATTTTAGAGTGTACTACAGCGCGCGCTTTTGGTAAAGACATCACAAAGCTTTCTCATCTCATCTTAATAAAAGTTTTATACTCACTTCATTGTTGGTCGTTGTTGAAAGTTTCTTCTTAGCATGAGGCGAATAGTTTGGCACAAATCTTTTGCATATGTCTACCAGAAAAAAAAGTGGATAATTCTAAAGTTAGGTAAAATAAACAAGCACGAGTCGCTTCAAACGTCACAGCTTGGAATGAAGTTGGTAAGGTTCCTCCTCGGAACTGTTTTCTGAATGATGTGAAGTAATGAAATAAAACGAAAATGTGAAGTAATGAAGAAACACGAAAAGAAAGATAAAACAACGGCTGTGTACAGTCTAATTACAGATATGAGGCAACCGCAGCACATTCTACTTAGTCATTTGAAACCCCTGTGTGTTGTTCCGGCCCTACCGCTCCGCAGTCCGTTACGCATCCAGCCAATGGAGCTTTGAGGGACTGGACTAGCTGAAAAGCAAAACACAAACCTTTCCTATGTCTTTAAGTACTTCCTCCAGTTCCTGAGGAGAACTCTTGATCTGAAACAACTTGGATGATATCTGCGATTGCTTTAAACGTAAAGAAATATTGAAAATAACCCTTTTGATATAATTATCTGCGATAATAAGATGATATCCGTAAGGGATAATAGGGCCATTTCTACGAGGAAAAATAAGACGCGAATTTTCTGTATAAACGGCACATTTCGTCTAAAATAAGACGCGTCTTATTTTAGAACAGCCCTTAACACCAGTTCTTAGATAAGACGCGTCTTTAATAGCTAAGACGAGAAAAACGTCGTATAAATGACCTTCGCGTCTTACACAAGACGCGAACGCATAGTACGCATGCGTTAATTTTTGGCGGGAAAATTATCGCTTGCCCCGCGGTGGACTGGCAGGCCACTGGTGGGGAAAATTGTTTACAAATTACAACGCGTTTTCCTTTCCTTGCCTATCCTGCTTTAGCTTTATTTTTCTCTTCGCTCAAATACAATGAGCACGCTGTTAAAAGTAAAAAAGAAACACTTGGTTCATCGCGGAGGAAAAATATTTTTTTATTATGTAAGAAGGCGATAACAGACCTCCTGGACAAATGCGTGACATCTGCTGGTGTAAGTAGACTCTTTTAACTTTAAACTATCACAATTTATATTAACTAATCAAATAGGCCATTTGCAATAAGAGGCATGTGACATCATTTTTATGAAAATGAAAGTTATATGATTTTTCCTTCAAAAAACGATTAGTGGATCATATCTTAAACAAAATAATGGTGATTTGGTTTTTCAAACCCGCACCATTTTCTTAAAATGAATAAGTTCGTAAATGGTCACGTGACCAAAATGTGATTTTTGAAATTATGAATTACCTCTCTCTGAACGCAAATTTTGCACTTAAACTTCAAGGAAAATGTTGAAAAGATGATGTGATAACGTTTACAGCGCATCTGAGCGTAACTATGAAACGTTGAACAAGATATAAGCAAGAAGTAATTTGGCCGCCATGTTGGAGGGCAAGAGCATGCCCTCCAACATGGCGGCCAATACAAACCATACTACTTTGCTGAAAAATCAAAGTGCCATAAAATATCTC
The DNA here is from genome assembly GCA_038088405.1 of Porites divaricata. Taxonomy (NCBI): domain Eukaryota; kingdom Metazoa; phylum Cnidaria; class Anthozoa; order Scleractinia; family Poritidae; genus Porites; species Porites divaricata. The sequence continues at coordinate 16,766,557 of JBBMOI010000003.1, forward strand.
CCTTAAATGCGTTTCCTCTCAAATTTCGGGTGTAAGATAATTTTTGTGTGCTCTAACAATTTTTGGCATCAGCAAGATTCCAACTCATTGTTTAAAGGAAGCATTGGTCACGTGACCTCTTAGTGCAAGTGGCCTATTACTATCTTCATATTATAAACTTACACTTTAAAAGTAAGTTTAAGTAGACAGAAGACTTAGATAAGACATGCTCGTATAAATGGTCCAGTTCGCGTCTTATGTAAGTTATTTTTCCTCGTATAAATGGCCCTATGTGTTTCTTAATACCAGAAAGGCTCACTTTTACTAGAGCCAGTCACATCCAAAACAATCAGACCTAAGTAAAAGGATCATTACATTTTTAAACGCAGTTAAATGTAATGTAACTAAAAGCCCGTATGTTTTAGTGGTCAGCGATAGCAGAATATTATTGCACGTTTTGAAAACTGCGCATTGAATCATGAAGTGTATTTTCCGTGCAAATGGGGACGTATATTCGGCTGTCGCATCTATCTACCTTTGGGAAGAGAAAAGCGATTGCTGGAAATACGTATGCATTAGCGGGCTAAGAGTATTTCAGTGTGCGTGTATACCGGGTTTTTTCTGCAGGACGTCTCCGCTAGTCTCTTCCCAATGAATCCTTTCCCTTTTTAGTCACTGGCCGTTAACACAGTGTAACTCGTGCCTCAACATCTCTGTTAGAGGCCCATGCCTGGGTTAGGGGGATTGTCAGTCATGGCAGCGGCTAACTATTTTCTGCAAGGCCTACTTGAAACGGCGAAGCTACATGCAGTGTATGTTAAATTCAGTATGAGCGTTCCCGAAAAACAAATATGCAAAACCATTTTTCGTCTTCTTCAGTTTCTGCTTCGTGATCTATCGTAAAACAAAAATAGGAAAACTGCCATCCAGGCGGTAGTACACAGTGAACCTTACTAAGACTCATAGCCTGCATAGCTGGAGGTTTTTTTTGTCGAGCGCGCAACTGAGCGGCGAAGCCGCGAGGAAAATTGGGGGAAACAACAAGAAACCGTTGAGGTTAGGTTTTTTTATTGCGGCAGTCTGCGCAGTTTTTCCCCTCTCACAAAACAAACCCCCAGCTATGCGAGCTATTAAACTCACATCTAAGAATCCACAAGTGGCCAATTCAAGAAGTATGCACCCTAATGACCAGACATCGCTTCGCTCATCATACCTTAAGAACGTTAAGAATAATTGTACATTTTAAGGTAGATATAATATCATTTTTTCAAATGGCCACAAAAAAATTACTGAAACTTTACACTACCCAGTGACTACCACATATCCAAAATCCATGTAAAAATCAAATAAAAATATTGTTAAAAGTGTGAAAATTGGATAAACCTTTCCATATCTATAAAGAGGCATTTCTAAAATCACTTAGCTTAGTTCAGGAAAAGAAAAAATATTCATATCTTGACCTACTACACTAGAATCAGTAAAAAGCATTTGTAGATGTCTGACTGGTAAGTAAAATACGAATACAACACGTACATATACACATGTTTAACACCTGGACATGAATTATTTAGCCATTTGCCCCGAACATTTTGCTAAAAAGCGTTGTTTGAAGATAATCGAGACGTTTTCTGGTCACTAGCTGTCGCCCAAAGAACCAAATCAATTCACTAGCATTACACTGGCTAGTTCCAGGTGTCAGATAGAAGCTTTCCAAGTCCAGTCACGTGCAGAAGGCAAAATGTGGACAAAAAAGTGGCACTATTAACCCCTAGACTTTTATCTTTCGCCTTCTCTTCTCGCATGTTCCTCCTGGTTTTCTTCTGCTTGGCGCATCACCACGCTTTGTTTCACGAAAACCAAGAGGATCGTAAAATCGTAAAGTTAAGTATAGGTGATTTTATTGAAATTTCTGGTCAAAGCTTCATGATTTTTTTGGCATTTTTCTCTGGCCTGATGGATTGAATCAAGCTCATTTGAGTTGGGTTTGAAAGATTCCCTTCCCCCATTACAACTGATGACATCACAAGTCACATGGTTTCACATGGGCAGTTGCCGGCAGTTGAGGGTGAATGTGTTAAATATTTGGTTTGTTGTTGAGTAAAATAATAAGAAAAAAATTATTGAATAATTACTTCAATAAAATATTGTATATGTTACTCAGTAAAATTTGCAAATTTTCAAGTAAAGTCAGTCTAAGAAACATAATTTCCTGTAGTGTGTTCCAGGCACTCAGATAGTGGAGAACAGATGAAAGAAACAGCATTCCTCTACTGCTCTCTCCAGTTTCCCTTCTTTTTTTCACTTGCTCTATCATGTTTTCTCAACTCAGTGCTTAACTATCTGAATGCCTGGAAAGTGCTGAAAGTTTTGTAATAGTAAATAGCATACTAGAAGCAGGAAGATGTTTTAAATGGGCCATTTTACAGTTGTGTGCCCAGTGCCCTGGCCTTTGAATAGAAGCGAGGATGGCGGTGACCTTGTGTTGTTACAAACCTTGTTGTTTTTCACATGTAAATGATCATGTTCACAGGCTTGTTAGCATGAGAATACCATGATTTGTACATGAAAAGCAGGAAGGTTTGTAACAAAACAAGGTCACCACCAGCCTCGCTTCTATTCAAAGGCCAGGGCACTGAACACACAACTGTAAAATGGCCTATTCACTGTTAATTTACAACAATAGGATACGGCCTTTCTAAAACCTCTGGTGCCATCCAGTTCATAGTACCTGGAAACAAAACAATCAACTTTTAATCAAAAATACATGCATACAATAATTATTATTAACAGACTTGTTAGTAGTGACTGGGTTATAAGGCTTAAGTGTTCAATACACTACATTGCTTCAAAACAGCCACTTCTTTAGGAGCTTAGTCAGTGCCATTCTGAAGGACAAATGCATGAGATGCTTAACCTTAGAAGTGTGACCAGGATTTCCTGTAACTTGGCAATGAATGGAGACAGTCTGAATTCTGTCCCTTAGATGTGTTCAGTGACAGATACTACCCTCATGGTTAGGAAAGGTCAATGAGATAAGGGGACACCCCTGAAATAATCATTTTCTTGGCAACTTAGCCCTGTGGGTCTCCTTTTTAGATGAGTATAGGGGGCAAGGAAAGGCATATGACTGAAAAAGAAAGAGAAAAGGTGGGAAAGAAATCACGGAATGAAGTGAAGATTATAGAAGCCGTCAGAGGAAGGGTGGGAATGCACTGTGAAAGCCATATTTTCAAAGTATATAGGTATCAGGTATTAGAGCCTGCTCCCCCTAAATGCACCACTGTATACATTCATTTCCTAACAGATTTTACATCTTCTGAAAGAAACCCACCTACTGTTGTTCTTGTGCGAGTTCGTGCATCATCCATGATGGTGGAAACACCAAAATCACCTGTTGACATCAAATTACAGTATGATCAAAAAATGTTTTAATAGCCTGGGATTCTTTCTTGCAAATTTCAAGTTTGTTGGATTCAAAATGATCGACCTACCTACTGAAATACTGCCATCTTCAGCAAGAAAAATGTTACTTGGTTTGAGATCTCTGTCAAAGTTACAGCAAACACAAAAAGGAAAAATTATAATTAGGATTTCTATAGTCCAGTTCCTCAATTTACAAACAATTAAAGAAATGCAGTAATAATCAGTAATTATTGACAACCCTCCAAGTGAAAGTCTTTGCTTGTGGTTGGTCACCATTTGGTGACCAATTCGTTTGGTTTAGGGAGACTTTTTTACAAATCAAGTCACTAGCTTCAAAATTTTAGGTGCCACGGTGACTGCACAAAGGGTTGCAACTTGGAGGGTTGATTGATGCTTTACAGTGAATGTTTTATTCAGACTTACGTAAGTAATCTGTAAATGATAATTACGCACTTAATTGACTGAAAAGTATTACAAACTCAAAGACACATAATTATCTACCTGTGTATCATACTTTTGCTGTGAACAAATGCTAGTGCATCAACCATCTGCCCAAACCACTTTTTTAAAACCTGTCAAATAAGGAAAAAATGTTGTCCATTCAAAGAAATTTCACCCTGACTACATTGTAAATTTTGCATGCCCAATGAATTTTTCATTCTACTACAACTTATAATTATTGACAATTGTTGTCATAACAAAGATCTAAAAAAAGTAAGGTAGATGTAATTGTAATTTCATTCTGTTTTCTGTGACTAACTTTGAAATTATGAGCTACTAGTAACAAGCACCCCACCTATTTGCTAGTTTGGATCAAGGAGTTTGCAGCACTTGCCAACCTTTTTTGAGTCAAAGGTATGAGATTTCTCTCCTTATGTAATGTGAGGATTAATTCTTCAATGAGAAGCCCAACCAGTCCAAAGAAGTTCCAAATTTGCCAAGATTTCACAAATTCCCAGTCCCAGTGAATTTCCCCCAAAACTGAGATTTTTCATTGAGTGTGATGCTTCACATCCGGACTATTCTCTTCTTGCTTTTAAGTTAGAGTTCATTTTAATTTATAAAGATATTTACCAAAAACTGTCAGTAAAGGCTGTAATACCTCAAATTTTTCTACAAGGAGCGAGAAATTTGTCCAAAGGCATGGCTTGGTATGAGATCAAAGTTTTTAATCCATAATTATATGTGAGGGTAGTCAACAGGTACATGTATATAAGGCTGGGAACTTATAATCCAGGGGAGGGTTCATGTTGGAGCGTTTGCTCTTATTTGAGGAAATAGGTCTCAGTATTATGAAAATCATAATTCAACATTGATCAATAATTTATAAATAGTAAAAAATGTTTCTTACAAGCTCAGGAATGGCTTCGCCTTTTGCTCTTTTCTGCTTTAGAGCCTTGTCCAGGTCACCTAAAATTGTTGAAAATAATATAGAATAATCATGAACCCTGTTAATGACTGAGTCTAACTCGAGACTTTGAGTCGGTCATGAGTTACGGCAATGATTAGAGCTTGTTTTCACACATGTTGAGTCCATCTCCCAAGTTTTAAGTGCCTTTACCCCTCGGCCAAGAATCAACCAAGGAAAAGGTTAACACTTATCCAAAGAATTCAATCACATGACCCTTCTACTTACAACACTCCTATTATTACTTGTAAAATAGGTAAAAGTGGCTAATTGAACAGTCCTGCAAATTAAGTGTTTTTAATAACCAAGAAAGAAGCTAATAAATAAATGAAAATTTTTATGAATATTATTTACATGATTTTTCATGACAAAAACAGATAATTAAATTTAAAATATTAATTTTGTATACAAATTGACTCACCTAGCTTATAATAATCCATTACAATGCACACAAACATGGCACATTCCTAAAAATATGAAACTTTAATCAATATTCCACTCGAACCTATTTAAGAACTGTCCCCTCATATGTACTAGTATTAATTTTTGTTTAAGGCCAAAGCAAACATTAAACCCAAGGGTGCCACGCTGAAATACAGCACCCTAAGCCACTCGGCCGTCAGTGCTTCCAAAACAGGTAAAACAGCTCAGACAATCAGTCAGTAAATGCCTTTTTAGTTCCTTTCAAATCTGAGATGTTCAACTAGAGTTCTACAGGGTACATTACAAAAATTGCAACCATTTTTCAAGGACTTTTCAAGGACCACCTACTAGGAATAGAATTTCATAATTTCCTGGGAATTATCTGATCTTCTGGTCTTTAACCGACAAAAGAATTAAATAAAATAACCAGAATTAGGCCTAATCATAATACTATGGAGCTTTAAAGCAGACACGAACCTCCTTATCCCAGGTTACAAAAAATTCTTTATATCCACAAATACAACGATGTTTGTCTTGATGCTGAAGTTCTTGTAAAGCGACGGCCTACAAAACAGAATTGATGAAAGTGGTATACATGTAACAGATAACAGACACCATTAGATTTGAGGACGAGAACGCTATGAGTACAAGATTTAATTAAAAGTTTTTCTGCGTAGTGTCAAAAAATAGACACCCTGGGACCCCAGAATGCTTCAGTGTACTTATTTTCACCAGAAACATCAGACGAGTACTGTTAACTTTATTGGAGGATGTTTAATTAACCCACTCCCGATCTCAAAATTATAAAATCTGAGATGCACTTTTTAGGGTGCACAAATGGAAGTGGGACCATCCCACTCTCATGACTACATGTACCTATACAAGTGTTGCCACCTACTTTATAAAATTTTTCGTGTAATGATGTTTCTCCTTTACATTTTCTAGTTTTCTGTCTGAATAAAATGAAACAATAGTTTATGAATTCCCCTTACCTCCTTGAAAGCTTTATTGGCTTCTCCTTCATCATTGCATTCAACCTAAAAATATAACATTTTAACCACTTTAGCAAAATCCACTAGCCCCGGGCTATCAGACACTACTTTCAATGCACGCTGGGCTAACCATATCTACCAGTAGTTACTTACAATATTATTAAAAAGTGCTCTCCAACAGCCCCATGATCAATAAGATTGAACCTTAATTCTGCTCAGAGACAGGCCACTTTAATATTATGTTGACCAAAAATAACACTGTCCAAAACAATCAAGGCCAGGTGTTTCTAGCATCAGTGGACAGTTTAGGACAGTTATTAGTAATTTCCATTCATCTCAAAGCCCTCACTCAATGATTAACGCATGTGGGATGTTACATGAACCCCGCACACACTGTTTTAAAATTGTTAAGAGAAGGCCAGGGATGTAGTCCCCGGTGTGGTCTGCCACCAAGTAGGGGTGACGAATGGTCTTTGCAAGCATTTGCGAGCATGCCGAGCACTGTGATTTTTTTGCGAGCACGAACAGAAATAAAAAATTTGCTTTGCGAGCTTGCGAGCAATGCAAAAATTTGGGGAGCACGAGCAAGTGAGCAATCGTTTAAATTTTGCGAGCAAATCGAGCAAAGGTAAAATTTTGCGAGCAGTTAAAAATTTTAATGGACCATTCATCACCCCTCCAAGTCATTGGATGAGCTTGAAGAAATCTGGATTAGGATGAAGGGACCTGGTTGATTGAGACCACAGCAAACCTAAAGCCAGAGACTGGGGCTATTTGCTAGGAACAGGAGCCCTCACTCAGAACTAAAATTAATTTACCACCATAAAGAGATTCAACAGCTGATGAACTAAACCTGACTAAGACCTTTGTCAAAGCAAAAATAGTCCAACAATAAAAGTTACCCAAGTTATTGTGAGTAGCTCGCAAGAAAAGCCCTTTTGGGAGGCTCTGGGGGCAGAAAGAGGAATGCATCGGTGCTTAAACTTTGCCTCGTCAACGTTACTAGGCCTTCAACTTTTATGGCAAGTATACATAGAGGGGTTGGCGAGAGGCCAAGGGGGTTCAAAAAGGGAAAATTTAGAGTAATACAGTTTTGCAGAAATTGTATTTTAACCTGTAACTAATGTGGTTTTACAAGAACAAATTTTGGTGGTCAATTTTGATACAGTAAACATGAGTGTTTTGTTTTGTTTTCATTTTTTCTGTGTGGTCTCAGGCTTTCTCAGCAAGAAAAAGAGGAAAATTTGATAAGTGAAGGTCATCGAGGGGACCAATTTGAAATGCTAAAAATAAAATTATATTGTATAGATTTAGCCAGGGCTAAAACCGAAGCTCCCGTTAATTTTAATATATACCGTAATTTCAATCAAACAATTAACTTGTAATCCACAATGCAAATCAGTTAACTTTTGAGGGTTAGGCTAAGTGATTTTAAACAAAAAATAAGTTAGACATTTTTGAGTCTATATTTTAAACTAAAAGGCTTGACCAGAGAATTCACTTAAAGTACGTACATATAATAAGCATAAGTAAGCATATTAAAGAAAAGATCAGCTCTTTTAAAATTAAGATCGCGACCGTAAATGTTTTGGTTTCTATCTGATGATCTTCTTAGGAAGTTTTGGAACGCAGAACTTAGGTTGGGCTGGGAGTTCTCTGAACAAATTTTAGCTTTCCGAGCGTCTGACTTAAATAGTAACACTAAACTCACAATTATAAGCTGTGATCGTTTTGCATTACAGGTTCTGTTAAATATGATAACTAAAAGAATGTAAATCTCAAAGCCAATGATAATCGATAAAACCTAATAACACAAGTGTAAAGCTACTTAAACTAAATAAAGCCTGAATGATATTTTGTCCGAGGACTGTTTTGCAAGCATGAGGGAAAACAATTGTTACTTATTTTATCAGTTTTGCCTTTGATCATGCAATTTACATAAAGCGACTTCGAACAGTAAGCTGACGTACAATTTACATCAGCTCACTGTTCGAAGTCGTTTCACTTGATCATCGATCACGAATTTGTGTTTGCCTTAGATTAATTATTTTTTGAAGTAAACGCCGGCATCAAAAAGTTTTGTCTTAGAGTTCAATAAAAATGCCAGCAAGCGAAAATTTTTCAAAAACATTACAACTTACAAATCTGGTTGCTAAGAATATTAACTCAGCACCAAAACAAACGACCGTGGAATGCAGCCTCTTGACACTCGACGAATGGTTCTCTAACTGAATGGACAGCTACTCTGAACAGTGGCCGTTGGGCGCAGTTCAAAGTTTCTTATCCACACACACACACACGCATACAAACACACACTGTTAAACTAATAGATGAAGAGTACTGTCATTTGCTTCATTTCTCAACAAGCTTTTGCATAAAAAAGTCATCAATTAAAAAGTTCAAGTCAGTTCCGTGACCTCACCTTTTTCAGTACATACATTTTCTTGTCCAGCTTGTTTTCGGCTAAAAATACAGAGCCCTGAGCACCCTTGCCGAGTCGTTGATGGAGCTTAAAAGTAAAGAAATGTGCATATGGTCAAAAAGGCTTTATATTAAGACAAATCATCGCAGAAATCATACCTTGTAACCCTCCATGACGGTTTATCACAGCCGTGACTACGTTTCTGCACAATTGCATAAATTATGCTAATTAATCTTACTCACCGTTGATTTTCACCAACCGCGCGAAATATTTACAAAACAGATTGCCATTCACGGGTTTGTCTGGTCACGAGGGATCAAATGCAAGATGCGGGGAAAGGAAAGGACTGGAATGGGGGAGAATAACACGCGGCAGTCGCCAGCCTGCGAGCAGAGGCTAAATTTTCGCGGTATGAGCTGCCTTTTCGCACGCCAGCTCATTAGGCAGACGCGGGTTCAGCCGGGAAGGAGCCCGACCAGGGCCGAGGGGATATAGCATCCACGGAGACGGGAAAAGGCGCGACGAGCGAAGGAGCCGGCTCCTTCGCTCTTGCTCGAGGATGAGAGGATAGTCACCACCAAGTTTTGGGCAGCTTTTTTAGCTTCCAACAGACAACATGATAGATAGATAGATAGATAGATAGATAGATAGTTTATTCTGATTAAAATGGCAGCCAAAGGCTGAATTAGATTAATCGTTACAACAATAAAATCTAATAAAAATATGAGAAAAATATGAGAAAAATGAACACATATATAGCTAAAAAATTAATTACAGTTACTATATATAAATGTGTTCTTGAGTCTCTTCGTCTTAGCCAGAGGGACATTAAAATTCCTCTTTCGTCTTAGATTGGATTCACAATTGTTACGAGGTGGCAAGAGCTCATGCACTTTATGGTCTGAATTACAAGTGATGGAATCAAAAAGCTTAGTTGTGATAGACTGCCTGCGTCGAGAGAACGTCTCCAAGTTGGCTTGATGTAATGCGTCGCTATATGATACAAACGGAAAAATAATTCGCATGGCACGCTTCTGTAGCTGTTCTAGCTCTGCGGATAAATATGCGGGAAGCGCGTTGTGAAACACCGGGCATCGATATTCCATTACTGGGCGGATACAGGTCAAGTAAAAAATTAGCAGATCTTTGGCGGGAATATTCGCTCTCTTCAATTGTCTCGCTGACTGGACCTAAAGTTTTGAATAAAAAAATGAAAACAAATTTAAACTGCAATTTGGCTACATCTAACAACAACACACTTTATTAAGAAACAGATATTTACAATTTGATTACCGTAAATCCTCTATTAAGCCCCCCGGGGGGCTTATTTATTTCAAGCCCATTTGAGGGGGGGCTTATTTGAGAGGGGGGGCTTATTTAATTTAGAAACGACGATGGTATCAGTTCTCCATAGAGAACTAGAATACAAAGTGAAAAAGCTCAAGTACAAGAAGCTTTAAGTCATGCAGCCGAGGATCAGAATGAAATCCGAACTTCCAGTTGGTAATAAACCATCCTGGATCAGTCCACACGGAGTTTTGCGGTCGTGATTGATTAATACAGCCTATCATTTATTAGTGAAGAATAATTGGGGGTGGGGAGGGGGGGCTTAATAGAGAGGGGGGGCTTGTTAACTTTCTTCCCCTGAAAAGGGGGGGCTTATTAGAGGGAGGGGGCTTATTTGAGAGGGGGGGCTTAATAGAGGATTTACGGTAGTACCTACTCACAAATGGTTAAAAAAAAATTGTCGAGGCGGGTAGGTATGATTTAGTTAGGCTTATTACAACAAATATTAAATTTTTAGCGCTATAGACTGTTTTCACATGACGTCACGGTGGCCATATTGATGTCCCAAAACAATGAAACGGCGGCCATGTTGGTGTACCAAACTAATCCTGTGGGAGTTGAACTCTTTTCTTATGCAAACGCTTTCTTTTGTTTCAATCAATTTGCATAGATGCTGGCCACGTGAGTGAAAACACTCATATTTGTACTTACAACGCCCAGCTCCCCAGCCCAGGCTACTGCGGGGCATTTGTCTGCCTTGTCAGTCCCGGGGGTAAGGCATTTGCAAATTTGGCGCTGCCCGGGGGCCAGGCATTTGCCAACCCCGAGCTTTTGACACGCACGCGGTTTCCTATCAGAATATAACTACACAGAGGATTTTACTGGAAAAACAAGCAGATTGGCTCATGATCACTTGTCAGGGATGGGAAAAAATTGAAGAGGTTTGTAAAGGCATGTTCTCGATTTTATGCTTGCATTTCTTTATTGCTTATCAAGCCAGAATTACATAGCGAAGGCGGGAGCTATCGAGTTACTATCGACGTGAATCAACGTTTTTTTGGTTATTGAATCAAATTTCTGTTGATATTTTAATTTGAAGAACACCTTTCATATTTATAAAACTGTTCATAACAGTTAGCTTTACAGCGCACTATTAATTTTAATGCAAATAATTTTATAACAATACTAAACCCATAAACTGGTGTAGTCAGGGCGTGAAGTCTTAACATTAGAATAGCGCTATTACAAAGGAAGACGTTAATTGCAACAAAAAATCGCACATTAAAATGCTTTAAATGGCACTACTCGACTGTGTGATCAATGAAAAATGTTGCCGTGTTGACGGAGGACGGGGGAGGACTGGGCGCAGCTGGAATTGACTGGTGCACAAGGATTTCAAATTAGCAGCAGTAAAAGATACCAATAAATAGTTAATTAAAATGATGATAGCAGCAATGAGAGAAAGAAAGAGATTTCACTATACTGGTCGAAGTTACTATACTGGATTGCTACAGTTTTACAAGTTTTTAATTAATTCAAGAATTGACTGGTGTAAGGTAAAAATATTTATAAGTGTTTCATGTATTTGTTTCTTAAATAAGTTTCTACGGGCAGACTTTTAAATACATTTTCAGGTAAAGTGTTCCATAGTCGCACTCCAAATCGGGAAAATTAATTCGTTTATATGACATGACATGATTTTGAAATCGTTTTGCCTTGCGGCCAGAAAGCTTGGCTTCAAGGGTGCATGTTTATTGACCAGTCTGTTCAATTTATTGTACAACGTCCAGAACATTTTATCTATGTCTTGATCACGGTATCTAAAGTAATAATGTCCCAATTGATTTGAGTAAGAGACTAGTTGGAATAAGATGAAAGCTTTCCGCCGTAAACATTAAAAATTCTACCCTCAGACTTAAAATTGATACTACTTTTATACGTTTGACAAAACGTTTTTAGACCTTTTTTTGCCTGGTCTGTGTGTGAGTAGCCCACGCTCCGATACTATTAAAATTCTACATGACTCCGAGGCTTTCTGGACATTTTTCTACATTTTAACCAGTGCATTTCGACCACATTTCTCTTCCTTGACTTGTTCCTACCGTAATAGACTGTTCACAGACCCCTATTTTTTCGTGAGATCGTTTAGATATATACCGCTTCTTACCGTCACTGTACCGAAGGGGGGGGGGGGGTCGGGGATTATAGCTCGGGTGGGGGCGAAAAAAATTCCTGTCACGCCTCCTGAACGCGAGCTGCAGTGATGTTATTACAGTCCCCCTATTTTTCTCGCTTCCTCCCAAACCACCCCACGCCCCCTAAGTAGTTTTGACACTCATGTAAGATGACAGCCCGTAACGCAAAGCGCTCGATCTCGATGATCTTACGGAAAAATAGAGGACTGTGAACAGTCTACTACCGCAAAAAATGAATTCTTTCCTCACAAATAAGCGCGTAATTGCCCCTCGATCACAGCCGCCTGTTTTTAAAAAGCGCGTCTCCCGTTCCACGGTCTGCGGTGGGCTATCCTTTACGTACCCAGCGGCGGATCCAGGGAAGGACCCCCCTTAGGGGGTGTTTACGTGAGAAAACTCGCACCGGCGCGAGCTTCATACGGGGATGACTTTTTGATTTCGTATCGCGTTTTTTACATGCATGATGACTACATTTCATGTTGATAAAATACACGTGTGATTCAAAATCGCAAACATTACGCATGTACTACTCGTTCCAGTCTACCAGCAGACCGATTTCCCAGCGGAACGGGTGGACGTTTTGCGTTTACGTGATACCGTTGCGAAATCTCGTACCGGAGTGAATTTCTCGCCCCGGTGTGACAACCGGAGTGAACTCACGCCGGGGCGACTCGCGCCGGCACGACATTTTTTGGTGGTATCATGTAAACAATTGTAGAGCCATGAGAGGGAACCGGATTGAACTCTCTCCGAGGATGGAGCATCCTTCTCGATCGAAGGGCGGAAAATTTTTTTTTGGATAGCGTCCACGAAAATTGAGCCTGATCTCAGGTTACCTTCTTCTCTCAACATTGCTCTCAATCTGGAATTCGGCACTGGTACCAGTCTCCACGCTACCTCGGGGGGAAGTGCACTTATCATCTCAAGGATGCAGAGGTATGGAGGTCCGTGTTTTGTTCGAGGTAAAGTAACCGTTTTATACACTACTTACAGAAATGTTTCAGTGTTTGCATGATTTAAGAGCTGTAATTGGCCACCTGTTACTTAAGAAAATCTTTGCAGCGCAATATAAGGCCGTTTTCTGAGGAATTGAATAAAGTCTTCCGCAAATACGTCAGTCGAGATCAAACATGCATGCATGATCAAATGTCGCAGCTCATTCAAATAACTTATTTATGTATTCACTCGCAGGGAATTCTTGACAAATGCCCAGTTGAACATGGGAAAAAAGATTGGAAACGCCGGTATTTCGTGTTCAAGCACATATTGGCAAGTAACATCAGAAGTATTGAATTTTACACGGCTGCAGCTAAGAATTGGCGAAAATCCGAGCCCAAAGGTGTTTTGGCGCTTTACCCCGGCTATGAAGTCCTAAAAGTTCATGAACCAAGACGAAATTTTGTCTTCGAAATCAAAACAGTTGATCACACTTACCGCTTAGCAGCGCATTCAGAAGATGAACTCAATCAATGGATTCATATTTTGGAAAGGGAGAGCATAGGTAAGTATTATATTTCCTGGCATGCTGATACAGCTGTAAGCTTAATATTAAATATGGATATTATTTTAAGCTAAAAGCTTATTTTTGGCTTATTTTCTGGTACAGTTGGCCCAAATTTCCCCTACCCAAAGAACCTCGATACAACAAAACCTTGTTACAGCGAACAAATTTTGCCACTCACTTGCCCTTTGTTATATCGAGGTTCTACTGTGCAGTTTTCAACCTGTACAGTTACACCACCATACCTGCTTAGTACCGCCAGCATGTGGCTGCTTATTGGAGGTTGGCCGCTCAAATAGAGGTTCATCATAAATAAAGAAATTATTTAGCAAAAACATGAAATTATTTTGAAGTGACATTTTCTGGAGTGGCATTACTGGTCCTACCAGAATTCTTCAGTTTGTTGTTTTCTTGTGAAGGATTGACAAATTTGAATGAAAACAAAATGAATTCTGGTAGTTTTAGTCAGACGTCGTCATCTTGAAAATGGCCTATTATTTTTCTTTATCATATTTTTAAAATAAAACCAAACATAGCAAATCAAGGGCTTGATGGCTACCTAATAAAGGTGACGACAATAGGAGTTACTCTCCAAAGGATGACCAAATGGTGGCAGCGACCACTGGATGAAGGTGACTTCTGAATAGAGGTTTCAAACAACATTGTTGACACAGGAATAATGTATTGTTTAGAAAAAATATAGGGAAAAATTTTTTGGAGGGAAATTATTGTTGTCATAAGGAGATATTTTGCCTTACATTTTAGATAATAATGAAAATATTAAATTTTAATTAGCACAGAAGAACTGTTTGCATAACGCATAATGCTGACTCAGAAATTCAGTAGTTTTCTCCATTTCCTTGTGTACAAAAATATGCTAGAGTTCCTTTTCTTCGCCAGTGGTAACCTTTTCTGAGGAGTGACTGATCTTCCTCGTTACCAACCACAATAGGCCACTTGCACTAAGAGGTCATGTGACCATTGCTTCCTTTAAACAATGAGTTGGAATCTTGCTGATGCCAAAAATTGTTAGAGCACACAAAAATTACCTTACACCCGAAATTTGAGAGGAAACGCATTTAAGGGAGATATTTTATGGCACTTTGATTTTTCAGGAAAGTAGTATGGTTTGTATTGGCCGCCATGTTGGAGGGCATGCTCTTGCCCTCCAACATGGCGGCCAAAATTACTTCTTGCTTATATCTTGGTCAACGTTTCATAGTTACACTCAGATGTGCTGTAAACGTTATCGCATCATCTTTTCAACATTTTCCTTAGTTTAAGTGCAAAATTTGTGTTCAGAGAGAGGTAATTCATAATTTCAAAAATCACATTTTGGTCACGTGACCATTTACGAACTTATTCATTTTAAGAAAATGGTGCAGGTTTGAAAAACCAAATCACCATTTGTTTGTTTAAGATATGACCCACTAATCATTTTTCGAAGGCAAAATCATATAACTTTCATTTTCATAAAAACGATGTCACATGCCTCTTATTGGAAATGGCCTATTGTAATTTTCTTTGTTGCAGCTGTGGAAACCAGCCATTTCATTATTAATCTTGTTCATCAAAACAATGTTTGTCCTTTTGGTATATTACATGTTAGCTTACACGATGGACAAGCTGTAAAAATGGCCTTCTTTGCACCCTGATTCGGTGTATCAGTATGAAAGTACCCTTAGTTAGCCATTCATTTATCCATCCTCTCTGCTTGGCAAGCACTTACGAAAGATATCAAATGCAATTTTTCAATCAAAGAACTTAACTACTAGCCTGAATTTCATCTGATTACTTTAAGTCGTTATTACTCCCTCATTAACTTCTGAATCAACCGGCTGTTAATGCCATCCAGTGACATCACTACTCCTTTGCTTTAATTCATGCAAAAGTAAACACACTTTTCAAGTAGCAAACCAAGGAACATTGTTTGGAAATGTCTACATGGTACAGAGTTGCTTTTCCCTTTTCGATCATAATTCATCATTAATGTTCAAACTATCAACTGCCTGCAGTACTCTGAACCGGTTGTAATTCAATAATCAAACTCAGTCGCAATCACACAATGAAATAGGACATACACACACGGAACACTTAGTTCAAAAACACAATGATTTGCTTTAATTGAAAAGATTAGCTATTTGGTCCTTAACAAGGAAAAAAGAAAACAAGGAAACAAGAAAGAAACGCTAACAGAATCATTACACTTGACAGTGAAAATAGCAAGAAAGTCGAATTATAACATTGATCTCATAAAACTTCGCATAAACAAGATGCCTGGGGAAACCACAAAGTGGCTCTAATTGAAAAACCTACTTCTACTGACTCTCCGCAATGATTCTTCATTCACAGTTCAATATTTAGCTATTCAGTTTTGAAGACAAGGGC
The DNA here is from genome assembly GCA_038088405.1 of Porites divaricata. Classification (NCBI taxonomy): domain Eukaryota; kingdom Metazoa; phylum Cnidaria; class Anthozoa; order Scleractinia; family Poritidae; genus Porites; species Porites divaricata. Next base: position 16,782,575 of record JBBMOI010000003.1, read on the forward strand.
AATTTTGCTGTGTACAATAAAAATTAGCAAAATGTTTGATTTTCACACAAGCATGTAGACTGTTCACAGTCCTCTATTTTTCTGTAAGATCATCGAGATCGAGCGCTTTGTGTTACCTGCTGCCATCTTGCATGAGTGTCAAAACTACTTAGGGGACGGGGGCGGTTTGGGAGGAAGCGAGAAAAATAGAGGGACTGTAATAACATCACTGCAGCTCGCGTTCACGGAGCGCGTTGTACCAGCAATGTAGGCGTTTGATTGGTCATTAGACAATAGATATTAATTTGCATTGACAACGGGTTTAGTTTAAGTTGCCGACATTGACAAGTCGTTGACAACATGACGTTTCCATAAAACGTACGCTTTCATACCATAAGGCACATTTTGCGCAGACACATGAAGGATTTTTGGTATTTTGATTAGGAAAATGTTTTCTTGTGCATGTTTGCCGATTTTATTTCGAGGAATGGCCCAGAAACATTATAAAATCACTGTTTTGAAAGGAAATATTTGTAAACACGCGTAATCGATGCTAAATGTGTCTGGCATGTTTTTCATCACCAGCGGAATTTCTTAATTAATGAATGGTAAAAGGCGTGAAATTCCTGTCACGCCTCCTGAATGCGAGCTGCAGTGATGTTATTAGTAACAGTCCCTCTATTTTTCTTGCTTCCTCCCAAACCGCCCCCGTCCCCTAAGTAGTTTTGACACTTATGCAAGATGGCAGCCCATAACGCAAGGCGCTCGATCTCGATGATCTTACGGAAAAATAGAGGACTGTGAACAGTCTAACAAGCATGCAACAGATGTGATCTGCTGGATATCAAGTGACAACTCCGCTAAAATTTCTCATAGTTATACATAATTGTGCAAATGTTTAGAGAATCTTGAGCAATCAAAATCACTGCCCGGTATTGACATCACATGACGGCATTAACGGGCATTTGATTCAGACGTTGCTGAGAAGGGTAAACAATTTGAAGTGATCGGATGAAATTCAGGCTACTTAACTACAGTTATAACTTCTTGCAATTGGCAAACTTTCATGAGGGACCATCAAAATCTTGGTATTTTGGGTGGACATCTTGTAAATAGGGGAATCCAAAATAGTGAGTTGGTTACACAGATGTTTGACAGTGTTGCTCCTGAGAGGTATTTAATTTATTCTTTTCCACTGTCTTTTGATTTGTTTAACAGTTAACTCATTCTATGTGGAGCCAGAAAATAATGAACAAATGACAAAGCTGGGAGCAAGTGATATGTGTCATCTCCATGTTGCCAACAGTGAACTGCGACTTCTCTGTGCAAAGGATGGAAGGCTCCTTGTGGCCTGGCCCTTTACATGTCTTAGGCGATACATGAGTACACAAGGAAAATTTACAGTGGAAGCTGGGCGGCGAGCACCTACAGGGGAGGGCAAGTTTACATTCCTAACTCCACAACATGATGAGATTTATAAGCTTTTGGATAATGTCATCAAGTCCCGGGCTGGGCAAACAAGCACAACAAAATCACATCAACCACCGGAACACACAAAGTCAGTGCCAACTGATGAAAGGAAGGACATCCCTCGAAATGGTTATGATCACCCGGTGGCTACATCACCAAGAAAAGATGAACAGATGTTGCCAGGAAGTTCAAATTCAATGAAAAATGCCTATGCTGCTCCTTATGCACACCTTCCTTCCAGAGATACAGTGAAAACAGCTTCACCCATTTTGATTAGACGCACACCTCAAGCTGTGCCAGACAGTAGACTGATTGCAGATTCAGATGTCAGTAAGGAGTATAATACCTTGAATCACTGTGTACAAGGATTTGAGGAAAAGGGTTCAAAAGGTATTGTTGAGGCGGAATATTGTATTCTTGATCAGTGCCTTTCTCCACCCATAGAAGGACAGGATATGTACAATACCACCCACCACCATGGCAAATTTCAAACACCGGCAGCCTCTCAGTACTCAGTTACAGAAGATGTTTATAATGTCCTTGGTGAAACACTTCCACACATGGAACACAGTGAGTCTCAAGGAAATGAAGAAAATGCTTACAATACCCTAGACGTGACAAAGAATCAAACAACTTCGACATCTTCACAACTTGAGCAAACATACAATACCCTAGACCATACAGCCCCAGCTAGACCTCCCCATAAACCTATTCAACCTCCGCCAAGAACCAGGCCACCTGCTGCAAAGTCATCACCTAAACCCCTGGCCAGGAAGCTCTCCAGTGATCTTGCCAGTAATCTTCAGTCATCCCCTGCTAATGTAAATGACGATATGTATAATACTTTGGGCATAAACAATAGAGCTCCCCCTTCCCGGGTAAGGAGAGTGGCTGATAAAGATGATGGCAATACCTACAACACCCTGGAAACATCAAACCTAAGGCAACCTCCTCCAATCCCTGCAAGAAAAACACCTGATCCACTACTTAAGAAACATCTGAAATCCCAGCAGACATTTGATGAAAATAACGATATGTATAACACACTGGATCATACAAAAGTCGGGCATCAGTCACCAGTTACAACAAGGAAGATGCATTTTCAAACATTTTCAGGTGAGGATAGTGAAGTATACAATACACTTGATGCAGATAGAAGAGTAGGTGCCTACCCAATTCCACCTTCAAGGGTTACAAAACAATCTTCACAGTCAGCTGATGATGATAGAATGTATAATACTCTTGATTCTGCAAGAGGTGGTGCAGTGAAGAGTGAAATTCATAATGAAAAACTTGACATTGTACAGTCAAGAAATGGTCAAGTGGATGACGTGTACAATACACTGGATTCAACAAGGACAGGGGCCTCTGTGCCAGCTCCTATACTCACCCAGAGGACCAGTGTAAGCAGCAATACTGGGAGCCCCCTCCATAGTCCTATCAAAAAGGTGGCAGACTCTCCAACATTAAGGAAGAACTTTGCTTTAAGCCTGCAATCATTTCACTGCTCTCTAGATGATGACGATGCATTGCAGCCGGGAGTTCCTCAGAAGTCGTCTTCTTTAGATGACCTTGATTCTTATGCTAGCATTGATTATACGATGGTGAGCCAACCAAAACGCACCCAAGGCCAGTATCCAACCCCAGCACAGAGGGCTGTGAACATCAAGGGGGTACCATTCAAGGGTAGAAAAAGCAGTGCTCCAGATATCATCTCAATTGCAAAAACAAATACCACTGGAAAAAATGCTAAGAAAGGAGGAAAGAGTGGACTTGTGTTGAACTTAAAGGCTTCACTGGAAGCAGGAGGGTTAGATTTCAGTAAACCAAAGAGAAAACCGAAAAATAAATTGTCCCGAGAGGATAGTGGAGATTTGCCCACCCATACAGAGGTTGAAGAACATGGTGTCACACCCACTGAGGAGGTCTTCTCACCAGGTACACCACCCATAAAACCTGGAAGGTCTTCATCATCACCAGCAGATCCCAATAAAGAAGATGTTTATGATGAATTAAATAAGCCAGAACTAAGACCCAAGTCACTACAGATTACAAAACCGAAGAGAAGTCCAAAGAAATCTTAGAGTACACTGGACTTTCCCTTTAGTGCACATTATTTCCAAAAGTTAGTGATATCTAAGGTGCCATACATTAGTGTCACTTAATTTTGTGTCCATTTCGTATCACTAATTCATTAGTAAGAACTACATGTACTTAATTATTGCAGAGGACCAACTTACAGGATTATTCATTGTCCTTGTTGGATCAGTATTATAGCCTGGAAGCATGCACTGTACTGGGAATTGAGAGAGTTGTGGAGCATAGTGCATGATCTTCAACTCTCACACAGGGAGGCCACACAAGAATGCTTGAATATTCATTTTCTTTCAACTTGGAGGAAATTATTGGGATTATCAGCAAGGTTCATATTATCATTTAAAACTACAAATTATACATACTTAACAATTATTATTCCTCGAGCCCAAATGGGCTGTCAGTCAATAGCCGACAAGGCCGAAGGCCAAGAGGGCGAGAGGAATAATTATTGTTTTAGTAAAATCCAACTAGTTGGTCAAAAATATTGAGACAAAACTTTAGCCAACAAAACGTGATTCAGCCGCCATTGTTTTGGTTTTCAAAGCCCGCGCTTGTCTCTACTAGTGGGTTATAACATAAAGGCCCAGTAGTAGCTCAACCAATCAGGACGCAGCATTGATAATAGACCACTAGTTGGATTTTACTAATACTTATTAACCAAGAGTGAGGTCATTACAGAAAAATCTCAGACCGAGGCCTTGATGTATTGACCAAGTGATAGCCAGGTCAATACATTGATGCCATAAGTTAACTCAAAATTAAAGAATATGAATAGTCACTCAGTTTATCTTATTACTAGGCAATGTAGTAATCAATTATTATTCTTTTGAATTTGAAATAGGTAATAATTTTTGTTATGCAGCCCAAATTGCATGACCACTGTGATCATAACTGCTTTGTCAATTTGTGCCTTTGTTTGTCAAATCTGGCCTTCTGATGACAATTGTATTAAATAGTGCACTGCATAAATTAATATCAATTCATTTTGTTCATAGGCATAAAAATTAAATAATGTAACTGCTTTGTTTCTGTAAAATAAGTTTATTGCAGTATGAGAAATATTATTTTTGTTATGACACATAAACCCCTAGCATTTGTTACTGCCCCAATGTGATTTAAGACCCACCGTTAACACAAAGTCCCGGGGGCAGAAGCATTTAAATTACATATTATGTACATTTGTCCTGTTCCCAGATAATTATGTTATTGTTTACTCTGCCAGAAATCCATCTACTTTTTCAACCCCCCCCCCCCTTTTTTTTGCCTGTTTCTTCAAAATAGCAATGACTGAAAATCTTAAATATTGGTGCAAAATATTTAGAAAATAAATATGTTTACATGTTGAGATATCCATAACGAGACCGTACAGTTATATTAAAAGAGGAGGGATTTTATGTCAGACCTATTATGACCTTTAAAGACATGATGGAATGGGAATTTCTTGGGGTAAAAGAAGAATACCTTTATTTTTGGTAAAATAAAACATCAGTTTGAAGCAATCACAAGTTGGAAACAATGATAACACTTGCTGCAACAGTGTTACTGAAAAAAATTATTTTTATTACTTGACATTACCATTTACATAAAATGCCAATTTAGTCCAATCAATAGATATCGATCAGGAACTGATGTCCAGTCCACTTTTGTGAAAAACAAAAATATATATCAAAATGGTTACTGTACTGATAAAGACAGATGTGGCATTAATTTTAATGAATGAGTTTTTAAGGCTAGGTTTTTTTGCAATTTATACCATTATATATTAAGATGGTTATCCAACATGTGTGGAAATTAAGAATAAGTCATCAGTAATTTATGACTTAAAAGAACAATTATGAGTTCTGAAAGGTTAATTCTGCAGGTTGTCACCCTAAGAGCAACATCTCGTGCAAAAACCAAACAACAAATTTGGAAGACAAGTTGGAAGTGTGTTACACTTGTTCCAGTGAATATTACAAGTTCTTGCATTTTCACTTTAAATCAAGCGATTTAAAAAACTGGAAATGAGCAGAGGTGCTCCTTTCTTTGTTTCAGTACAAAATAATGACGGCTACTTAAAATTATAAAAACAATTTAATAATGAAGTATTGTTTCAAAACTGTAGTAACGCATAAAAGCAGTTACTCTAGGGTACATAGGGCCATGGCCAGACCTTCACCACAGACAAGGCAAGCTCTGTGATCATTGAAGGCACAAGCTGCTAGTGGGGTCTCAAGGCATGCCCCACTCCCCCCATCAAAAAAAAGCTATGAAACATTTTTTTAGAATTTTTTGTAAGGTATTTTGTCAGAAAAATCCAAACTTCTTTTACCATGGAATTATTTTATCCAGCACAATATTTTCTTTTAATTTTTGCCTCTTGCTAGCTATGGCCCTGCCGCATTGAAATAAAATTGGAAAATTTAGTAGATGATATATTTTTATAATTATTTTAGTAATATAGTATTTTTTTTAAATTAAAATCAATGAAAGTGAAGTTTCCCTATGTTGTCTTGCTGTTTGAAGTGAATTTGAGAAGGCCTTTCATTACATAGGAGAGAACAATGCATTCAATATTTGAACAGGCTATCTTGAGCTGTATAGAAGACAGAAAAAGGTAGAAAGCTTGAGCAAACAGCCCTCTGGGGAATAAACAGGCCTTTACTAAAAAGAAATAACATATCATAACCATTCTTCTCTTTTGTTGTTAAGCCAGATTTTGTACTCAATGGCACTGTCAAATGTACCTCATGTCTTTGTATTCCAGAGCATTGAGCTGGTGGTAAGCTTTTTGTCAACAGGAGAAAATGGCTGGCAGCCTACTATAAGCTACATCCTAGACTTGCATGCAATTCAAGTCGAGCTCAAATTTTTTCACAGGCACGAGTGGTAGATCTTTTATGTTTTCTGCAGCAAAAGCGAGTGAGAGAGCGAAATGAGAAGTAAAGGACTTTGAGAAAGTCTAGCTACATCTCTGCCTTCTTAACCCTATCCAACAAAAGCACATCAATGAGGGACTAGTTATACCGTAAATCCTCTATTAAGCCCCCCCTCTCAAATAAGCCCCCTCCCTCTAATAAGCCCCCCCTTTTCAGGGGAAGAAAGTTAATAAGCCCCCCCTCTCTATTAAGCCCCCCCCTCCCCACCCCCAATTATTCTTCACTAATAAATGATAGGCTGTATTAATCAATCACGACCGCAAAACTCCGTGTGGACTGATCCAGGATGGTTTATTACCAACTGGAAGTTCGGATTTCATTCTGATCCTCGGCTGCATGACTTAAAACTTCTTGTACTTGAGCTTTTCCACTTTGTATTCTAGTTCTTTATGGAGAACTGATACCATCGTCGTTTCTAAATTAAATAAGCCCCCCCTCTCAAATAAGCCCCCCGTCTCTATTAAGCCCCCCCTCAAATGGGCTTGAAATAAATAAGCCCCCCGGGGGGCTTAATAGAGGATTTACGGTATTAGTATTTACTTTCCAATCTCACAAGGAACAGAACACTGTTATTAACATATCAACATGAGTAAGCAAACTTCATGTTGCTGTATTAAACCCTTGGTGACTTTAAAAAATACATTTATAGCCCTTCCTATCTTTAATAGGGGCTAGGCTTAATAAAGCATTACTTTATAATAAATTGACAATAATTGTTGCATCTATATATGGACTAAAATGATCCTGTAAAATTATAACTTGATTTTTAAAGTACAAAAAAATGAAATTAATATTACACTAATATTATTCTACAACATAACTTAAAGTAACAATAATTGATTTCAATTGGCTTTCAGTTCTCATCAGAGAAGATTTAGGCCCAGTCCAGATGCCGTACTTCACATGAGCCCAATCAATTCCAAGTTTAGGCCGACTCAAATTTGAATTTACACTGGCTCAATTGATTCAGACTCTCTTAATGATATCTTAATCGCCACCAGTCCACTATCATTAATTCAGCCAGGCACAAAGAACAGCGTGAAGCCATATCCAAATTCAATTAGCTGTTTCAAATAGGATTTAGATACTGTGCTTCACATGAACTTCATTCACTGAATTTGGTTTGGCTGAAGTGAAGTATCCCATCTGAACCAGGCCTAAGAAGCATTACCATCATCCTATTCCCCTTCCCACGAAACATTAGACATTTCTGACAAAGTTCTCTCTAAAATCTCTACTTGGCCAGCATATGAGCCCTTCTTAGCCGGTAGTTCTGGTGCAACAGTAGTAAACTCTGCTTTTCCTTCACCATAATCCGATGGGCTAACTGTGCTCGCCAATGACACCCTTTCAGAGTGCGGCTTTTGTGGTGGTATGATAGGAAAGAATGTATCATCGACTGCCTTGCTATCATCAGTGTTGGCTGCAAATGCTCCAAAGTGAGTGTATGTGGGCGAACTTGAGGGTGAACCACTTAAGATGCTATCAGAACTCTTACTTTTTCTCCTTGTATGGACAAGAGCGGAGCCTGAAGCCCTTTCAGCCTGCTGCCGGTTCTTTTTCTTTTTGCTAGGATCCACTGTAGCATAAACATGAGGTAGAACTTCAACACTTGATGAATTAGCTGCATTGAGATACACAAAGTTAGGAGATCCAACCACTGACATTTTCCTTTCTTCTCTTGCAAAGCTTCCTTTCTCTGGACTCTCCTGGTATAAATTAGTCATTCTCTGGGATGATGCTGGCAAAGAGTGGGGCTCAACCATTGTTGACTTTCCATCACTTGATTCTGGAGCACATGCTTTACTACTTGCTAAATCACAAACAGGTTTTCTAATTCCCACATTGTATACAGATGGGTCATTGGTTTCTTTTCCACGTTGCAAACGTTTCAAGGGCAAGGGAGGCTTTTCTTCTTTTTGTAGTCCTTGGTCCTGTAAACACCACAACATGTATCATGGAGTCAGGTCTGGGAGTCAGTCTAGCAAGCAGAATACATAGTGGATTTGTAAGTTAAAGAAAAAAATATTTTTAGTACCCCTTATAGCAGGACTAGCATAAACCCAACCACTTCTTAGAAGAACACCATTTTTGAGGTATAATCCCCAAAATTATAGACCTTTCCCACATTAGGTTTCATACACTGTCTTGGTTGCAAAATTTTTGGTTGTTCAAGTACGCCTCCCTTGGCAGTCAAATTAATAAAGCCTGATCCATGCCCAGATTGGTCTAATTCTTATTTTCTGAAGGCTGCCAAACAGATGGAAAATTATAGTAAATTTGAAAATAGGGCACACAGAGAGCTTTTGTATGGGATTTTTCCCATTGGTTTTGTTTCAAAATACTCCATTGGTTAAGGTTATTGCTATCATATAATTTAGTCCCAGTCCCTTACTAAATTTAAAAGTGGGCACTTGATTGCACTTTTGATGAGCACACATTATTTTATAATAATCAATTTCAAACCACACAACCAGACCACACTGCATCTGTCACTCACACAATGGGACTAAAATATGAAAACTTATTAAAGCCTCTGACAATAATTGATTTTAGTATATACTAAAATATAGTAGATAATGTTTTTCGTGCACTCTGATTGGCTGCTCAATCTGTGAATATCCTGCACTATTCACTGTTCCTCCTCCCAAAATACACGAAGAAGGTGAGGAAATTCGGTTTGGAAGTTTTAACAGGTAAAGCTTTGTCTGTTTGACTTGAATTTATTGATGAAACCGGTGAAAAAATATAGCTTTTTGTTTACAAATGCAAATTCGATGCAAATTAAGTTTGAGTCTTGCATTACTTTATTTAGCGGAATTGTTCATAAATAAGCTTAAAACTAAATTTTTTTTAAAAGTTTTTTTTTACAGAATGGTTTTAAATACAAAGAGAATTCACGCGTCCTTTTGACAAAATTTCCCCGAAAGAGCTAAACAAATGCCTTCAAAACTTTTATTTGTCAGCAACAAAATGCGACGGCTGTGCAGTCATTGCTTGCATTGTTGGCAACAATAAATGAGTTAAAAATCATCATTTTTGTGCTCAATTATCTCATTGTTTTAGTATATACTAAAAAAATTATTCACCCAACTGTCTGTGGCTAGTGGTGATATTTACTAAGCCACGAAAAATATCCACCACTATAGCCACCTCCACTTCGGTGAATAATAATAATTGTAATTATTTATTTCAGCATTGCAGAGACTTGTGTTAGCCATGCTTACAAACTTACCAGAGGCAGAACAAAGGTACGGCTTGAAGTACTGGGTGAACGAGCCAATCGGTCGTAGGTGCCATCATGTATGCTGCTTGCTGATGGTACAGGGTTAAGCCTATTGTACTGTTCCCTGGCATGAGATGCCTGAGAACCCCAGCTTGGCAATCGATCCAGACGATTGTAGCTTAGATTGGACTCTGAATTCAAGGAGAAGCCGCCTAAACTATGTGCACTTCCAATACTGTCAGATCTTCCAAGATGGTTGTACATCCCTTGTGCTGAACCTGCTGCATCAATGGATTGTGGAGCAGTTGAGTTGATGCTCCTCAATGTCCCATCCCGGCTGAATGAAGGGCCTAGATAACATTGAAAGTTTATTTGGAGAGGTTTTTTACAGGTCAAATTCCACAGGTCATGATTGGAGGTTACTGTTTTATTTACTGCTAACTAAACCAAATAGTCTCCCCTTGATAAAAAACAACATTTTGGATAGGGATTAGGGCCAGGAAACACTTCTGGTCTCCCTGATTTATCTGCAGCACAGGGACCTACATTCAGATTTGTGGAATGCAATCTGTAAAAAATACCTGCCAAGTTTCTTTTTTGTTCAGTGATCAGTTTGGGTTACCTCCACCTACATAAAGTTATGCTAACCTTGCAGAGCTAGTTCTTTTATGTTCACTTTTTAAAATAAAAATAAATGCCCAAAATTTACTTAGACCAGTCTCTTGTCTCTGAAAAGCAGAAACCTCTGCTGTAGTTACAAAAGCTTTAGGCAGGTACAAAACTTAGACCAGATCAACTTACTAAAATATTTTCCAAACAATAATACCCAACTATAATGTACCCTGTCTGAAATGAGCTGATCCAGTCTGAGTTTTGTACCACAAACATTCAGTTTGCTCAAAGCAAAACTTTATAAGGGCTCCCCTGCCCCCTGCTAAGGCAAACATTTTGCACTCATTTGAGGAAAATAATATGGTACAGGTACTTGCTAATTTATTATTTTAAGGTGTATTAATATCATTGTTTTTCAGCTAAGCGAATACCTGATACAGTAGACTGCCAGCTAACTGAAAACCTGAGTTGATCATAAGCTCTTTCAATGTCATCATCAGTCAAGTTATCATTTGATGCCACTGGTGAACGACTCCCCTGCTGCCTCCTCAGTCTAGCTGAAGCAAAACTGTCGATAACATCGAATATCCTGTTATCATCACCATTTTGTGTGAACAAATTGTACTTCCCTTCACCCATTGGTGAGGCTCTTCCAGCCTCAAATATGAACTCATTAGCATCCAATGATTCATAATTCCGTATTGTAGTCAATGGCCACTGGGCCAGTACAGCTCGTGTGCGTTCCAGTGCTAGCGTCAGACCCCATTTAGAGATATGCAAAAGGCACCGTTGGTCCCTTGCTCCTATTCGTTGCATTTGCCGACTGCCACTGCCTTGGACTCTAAACACTTCACCTGTGATGAACACAAGATCATGAAAATTATCAGAAATAAGAAAAACGGCAGCTAAACAGCAAACTCATTTGTTGTAAAGTATTATAACAAAAAACAGCATCTCAGAGTATACAAATGTAGTCATCTTGATCATTGCTGTTTAGAATTAATTTACTGGATCACCTTTCCTTCCAACTAAATATAAATTAGTGACCAGCCTTCTTAAATCCTTGCTAGTAACTATATAACCCTGTGAGGGAGGGGATAAAAAAAGGGTTACCCTAACAGACTAAGGTAACACAACAGAAAATAATAACAAGAGTTTGACAACTGCATCACACTGGGTGAAGATTGGTGCCTGCATTGTTTGGTGAACTGTTCCCATGGCAGGTGATTCCTGTAACCCAGGTACACCCAAGTCGTCAAGGCATGTGTTACACTTTGCTTACAGTAGAAATAAAATAAAAGAGCTTCGAAAGAGAGGGGCCAAAATGAAACAATCTCCTTCCAAGCTCTTTTTATTTGTTTTTAATTATAATTTTGTGGAACATTTAATGCTCCACAGAGAAAATGACACCGCAAAAAGTGCTCTGTAAAGCTACAACAAGAGTGCTTATTACATTACACATATCCACGTTACTGTACCACTGAATGCCATAAAAAACTCAGCTGCTCTTTATGGAACTTAGTTCAATTTGCACTTAATGACATTACATCTCAATGCAAACCAACCTCCTATTCGTGGGTTCATTAAAGTTTGCATCTGTAGCTGAATGACCCACAAGTCCATAACAGTCTCACTCTCAGCCGCAAGCAACAGTGACTCAGCATCAGTGCTTATCTCGAAGACAAACTGTTTGGCCTTGTGCTCTGCTCTCTTAAACACTTTGTACCTTGGAAACAGTTCTATTGTCCCACGGGGCATCTGCCTTCGCCAGCCATCCTCTTTGTCAAACCACTGCAGGAATGGCTGATTGCCTGCACAATATTTGCGCAGAACATAATATCCTTTCTTCCATTTCTTTGAAAATGATTTTTTCAGCCAGCCCTTGTTCTTACTAACATCTTCTTCCACAGGTTTTTCTAACCATCCCTAAATAGGTGGTAGATTATAGCAAAATGATTAAAGGGTGTGTTTCCAAAGATTTGGGTAGAATGTCCTACAGATGAGCAAATATCACTGGCAAAAAAAAAACAAAATAATGCAAATTGGTGAAATTGGGGTTAGGGGAACACAGAAGAAAGAGATACTGCACTCTTTTCTGTGATGGACTCCACCCACTGTAAGAGGAAACAATTAGAAAATATATTAACACCTTACAACTTCATCTCTATTTTTCACTATATTTATTTTGCAGTGCATCAACGATTTTCCAAAAATGAAACTCTAACTGTTTTTAACTACTGTAAAATTCTGAAAATTAGCCCCTCCATGTATAAGCCCCTCCAAGCCCCCCAAACTGGTAATGCAAAAAACCCTCCGTTAAATCGCTCCTCTAAATATAAGCCCACCTGGGGCTTGTACTTGGAAAATTGCCCTCAAAGACAAAGCTAAACAAAGCAAAAACAGTAAATTTACTTCCAACTATAAGGCTAGCCCAACTGATTTTGAAACGCAAATTTTCCTCTGTAGATAAGCCCCTCCAAAAATAAGCCCCTCAAAAAGGGCCTTTTGAAAAATATAAGCCCCCAGGCTTATTTTTGGAATTTTACAGTAACTCTCATTCAGCTCCTCCTCAGCTTATTCATCTACTTCAGTCTAGCCCTCCTCCCTTGCTCGCTTGATTTGCTTGCCTGTGACAATATTCTAAGTACTTTGTTTATAAGGCCAAAATGGTGTTTATAATGACCTTTTTTCAGAGTCAAGGATCAAAGACTATGCTCACACTTCATACCCAGTCACTAGTACCTGGGTGCTGGCAAAAGAATGATATTCTGTTCACACACTAGGCATGTAACTGTGTACACATTTCCCCAATTTTGCTTCTCTCACATACCATTTTGCAAACGTGAGTGTATGAAAAGTAGATATTGATTATACATATAAAAAAATGCGTGGAACTAAGGCAAAATACATGCACCCCAAAAGTCGCAGGCCACTTAAGTGTCTGAGTACAAGGGTACCACCATAGTACACAAATTCTTACAGTACGAAATTTCAAAAATCACTACAGTCAAGGCTGCTGCCCAAGAAAACTTTTTGGGAGCCCCTCAGGCTCCTGAAATAAAATGTTAAGAGCCCAGGCCACATTTCTAGGAGCCCATTGATCAATAAATTTAAATAAGTAAGCAGATACTTGAAACCCACATCATTCGAGTTTCAAATTTCCAGAAAAGTACTTCTTTGTTTACTTTTAGCAGCAGAATTGTTTTGCCTATAGTCGAGGAACACACGTTTTATGTTCTCATTTCAAAAGCACAAAATGAGCAGGGAATTCCGCCCTTCCTTCATTGGAAGTAGGCATAGAGGCTATTGCCGAAAGAATCATAAGTTTTAGCTGCCTGTTAATGTTAAAATTTTAGTTGCCTACAAGGAAATCATAGGAGCCTCTGGTGACCAGGCGTCTGTTAGGCAGCAGCCTTGACAGTTAACTAGCCATGAGCAGTTACATTTGTATCACGGCCTACCAGCCCCCTTTTTCACTAACATTTATATATTATCTTGGAAAATGTTGCTTGCCTGTCAGAAAATTTGTCACTGCAACATGTTAGCCAGGCACTCTACTAGCCCTGGGTTTAGTGCCTAGCCTAGCCTAGCCTGTGCCATATCAATGTACACAAAAAGATACAAAAAAGGAAAATTACCCCAAGCAGACTACTGATAACTAGATGCCCCACTACAGAAACTCACAACCTAACAAATTTAATACAGACCTGCCAACTCTCACGATTCTGCCATGAGTCTCACAATTTTATAACTTTATTCACCGCCTCATGACAAACTCTTAATCTCATAGTTTTTTGGGAAAAGTGATATTCTGAAATGAAATGTTACCTTGTTTAATAAAAACAGAAATTTAGTGGGGAATGCGAGTGCCTCTTTAAGCCTTGATGAAGCTTTGTAACATTTTAGCCATGAAGTTGGCTTATCTGGAAGAAATGGCTCTTTGCATTTCGTCCCAGTGATGACCTATTCTCTGCATGGCCTCTTAAAGTTATCAAAGAAAAGGCAGCATCTAATTTGTTGCCGGAGGAACCCAACTAAAGCAGGGTAATATTTAATAAACAGTCAATTTCTCCAATGGAAAAAGGGTTCGTTTAATCTTGATCGGGAAAAAATAGAATGTCACTACTTTCTGTAGGTTAAATGATAACATAAACATTCAACAAAATGAATGGCAACAACCAAAAGATAATAAAATGAGTAGAGATATCATCAAACTGGCTATAAACGTTCTGTAAACTATACTATTTATGATTTTATGTAAGCTTAAATTTTTGAACACGACTGAAAAACCGAATCCGTGCAGGGGTGGATCCAGGGTAGTTCAAGTGATTTCCAGAAATCCCTCAAATGTTTCCACACCTGCATTTGTTACTCCTCAGGTTCTTTATTGTAAATCAAGAAATCAATTATCCTTGTTTTATTGTTTATTATGAAATTTAAAAAAATAGGAAAAAGCGTCCCATCTCATTATTTCGTCAATCACACAGCACACCTGGTCCTTTTCAAGCAAGTGTCCGTTTGCGCGGTTTCGTCCTTTGTCGATACTTCTGAGAACAATGAGAAAAAACTCGTAGGCACGACCGGAGAAAGTTTTCCCCCGTGGGTGGGACTGTATGGTATATGGATCGTGTCACAAATCACTCAAAACCAAGTTTGATTGGTCAGAAACACTCACATTGTTTTGCGAACTACTCAAAGTCGGTTGTGATTGGCTATTCAGGCCGCAAACTACCGTGGAAACTACTGACAATCGTACATAAAGGGAAGTCTCCCCCTGAAAGTCCTTTCATTTGTTCTTGTTGATTTGCCGATTAAGGCTGGTTTTCACTAGCGACGGAGTTGGAGTCGGAGTCGTAATCAGGAGCGTAGAGCTTATGATCTAGTGAAAATAGCGTTACGATTCCACTTACGACTCCGTCGCTTACGATCCGCTTATGATCTAGTGAAAACCAGATTGTCGGAGTCAGAAGCGGAAGCAGAAGAACCAAACCAATCACAAAGCGTGGGAACGTGCATTGTGATTGGTTTATCCTTCCGCTTCTGCTTCCGACTCTGACAATCTGGTTTTCACTAGATCATAAGCGGAACACGAGCAACGGAGTCATAAACAGAGTCGGAAGAAAATGGAAACGTTCTGATTCTTCTGACTCCGATTCCGTCAAGCTTATGACTCCGCTTACGACTCCGATTTTTTATTTTCACTAGGTCATAAGCACTCTTACGACTCCGCTTACGACTCCGACTCCGACTACGTCACTAGTGAAAACCAGCCTTTAGAGTTCATCGTTAACTTGCTACGGAGGAAGACAAGATTCTGATTTATAAACCATGTTAGAGGCGATCCAGTCTGTCGGAAGGAGGACTGTTCTCATATTTGGACCAGGACGAGGTCAAGTTCATAGAGAATGTGTGGAAACCATTGGAAAACCAGGTGAACTATTTGACTTCCCAGTGTCAGTGGAATGTTCTAATTCTAACCGCCATTTTGTGTGGAGCTGGCTGAAAAGATTTCCCTGTCTATAAAAGGGGGTGGTAGGCCTACACGACTTTTACCTCATGCCAAAATGCTGCTTATTCCAATAAAGATTTTTTCTTCTGCTGGGTAGATTATGCGCTGGAAGGTTCTACATTTTCACTGAGCAAATGTGATTTTAGCCGCATGCTTCACACTGAGAGGTCATGACACACGTATTGATTTACTGTAGTTATTGTTTCTGGTCAGCAGGATTTGCCCTCTGATGCAAGTGCATTTTCTTTGACCTCGCTTGAAGCGTAAAGCTTTTTTATTACGGCTGAATAAGGGTTCCAATGTTCTCCAAAGCGCCTTCTGGATCTGAATAACTAAGCGATTTTCTTTAGTCCGTGAGTGTAATGTTTTTCTGCAATGTTGTATCACGCTGGGCCCAGCTTGTTAGTTTTCTTTGCAGAATGTTAAATTATCACGGACAGTGATTTACAGATCCAAAATTGTAACAATGAAGTGCAGCTTAACTGAAGCTACACTTACTATGGAGAATTGAATTGACTCAGTAAACTCCAGCTTAGTGTTTTTCTAAAGATAGTGTGGGTCTTTTGACTGGAGCGCATAGTTCCTCCTTTGGTAATAGCTTTTGAATAAGCTTAACAGTCTTTACAGTCTAGCCAGGTCAAGCGTACCCCCCAAGGTTCTATTAAAGAATTGATTATTTGAAAAATGAATCCGTTAGTCATTCCCGTAACTGGTGTCAAATTCAAAGCGGCATTTCTGCATGCGTAATGAGCAGTGAATATTTTACGAGAACTTCTCTGTATTTGGTCAGATTGAAAATCTTTGAACGGATTAAGATTCTTAGAAGACATTTACATCAAATTCAGGAAAACAGAGCTGGTAGAAATTTCATAACTGCTTCACGTGTGAATTCACGGCTCATTACACATGCAAGAATGCAGAGATCAATCTGAAATCTACAACTAGCAACGGATTCAACTTTTGAATAATAAATTCATTAATGGATTCTTGGGGGGTATGCTTGACCTGGTTTGACTGTAAACTGTTTTGTTATTGCCACTTTGTGATGTTATATATTCTGCTTTGTCTGTGTAACTACCATTAAGACACAGAAATGAATTTTTGTACAGAATTATGCCTTTCTGAGGAGGTGCTGTTTATGTGTCTGGATGGCTTGAGGTGCTCTTAGAATGCAGGAAAGTTGCATTCCGAGAGCACTAAATTTCAAATTTTCTTGGGGGAGCATGCCCGCAAACCCCCCCCCTAGTTAAGTTGGTGCAAATCACTCATTTAAAATCCTGGACCCACCTCTGCCGTGTGACGTTAAGGGTTGAGCTTAATTTAATTGATTAAATTAGCTTTTAGCTGAAGTTAAAATTGTTCGTATTTTCATGCTTGCCTGCGCAAGTTGTTGCAGTATTTCATTCCGATCGGTTTGGTAATCGATAATCAAGCTTCTATCAGTCGCGTATGTCAAGAAGTCTGAACATCACATCGTATTCCGTGTAAACAGTTCAACTATGGAGCAACTATGAATTTGACAAAGTTGTCTCAATAACACTGTCATACTCGTGTACCTACCTCAAATATATCTTCAATGTCGTCAAGGTCCGACATTAGGATCTTGGTTTCCTGAAAGAAGAGTTATTTCAGTCCGGCAAGACCGTGCTTTTCAAGCCGACAGTCTGCTTGATCGAAGGAATGATTTCTTACTTTCAACAGTACAGGTTTTGAGGGTCACCGAGTCATTCTGAACCACAGAAAAAAGCCAAAAGTAATGAATATTCAAAAGTTTTCGTTCAGTGGTTAAGAGAAAACACTTCCATTCAAAAAAAACCTCACGAGACAATGCACACGACGAGCCCCATTCCGTGAAACCGGAAACAAGACGTCACTACCTGCAACAACGGAGAGGAACTGGGGAGAAGATGTATGCATCGTGGGTGATTTTTCGTGGGTGGGGTTATGGGTGGGGTGGGTGGCCGGAAAGAGCTTTCCGCCCGTTCGGGGAGTGAGGCAAAGAGACGGATGACATTTCAGTCTACAAAAAAGAGCTTTCCAGGGTTGTGTTGTTGTTGTTATTTTGGTTTTTGTTTGTTTGTTTTTTAAAACCCCTTTGAAGCATACGACGACTTCGCACCAGTATCTGGCACTGCATAGCCCGAGGTACAAATGAGATAGTAACAGGATCCATGGTGGCTCTTCATGGTAAGCAGTAAAGTGCCACTTTACATATCCAAGAAAACAAGAAAGTGCTGAGAAAACGGTTTCATAACTACCATAGATTCTGAATGCAGTGAAACCTGTATTAAACGGACACCGTGTTATAATGGAAACTTTATTTGTGTTTTTGAATGTACAATTGTAAATCTCGCTACTTATAGGCAATTTACAAATGCTGCTTGAGATTGAATTATTAAAAATAATAATAATAATAATAATAAAAAGCAAACAACAAAAACAAAACAAAACAAAATTAAAAAAAATTTTTCACAAAAAATCAAAATTGCATTAAGTCTGGGCTATCCCAGTTCCTGTTTCTACAACAAAAGATGTAATATGTTGCTCTAATGGCTATATTTATCACTTTCTTGATTATATAATTAATGTTGCTGCTTTTTGTCAATGCCAATGTCATTCATCATGTCTAAGTACGTGGAGCATTCATTGGAGAAAACGCCAAGGGAACTCATGGAGAGATTTACAAATCTCATACATCTGTAATTTCTACTCATTTCGTTGATCAAGTTCACATATTTTTCTCTTCTTACGCACTGCATGCATTGTTGTTAAGGTTGGACTCGAAACCAACTGTTAATTCTAGAACATATAGGCACTTGGACTGGATTAGGAAAAGAAGATCTGGACGATAATTTTCACCAGTTATTATTGAGGGATTCAGAAAACCATTAACATCTGCATAGAGTGAAGAGTGAACATTAATTACAGGTTGAAGTGACTTGGCAATGAAGTTAAGGATTGAGTCGTGTCTCCAGGTAAAGCGATCCAGGTAATGTTGACAACCAGCGACAACAAGGAGTGATTCAGGATTAAGACAAAAGGAGCAATCAGGACTTTGTGATAATCCCCATCTTGCCATATTCTTACGTGCAGGGAGGGAGTTGTTGATGTAGCAGCGGATGGTAAAATTGTAAATGTTCTTGGGTAGATGAGACTGGACCTCTGACCAAATAGAATTTACAGATGATAATGAGCACTTGATAACATTTGAGAAGAAGAAACCTTGAGATGTTAGGTGGTGTTGCAGTTTATCCTCTTGATTAGAACGGAAATCTTTAAGAACTTCCTTAGTGGATTTGTACACATCATATTGAATATTAGTGTGACAGCTTGACGATTTCCAGAGATCTTTTAAGGAATCATTTGGTGACTCTTTTAATGAATTTCGGAGAACTGTTTGGCACTGAGTAAATTTAATAGAGGGAGGACAAATACGAAGACCAAATTTATTGCGTTCTAGGAAAACATTGCTCAGTGTTCCAGATATCGGAATATCAAGCAACTTTCGAATATAGCCATTCACTACGGAGTCGAGATGTTCCGTTATCCAGGTTTTGGATATATTAGCTATAGTGAAATGCCATGACAATTTAGATAGGACATAGCGGCTGTACAGAAGAAGTTTGTGTTTAGGATGTAGTGGCTTTATATCAATGTCATTCATCAAGTCTTGTACAAGAGAGAACAATCCAGACATGTGTTGGTTGTTAGACATGTTGAAGTCAAAGAAGCGACCTAAGTAACGAAATGATTCACCCATTTCCACACAGGGAATTAGAACTCCATTGATCAACAGTTTGGGTAAATATTGGACAGATTTAGTGCACAGTTTCCGTATTCCAAAAGTAGAACATTTATCAACTCTTATTATCATGTTCGACCAATTACACCAGATCATAAAGCAGGCGTTTTTAAGGTCCAAAAGAGTAATGACGAGTGAACGCTGTTTGGTACGAGCTTTGTTAATGATAGCAGCCATTTGAGCAGTGTGCTCAAAAGTTCCAGAAAGACCTGGTGTAAAGCCTTTTTGAATTTCCTGTTCAATGGAGTTGTTAGCGGAGAGGAAGTTGAAAATGGCATTACGAAGACACGAGGTAAAAACCTTTAAAGGCACA
>JBBMOI010000003.1:16807500-16865000 GCA_038088405.1 Porites divaricata
TTAAAAAGTAGAAATCTGGAATAGTAAAAACGAGAGAGTAATACCAGGAAAATCCTACCAGAAGAATTGTTTGCCGTGTGTCGAGAGCGAAGTCAAATGGCTTGACAACTGCAAGATAGCGTTCAGCAGAGACACAGCAAATCAAGCATGAAGACACGGACAGAGTAGTCCACAACAGACCAGCGAAAAGTTTGCAAACAGGTGTAGTGGTGTACCTAGAGTCGATTCCTATCACTTCATTCACATTGTACATGATACACACCAACATGTCGGCAACGCTAAGGCTCTGAATTAGCAGTTTCATTGCACTCTGTTGATCCCCATTTCGTTTCATCCGTTGCAAGACATAAATAACAAGTAAATTTCCCAAAATTGAGATGATCAAAAGCACCTTGCTGAGTACAACTTCAGCCACCGTGTGCCACGACTCTGGTGGGATATAACAACGGCAGAATTGTTGAAAAGCGCTCCTTTCTTCTTCCGCCTCAGGAAAACTTGAGCTGGAACAGTTGAATGAAGGCAACTGTGAAGCGTTCATTTTTTTTTGTTTCTCCGTGCAGAGAAGTTTGTTTTCAAGATGCAACAAAAACTTAAAATATTTTTTGTTTATAGCGGCGACGGATAGCAAACAATATGAATTGCAATTTGACAGCCACTTTCGTTTCAGTTTTTTTTTAACCAACTGTAACGATATTATAAAGAAAATAGATCAAAAACAGACGCACGTTTTATTATGTGCCACGAAAAAATTAGGGTGGTAATTAGAGTGTGCCGCTGCTGCAGTACTGTTTTCTTTTAATCTGCCTATCAATAAACCTTTTGTTCAAGAAAACTACTCCTGACGCATAAATTTACCCACAAAAATTCTTTTTGTTCTCCCTTAACGACTAACGTCATGGCTACAAAAACTAAGTGCACCGGACGGACTGACGAAGTCCGTGTTTTATTGAAAATAACAATAAATCATTCAAAACTTAATTTCAACTAAGACATGGATATACATGTACCATGCACATACAATATGGACGACAATAAAGCAATGTGTTGAGTCGGTTATGTTAATAAAGCTTCAGTGAAGTAGAGTATATTTGTTTTTGTAACCCTCAAAACCGACGTTAACTGACACGCTGTCACGATTGATGATTCAAATCTCGTTTCGGACCAACACCCTAAGTTTTCAAAACTAAGCGAACAACTGAAAAAAGTATTTAAATTTAGCTTATTTTAACCGTTTCTCTCGTCACACAAATGCTTCATCAAAAAGTTAACTCAAACAAGCAAAGGACACCTTGCTGCACAATTCTCCGATGTCTGTGTGTGCTTTTCCAAGAGATGCTTCTGAGTACAACCTTTTTTTTTTTCATAGAACTTTTTTTATAAGAATACCCGTCGCTCAGAGAGGAACAATTTATTTTGCACTGCTTTCATTTCCTAAATCCAGAAAATCTGAATTGCATAATGTCCTGCATGGAGTCCGCGTGAATCTTAAATTTTGTTCTTTCAACACATTCAGCAACATTCAGCTACATTCCTACAATATAAATGCATTATTGATCAGACACAATACTCGTACAATTGATTAATGTGAAAACTATAATCATTGTTTTATCTTGTCTATATGTAGCTTTAAAGTTATTAGATTTCTGTTATTGAAATTTAAGAAAATGCGTAAGAACCTTTTCAGGCTGAAACTGCCCAAAAATTAAGAACGATCCCAACCTCGTCCCCAATCGCGTACTCGCACGATAAAAAGTCAGAAAGCACTCGAGACGGGCAAATCAAGTCTGCTTCACAGCCGGTTACATCTATCACAGACTGTCAGTGAACATTTGTTGTTATTATCCATCCTTACTCTTCGTAGAGAACTTTCACTTGACCGGGAAGGTTACTGGAATTAATCCATTCCCAGACGTAATAATTTGAGCCGTGAAGTTTGAAGGGCACTCTTGGAAAGTAGGCATTTTTGTATTCACCTCCTTTCTTTTGCCACTCATACCACAGTTTGTCCACGAATGAATGGTGAAGAAGCATTTCTGGGGCATTTGCGGCTACGAGAGGGTCTACCATGGTACCACCGATCACGTTGTGAGGCTCATTGTGATAAGTGACACGAACAGTTTTCTTCAAAATGTTCAAAATCTTCCTGGGGTAGTGATAAAGTTCTGTTGACGTGTTGGACATCGTATTTAATACTTCGTTTCAAGAACTTCCTTTTTAAACACCCTCCTCCGGACACGTCTAAGAGGCGCCATTTATCTCTGCTGAAAGGTCCGTTCTCCACGCAAAACCATGATTCCCAGAGTTCCAGAGGTCTTCTTTACCAGATCCTCTCCACCAGTGATGCGTTTTTTTTGCTCCAGTCCCAGTAGGGTATTTAAGTTTACAGGGCGGATTAACGTACTGCGCATGTACAGTACTTTGCACAACTAATCACTTCGTCTTCAAGAGCTTTTCCGTTTTCATTATGGCCACTACCAGTTTTTCTTGATAAAATTTGATTGGCTTAAGGCTTACCAAGAGAAGATGAGGCTTACAAAGTAAGATGGCGGCCTTTGGCCTTTGCAAACTTAAACAAAGCAACTTCAGTGGTCACAAAGACACAAACGGTTTCAAACGTGCAGTAAGCTCTAATAATGCAGGTTTAAACCAATTTAATCTTCATACGACTTTAAATCTCACCGCCTTTAACGCAAAGAAAGTTGACAATAGGTTCCGCAGGAGCCTGTGACTTCAAAATGACTCTAGTTTAATCTCTTTTTTTGCTGTACAGATACTTTCTAAAAATATATTCTTAAATTAAAAAGAAGAAGGAAGTCTTGTTACCTAATTCCCCTCAAAAACATATTCATAATTCAGATTATGCCACAACCTATCGCCTTTTTAGTTACCAGGCCTCTAATTCAGGAGAAGCCCCCCTCTCACCTCCCTCCCCATCCGTATTGTCGTCTAAGTCCTCAAGTCCTTCCATAGCCGCGCGTAACTCGGCTTCTAAATCGAGGTTCATGTCCAGTCCCTCAGTGAAGTCTGGCGTGTTGATTATGTCTGGTGATCCAGGGGGATGAGGAGGGGCTGTGGTTTCTTTTTCATTGTTACGTGACGTTTCCGTTACCGTGTTATTTTCAGATAAAATTTCTTCCTGTTTTCTTTCGGAATCGTCTGTCTGATTTGCTGGATCTTCTGGAGGTGTATTACTTTCAGCTTCCTTCATGACAGTCGTGTTTTCTTCCGGCAGCGTTTCACTTCTAACAGCGTCTGCAGATTGAACCATTTTGTCAGTGGGGGAGAGACGCCCTTCACCTGCGTCCTCTTTATTCTCTTCACCCGTTTCGGTGACTGCACTGGTTTCAGCAGCTGTTTCTTGTACCTTCCTACTTTCATTGAAGACTTTTTCTGTTCCACAACTCAGTTTAACTTCTTCGTTTTCTTCCTCGACTTCCGAGAGGTTAGCAACAGCGCTGCATCCTTCCACATGACTCGTTCCATCCGCCACACTGGCCGAAGCTATGCTACTTTTCTCTTCCGCCTCACTCACAGGATCAAGTCTAAGGGTACTGGAAACTACCGAGGTTATTATCTGAGCCTCAGGGGATGGTGGCGGGGGAATGGAGCCATTCGCATTCACAGATGGTGATGTTGCCGACAAGGCCATGGAATAACCGTTTATGTCTCCCCGTGTTGAATGAACAAGAGATGAGTCAGACAAAATTTGCTGTACAGGCAAATCCCTTGAGGACTCCCCAGGGGAACCAATACGAGGAGGGGTGCTTTTAGGCCTTCGTACGGGTCGACCTGGCAACGACTGAACAGTTAAGGACTTAGGCACACTTTCTGCCGGGGGCTGCCTCAGCGGCCTTGGAGCTTTCCGAGATGGTGTTTCTAAGAACTGAATTGGAGTCCTTGAGCGAGGTGGTCGCCAGGCTGGGGCAATGTACCCTGGTGCATCTGTTGATATAAGGGATTCCGAGCCAAACTTTTGTTTCCCAGTCATTTTGTGACCAGCAATGTGCATTTCTGTTCTTCCATAAAGGTCTCCATGGAATTCAGCCAGAATGTCCTGAGGAATATAGGTTTTACTCCCAGGACTCGGGCTGCGAACTGAACGCGGCATTTCATCCCCCTCGATGATATTTACGATCATTTTTTCTTGGGGCCATTGTTCGGCGTCTTTGCGGTTTGCAAATGACATCAACCTCGGGTCGCGTAATATAGCATCTTCTGTTAAAAACAAAGGCTCCAGCACGACATCCTCTCCTTCTCCCTCGGGACTCCCGAGGGCTTCCCGGGTGAGGTCAGGTTCTTCTTGATCATAGACACTGCTTAGTGTCTCCCAGCGCCTCATTTGTCGAGAAGAAATGGAGTGGCTGTATTCTCTCGTGTTTGGTGTCCGAGAGTAGTGTCCATACCTTTCCGGGCTGATAGGAGTGGGAGCTGGTGCCTGCACAGGTGCTGGAGAATATCTGCAACAAAATACTTATAAATTAGGCCGGTATCAGAAGACGCAGAACTGTCACGAAAAAGCGCAATAGCTTGCTGACTCTGTCAAATGACGATTCTATTTGCGTCCGTCTAAAATTGAAATAAAGAATCGGCATCTGAAGCAGGTCTCCGAATGTCAACTGAAACACGCATAAACGAGAAAAAAACGAGTTACCAAGTTACTCAGGGTGCTCCCGCCACTCAGATTTAAAATGAAAAAGTTTTGCGGGTTAATTTTTTAGCAATTAGTAAAAAACTGTGTTGACTTGGCTAAAAGTAATTAAAGGGAAAAGATAATCTCGAAACAAAGCAGAATTGAAGCATCAGGTTCACCACAACTATCAAAGATGGCAACGGGTTCATTTTTTCATGCCATGTATTGCAAATGCCGTTTGCCGTTTTCGTCGTGAGGATGAGTGTTTTTTTCTTAACGAAAAACTCGAGGCAGAACTTTTGTAATTTATCGTGGTTGGAGAGATTTTTAATCGTCTGGTCACCAATACCGTTTACCGTAAACAAGGGCTAGCGGTTCCCGTTGGCCTTCGTTGTTGCGTTCTCAGGCAAGAAAGCATGATTTTATTTTCCAGTGATCTCTTTGATCTTTGTGAAAGTTTTAGTGAAGGTTGCCGCTCAACGGTTTGTTATGGATACTTGGCTTCACTATCTTTAATTTAAGGATACCATCAAACTATAAAGCGCGAAAGAAACGCAAGAACGCTAATCGGCATGTGTCTTTCAAATTCAATTTTTTGAGCAAGGACCAGCTTACAAAAAAAAGGACCGGATCCTAATAAAGGATCTAATCAGCAATAAGTGAAAATATAAGACAAAAAGCAAGGCTGATTTTACAGTCGGGAATATATAATCTTTTAACCAATATTTCGGAAGGCACGGCCTTCCTTCTTCAGGGTCTTACTTATAATGAGACGTTACAATTTGAAAATAAGAAATAGCGTTTTGTTTTCAACGTTCACTTGCTAACATAGTATCATATTGCACGCTATTTCTTATTTTCAAATTGTAACGTCTCATTATATGTAAGACCCTGAAGAAGGAAGGCCGTGCCTTCCGAAATATTGGTTAAAAGATAATATATTCCCGATTGTAAAATCTGGAGCAGTAGACGAATAAGCTAATGTAACAGGCCAATTGACTAAGCTTTGATAGGTTGTGCTAGCATAATTTTTGGCACAATCCGTCATTACCAGCATAATTTTTAAGTATTTCCTCAAAAAAGCACTGATAGCATAATTTGCACTTTTGGCTAGTTTTGCAGTACAAAATTGTCATTTATTGATCATGCATCCAATTTTAAAATACGGGCAAATTTAGGTAACAAAATCAATTTTTCGCCTGCTTATTGTCGCATTCATGGGACCTGGGTACCACAGGAAGTGGCCTCGTAAAAAGTAGGAGCATAACAGAACGTTTTAACCTGACGTCACGGCGGCAATTATTGGTGTTCCAAAACAATGGAACGGCGGCCATATTGGTGTACCAAGACAATCCTGTGGGAGTTGAACTCTTTTCTTACGTAAAAACTTTTTTTTGTTCCAATAAATTTGCATAGATGCTGGCCACGTGAGTGAAAACACTCTTTTTACAAAAACTAGCATAATTATAGGCATCGTTTCAGAAATAATGGAGCACTGCTGGTGGCATGTTATGCTAGTTTTTCGAGGACAATTCATCAAAGCCTACAAATGACTGGAGTCATTGATATCTAATGCATTATCCTCCAAACCCCAACGCCCTCCCCTCCAGTGGTCTCTAGGTTAGCTAAAGTAATTGCCTACTTTTTAACCGAGAGAGGCTGGGTATGAGTCCGTTTATTAGTATGTGTAATCAAATGGTGACGAGTGAAATTAGGGAATAATTTCACGAGTATACCATTTGATTACCTATTAATATCAAGGGTGACGAATTACGTTAGCAATCGAGGATTTTTGACTTTTTTATCCTGGATCGTATCGATCGATCATGAACTCGACTCTCTCAAACCTTTAGAGCTGAAATTTGGCTTAAGTTTTCGGAATTTTTCGACAACATACCTCTAAGAATCCTTCTTGAAGTGCTCTTTCGTGTGTTCAGGTTTTCTAAAGCGTCTTTTTATGCCCTGACATCTTCATTCATGACATTTTAAAACTTCGTCGCCATCTTGAAACGGAGACGTACGGCAGGTTGCCATGGCAATTTTGTAATTTCACATGTGAAATTACAAATTAACGGTGCAATTTCGCGCCAAAATTAAGGAGTAATTCGTCACCTATGATATTATGGGATAAACAACACGAGACCCATATAGTCAGAAAGAGTTAGGAACCTTCTCAAGTTTGGTGTTTATCGGGCCTATATTTAAAGAGATACAGCCATCAAAAACTCCTACAGGTTACCTTGACATCGAATATGTTTTCCTCAACCCCCCATCCCTCTTCTCTTGAGCAGCCTGGAATATTTCAGATTGTTGGTTTGTGAGTTCAAATTTGAAAACAATTCAGCATACCTAAGTGCAGAGGTTATATGAGTCCTGACCGGCCACTGATCATCATTTGGTGAAACAAGCTCACTTGCACCTAAAGTCACGTCCATGGAGCCGCGATCCAAAATACTTAGTTGCGATCGCTGTGCTGTTACATCCTCTGCTGGGGTTCCTGTGGGTGTCGGAGTGACAGATACTACATCAACAGGCTCCATGGCCACGCCCAAATCCAAGTTGTGAGGGATGGAGTTCATACAGTGATGTAACTTGTCCTTAGTTTTGCGCTGTGTTGGTACACCTATTGAGGGAAGAGGCAACAATACACGGCCTTGTCTTGCAGCTAGCTTTTCACTAACTGCTTTGATCATGTTTGCCTCGGGCCTTGTTCCTTGTCTAGGTGAATCTAACGTCCTGTCTCCTCCCTCGTCATCGGTGATTTCCTCCCCCACAGGAGGGGTGAAGTGAGAATTTATGTCAATATCGAGAAGCATTCGTGAGTTCTCATCGTGTAAAGTCTGTTCCAGGCTCTTCTCGGGTGCATCAGCTTTCACTAACTTGGCACTAGTCTCTCCTCCTCTTGGGCTAGATTGTTGCTTTGGATGATATTCTAATCCCAAAGGTAAATCTTTATCAGGTCCCATACTCCTGAAAATGAGCATTGCGTGGTGGAAAAAAAGCAACCAAAACGTGTAAATCAAAAAAAGAAAAGAATTAAAACCTATTACGACGTAAAACAACCGAAACAAGTCAAAGTAAAGTCTGTAAAAGGTACTGGAGTGTGTTGGTGTGTACATCATTCTCGGATGGTTCGCACGCTGTCGCTATTAAATGGCCGTTATCGGGGAGGTTTTTGGGCCTTAGAAGATCTTGCCTTTGAAAAGCGTGAATGTATGAGTCTCTCTATGGGAATCTTGGGGAGTCGTTTTCGTCGCACGTTTTTTCGTTTAGTCGTCGGTTTTTCAACGAGATGATCACATATCAAGAAATTTCTTGCGGGCGACAAGAGGAGCCCGCAATCCTATTCTCCAGGGCTGAGTTGCTCAAAGCATGGTTAGCTTTAACCATTGGTTAAGCAGTATCAAAACCAATACGTTGTCAAGGTATTAAACGCTGGTTAACGCTAACCATGCTTCGAGCAACTGGGCCCAGGTTGTTATTACGCATGCGTCGCACGTATGTTGCCAGCATTCGTTTGGACTTCCACCAAGAATGAATGGAATGCACGAACGCAATTTGATCACGCGCGTTTAGACCTTCTACTCACTCGTAATATGATCACGCGTGTTTTGGCCAGCTATCACGTGAAACTTATGCAAAGAAAAGCACTGGAGCAAAAGCGTTTTGACCTTCGATTGTTGTCACCCGCACTCCGTAACCTTCGGTTATTACTAGTTTTATTTTTTGTGCGGTAACGCTTCTAGCTAGCAATACCAACCACGACGAAGACGACGGAAACGAGAGATATATTTTTCAGAGATTATTTTCAGATATTTTTTGCTTATAACGTGCAGCACACTTTTTGGAAGATTTCTTTGCCCCCATCACACGACCAACATTGTCAGCCTTGATCGGAATAGCAGTGCGTTCGTCGTTTCAATCTCCAGGATTCGGTAAGATTGTCGTCTCATCAGCAGCGATCGTTGCGACTTCGATCTCCTCGGAAATACCCATAGAGAAGTCTCATGTATGGATTGTCCGCAGGGGGACAAAAAATGGGCTGTTGTGGGCAGTTGCCATGGTAGAGATTGACCGTAGCTTATCAGTTACGATGAGCTTGGAAATAGAGTCGAAGGCGCTAACCTTGGTTTCAGGTGCTGTAGGATTCCGGCAATCACTGACTTAGGAAAATCACCAAAATCTTCCAACCTAAAGGAAGTTAAATTTGAGTTAACTTATTATTCACACCCATAAAGAAATTCTCATCTTATAGAGACTCTTTTTTGTGTGTATAGTGAAACCAGTTTCACCTCCAGTTTTGATCATTTTGACGTCCTTTGTCTAATATAAAAAGGCAACGGAAAATTGTTGTCTATTCGTTTAATAACCATTTTTTGTCACATACCCATATTTGCCGAGGTCTAGATGTTGAACATGCACTTGTCGATGAGAACTGGACCTACTAGGACCATAAGGTAGTCCAACTGTCGGAGATCTGCGAGGTTCTGGACGTTTCTGGTGAAAAAAAGTAATGATAACTGTGTATTTAATGAACTCGCAAAGGGACCTCTGTCATGAATTTCTTAAGAGCGGCTGTCTGTAAATATCGAGAACTTGCCGTCAAATGGAAATTTCGAAATTCTTCATATTCAGTCAGAAAAAATCCTTTGGTGAAACGTTTTCGAAAATCACAATCAAAGTTCCTAAAGAGTTTTCTTTTTCGAGAAAACCGGCAAAAAGTGAAAAGCTGCCCCACGCCATATAGTCGCCGGTCTAAAACCTTTGAATTAGACCATTTTCAAAGCCCTCTGGAAGAAAGACGGTTCGAGGAAACAAGTTCATCCTTGGCAGGTAAGTAAGGCATCCCAGTTACAATAGTCTGTGGTAAAAATATTGCAAGATAATGAATTTTTTACTCGGTTAAAAGACGCACGAAGATTCCTATCTTCAGCACTTTCATAAACAATTAAATTTTGCAAAACTTTGAAGGAAAAAGTCACGGCTTGGTACATGGAATTTTAGAAGAATTATTACACCTCAGAAAAGCCCTACTGTTGTAGTGCAACATATAAAAAATCCAGCTTGGGCAATTAAAAAGCAACCTGCCGAGAGAGGTAAACGCGCAGTTCATTTTCGATGTTTTTGCATAAAACGCACATTAAAACCGTCACGCAACCGAGGGTAACACAAACTCCAAAAACTTGTCTTGACTTACATTTTTTCGCGGTGATCAGGAAAAAATAGTTTTTACATGTAAAATCGAAAGATTGATCGAGTCTTTTATTGCTCTGGTATGAATTGACTAGTTAGAAAGTTAGATGAGGGCGATCGCAATGAACCAGCTCTGAAAGGTCAAACGGCCGTTTCCATAAATGTCAACAATGCTGAGGAAAGTAAGGAGTCTTGTTTCAAAATATATATATTTTGAAATTCAATTTAATTGATATAAATTTTTTGAGTGGTTGGGTGTATTTTATAGATAGAAATTGCTGGAAAGAAAACGGACTAAGATTCAGACAAACATTGAATTGAAAAGGTAAATAATATGAGTTTCCTAAACGAGCTGATTGAAAGATCATTTGCCGTGTCAAATGCGTATCAATCTTGAAATGTGTGATCTCAGGCTATAGCTACTTTATTAGGAAAGGGGCATTTTATTTGGAGAGGCGGAGGGAGAGTAGAGGCTGAGCAATTTCTTTCATTTTTTTCAGCCGCTCTTATTTGCAGAAGTTTTTTTTTCGCGACAACTGTACAAGTATATTACTTATATTCATAGCCTTTTATCACAGCCCACGCTTCATAAGTTTAGTAAAATCAGAGTCACCGACCTTAGTACCTCTAGCAACAGTTGTTGTATTCTATTTTAATATATGGAGTTAATCTCCATGGGTTTTTAATTTGAAACTGGTTCCAGATTCATTCAAAATCTGTAACTTCTCACAAGTTATAATTAGGCAAGCCCCTGTTACTTAACATTAATGCATCAGTCAATTCCACCTGCGCCCAGCCCCCCCCCCCCGGGCAACCGCGGGGCATTTGCCAGCCTTGTCAGTCCCGGGGGAGGGGCTTTAGCTAATTTAGGGCGACCCGGGGGCCGGGCATTGGCCAACCCCGGGGGCACCCCCGGGCTTTTGACACGCACGTTGTTAACTTTAAAACGTGGTCGACATGGAGAATTTCCGAGATAAAGATCAGCAGTTTGTGGCGGATTGGCTTGTCCAGCAAGGGCTAGAAAAACTTGTCGACGTTTTTAAAGATATGTTTTTTTTAATTTCAATACGTACTGTAATCTAAAAAGCCATAATTTCAAAGCAAATAGCAAGAGCGTGAATGAATTGTCGCGTTTTTCGCAACAGGCTGCATTTGATTCATTCTATATGGTAATTAATAAAATTCCGGCTTTTGGAAATATTAAAAGCTTGCAAATTTGAAATCAAGGACTACAATATGTATAATTAAAAACGTGTGTGTTAGAAAATATTTACGCGTTTCACATCAGGCCACAATTTTAGCGGTGTTTTTGTGCCTGGATGGCTTTTTATCATCGGTTTGCAACTGCTGCCAACTCATTCAACTCATTTTGCGACCTTCTAATTCCAGAAAACGTGAATTGGGCCTCAAAACACGCTTAATATCTTTGCTAGAACAACTTTGCGATCTATAGCAGCGTACGAAAATGAAAACTGGGATTAAAACGATCCCGAGGGCGGGGCATTCGCCCTCTACTTTCGTCCCCACCGCCGGGCATTTGACAGCTTAAGTGCTCCAGCCCCCGGGAATTTGCCATCCATGAGAAAAAAAAGGCTAATTCCCGGGGGTTAGCCCGGGGGGGGCTGGGCGCAGGTGGAATTGACTGATGCATAACAATGGAACAACTGGCTTTCTCTGTTCTCTATTGAAATCTAAAAAATAAAACTTCTAAGCAAGAATGGAATAACAAAGGATTTGCGGTACAAGCGGAGCGAAAATGAACGAAGAATTTAGTGGAGGTGGAAGGGGGTGGAAGCCCGGGAGAATAGAGAGATTAAGATTCACGTTTGCCGCAGACGGGAAACGTCAGACTCAAGTTGAGAATTTCTCAGAATAGAAAATAAGCAAATAAAAACAGTCCGGAAAGATTCCTATTGTTAAAACTGACATAAAACAACTTATTTTTGTCTAGAAACAATAAAGAGTAAACGGAAAATAAGGGGAAAACTTGGTCACGTGGTAAAAATTCACGCCTGCCGTTTGGCGTAAACGTGAATCTTAAAGGGGCTGTGTCACGGTAGTCCAGTTAATTTTGTTTAATTTTACCAATTACTCGCCCTAAATCGCTATGGAACTTAAAGTAAGCAAAGAAATTACAGGTAAATGACAAAATCAGAGATCCGAGACAAACAAAT
Organism: Porites divaricata; assembly: GCA_038088405.1. Taxonomy (NCBI): domain Eukaryota; kingdom Metazoa; phylum Cnidaria; class Anthozoa; order Scleractinia; family Poritidae; genus Porites; species Porites divaricata. The sequence goes on from JBBMOI010000003.1 coordinate 16,819,498, forward strand.
ATGTCTCCTGAGCATTATTTTTTAAGTTGCAAGCAGTAGGGATCAACTTTGAAAAGCTGTTAGGCTGAACAGTTTTCAAAAACCCTAATTTCAATCCGTTTCAATCTTCTTCAGTTTTGCCCATCCGTAGCATCTGTTGTTTCTGTTATGTTATTTTAACCTTCCCTTAATGTTTTAAGTGGTTATTTTTATGTTTCTCTTAATTTAACGGGCATTTTGTAATTTTCTTATTTGGCTGAATTTCGTGACACAGCTCCTTTAATCTCTCTAATAAGGGGTGGGACCACTGGGAGGGGTTTGGGAGATGGGAGAGGAAAGGGCGTGTGATGGGAGTTCTAAAAGGGTGGAAAGCGGGAGAAATAGGGGGAAATTACCCAGCAATGCTTAAAATGTACAATCGAAAAATGGCTAAATGACGGTAAAAATAAATGGTCAAAATTTACCCCGACGTCTCGAAATGGAGGTTGCCAAGAAAAACAGAGGAGGAAAAAACTAATAAATGCATGAAACAAAAATGGCTGGTAAGACGGCGAAACTAAACTGCACATTGGCCGTTTTTATACTAAGGACGCATTATCCGACTGGACGAACTTGGGCAAAGATTTGTAGTTCGTCTGGGTTATGCGTCTCTAGTATAAAGACGGGCACGAGACGCATTATGCGTCCAGACGAACTACCTTTCGTAGTGCGTCTTTCAAGACGTATTTCGAAGGAAAGTTCGTCCAGACGCATAATGCGTCTCGTGCCCGTCTTTATACTTGAGACGCATAACCAGACGAACTTCAAATCTTTGCCCAAGTTCGTCCAGTCGGATAATGCGTCCTTAGTATAAAAACGGCCATAGACGCATTATCCGTCTGGACGGATAATGCGTCCTCTAGTATAAAAACGGCCATTGACAAATACCACTTCAACAAAAACTAAGGATACAAAGCGCTAAGAAGACAGGGCTAAACTTTTGTCATACGAACACTGGTCTACAACAAAATGTATAAAAGACAGGGCTGATACCGTACGAAAAAGCTGGCAATTTTTGCGATTTATTAAACTGGAAGTCAGTTTACGCTCCTGGACACTTTCAAGAACAGGCATTGCTTAGACACATTGCCAAAACAAACTGAGTTGATCCAGGGCTTAACCTGGAAATCTTTTCATTGCAGATTTACGGAGATTCGGCAATGTGAGAAATATTATTTAAAGCTGGGAGGACGAAATTATGTCTATTCAACACTTTTCATTCGAATAAGATTAAAAATATGAGAATTTCCTTTCTAACATTCCCGTTAAACAAATCCCAGAAATGGGTGAGACATAAACGTTTTCCCATGCTCCATTGTGTACCAATTTTTTCTCCTTCTTTTCTTGTGCATGATTTTGTTTTCCGTTTTTGTTAACACCCCTCCTAAGCCCAAAATAAATGGCTGACTCGTCCCATAGCAAACACGTGAACAACAGGAGACACTATTCGGAATGAATCATGATCATGAAATGTCATTTACACATGAACGCTTTCTGCAACGAGGTTGGCTAGAGACTTGATCGGAGTCATTATCTTCTCTTGGTTTTAGCTCATTCTTTCTTGGTTTTCGTCTCCTTCGCAGCCGCTCTTGCTGTTCTCCGCCCTCTCGCGTGGACGTTTATCTTAAGCCATTTCCACATTAAAAACGTAGAAGTTTGAATTAACGTGCTGTGTTAAATATTTTTTTGTCCAGGCTGGACCGGTATATTGGAAAACGGGAAAACACAATATTTATTTGGTCAAAAATGGGTAAACATGCAAAGTGCATATATTATTTTCTAAATCTTTTCCCTCAGATTAAAACGCAAACCTGATGTTTTCGAATTTACTCGCTTTGAAGTTGGAATATGCGATGAGCATTTACCAGAATTTCCGAGACTGTAAAACAGCCGGTCCTTTTTTATGCCGTTGTATGATTTTCGCACGCGCGTGGGTCTCACACGTTCATAGGGCGTGGCAAATCTCCTTTTCACCCTCGCTCCAGATGTTTCGTTTCAGCGTGGGTTCTTGATCTATTTAAAAATACGAGCTGATTTACAGGCGAAAAAGTTCCATTTCTCTCGTTAACAATTTATCCAGCTAACTTGGATACCTTTAACGGACACCTGAGTTAGTACCCTCTGGCATCAATCCTTTTCTTGTCTTTTTTTTACCTTCGATGAGACGATATCGTATTGAATACTTTGCTCTCTACGCCGTGCTAATTACAAAATAATTGTCCCACACGCACAACTGGCTATCAAATGGTTTACCCAAATGACCAAAACCCTAAAAACCTTGTTCTTTTTTATCTGCTACCATCTGTCCCCGAGGCAGCCTGCGGGAAAAGTCCAGAGCTTCGGGCCCGAGGGCTGGGGGTATAGTGAGGGTGGGGGTCTAGTGAACGTGGGCAAATAAAACAAACTTTTCATTGTACTGCTTTCTTGTGTGTGTATGTGTGTGTATATGAAGTATTTCTGGCCGCGTGAAACAATAACGCCGGTTGTTCGTTTTCTTTTTTAAAGTGTGGGTATTCCGTCTTTTTGTTGATGCAATGTAAGTCAGGTTCTCTATATTTTTTACATAATTTTTTAAACGAAACAGCATTTTTGCGCTTGATGAAAATTCCCGGGGTGGGAATTACGGCCTTTTTTGTGTGCCCTACGGTGGGGAATAGACCGACAAGTGAGAGATAGATGGTAGAAAAGAACCATTCAGAGGCCGATCCTGTACTCTTTGTAAAGAGTTGCAAGGTTTTACTCAGGTAATGACGTACTTCAAATTGTTCCTCTGAGTTCACTGATGATAAATTTGCCTGTAACGTTCACAAGAGGAAACTTTGACTACTTTCTTGGCCGGTTTTATGGCGTATTTTATGAAGAGGCGAGTACTCTTCAGTTGTTTGTTTTAACTATATTACTTTTGTACTGAACATTTTGTGTCAAGAATTTAACAATTTGTAATAGATTTAAAACATTTTATCGACCAGGTGGGAAGAGCGCATTAAGGGCGACCTTCCCCCTGGGTCACTGATAAAAAATAAATTAAAAAAGGAGTACCTAGTACCTTGGTTGGTGTCGATATCATTTGTAGACCTTTGTTGTTTGGTTCGCCAAACGCAGTTTTTTCCCATTTGAACTCTAACAACTTCCAGCCCCTCAGTAACAGGTTTTTATCGAATGAAACAAACTTTCAGATGCATTTTATCAAAGATTCCTGATTTGAGATACTGTGCATGAATTTTCAAGTTTCTGCTTTCGTTAAGCCAGTATGGAAATATGTAGGTATTGACCCTGCACTTGAAATTCAACCCGACAGTTTTCACTTATTCCATTTATACGTTAAAATTAAAAAAAAAAAGCGATAGAAGACTTAAATATTCATTAGGTGCTACATTATAGAACATTATATTACATTATATTCATCTTCATTGAAAAAATATGCATATCTGGGCACATTAAATATAAGTTTATCGAGTTTGTGTTACCCTCGGTTGCGTGACTGTTTGAAAATTTTGTGCAAAAAAACATCGAAAATGAACTGCGCGTTTACCTCTCTCGGCAGGTTGCTTTTTAATTGCCCAAGCTGGATTTTTTATATGTTGCACTACAACAGTAAGGCTTTTCTGAGGTGTAATAATTCTTCTAAAATTCCATGTACCAAGCCGTGACTTTTTCCTTCAAAGTTTTGCAAAATTTAATTGTTTATGAAAGTGCTGAAGATAGGAATCTTCGGGCGTTTTTTAACCGAGTGAAAAATTCATTACCTTGCAATATTTTTACCACAGACTATTGTAACTGGGATGCCTTACTAACCTGCCAAGGATGAACTTGTTTCCTCGAACCGTCTTTCTTCCAGAGGGCTTTGAAAATGGTCTAATTCAAAGGTTTTAGACCGGCGACTATATGGCGTGGGGCAGCTTTTCACTTTTTGCCGGTTTTCTCGAAAACGAAAACTCTTTAGGAACTTTGATTGTGATTTTCGAAAACGTTTCACCAAAGGGTTTTTTCTGACTGAATATGAAGAATTTCGAAATTTCCATTTGACGGCAAGTTCTCGATATTTACAGACAGCCGCTCTTAACCATCCTTTTGTTATAAGAATTGGTCCATGCTTAGGGGGTAAATATGAGTTTGCACGCGGGAAGTTTGAAGAGCACGAGAGCAGCGTAAGAATTGCTTGACGAGGCATAGCGAGTTTTCCAGTCTCACGCTTCTGTAGTGCTCTCCAAACTTTCCGCTCAGCATGAACCAATCGTTAATTTTTCATAGTGACTGAATAAGACTCATATAGGGCAAGCAATCGCGCTATGTTATAAAGATTGTAGAGAAATTTTTTGCAAGTAATAATATTATTATATCCAGCAGATGAGCAAGACACAGGGATGGCGGCACCTACATCACTTCTCCCAAGGAGTTACAGACTTACTAGGGAGGAGAGTCTCCTCAGCCTCACTAGTCAGCACCCTCACTTGGAAAAATCTTCCTCTGTCCCTAAGACAACCTGCTTAGGGACGGACCGTTAGAAAAGTTATGGGGGCAGGGGAGAGAGAGAAGGGAGGGGGGGGGGGGGGGGCGAAGTACCAAAAAAACAGTATTTGTGCAATGGAAAATTTAATGAAAAAATTCATGCATGCCAAATAACCCTAAAAATATTCATCATGCAAAGGCCTAGAAAAGATTCACATAAGAGAAACGCTTTCGAAAAAAATTCATGTGCCTCGAAAATTCCACACCCTCCCCATAACTTTTCTAATGGTCCGTCCCTCAATAGGGCTGTAACACTGGTGGAAGACTTGTGCCTGGTGTGAAACAACCAGGTCTTAAGTTTTTGCACTCAACTTAAAGTCACTCTGAGCGAGGTAAAAGGGTTGATTTCATAAATTAGAGCTGTTGAGCTGACTTATTCTTCTGCAGAGTCCTCATGAACTAGTTTAAAATCTAAAATCTAAAATTAAGACATATTAGTAAAAAGTAAAGCTAATTGTCTGTTGTTAGCAAAAAAGAACTTTTCTCATCCAAGATGCACAGTGGAATCTTAATCAAGTACCCGTACCAGCCCAACAAAATCAAACAGACACACAAGATTTGCTAGACATTTTGTAAGTAAAAAAACTCTTACAGGTCTCATTTTCTCCATTGCTGCAGGAATCATGTCTTCTGTTACATCCTTGAATGTGACTCTCCGAGGGTCTTTCCTTATTGATCTGAATGCAAAAAATATACATACATAATTAACATTTTTATTCATTCAAAATATTTCTCCAATTCTGATTGGCTAAAAGCACACACATAATTCACCATAACCAGTTACTGATGACCAAATTTGGAAGAAGCTTGTGTTTACCGAGGAAATGACATAAAAAATACAGCCTTCTAAAGGTTAATGAACCGTTAACCAAGAAGACCTGAGGACGAGGTTGAGTTGTTTTGGTTGTGAAAAAAAAAAAATGGCAGACACCACTCATTTCAAGAGTAAGAACTACAGCTGGAACTAGGAGAGGTAATAGCTAAAAACATAGCAAAAACAGCAAGAAGACAGCTTGGAGGGTAACATCTGCTATTTTGGGAATATTTGCGGAGCTGGACAAACCTAAATGTACACTATTGAAGATGAACTTAACATCGATGGATCGATGGAGGTAAGCATGTTTTAGATATGTTTTTAAACTAGGAATTATTTTGAATGAATAATAAAACAATATTATTATTGAATTCGGCTTTTGTATCATATGAAGAATTATGGAGATCTAAGAGGGTGTTATCGGCCTTGGCCTACGGCCTCGACAGATAACACCCTCCTCGATCTCCATAATTCTTCATTAATCATAAGATACTCAGCCTCATTCATTAACTGTTAATTAAGGTTGCAAATATCAGCAACTTACTAACAATTACTTCCATTTTCGCTTTTAATTACTTGACAACTTGAACTAACTTGTGGTTTAAAAATCTTACCCAGTGCTCTTTGCTTTTCTCCTTTTCCTCTGTAATTACAATTATTAAAGATACATCTATTAGCTTCAGTGTAACAACACACAGATGAGTAAAAGAAAATTTAGGTTTTCCACTTGCTTGGCACAAAGTATAATGTGTATTAGCAACAACAAATTTTATTGTACCCAAAGCAGAATATTATAGTTCTTTACAAGTTGTTAAATTAATCAATTAACTAAAAGGGCTACTGATTTCCTGAAATAACTAATATGTTAAAAATGCCAAGAACCCAGAGTGAGTAAGATAATTTAAATAAGTTTATTATGCGGCATACAATATGGCAACATATCAGACTGTATACACACAAGCACACAGATATACACATATACACTAGCTGTAAGAACAGCAAAAAAGTAGGATGGAAGTTACAAAGTACAAGATAACTGCCAGTATTAGTACTTTTAAAGGAGCAAGCTTTTCATTGAAAGTTGCTCATAGTTCTTCCACAGTTATATGATTTGCAGACATATTAACACAAAAATGACAATTAGACAGACTTACACAACAGAAAAATAAGTAAAATGTTGAAAATTACGTTAGAATGTTGTACAAAGAAAAATCACGGCCATCTTGTTTCACCACCGCTGACCAAGCAGTTGACTTGAGTTCTGACTGGTACATTTTAGGGAACTTCAGCAAAGACGTTTTTGAGCAATGCAAACTTGACGCTACCAAATTTCAGTTGAAAAGTGTCTTTCTTCTTATTGGCGACTTGTGTCAGTTGTTTATGTGCCAACCTGGCCACAGCATTTTTACTACTTCTAGTTTAATTAGTATTTTTATGGTTTGCACATGTACATTAAAATTTGACTGTAATAGCTGGATAGTCATTTTGATTCGCAGTATGTCAAACCAATCATGGAATAAACCAACCTATATTAAATTTTTATGTCTGGCGAAAGTTGAGCTCAGCCATAGCACTCATGATCACTGTTCATAGAAAGCTTTTGAAATTCCCTACCATTAATTTTCCCAAAGCACAACCCATTGTTCATTAAATATTAATATTATTCTTTATACAATGATGTGAATGCTATGCATGCTGTGATTGGTCTTTGCCCATTGACCTGTTAAGAGTACAGATACACATGAAACTTGTTTTCTTTGTTTTGTTCAACATGGTGCAAGGTTTTGAAAATGTTTGTGAGATTACAAACTGTATTTCAGATTATTATTAAGCAGGTTAAAGCCTTTAAAAAAGTTAAACAAGAGTTAGTTACAACAAAAAAAAAGGAGAAACGAAGTTCTTGACAATTTGAGAATCCCTAGTAACTGAGAGAAATCTTCACAACTGTTGCCTGCATGTGTCATCACTGTATCCTCGCTACAAGAGACTCCCAGTTTTGCAAAATGTTTTTGCAATTACCGGTATTCTGCTCTGAGCAAGTGAAGGCATTGAAAGACTTTTCACAGGAACTGTATACAAAAGATAAACAAGAAAAGAAGAAGCAGAGACAAGAAGTAACATTTGGGACTACTAAAAAATGCCTAAACTAGCACAAATCCTCAAACAGTCAAGAGGTATGAGGCAAGTAGGTGTATGTCATTTTTTCTTCTCTCTTCATTGCATTAAACAAAATAATAGATTCCATGTTGCCATGGGTCTGTTCAGCAATAGATCACAGAAGACATCAGAATGTGGTAAAAACATCAGTGACACACTTGCTTGCGGCTTGTGTGCCACTTCAAAGTTTTTACCACAATTTGACATCATCTGTGATCTATTATTCAACAGATGCACAGCAACATGGAATATACTAATTTTGTTTTAAAATAGATGGCCTACCCTACCCTGTTAGTTTGGCACCAAACAAGATATGCTGATGTAATGTACACATCCTTCCAATCCTGCAACAACTCTTCTTTATCATACAACTCATGAATGTCCACGATGGATGCATGACTCTTGACACGCTGATTATGACGATTGTCATCACATGGTGCTGATGCAGGTTTTACATTCTTTTTCCATAACATTTGTTTCTGGTATTCAGTCAACCCTGTTGGAGATACTGGTGATGGACGAGGGACGCGGCAATTTGGGCTACACGATGAGGATAGTGGAGAAAGTGAACAAAATATTTTTTTATTTACATAATGATAATTTCCAGTCATTACAGTTTGTGTTCAGGAGTTCCCACAGGAACAAAAGACTAAAGTTTGTTTGCCTAGAGGGATTGGATTTAAAAAATGCTGAGAAAAGGAAGTTAAGCAAAACAGTGAACTCGACAAATCCTTTACAATACTTTGCAGTTACGTCCAGAATTGAACATTACTGAGATTTATGCTTTCAATCATGACAAACATCATAAAGCTACTGAGTCCTAATCCTTACAATGTACCTTAGTGCATAAAGCTTCATGTAGCAGCTAGTGAAAAGGCGCTGACAGGAGAAATTACTTTACAGGAAAATATTGACAGCGTTTTCCATAATAATATTATATAAAAAAAAACTATTATTTTGGTGTAAGTCTGTTTTTCATACCTGGGATTAGGAGATAATGAAGGTAATGATGCTGATCTATGATGGTATCTATTTGGCTGTGGTGATGCCCTGCTGTTTGGTACACTGCTTGACCTGAGATGTATGTCCCCAAACACATCAATGACTTTCAAAGTAGGAAGGGAACCTGAATTACATAGAAAAAAAGCTTTTCAGTTTTTAAACAGTTTTTCTTTTAAATTTAAAAGTGGTTTATTTAGTTAACAGTTTGTCACAAATTAAGTATAAACACTACACACTGTAGTTCAATAGAATTAGATGTAACCTTTTAATTCACCTTCCAAAAACGAGTTTTGAGGCTAGTCGAACAGTTTTCTGGTCACTGTTGTGCTATAAAGAGCTAAAACTTACCATAAAGCCATTTACAGGTTACACACTTTGTGGCCTTCTGATCCAGATGCAAAATATCAGCTTGTGAGGTTCGGACATGGCAGAAAGCAAAATTTTGAGCCGACATATGGGCTGAAACTTGGCGACATGTTCGTCAACTATCAGTCAGTCTGATGTTGATTGACATGTTGTTGACATGTCGACTGATAGTCGAACCAGGGTTGGCAGACATGTTGACCAACATATCAGCTGATAGTGCTGGTCAGTATGATGACTGATAATCGGCCGACACGTTGATCTATAGGCCACCAACATTTGGCTGATACTTAACTGATACTTGGTCGACTCTTCTTCTGAAGTTATATTTCCTACATGTTAGTTCATTTTTTCTTGTTTTTGTTGTCCAGGCAGGGACTTTGGCAGCTTTGACCAGTCTATTGCAAAGGCATAATATTGCAAGTGTCCACTCCATTGTTTTGCTTCAAACTTGCGCCATTAAAGTGGATTTCCAATGCTGTGTAATTTTTATGTGTATGCACGTAAATTTTATGTGTGTTGTGTGAAAGACTGCACGTAAAAGTCAAAGTTGAGCTAGGTTTAACTTTTAAGTGTACACCTTCCATACATTTCCTCTACTTTATTAAGTGTGTAAAATTTACTTACGAACACATTGTGGTTCAATTTTATCCTTGGTTTAAATTTCATTCCCTTTGTTTATGGGTATGGTAATGCATGATAATGGGTTTAAAACAAAGGAAAGTAAAATTTAAACCAAGGATAAAATGAACCACAACATACACATGTAAAAATTACACAACAGTGGAAATCCACCCTCACTTTAATAGAGGAGGCACAGAACTGAGGGTTTCTTGGTGTCTCAGATGAGTGCAATAATAATTATTACCAAATGATGCAATACAAGAAACTGAAAAAGACACTGAACTATACCCACACTATAAGAAAATAGCTACATGTAACAGCAATAGTTCCGCAAAACCAAGAAACATCCGCAGAGGGGGTTGAGAGGATACAGGCGCCGATTCATGGTCAGATTTCTTAGGTGTGTGGCTTTGTTGAACATTTCTATGAGGTGCTGTCTGTTCTTACATGTCACTTCTGATTAACACAAATTACATCACACAACAGTCGACCAATATTCTGCTGACACTTGATTGTTGACACTTGCCTTGGTATACCAACCAAGTATCAACCAATACCTGGGCAACATGTTGACCGACATGTGGACAAGTGTCGGTCTACATGTCGACCAATGTGTCGGCTGATCAGTCAAAAGGTCGACTAACAGTTGACCGATGTGTTGGCCGAAATGTTGGCCAAGTATTGGCCGCTAGTGTCAACCGATACTCGATCTAGGGGTTAGACTAGGTGCCCAAATTAACAAGATCCCAATTGAGTCCCTGACCTGCACTACTCAAATGAGATACACTAACATACCTGATTTCAAGATCAATAAAAAGGTAATTAAATGTACACGATTATTTAATGCCAGTCGATGAATTAAAACTGCTTAAACCATGTGTTATGCGTCTCCATTATAAATTTACGACCTTGTCTCTAGCTTACCATCTTCAACGGGAGTCTTTCGATCATCCACAGTTATAAAATCCTTTTTATCTGATGTTTCGCGATCATGACTCCGTATTCCGTTTCTTAACCTGACAGCATCTTTCACTCTTTGTAAGTTAGCTCTCCAACATTCGGGATGTTGACACAATGCACTGCACGAACTTTCACTTCTCATCGTCGCCAATCACATCACTAATAAACCTGCTACCTTCTATAGGCAAGGAAATTGAAATCTAACATTGCTTCTGCTTGTGACTGAACTTTTTTCGAGCTCAGACAAACGAGAAGAATTTGATACTGTGTAGGATTGTATGGCCTTTTGCTTACTCGTGACGTCACAAATCTTCCTAGCAACCACTCACGGGACTCGCGGGACTCCGGGACAAATTTATGAAACTTTACTATAGCTAGAATATTCCACGCTGATGTATCATAAATAACTGTTACAAAAAACCTTAATCTTTAATAAATTGAAAAATAAAGATTTCATTTTGACACTCAACAGAAAGGGAAAAGATTTCTTGGTCTTTTCTGCTTTACTATAGGGTCATTTCAGGGTATAATTCCCGAATGCGCAAGCTGATTAACAGCTGATCCCGCACGCTAAGTTAACACGCTAATTTCCTTCGTTCCCAGTCGTCCTCGGCAATTTCGTACGTGACGTACCCTGTCAAGCTGGTCTGGGTACGAGGCTCAGTGACGCCCAGACATCTTCCAGACATCACCCGTAATTTGCAAGACAGCTTTGCTTTGTTTGGCGCTAGATGTGAATTCTCGTGAATGGTAAACTTTCGACATTGCCGTAATTACGATGGCTTCTGCCACAACCTCTTTTACCCTTAACCCAGTCGGTGAAGGCTACAAGAAGACAGCAACGGGCGACGAGAGAGAACTGCTAAGTGAAGGTGAGTTGTTGACGTACGGGAGATCAATTGCAATGTGCATTGTTTGTGTTGTGCAGATGATCTCGATTTTTCTTTGGAATTGGGCGCATTCTCCTGAAGGTGGACTGTCTTGAATTGCCTTTTTTAGATATTTTAAGGGAGATATGGATAAATAAACAGACAAAAAATTTTCGTTTAACGTTAACGGTTAATTGAAAATCAAACATGTACTGTCAAAAATGAATATATATTTAGGGGTGGCGAATGGTAAAATCCGAGACTCGCCGAGACGCCGAGATCCTAGTTAGAAATCCGAGCCCGAGACTCTTTGGTAAAACGTTTCGAGACTCAAAAAAAGTAAATACAAACCATGCAAAAACGAGACCTCGAGACTTATCAAAAACGCTTCCGAAATTTCGAGATCCTGCCAAAATTTTCGGAGACCTACGTTTTTCGAGGTACCACTCGCCACCCCTATATTTCAAACTTTTATATTTATAAAGTAACATTTAAACTTCACCATGAAAGAAGGACTTCAACAAGAGAGCTAAACTAAATCCTAAACAATTTGCAATCTAGCTACTAAAATATCCAAGGGTAATATGGTAATACTACATCCTATGAAAAAAATTTTTGGTCAGAGTTTTTTTACTTTATTCAGAAAATTTAACGATGGGGGATCCACCATTGTTAAGCTTAAATTGTCATGAACAAATAGTACAAAGTTGTTTTTAGTGTGAAATCCTAGTATGACAGGTTATCAGCTATAGAGAGGACTATTATTGGACTGTAATCTTTGCTTTGTCTTTCACATCTTAAAAATTTACTAAGCTTATGTCTGCACAATAATGTCTTTTAAAATAATATACAAAGAAGCCTTAAATACAGGGCTTTTAATGTTCATGCTTTTATCACTGAACTTTTAATATATATTATGCATGATCTCTGTTGCATCTGCTAATGAGCAGCAGCTGGTCTCCAATGTTCTCATTGCATCTTTTTTATATCCTCTCTGATCTGCAACTGAGCAGATGCAAAAAATGGAATCCACTTTTTTATACAGTAGTAGGAATCATAGTAAGCATTCCTGCCTTATCAGGGATTGTTTCACAATTTTAGGAATATTTCAGTGGAAAGAAAAATGCCTTTTGTTTATTTTCCTTTTCTTTTGTATGTGACACTTAACTCTTTTTGGACTTCCTGACTTCCTGGATATTCGGCATAATACAGGAAACCTCTGAGGATATTATCTTTGAGCTAATGTGCTGACAATAAATACCTACTTTTCTGTTTCATATATGCACATGTATCAGTACCAGACTGTGTTTGAGTAAGTTCATGGTCTGTCCTGTAGTTGATTGAGCTTTTCACCCCATGAAAAGCCAAAAAGCCAAGGGCAGCCTCCCTTCCCTGGGCCCTGGCCCTTTTTGACAGCCCTGATTCAATTTTTATTCTGTAACTAGAATTGGGTTAGCAATCACAAAGCTCTGTTTCCTGCTAGCAGAGTTCTCGGATCATGGTGACCTCTGCCAGTAGGGAAGCAAGCAATTACCAGAAAAACTCTCTTCTTGATATTTGTGGCTGGGTATGAAGCTTCTTGTGTAAATTTCTATTTCTGGTTACCAGTAAATGCTTTTGCATTCAGTCTGAAACAAAAGTGCATGCTAGTAAGATTCTGCGGCAGTTAAACTTAGTAAAATGTCATTGTTGTGTTATCAGTCTAAGCATGCTAACAAAGATTTAGTATTTGCTTGCAAATGTATTTGTTCAATCAATGTTTGTGTTTTGAATACTACTTGACTGTCTTCACTTAGTCTAACTCTCACAGAGGCAAGAGGGGGAGTTCTCACATAAAATTTTGGGTGGGGAAATGGAGCATTCCTCTTGTGACCTTAACCCTTTTTTAGACCAAAATATGCAATTTTCTGTGGTACCCAATTTTAAACTCATCACTAATAGATGAGCTTGGGCATTGGTGTCTACAAAGTTGGTGGAGCCGGGCAATGCTCTAACATGAGGAGGAGGTATCCATGGCAACCCTGCGAACGGCCCCCACCAGGCACCATCACACTGAACAATTCAGTGGAATACTTACCGACCAATACTTACCTGGCCCATACTTCAAGAGGGAGGGAGGGATGGGAAAAACCAAAGCACAGAAAGGCACGCAAACAACAACAGCAAGCTATTGCAACAACACTTTGCGAAGAACTGCAAGCAAGCAGCTGCGTATATAAGTCACGAGGTGCCCCTGCTAAGGGCATCAGGCCACCCCTCGTATAGCTGGGGAAACTGCTGGCCAGCATTGCTTCGAGGTTAACTTTGCCTAAATTACATCTAGCCACATTTAAACTCATCACCAATAGATGAGCTTGGGCGTTGGTGCCTACAAAGTTGGTGGAGCCGGGCAATGCTCTAACATGCGGAGGAGGTATCCATGGCAACCCTGCGAACAGCCCCCACCAAACCAGAAACTCTTTGGTGCTTGAAAAGGAGGGGCCAGCGAACAGGGGTGAAATGGAACCTCCGACTCCAACAACCCCAAGCACCAAGCTGAAGCAGTTGCGTCAAACATACAACACACTTACCAAAGGAAAGCAGCTGACAATGAGAGCAATACCAAAAACCACCGTGCAGGCCCAGGGCAGTTCGGTACGTAACTCGACGGTAATGTTGACAGAGCTGTAGGTAGCAAATGACAAGGACACATGGTATCAAGCCAGCTGACTAGAGATGCCTGCAAGAGCTTCGGAAGGTGTGCGGATATAAAGCTGGTAAGCATTGCTACTCCAACGTCCAAGAGCCTGAATTAGGTGGTCAGGAATACCGTTGCGAGCTACTGCTGTGGCTGCCCCAATGCGGAAGCTGTGGCTGGAAAAATTGCCTTCAATCCCCGCGGTGGGGAAAATTTGCGCAGCCAATCAGTCAGGGTTGAGCGGGACAGAGGTTAACCATTAGCCAATAGGAACAACGGACCAGGGACATCTCCCCGCAGGGAGAGGTAAGCCAGCAATGCCTGAACTGCGCAGAGGGGTGCCCTTCCAAAAACCAATATGGATGTGGCAACCTTGACGGAACGGATCGGTCTTTGACGCTTTTATCCGAACACGGAGACAGGCTGGCGACTGGAGCGAATCCACTGCGATGTCTGCCACTGAAAGATGAATAGCTGGCGAAAAGCTAGCTAAATTGGGGACAGTAAATTCTGCAGCACGGAGAAAACCAAAATAATCCAGCATGCAGGCTGCCCAAAAAGCGCAGTGATCGAAATTAGTGAGGTCCAACGCCCGATGAATAACCAAGAGGAGGCTGTCCGTAATCGGAAGGCGCCGGGCAGCCGGAGCAGCTTGGGAACGCTTGACCCCTCTTAACACTCGTTGAGGCCGCAGGCAATTAAGCAAAGGGTCAGGAAAACCTTGCTCAATGTGCAAGGAGCGAACTGCAGATAAGTATACTTTAATTGACGAATGCTGAATTAAATCGGCAAGAAAAGAAACAAACAAACATAAAGTCCACTCATCTGCAGGCGAAGGCGAGCCATTGGGGTGGAGCTTTCCAGCTTAACGGCAAAATTCGATGAACTTGCGTTGACCTGACGCATATGATTTCTGGGTGGAAGGTGCCAAACCCTGCGCCAAGAAATGCAAGCAGCGTTATTCTAGGGAGGAGGCGTTAAGCTGTCCAGCAGAAGCTGAGGAATCGGACAAGGGGAAGACTCAGCCTCTGGAGCCAGCCGCCGGAACTCCTGCCAATGGAAACGAGAGATAGCATCAGCAATTTTGTTCTCAACTCGCGGAACGTGAGCAGCAGTGAAAGTAAAACCCCAACGCGCTGCCGAGAGCAGAAGATCACGAAGAAGGTGCATTAAAGCTGGAACCTTCGAAGTCCTGGTCGTAAGAATCGCGACTACTGCCTCGTTATCTGATCGAAACAGGACATGTTTCCTAGCCCACAAAGATCCCCAAAGATGAGCAGCAATCACGATTGTCTGGCCTGCACCGTTGACCACGCACCGTAAAACCACTGACCTCGAGAATAGGCACCAAAGCCAATTGCACCTGCCGCATCCGAAGTGACCTCCAGGTCTGTGGCAGCAGACATGCCAGGATACAACGAGAACCCAACGCCATGCCAAGAAGATAGAAACTGTTGCTACCACTGCAGATCAAGACGAAATTCCTGGTTAATGCGAACGGGATGGTCCATGTTACGGAAGCAGCACAGTAAGTCAATAAACCGACGGAGAAAGGCCCTCCCTGGCCAAACTACCTTAGCAGCATGGTGTAAATGGCCAATCAGGGATTCCAATTCCCTCTTTCTGCACCAGCGACGGGGCATCCAAGAATGAATAAGTTCTCGTAGTGCAAGCAGTTTGTCCTCAGGAAGACGGGCTACTTGGTTAACGGAGTCCAATTCAATTCCCAAGACAGTCATAGAAGTGGCCGGACCCACGCATTTGTCAGCGTGAAGAGGCAACCCTAAGCGATGGCAGACAGAGATGGCCGTGTTAAGGTTATAAGCACACTGGGACGACTGTGGAGGACCTGCGGTAATAAAGTCATCCAAATAATGTAACAAATCGGAAAGGCGATGCTTACGGAGGAGAATCCATTCAACCATATCAGCTACGGAATTGAAAATAAATGGTGCAGAACGGAGACCAAAGGGGAGCGAGGGGTCAATGTAGAACTGACCACGCCATCTCATGCCAAGCAAGAGGCGATCATCTGGGTGAACAGGAATGTTCCGATAAGTGGATTCTACATCAAATTTTGCCATCAGGGCACCTGGGCCATAACGGGAAACCATGCGAATAACTTGGTCGACCTTAATATATTGGAGAGAAAAATCCTGAGGATCAATGCCGTCGTTCACGCTGGCACCCCCCCCCCCCCCCCCCCCCAGGGAAGACAAATCGACTATTAAGCGCCACTTACCCGGCTGGCCTTTCTTAGGAATGACCCCAAAACTGCTTATATGCAAACGAGGAAACGGGGTGGGGAGGGGGGGGGGGGGGGAGGAGAAGGGGCCTGCAACCCTGTTCAGAGAGACTTCATTAGCCAAATACGCATCGACAATGTGGGCATGGTGAAGAGCAGAGGGCTTGTTTCTTTTAGCTGGCTTAAGCTTGTGAGCTGAATGGAAGCCTAACTGGAAGCCATGCTGGAGTCCCTGGAGGACATAGGAGACCTGCTGCTGGTCGGGGTGACTGGCCAATTCCTTTGAAAAATCCTGCACCTTAAGGGGACTTACTGCTGACACAGGAGAGAGAACTGGATGAGCTGGGAAGAAAAAGGGGAGGGGGTTACTTTAAAATAGAGCAAAGCCAGTCTGGTAAAAAAAAAAGAGGGGGGAATACTAAAGAGAGAACTTTTGGACCACAAACTTCAAACTCAAACAACGTGACAACTTTATTGTAGCACATATGGCCCGACCTAGCTGCCGATTACAAAATGAGATAACGCAACTTAACAAGTCAAGATCAAACAAGACCAAACACAGTCAGGAACAGCAAAAAGGCGCATCCCCTAACGCCTGGTTTTCGAGGCGGACGAGGTTACGGCGGGGGGTGAAGCAGATCTGCGTTTGCGATCGTGTGAAGACGTTTTATCGAAACGACGGGAGCATTCCAAAGCACGGTGGGACCCCGCACAAGTGCTGCAGAGATGGGCGAACCGACACGAGGCAAATTGTGCCGAACAGCGACCCCGTTCCACGACCGGCAAATGACCTGGGAGGAATCAGCTCCAGATGGTTCAGGTAGCTCGCTCAAAGGACCACCAGACCCAGAACGCACAGAAGCCCCAGCAGCGTGAAAATTGTAGAGCTGAACGTTCATGGTCGACCAGTCTACGAGCTTTGTCGCCGCAGCATGCTGGCGGAAGGCCTGATCGTATGCCAGCCAAACACGACCACTAAACTGACGATACGTACGTAGGATAAGCAGCTTGGAGGAGGTTAAATCTTTCCAACGGTGTGGAAAATACGACGTCAGAATCAGCGTGAAAATTGTAAAAGCTTTGGACCAGGTCACGATGTCCTCGATGCGTCGGCGTTGCTTCTTGGCGCTCGGCAGAAACAGTAAGCGCCCGTCCAGGAATGCTTGAGACTCCGGCTCGGTCTGAACGATGTTGACTGATAGCAACTCCCCCAGATTCACATACTTGCCGGCAACAATTTGGCTAACCGTTTTTGCCGGAATGGGTGAAAAACCGGGGCCAACTACGAACGGCTGTTGGAGAAACGGTCCCGATGGCATGCTGGCAACCACGGAGATATCGCTGAGCGGTACCGAGACCGGAGCGCCCGCCGTGATCGAGGTGCTTAAAATTGGTGCGCGCGGAGTTGCAAAGGTGGCAACAAATGATGGCACAGTTACATTAGCCCTACCTTGAGTCGAGGAATGTAAGGAAATCCCCTGTTGCTCCGGAAAAGCGCCTCCAGAAGATAAAAAGGTCGCCGTTTGCTGAGACAAGCTGGACGATGGGGCAGGAACGCCCCCAGAAGCTGCTTGTGGCTCCACGCTAACTGGATTTCCATGCAGAGTGCTCGGGGTCGAGCCAGAGCCTTTTTCTGCCACTAAAGAGGCCTTAACGGTATCGACGATCGCCGCGATCAGAGCAGGATCATGGACACTAGCAGCAACCACTGGGGCGGAAACTGTTGATGCGCCGAGGTTGCCGCAGAAGCGGGCAACGAAGGAACCAACGACACGGCTTGCAGCAGAGTATCCGATGGCGAATTCTCCCCGTCCAGACTAGCAGCCAAGCTATTATTGGTTCGACGAGTAGTCATTGTTCAAGCAGAAAACAGCAAGCAAGAAAAACCAAAGCACAGAAAGGCACTCAAACAACAACAGCAAGCTATTGCAACAACACTTTGCGAAGAACTGCAAGCAAGCAGCTGCGTATAAGTCACGTAGAGGCATCGGGCCACCCCTAGTATAGCTGGGGAAACTGCTAGCCAGCATTGCTTCGAGGTTAACTTTGCCTAAACTACATTTAGCCACATTTAAACCTCACTCCTTGCTCCTTGTCGCACGAGACGTTGGAGCAAGGAAAGACGTGAGGAGGAGGACGACGTGAGGAGCAAGGAAAGATGGCTGTATTCGCAGGCTAAAGACTAGTCACAAACATTTGAGGAAGGGCTTCAATTTAAGCAAAGCACAGAGCAAATCCTGAGAGTAAATAGAAAGCTGCATTGGAGTGTTTTCCTCAACCTGTTAGCTGGTTAAATAATTAGCTATTATTGAATTCGGCTTTCGTAGGATATGAAGAATTCTGCAGATCGAGGAGGATAACACCCTCCGAGATCTGAAGAATTCTTCAGATCCTACGAAAGCCAAATTCGATGAGTGTTTTATTATTTCTTCAAAATAATTTCAAGTTTAAAAACAAGCTAAAACAGGCTAACCTTGGTCCATGTAAGTTCATATCGATAATGCATCTTTGCAAATATACTCCAAATAGCAGACGTCATACGTCTTCATGCTGTTCTTACCATGTTTTTAGACAATATTTTGCTGACTTATCTAGGAAAGATCGAATCGACTCTGCTAGCAAGGTACCCCATTAAATAATATCGCTAATTATTGCAAACTGGTGCATAAGGAGGAGGCGTCCTTGTACTTTTCTTTCTATGAGCGAAAAAAATCGAGATCGCATTAATTATTGAAAGATCCTCTCAGCCGATGACATCATGCTGGCTAGGATAGGGTGCGAGTCCTGGCGGGGGGTGGGGGGATACTGCCATGGTATGTGCTGCAGTGGAGGGTATGGTTTTCAAGCAGTTTACACTGGGATAGGGTATATAAATTCAAAGAGTCTGGGTAGGTTACCATTTTCCAGGAAACTGATCATTATTGATTGACATTTTAGTCTAGACTAGGGAAACTGGGAATTGTCACTCAAAAATATTAAAAAATCAAATCGGTTTTGTTTTGGCTGGACTGTGCTAGTGACCTCAGTGGTTTCTGGAAAACAGCTACTCTAGGATAGGGGGATTGGGGGAGTTTAGTCCCGGGGGGGGTACTCACATACATTGCCTATGCGGGTATGTGCCGCCCAACGGGGTTGTGATTTTGAAGCTCCTGATTTAGAACGGGGTATCCATTTCAGAGGCGTTTTCTAGAATGGGGTATAATATTTAATAAGATGGGAAATGAAAAAAATTGTGGATCACGGCTTTATCTTCTGCAGTTGTTGCTGATTATGAAGAAGCATTTATTTGATGTATAAGTCGAACAAATAAAGAAATATCTTTTTAAAAAAACAGGGCTATTTCAATTTACAAAGTTTCTAGAACGGAGTATAAAAAATTGGCCCATTTCTAGAGCGGGGTATCAATTTTAGGGGATATGTTTTTTAGAACGGGGTGCCAATTTGGAGTCCCGGGCGGCACATACCCACCCAAAAAATACCCAAGTGCCTGCCCCGGGGTTTAGTCTAGTATAGGGTAGCAAAATTCAGCTGAACTAGCTCTTGTATAGGCTAAGGGTTCCAGGGTCCCAGCGGCACATCCCTACCTAAACATTCCTAAAGTACCCTACTCCCCGGGGTGCAAGTGCAAGACCGAGAAATAGAGACAACTTATAACAGATATGCTGGCAAAAAGGGAAATATTACCCGCACACCGCTTAACTGTGATGTTAGTTCTAGTGGTAAGAAACCAGGGTATCAGTTCACAACAGTCAAAACATAAGACAGCCAATGAAGCCAGACGGTGCATATGTTTTCCCCAGTAAAAGGACCATTTTTGGCATACTCTTTGGATAATAAGTGTTTTTTGTGACTTCTTCCGTGGTTGAAACATTCTCTCAGAATGGACAAGAAAAACAACCGCAGTCAGCCAATGAACTTCCAGAAGTTAAGGCTGCATTGAAAGTATGCACAGTATGCGAGATTCCAATACTAACCATCGGGGTTTGTATGCGGATGTTCTGAAAGAATTGTGATTTGTAAACTAGAGCTTCACTCCTAAGGATTCTACTGAAAAAAACTGAGGGCGTTACATGAGCTAGAAGACCTGTAACCACTTGTTAAAATTTTCTGTACATTTGTGTGAAAGAAAGTCGCGCGAAAAATTACAGACAAATATATAATGGAAAATCTAAAGCAAGCCTCTGGAGAAATTTAAGCAGAGGTACGCCCCCAAAATTTTTCAGTACAATCCTTTCTTTTGTAGCTTTAGTTTACAAGTCATATTTTCTTCAGAACGGTCGTTTTACGGAAATTATTCGACATTAGATTCTCATACAAACGCTGTAATTTCTCACGCGTTTGCCTACTCGTCAAAATGGCGTCGAAAACCGTGACAAGGTCTATTATTAACTAGTTGGTAGAAAGAGGGAAGAAACAAAGGATGTTCATGTTTGAGCCTTTTAAGCATGTTTATGTTGCAGGTCAAATGAAACCCAGCTTAAACTGGTTTCAACTTGGCTAGGTTGATTGAAAAGTTTCTCAAGAAAAACAACTTTTTTGTTAGTGTTCGGTATAGGTTACTCGTATCTTAACTTTTGTTATTGAATGAGATAGTACATAAAAGAACCAGCCTGTTCGTACTAAAAGTGGAATTTTTTTATGTAGTACAGTAATTGAAAACCTTGGGAAAGTCGTTATTTTTTTTCTTAAGGTAAGTATAAATTGATAATCCACAAAGAGGATTGCCCATCCCTTGCCCATCTCATTGCTCAGGATATTTTTGGGGGGACGTAGTGTTTGCTCCAGAAAAAGACCAAGACAATTTAGTTAACGACATGTGGTTGAAAATTTCAGAAAGCCGGAAAATAAGTTTAAACTTAATTGTAATAAAGTTGTCATGAAATGTTTTTCGTTGGACAATATTACTGTTAATTGATTATCCGCACACCTGCTGAATCACGTGATAATATGCTGTGTTCTTGAAAAGCCAAAGCGGTAGAAGTTAGCTTTCATGGAGTTAAATCGTAAAGGAAACTCCACTTTTCCCGAACCAAGTAAGTCCTACCTTAACTGATCTTGTTTTATCAAACTTTATTTACCGTAGAAAGATAATTTCAGCTTTCTTGTAAGCTATCTTAGGTATGTAGGTGACAATTCAATATCCTAATACGATTGCCCGCGGCAAATCTTGATCAGGTCTTCCATTTTGGAGAATTTCCGAAATCGAACGCGATTTTATAAGTTGTTGCAGCGTTCTGACCGTTTTCCTTGTCGAATGCTCCTCAGAAAAAGAGTTAATTTATCTCTTACTTTTTCAGTGGAGTCTCAAGATCATATTTTGTCCGTAGCCTTTTTCTATATGGCTATTATTTTATTTACATTTAAACACAACATCTGCAAGGTGGTGAGAATTTTATAATTTAATGTTATCTACAGAGAAATTATACTGAGAAAGTAAAAATGCACAAACGTAAAATTTGACATTTCTCGGCGAGTTGTTAATGAAATATAGCTACCCACTTTTCATGTAAAATCAATTTTACTTTTAAGAAAAAACTCGAAGATGATGGATTTGAAGACTAAGAGGTTTTAGTGGCTTTAATGAAACTCTTGATGTATGCTTTCGAGTACAAACGAACGTAAATAATTCCCAACTTAAAACAGCACACTTAGAAACTGATTAAATGTCATCCCGGTGCGTCAATCGAGGAGCACTGAAGTACGTTCACTGCGAAAAGAAAAAGATGCATTTCAGCATGAAGGAATAAATTTTTCGTTTGTCATATAAGTTTGCATTTGAGATTAGAATATTACATTGAAGTTTCAATCCACGGTTATAGTTTTTAAATTTCTCGCCCACGGAAATCAATTTTTAATCAGTGAGAACTTTCAGCAAAGTAAATATGCAAATTCACGCTACCCCCCCGTGGAGACGAATTATTACATCCTGTTTAATATGATAGGCAAGCTTGTCAAGACAGTCTCAAAAAGCGATTCGCATAACATTTGCATTTGTAATTAACGAACTAAGTTACAAAATGTTTATTAAGCCGGCTGAATCTTAAGCTTCTCGAAAGAGTTTCTTGAGGTTTTCTGCTGACCAGTAGAAGTAAATTAAGTGCCATGTTTAATATTAATACTATTGATAGTTAAAGTTAGGAAGTGAGTTCGAGTTTTCTTAGCTTTGCTGACCAGTACAATATAATTTTCAAATTTTAAGGAAAGGTTATGAAAACATTTAAATTTTAATGAGATATTGAAAACTTTTTGCCCTATCTATGCATAGTGGTTAATAGGAGAAAGCTTTTCAAAAATGTACTCACAAATTCATGCAGGCGTATGGTGGACTTCATGTTTTTAACTGTCTATAAGTAAACAGACCGTGTACAATCCTAACCATCTGTTCAGTTGCCATGTTTTTCATTTCTAAAGTCATTAAAATAAGATTGTTGAAGTAAAAGCAAATACTATTATATATTCATAACTGCCCTTGCTGTTTACCCTTTGTTATATTACTGTACTTTCATCATAACTGTCGCCGACAAAGTTGCACTTTTCTGCAAATACAATGGCCAGTAATATAGTTGCCAATATGTACCATTACAACTTACTATTTCTTAATACCTATCAATGTTTGAGTGACACTGGTATTGCTGTACTTGCTTACATTCTAGTAAACTACTGCATGTACGGTGGTGGGTGGTTGACCAACATTGTTCGTCCTCCAGTGTGAATATATCCACGACTTGCAGATAACATTTCTTCAATGACATCTTATTTTGAGTGTGACTGTCACCAAAAATTATTTCTAACCACCTATGTCAAGCATTTAAATGACAAAATGAAAGTGATATATCGATTTACCAATAACATACATGTATAGAGCGTTTTTACTCACGTTGTCAGCATCTATGCAAATTTAATGGAACAAAAGAAAGTGTTTGCAGAAGAAAAGAGTTCAACTCCCACAGGACTGGTTTGGAACACCAAGATGGCTGCCGTTTCATTGTTTTGGGACACCAATATGGCCGCCGTGACGTCATGTGAAAACACTCTATAACAAACAGGAGGTCATGAGCTCTTGATAGCAAAATAATGTTGCACAAATAGCAACCACATTATGACCAATGCTGCTATCTCATTACTTTGCAGTGATAATTCGGGGGAGGGGAGGGGGACCAGAAGGCCTAGACCCTCCCTAAATATCATTATGTATCAGACCAAAGAATTTGTTTTAGTTTTTCAACTGCTTTGAAGAGTTGCATGCACACATGAGCACAAGAGAAGATTGCCTCACAGCTGGGTCTAATGTAAGTGCCATCAACTGCATGGAACATGACAGCAAGGGGTGACTGCATGTTTTTTGCAATGGTGTGGAAGGGTGGACACTTCAACAGAAATTCCTTGATCAAGCCCTTTTTTGTTATGCATCACAACATTCCCGGTACAGAAACCTTTCTATAGCTTTTTAAGGTACAGTTTCCGGTGTCCCGATATATTTCTCCTATTGCTTTTGGTTACAAGAGCAAATACACCTTAGTGACTTTATCTTCAAGTGGAGATTTCATCATTATAAAATACCACATGTAACCAAACAGCAAGACGCAGGGCTAGTGTTTTTTAAACAAAGCCTTACAAAAGAAAATTAAATTAAATGCAATACCGTAGCAGTAGTATGTTGTATGCTACTGGTATTTGATTATAGTTTAAAGACAAGTGTGAGCCTGGTTTTAGCTACTGAACACTTGAAACTGTTTGTGGAGTCAAATGTAATGTCATTGTGGTGACCTTTTTCATTGGGACATCTTTCTAATATTGACACTTCGCTCTGTCCCTTTGGTGTCCGTATTAGGACAGTAGGTTCGACTGTACCTTAAATCTGCAACTTACCTCAGAAAGCTGGTTTACTAACTCAAGACCTAACATTACACAAATCACTGAATCAAAGCAAGGTGCTCTTGCCACCTCACATATACCTATTGACGTCATTGATGAATTCACTCAACAAACTTAACAACTGAATAATTTATAATACCAGATTGAGGCAGCCAAATGCATGTGCAAAGCAGTCTGACAATCAGGAATAATAATATATTTAAGTTAAGCATTTAGTAACTATGTTATTCAATATCAACTATTTTATAGGTAATTAATGGATGCAACCTTCTAATATATATCTACATGAAGAGATACAGGTGTATGTAATAGTTGTAATGATGCTGAACTTACAGTTACTATAGTGATTCATTTACCTGTTGTTGTACTTACAGCGACATGTATCGTCTGTTTCAGGGCCAGGTGTTGATGACAATGGTAATTAAGTGTAATCACTAATCTAATGAAATGTAGCAAGAATATCATCATAGTTTAGGGAGAAGTCTACTTTTCTGCCTAAAATAATGAAAGCATCAATGCAGGAGCTTCTGCTTTGTATGTAGCAGACTGCTTTACTAGGACTAAGGTGTGGTCATGCAATGTTATGGACTATTTTCAAGCCCTTAGTTCAATAAATATTTTCATATTGCAGCTAATCAATACTCAGGGTTTAATTTTTTTGGAAGTGGCTAGAGCTTAGGACGTTTGTCAGAATAGGCTGCTGGTATTAACATCAAGCTAAACTAAGAGTGTCTTGTAGTTCATCTTTAGCAACACTGTACTCACTAACAGATTAAAGATTGCTCATACTAGGAATATGGTTATGCACCTTGTAGTATTCCCTAGTATGATCAAGTCTAATCCTACTGGTGCAGTGAGACTTGATGATACTAGGGAATACTACAAGGTGCATAACCATATTCCTTATAAACTTTGCTGACATAGCCCAGATGGATATTGCTTCTCTGGTATTTTATAAACAGCAGGTCTGAAACTGACCATGTTTGTAAAATTGAACTGCTCAGGCTAAATACAACATAGATAACAGATGAAAAAGGATAAAATTAGTTGTGGTGACTTTGAACTCATGATAATCATTTTTAAATTTTAAAAATTGCGTAGCTATTTGTGAGACTGAGAAAGACTGTAAACAAATGAGGTTACTGGGTATATACTTTGCATATAACATTTTATTGTTTGCAAATTGAATGTCAGCCATGCAGATATTCCGTGCATAAGTTTTGTGATCAACAGCTTTATTATATTCTTGTTTTATCGTAATACAGCAGGTGGGCAGTCAGGTGAAAGCCGTGGGATATGTGACTATCTGCTGACTTTCATTTCCATCTTGTTCATTATCTGTACTTTTCCAATTGCCATCTGCTTGTGCATTAAGGTAGGTTAATAAAAAAATGTCTTGGTTTGTTAGTAGTATTAAAGTTTATTCTTTAGTGATAGTTGTCACTTGTCATAAGTTTGTCTTGAAACATTATAGAAGCATTTTAAACATTTTGCAGCATGTAAAGAAAGTAATGTCTGATAGCCCAGGTTTAGTGGATTTTTGCTATTGGGCTAGTGAATTCTGTTTTTAACTTGCCCGATGGGCAAGTGATATTTTTTGAGCAATTGGAATAACTTAAGAACAGCGAAATCAATTCTTCTCTTCAAAACGATTCTGGCACTACTTGAAATGATGTTTGGGCTAGTAATGCTAGTCAACTTGCTTGAATGGCAAGCTGTAAAATTAAAATGATGTTCTTTGCACCCTGCGTTTTGTTGAGAGTGACATTTGACAAGCCAAATGCTTTTGAAGAACTGGCATATTACTTTTTGAAGGGCAGGGGGGGAGGGAGAGGGGGGGAGGGTGGTGTGGGGTGGTGCCACCTGGTTCCTCAAATCCTGACCTGATTTCAGACCAAAAAATGTAGTTTTCCATACTTCAGACCTGGCCTTTAGGCAGAAAAGTTATCATTACTTAGCTGTTAGAGCACAAACAAAAAATTATTCAAAGGCATTTTAAATTCTCATATTTCTCTTTTTGAAATTGAAACGATAAATACGTTCTTAACACTCTGTAGTTCCTTCGAAAACCATACCCGATTCCAGACCAAAATGGGCAAAATCTATACCCGTTTTCAGAACAAAACGGTGCAAAAACCCTACCTGATAGGGCGGCACATACCTATACGGCTTATATAAGGGAGTACCCGCCCCCCCGGAAGGCCAAAGCAATTTAGCACAATTACCTCTGCCACTATTCTTTTTTACAATTACCAGTACCCATAATCAGTGATTTCTCTAGAAGTATTGAAGCTCTATATGGTGCACAGACTAACTTCTTGTGCAATTCAAACCACCACCTTCTTTCTTTGTCTTGACTTTCACTATCAAATTTCATAATGTTATTATGAGGAAATTAAATGCCCCTTGAAACTGACACAAAATTTGAAAGATTGTGTTTCATGTCATAGATTTACACTTGGTGACAGTTCTTATCACTCTCTGTTGACCAACCATGGTAAACGTTGAGTTGTTTTTTTCAGTAGATATGTGGCATTCCCGGTCTAAATCCCTTTGAAAAATTATCTGAATACTATATAATAGTGGCATCTTATGTATATATGGTTTTCCTTTATTTGAAATTTAAACAGATTGTGCAGGAATATGAGAGAGCAGTTATTTTCCGTCTTGGTCGACTACTCCCTGGAGGAGCAAAAGGACCAGGTAAAATCAAAATGAAATGGATTATGTTATCAGGCTATGATTATAACATGGTAAATGCATATTTGGAACTGTGATAGTAACAATGATAGTAATCCTAAAATTTAACAGTAATTAACAATTAGTCGCCGAAGGCGACATGAATATCGGCGAATAGTCACGGAGACGAAGTTAAGGTGACTATTTGCCAATATTCACGTCGCCTGAGGCGACTAATTGTTTTAGTATAATTACATTGATGATTATCGAGAAAATAAAATTATTGATCAATTTCCGACCCCGAAACATCAAAAAATCTGGCTGCCATTTTGAAAACTGCTAGCCTTCAATGCTATAATCACTGCGCGGTGATTATAGCGGGGTAGAGCGAAGCTCCTAGCCAATCACAGCGCTCTATTTTCGATAGTCATCAATGTAAAATTATTATACTAATAAATGGATAGAACCAAATCACTGGACAAAGGGACAAGAAGATAGCAAAGTAGACATGAAATCCTGTTTGTTTACCCTATATATAGTACCAGCTGGCACGCACACAGCTGCTGGCACACATTTGAGCCTGGTAAGCCTGTTATATACACTAAAAACTAGTAATACAGTCAGGCTTGTCAATCCGGGCTTCCCTGAGGAAGATTATATTATCTGGCATTAAGCCTTCCTACCAGTCTCACTGGGTAACTTGGAAAATTAGAATCATTTTAGGAGGTCAAAGACTAAGTAATTAAGCTGAGTAAGCCTAATTCATTGTTTCATGTGTTTGCTTGAGTTAAAAACACTCAGTCATAATTATGCACTGGAAAACAAGAATGTGGTTTGGGTCTAACAGGAAGAGAAACCCCCCGATGAAAAGTATGTGGAGATCATGAACTCATTTAGGGGTGTAAATTGCAGATTTTAGTCTCACTTAGGGTTGTTTGGGATTAACAGGTAGGGTTGGCGATGCATGTAAAGAATGTTAACATCTTTAGGGAAATTATAATCACTATCAATAGTTCCTATTTGGTTTCTTTCTTTACTATCCCTTAGGGCTCATATATTAAATCAAGCTTGAGCTATGCCCAGATTGGTCTCCTTAGGAGTTTGACCCTAATTTTCCAATAAGCATCTGTGCCCCCTTCGTACTTATTGTGGGATTCTATCCAGTGGCAGATCTAGGGGAGGGGCCCGAGGGCCTGGCCCCACCCCCTTTATTTTTAGACCAAACTGAGGTCCAAAGGGCCCAAAAAAAATTTGGGGGGGGGGGGGGCCCTTTATCTGAAGGTCTGGATCCACCACTGCTCTCTCTTGGGGGTGGGGTACTACTTCTAATAATTAGAAATAATTTGGTTGCAAAAGTCCATTAGCCAAATAAATGTACTAACTATGTCTTGGAAGAGACTTCTCAAGGTATCTAATGTTTCAGGGAAAAGCTTTATACCGGTAGGTGTCAAGCTGAGCAAAGTGTTCTGTAGAACTACACATAATGTAACTATGTGTTT
Source organism: Porites divaricata (assembly GCA_038088405.1). NCBI lineage: Eukaryota > Metazoa > Cnidaria > Anthozoa > Scleractinia > Poritidae > Porites > Porites divaricata. Next base: position 16,847,789 of record JBBMOI010000003.1, read on the forward strand.
TGCAATCTTTATTTACCCCATATTAATTAAATTTTTTATTTTTTTAGGAATGTTCTTCATTATACCCTGTATTGACTCTTACCAGAAAGTCGATTTGCGAGTGGTGTCATTTGATGTACCCCCGCAAGAGGTAACAATAATATAAATGCAACTCATATGTTATTATAATAATGTAGTGAACCATTTGAAATGAAGCTTATGTTCAAGCTCTTGACAGCCTTCTCCCATTGCTGTAGTGATACCCTAAGAACTGAAAAGTGCTATCCACACTATAGGGAGTGTCTTTAAAAGTGTAAGACATGGGTGAAAAAATTATCTCCAAAACATTTTCCCTGGATTGGTATAAACATGCATTGATTTTTACAGTGACTTTAGTACCAGTTTAAAGCAATGAACTTAACAAATTGACTACAATTTTCCTAGTTCTATATTCTTATTGTCTAAAGAAATGATGTAAAAAAATTTTAAAACTCAAATGGAACCACAAGTCACAGGTGAGTGGCTTCACTGCAAAGTTTTGAACGTTTTGATAGCATTTTTATGGTCAATAAGAGTATAGAATTGGTGCCATTAATAGTTAATTTATTTTACAATAACATTTGCTTTTTTAACAGCCATTTTAATCATTTTCACAATAATATTGTGATGTCAGGACTGATCCAGAAATGTATCGTAAAGTCCACACTAACAAGAGTCTGAGGAGTTTGTTTAAGTCAAACATATGTACTTTAATAGTATCTGCTGTCGATATAAGAGGAAGTTCATTATTAAATAATTAGTCGCCAAAGGTGACTTGACTATTCGCCAATAGTCACATCGCCTGAGGTGACTAATTGTTTTAGCTTAATTACATTGATGATTATTCGAGAAAATAAAATTATTGATCAATTTCCGACTCCGAAACATCAAAAAATCTGGCTGCCATTTTGAAAACTGCTAGCCTTCAATGTTATAATCACCGTGCGGTGATTATATGGCGGGATGAAGTGAAGCATAGTCCTCTATTTTCGATAATCATCAATGTAATTATACTAAAGGAAGATGTCCTCAAAGTGACAGTTGGGTGTTAAATAAGGGATTGCAATCCCCAGGGGAGTGTTCCATATAATGGCCATTACGGGGGGCCAACCGAAAAGGTGTACCTTTTTCAGACTTCAGTATGAACAGGCAGGGAATACAGTCAGAATACAGTTGAACCTGTATTTATCGGTCACCCTCACGGAATGGCTAAGTGACCACTTAATACAGGGTGGCCGCCTAATACAGGTTGCAAGAAATACAGTTCAAAGAATTTGATCTCCAGTGCTGATCAGATCAGACGTTTGACCTCAAATAGAAACAATCATTTCCGGCATTTTAATGATTGTGAAATAAACAAGGAAATCAATAATTATTGTTGTACCTCGTGTGTTACAGTATTTGAAACTGTATGAACAAGTAACGGACACCGTGTGACCATTTAATACAGGTCAAGAGAATAGAAAAAGTCCTGCTGGGACTTCGCAAATGGTGACCACGACCGCTTAATAGAGGTGACTGCTTAATCGAGGTCAAAATTACAGTACATCGAGAGAAGTAATTTTCGGGACTTTGAAAACTGACCGCTTAATACGGTGTTAGGTAGTCACCTTGTATTTAGCGGTCACTTAGCCATCCCCCGAGGGTGATCGACCGCTAATACAGGTTTGACTATATAAAGGGTAAGGGGTTGGATCTTGGGGCGGAGCCTTCCGGTATAAAACTCTGAGGAGTACCCCACCCCGCCCCCCTCCATGGGGTAGCACCCTCAGAAATAGGACTGAAACCCATCTCAGAGACTTAAATTATCCGTTCTCCTCCCTGCTCCTGCTACAGCCTATTTTATTGCTTTGTTACCAAATGAAAAGTCTTTCTTACGGCCTCTGTTGTGTAATAATATTATTCATCCACAGGTTTTGACCAAAGACAGTGTGACTGTTGCGGTAGATGCAGTGGTGTACTTCAGAATATATAATGCCACCATGTCAATCACAAATGTGGAGAATGCAAATCGCTCCACTCGTCTCTTGGCACAAACCACCCTGAGAAATGTTCTGGGAACCAAGAACTTAAGTGATATCTTGGGAGATAGGGAAACTATAAGTGAGACAATGCAGGTAAATAAATTGTCTCTATACCTTCATTTAAATTTCAATCCCGTAAAAGGGTACCCTGGATGCCATGTTTTGTCACGCAGATGTGTCGGCCTTTGGCCAACACCGAAAATAGGGAACTTAAGCAAAGACGTTTTTGAGCAACGAACGTCAACCGGAAGTGAGGCTTTCTTCCTTTTCATATGCCTTGACGCTATCAAATTTTCATTGCTAACTTTCTTTTCTCTTTTAAAGACGATTTACCCGAGAGTTTTAACCAAACCACTGCCCAATGATTCAAAACGTTCACTTCCGGTTGACGTCCATCGCTCAAAAATGCTGTTGCTTAAGCTCCCTAATTCCCGCTGCACGCGAGAAAAACCTCTGGTACCCAGGGTAGTAAACGGGTTTACATCAGTGAAAGAATCTGTGAACTGAACTTTGTTTTGCTCCTTTTATTTTCCTAGGTTCTGTTGTGTTGACTTCTTTGTTTTAATTATTTGTTTACGTCACCCATGAGTTTTACAGGCTCTTACACGGACGATAACGTTAATTTCCGCGACCTTAACTTCCATAATTTGGACCCCAAATTCTCGATACACTTTTGACATTCTTGATACCTAAGAAAGAGGAACATTTTATCAGGGTGGAGATCCGCGTGTAACAGTGAAACTGTGAAGAACCCTCGAAGTCAGTGGCCAGATTTCTTCGCTTGACCCCCTTCGAACGTTTAGGGGAAAAACCACGAACAAAGTTTCCATTTCGGATATACGTTCCTGTTTTCTCAACAAGTTTTGTTTCTTTGTAAACGTCGCGTTAATTTCGTTCAGTTTGAAATGTTACCCTTTCTTTTGCGTTGAGTTCCTTCATTTCATGGAGCGTTAATTTGCTATGATACGGTATAAATGAACGGTACAGTGTTATCCATCTTGACAAGATGGTATGGAGGCATGAGTGGTGTTAAGGTTAATACAACAAAAATACCCACCCAATCTGTGAACAATTATTTACAGACGTCACTGGATGAAGCTACTGATTCTTGGGGAGTGAAAGTCGAACGTGTAGAAGTGTAAGTTTATTAGTCGAAATAGTTTTAGTTTGAATTTCCACTGCAACTAAAGTAATTCTCTAATCTGAGTACCTGCTAGTAGCCCTCCTTCAACCTCGTTCCCAGGGTTCTCTCCTACCCGCCCTACGGAGCGGGAGACGGGCAGGAGAGAACCCTGGGAACGAGGTTGGCCCTCATTATGGCATGAATGGGACAGTACATGTAATCGCGTGTGCTGTAGTACTTCAATGGGTTTTTTTTTTCCCACTCGTAGGCAAAACAAAGATAATGATAGACATTGTCGCAAGCTCCTACAACCAGTAACAGAGCCTTGTGTTTTTCAATTCAGTCTAAAACAATAGTTGCAGCTTTTGCACCCTATACAATGCAAGTTTTTAAGGAACTATGAAATTTACTGGACACTGGTGTACTGGACTCTTATTCAAACGACGTTGTTTCTTCTGTGTGTAGGAAGGATGTTCGTCTTCCTCAACAGCTGCAGCGAGCCATGGCAGCTGAAGCGGAGGCATCCCGGGAGGCTCGTGCAAAGGTACTATAATTATTCTCAATTATTTTGTCTTCAAAGATATTGTGAGGTGTTTAAATGAGTTTCGCGAAATAAACCTTTGAATTCCTAGCTGTTTAATACGGCTTGATCAGCTTTGAACGGCGTTTGCCGGTGTAAGTTCCATGGAAAAGGCTTTAAGTAGACCTGTTTACATGGAGGTGGGGTACCCCAGATAGGTGAGGTAACCCGCTTAGGTGGGGTGACCCGCCTGTCCATATAATCTCTTATTTTAATGTGATCACGTTTACACGTAAGGTGGGGTAACCCGCCACGTGTTACCTCACCTACCCGGGATCCCCCGCTTTCATGTAAACAGGCCCTAACTCAATGTTGTACTCAATTCAAATCTCCCGGGGTTAAGATTCTTTGTGTATTGTATTTGAATTATAATGTGCCATTCACATTTATATATCGTTTTCACGTGACGTCACATACCTTCCGGTCGCCATAAGATCGTTTTCACTCACGTGACCATAAGCTTAGCAGCCGTCGTCACGCCGCCATATTGGTGGATAAACAAACCGAGTCGACCGAGTCACGTTTCACTGTGAAGATGGTTTTTTGCATGATAGTTGGTTGTGGAAGCCAAAGCGCTCGAGACAAACATCTTCATTTCGCTCGAGTTCCATCAGTAGTCACAAACCAAGGAGAAGAAGCGGAAAAATTGTCATTTGAACGGCGATCGCGTTGGATTTCTGCGATAAGTCGGGTCGATTTGACTGAAAACATTCTCGCGAATGATCGTGTATGCGGCCTTCCCCGCAACAATCACAGGAACAGAGAAAGTCTGGGGTGGCATGTAGCCAGGGGTATTCTTTGTTAATGAACATACCACACTTCACTATTTTGAAATTTCTGTGTTTCTGCTTCATGACTTGCTCGTAAGCACTGATTGCTAGTTCTTCGTGTTCACACCCATGCTTGATTGCTTTGGAAAATATTTTGTTTAACTCTGGGTAACAAATGGATAGAATGAGAGACTGAGAAGGCAATGCAGGATTTGTGTGCGATGCTTGCTTGCTTTGAGAAGCTCCGATCCTTCCAGCTCGATGTTTAAAAAAGTTAGCTCCCTGTGACTGGCTTCTAGTGTCCTCCTCAATCTGTAATCTTTGCTCTTCAGAAAGCTCTATTTCTTTCTCGAAACAAACCAGTAGCAGTTCGAGATATTCAAGATCCTGATACTTAGGGTCTGACAAATCATGAACAGTTGGAATTTCGCGGCTTTTCCGCACAAAGCTGTCAGCAAAAGGAGTGACTAGACTGAGGGCTATAATGGGCTTGAATTTACAATTGTTTAATTCGGCATAGAAAGAATCCATCTCCTCTTCTGATGGAGCTGGAACACACTTTGCTCCTCTCAAAAGGTTGTCGTCTTGCGGTTTGTCCGAAACCTTATCTAAGGTTTCATCCAAGTCAGTTTTCATTTTCTTTGCTGAAGTAAAATTGATGTCTCGAACTCTTTCGTACTCGACTTCTGTTTCATACGAAGGAAGAAGCCATGAACACTTCACTTGCGTGCAAGACAGTTTTCCGTGTATTTTTGTCCATGCTTCAAGGTAAAAGAGCACATTGGCTACGTGTGAGCAGGATTCCCCGAGACCAGCCTTACAGCCACAGCAATGAGCAGAAATAACAGTTCCCTGTTTTTCGGTAATGATCCACACTGGAATCAATGAGTCGTTCATTCTTTGAGAATGTCGTACCTTCGCTAAAACTACAAAATTATCCTTGATTATGTGGCCCTGAACACTCGCAATATATCCAGAAACCATCTGGTTGTACGCTTGTAGGCTTCTAAAAGCTTTGAATTGCTGTTTTGTGTAATAGCTTGTTTCGAGTACGAGGTAAAATAGAAGATCCGTCGATTCGACCGGAGGTAAACAATCGGGCTTGTTGCCTTCGATTAGCACTGGATCTATTCCAATAACCGAAATTTTTTCGACATTCCGCTTCTTGAACTTTGGCTCCAACTTATTAGCATACTCTGAAAGAGGTATGGGAGCTTTTTCTTCGATATTTTCGCTTGATTTCACTACATTCTCTTGAGGATCGGGCGCCATTTTTAAACTTCCGCGGGAAAAGTAGTCCACCAATATATCGTTTTCACGTGACGTCACATACCTTCCGGTCGCCATATTGGTGGACTACTTTGAGTTATTCTCAATTATTTTGTCTCCAAAGATATTGTGAGGTGTTTAAACGAGTTTGGTGCATAAAAAGAGCCTTTCTCTCCTTTCCCGGCCTTTCCCAGTTCTTTGTATGCACTGCAAGATTTTGTTAAAATAATTGTAGGCGAAGAAGGCAGAGCTGAAAGTAGTTTTTCTTTCTTAACGGGAATTTGTCCAGCTAAGTCACCATTCAGATTGGATAACACTTGGTGCTCATATGATCTTTGAACATGCCCGTTTTGTTTTGATTTCTTTTTTTCCGTAATTAGCCCGCTTCATGTAGCTGAAAGTTTGTTTTGCTAGCGCCAAATGAGGGGCAGAGCTGTGAAAGTAAGCGCGAACGAACAGCGAAGTTTCCACGTTTTTCTGCTCGCGGCTTCGCCGCTCGCCATTGCCACCAGCTACCCAGGCTAGTACTTCATGATCAATCAGTCGTATTGTTTCTCTCAGCTACAAGGTTATGCTCTTTACTATTTCGTTCATTCGTAGGTTTGCTGTCTTAACGCTTATGAAAGAGACTAAAACTGAGATTTCTCACTGAATTCAAGCCTAAATGTTTCCAGGTTCTTTTTTAACCGATTAGCTTGTTTGTTCTAATGCGAAGATCATCATCATTTTTCATCTGTTACAGGTCATTGCTGCTGAGGGAGAAATGAATGCTTCTCGTGCCTTGAAAGAAGCCGCTGACATTATTTCAGAGTCACATTCTGCCCTTCAGCTGCGATACTTGCAGACGTTGACTACAATCTCAGCTGAGAAGAATTCAACCATCATTTTCCCCCTTCCCGTGAACTTTTTGTCCCGATTTCTCCCAAGTGAAAGCAAATGACTCGACGGGCGGTATGAAGACACGGATGTGGAGACTTCATTGATTCACCTTTGACGATAGCCTGCGAGCAGTCTTTCTTTCCTTCAGATTTAGTGAGGGCGGTGCAAGAACGGCGAAGCGGTGAAAACACGCGAGAAAGGATACGCGCGTGGTCATTTTCGTGTCTTTCGCGTTTCGCTCCACGGATTAAGATAAAAGAGAGACTGCTCGTACTCTACTTTGACGGTAGTAAGTGTTTTTAGACCCTTTCAAACCCCCCAAAAAAGAAAAAAGAAGCATCACATTTTTCATTTGTAAAATATTGGAAACAGATAGTCCCATATGAAACTAATGTTAATAGGTTCCATATTGATGGACACGCCCTAAAACTTCATCCACATACTCAACCGTCTTGGAAAATGACTGTAGAGTAGTAATTTAGCCGTATACTTGAAAGGTTTCTTTCGTCTCCAAGAGCTTAAAGCAACTATTATTGAACCATTTGTGTAGGTTTTTTTGCACAAACTCAAAGGATAGAGCTAGAATTTCCTCAATTGAAGGAGGAGTGAAAGAGTCTAGTACAGCTTATCAATTATGCGTTCTTTTGCAGAACAAATTCAAAGTTTTTATAGTTTTAGATTAGCCAAGAATATTCAAATAGTCAGAGATATATCATTAGGAGCCCTGTTTGAACCATACTCGGAGACCCAGGGGCAGAGAGTGGGGGCGAAGGAAAGTCTAAACGGACAGAAAAATATGGCACAAAGAAATGTAAAGAAAGTAAAGAACTATAACTTCGTGCTATATTTTTCCGCGCGTTTAGACTTTCCCTCTCCCCAACTGTATGCTCCTGGGTCTCCGATGATGTATTTGAACCTGTTACAGGTTTGAATAGAAGATATGTTCGTTAAACTTGTAGCCTGTACACAGATTTATCACGCGCGCTCGACGGACTTTGAAAAGAAAATAGAGGGTCTGTGAACAGGCTATTAAACTTGTTGCACTCAAGGAAAAAATTTATTGATGATGTATTCCTTTGCAACTAAAATTCAGATCTTTTGGGGGTAAAATATCAAAAGCTGAACATGATTTCATTATGATTCAAAGTAAGACTAAATGGTGACCAACACTCGGTTGCAAACTTGTTCATCATTCAATGTTAATTTAGAACCCAAACTTAGAGATTCGCTGTCGTAGGTTAACAAGTCGAGTAGAATGTAAAAATTATAAAGGCCTGTCCACTGAGTTATAAGAAAACTATTTATTATTTAGTCACGAGTTTCGCTAGCAGGTCAATTGTAATCTCAATGGTATTTCAATTATTTCTTGTAGCTTCAACATATTATAGATGTGCTTCAGCTTATGAAGTGCAAACCGTAGTTTGTAGTCCAAACCCTTCATAAGCCATGTAACGGTTCTCCAAAGTGTTTCAAGTTAAACAAAAGTAGTTTTATTTATGAACAGCGTGGTTCCACTGCACCCAGGGCTGTGATTGACAAAATCTTTAAATAACAAGCCCACATAACCCTAGAATAAAGTGTGCGGCTTCTCTTAATGAGATTGAAATTTACATTGCACTGGGGTGGAATGGTAGTACTTGTACATTATGTTAATGTAAGCAGTGTATAGAAAAATAAAACCTTTTTGTTGTTTGGTCTCTTTCATCTTGGGGTAAATTCGGTTTAATTCATGTTAAATATTCTTGGTGAAAAACGTTTCTCACACCTCGAACTCTAAATTCCAACTCAACCTTTTTGTGAACACTGCCAAGTAATCGCAAAGTGTCCGGTAACCTAAAAGTAATAATAATAATAATAAACGCTACGATAACGGATTTTTTACCACCAAATTCTACATATCTTAACAGAAACAAAGATTAAACACGTAAGGTAAAATGTCTTTGCCCAGATATTAAGTGCGCTATGCAGAATGAATTTTGCACTTTGGTGTGCGACAAGCTTCTTGATCGTTACTCCAAAAAGTCAAGGATTGTCATTTTTGTTTTCACTACTAGATCCCTACTTTTCTCGGGGTTCATCCCTTTTTAAAGCAAGGAGTATCCTTTTCGAGGTGATTGGAACACAGTGAGAGGATTTAAGTATAGAGATTTGACTGGAAACATTTGATGTTTTAAGAAGGGTGTCTCTTGCGGGAATTGGTCGCCCTCGGGAGGTAGTCGCACAAGGAGGTTTGACCGTACAAATGTCAGATTTAATTGATCACAGTCAGCCCAGAATCCATGGTGGAAGAAATTAGTTTCAAAGGCATCTGGTGCTCCGTTGGCAAGGGAAGTGAAACGCAAAACTTTGGTTTTATCAATTGAGTTAAATAAATTTAGCACCTCCAAAAAGTCGTTGAGCGCTCCTCCCTTCACCCATACGACGGAACGATTAGCATTCGAAACATGAACTTTCACTGCTTTTTACGGTGTTGATAAACGAAATTTTTTCATTGTCTCAGACTCTATAGAGAAAGAATGGGATGAACAGTGGGATAACAAAATACGCCTTAGATCTATGGCTTATCTTGTCTATTCAAGAGCGCTCCTGGTCTGTTTTGTGACTTGTACTAGGGGTGGCGAATGGTAAAATCCGAGACTCGCCGAGACGCCGAGATCCTAGTTAGAAATCCGAGCCCGAGACTCTTTGGTAAAAAGTTTCGAGACTCAAAAAAAGTAAATACAAACCATGCAAAAACGAGACTTCGAGACTTATCAAAAACGCTTCCGAGATTTCGAGATCCTGCCAAAATTTTCCGAGACCCACGTTTTTCGAGGTACCATTCGCCACCCCTTGTACTGTCTTTTCGTTTTTGAAACCGCGATCGGTCCTCCTTTTTCCCTCAGAGCCAGGCGCGGGGAGCGAACTCAGGTAAAGGCATGGGCCTCAATTTGCCTCAATGTGCTCACTTCGAAAGTGAGGGGGTGGTCTATATCTAAGAGCTTTAGATGTAGACACATAAAACTTTGCCAGCTGCACACATTTTTCGTTTGCGCCAATTTCGTGCTTTAAAATTATTCAAATTAGGTCACGTGACCTCCATCGGCTGAAAATACCTGTTCTTGAAACGGCAACACTTTCTCATGTGTCTTCAATTATTTTACGGGTTGCATAATGTTAAGGCCGTTTAATATATCACTTCTGTGCCTGGCCTTTTTTAGATTTTTAAAAGCGAAGGCAATAAGATGGGATAAAATTGCATTGGGGGACTGGGTCTAGTTGAAAAAACCATTTATTTTCTAAAACAATAACAAATTCAAAAAAGGCCAAGCACAGTTTTGTAGATGCTTACATTACACATTGTCCTAAACCAGTCCAGTTTAATAACTAACAACAAAAAGTGTTGCCATTTTTGTTTAAATACTTTTTATTATTTTCTGGCCGCGTGGAGTCACGTGACATCACTTGCATAATTGAAAGACACCATATTGACAGAAACCACCCATGTATGTATTAGGCAAAGTCTCATTTCTCTAATGCTTAAGTACTCAGAGATAGACCACCCCCATCAGTTTTTTGACTGAATAATTGGGGCCCATGCCTTAATTTACCTGAGAAAAAGTAAAATTATGCAAATTAACGGTAAAAAGGAGGAGAGATTTTGGTGGAGAAAGGGAAAAATTCAAGGATCGCGGAGGTCTCGTGGTTTCCGGCCTCACGCGTTCTCTTGAGTATTGTGACTCAAAAGAAAAAAGAGACTACACGCAGTCTATTAGTTCCTAGGACCGTTTGGCATGGAAGGGCATTGCATTGAAGCCACTTTGGATCTAAAACTACCGTAAAATTCCGAAAATAAGCCCCTCCAGGTATAAGCCACTCCAAATATAAGCCCCCCAAACCGGTAATGCAAAAACCCCTCCGTTAAATCGCCTCCTCCAAATTTTAGCCCCCGAGGGCTTGTACTTGGAAAATTGCCCTCAAATACAAAGTAAAATAAAGCAGCAGAAACGGTAAATTTCCTCCCGGGTTTCCCTCCAACTATAAGGCTGAAACGCAAATCTCCCACCGTAGATAAGCCCTTCCAAATATAACCCCCCAGCCCCCCCCCCCCCCCCCCCCAAAATAAATAAATAAATAAATAATAAGCTTCTCAAAAAGGGCCTTTGAAAAATATAAGCCCCGGGGCTTATTTTCGGAATTTTACGGTAGCTCAATAAACGCCTTTTAAAGTTTTTCAGGAATTCTTTATGATCAAAGCAGCTCTTATCAGTAGAAAAAAACAGTAGAAAAATTCGTTTGACCAGTTGCAATGCTTAGCGTGTCGCTTATAGTCTGACCATTACTGAAATTAATTTAAAAATTACCAACCTATAACGTTCCTCCTTCAAGTATTATTTGGGTGGTTTTCTATTGGTTTTCTCATTATGATTAAATTTAAATTACCAGTTCACAGGAGCCCGTCATTTGCAAATTGGAAGGCGTTTATTTTAGTTTTAAAATTATACTCAGGTTCAAGTAAAATCGTTTAGTCTTAAAACCCTCTTGCTTTTACATGTAACAGGATCGAGAGCTTGCAAATCAATCTGTTTTTATCATGTACTCGTAAAGACATTCATGATACAGATAGAAAATTTTGTGCGACAGCAGTAAAGCTGTTTTAAAAAAAATCGAAAGCGTTCGCAAAAATAGAACAGATGTTTGACAATGTGTACTTTCCCCTCCCCTGAAAGGAACACGTGTCACCTTTTAGCGCGGCCAAGGACCGAAACTCAGTGAAACGGGAAAATCAAGCCTTCGTCTTCTTCTTCTTTGTGTTTCACACTGGCGGACTTCAGGCAACTTTCTCACAATTCTGAACCTGGTAGTGGGAAAATGGATCGTGAAGGTGGGTGAAAGATGGTTGAATGGTAGCCTAAAATAACGCAGGCGAGCCTTGATATCCTGATATACCACTCGTCCAAAAGGAATCGAAAACCAGATACATGAATACAGAGATGCTAAGCTTGCTTCATGAATAGCTCAATTTCTTCTGAGAGCTTATATGGCTTATGTAGTGAGAGTTATTTACACTTACGCATATTTTAAGTAAGTTTGGTTTGCACTTTGGTAGTACGACAGAGAGCAAGGCGGTATGAATTAGGAAGAAATCTTTTGCCTCTTGCAGCATCGGTGCGAAATTCAGACTGTGAGTTGAAGACGATAAGCTTATATTTACCATCGACATGACGATTACGTTTTGTGGTTGTAGAATGATTTATAACTTGCTTACCAATTGCCAAGGGATGGTAGCACTTTGGAAGCGAATTTTGTTTTCCAAGTGCTCTGTCTAGTTTGATAAAGAAGCTGACTTTCCAAAATTAAATGCACGCAGCAAATCCATCAGCTTAAATTTGTTGTGGGACAGAATTGAGTAATTTATATGTTGCTAAGGTTTATCATAATAGTCGAATCCAGACTTTTTGTGAAAGTTACCTTTTAAATACCGTGAAAAGTTAAACTACATGTACAAATACAATCTTTTGAGATCATAGAAACTCATGTTTATCATGGTTCGCAAGAGGCTTTTTGGGGGAGTTGTCTTTTCAATTTGAATAATATGTTAGATATGTTAATTTTTTTCAGAAGAAGACGTCATGGGAAAACATTAAACAATCAGAAATAAAGAAAGCTAGCGGCTTATATTTTCGTGTATATTTGTAAATTTTCATTTTATAGAACTTTTTTTCTTAATTAGATAATCTTCTTTTTTACCAGGAAATTTTTCATTTCGTGTGTTTGTAGCTACAGTTAACTGTCTTAAAAGGAACTTTATTTATTTTTATTTTATTATTTTTATTAAATATTTCTCCATTCCTCCTCATTTATGTCTGTCTGATTTGCTAAAAAAAATTTCAAGTGCAATGAAAAAAAACGGCTCCACCACAAGACTCGGTAATGCATCAGTCAATTCCACCTGCGCCCAGGCCCCCCCCCCCGGCTAACCCTCGGGAATTAGCCTTTTTTCTCATGGATGGCAAATTCCCGGGGGCAGGAGCACTTAAGCTGTCAAATGCTCGGTGGTGGGGACGAAAGTAGCAGGCGAATTCTCCGCCCCGGGGGCCAGTTTTCATTTTCGGACGCTGCAATAAATCGCAAAGTTGTTCTAGCAAAGAAATGAAACGTGTTTTGAGGCCCAATTCATGTTTTCTGAAATTTGAAGGTCGCAAAATGAGTTGAATGAGTTGCCAGCAGTTGCAAACCGATGATAAAAAACCATTCAGGCACCAAAACACAGCTAAAATTGTGGCCTGATGTAAAATGCGTTAATATTTTCTAACACAGACATTTTTAATTACACATATTGTAGTCCTTGATTTCAAATTTGCAAGCCTTTAATATTTCCAAAAGCCGGAATTTTATTAATTACCATATAGAATGAATCAAATGCGGCCTGTTGCGAAAAACGCCACAATTCATTCACGCTCTCGCTATTTGCTTTGAAATTATGGCTTTTTTTTAGATTACAGTACATATTGAAATTAAGAAAACATACCTTTAAAAACGTTGACAAGTTTTTCTAGCCCTTGCTGGACAAGCCAATCCGCCACAAACTGCTGATCTTTATCTTGGAAATTCTCCATGTTGACCATGTTTTAAAGTTAACCATGTGCGTGTCATAAGCCCGGGGGTACCCTCGGGGTTGGCCAATGCCCGCTCCCCGGGTCACGCTAAATTAGCTAAAGCCCCTCCCCCGGGACTGACAAGGCTGGCAAATGCCCCGCGGTTGCCCGGGGGGGGGGGGGGGGAGTGGGCGCAGGTGGAATTGACTGATGCATAAAGGGTATATGAAAGAATTTCTGTAGTCATGTTTTAGCAAATCCAGTCAGATATATATTACTACGTAACCCTCACATTTCTAACCCATCTCATCTTTACATTTTCTCTTTACAAAATAACATACAAAAACAAAGAAGAATAATTAGCAATTATTGGATGAGGTTGAGCAAAATATCGTGATTTGTCGGTGGCGAGCAGATCAATTATTTGCCGAAGCCGAAGGCTGAGACACTGTCAAAGCACAATATTTTGCGATAACCGAGTTCAATAATTGTTTTATCATTCAATCACTGAGTTTGTTTTTTAATAAATAATATCTTCAGAAAGCAGTTAGCACGCGCTGCCTTCCAGGAGTAATGACAGAGATCACATAATCGAGCAAGGAGTAAATGTGGTTTCATTTACGCATGAGCAGAATAGTATTTGCAGCCAAAAATAGTTGAATGACATTGCGCATGAGCACACCATTATTTGTAGGCAGTTATTTGCAGGTCACATAGTGGGCTCATGGCCAATGAAAAGGAAGAAACATTTGCATTGAATGATAATAATTATTATTGATACTGTTACTTTAACAGAGGTTTTAACTTGCACAGCACTGTCAAAATAAGCTGGCAACTGGCAAATTTGCCGCTTTCAGTGGAATATTTGCTGCCTACTCTACATTTATGTTTAGTAATGTTAAAAACTTTACACAAATTTAAGCCTTTGTCACCTTCTACTCTGGTTATCATTCCTGCTATTTTTATATGTTTTGATCAAGCCGCTAGTCACGTGCTTCTGGTTCATAGTCCATGATTTCCACTAGACCACACAATACAAGGTGCAAATTCCCTGATTTTGCTTTTCATTTTATTGTTATTCCTTTTACAGTCCCAGACTAACCCAGCTAAGGTGACTCGATAGTTTTTCAGGGTCAATACCTTCCAAGTTTGAGCATAGACTACATCGCTGTAAACAAAGATTTGGAAAAGTTGCCACCACAGTGTATTAGATAAAGATGAAAATTTGTTATGATCAGGGTTGCAGTGACATTGGAGTTTTCATGGCAATGAAATGATGCCATTACCTATTTTAGTTGCAGTGGTATTTTTCGGCACTAGGAACTGTTCTTCCAAAATCGTTCACAGGAGATTTTTCCTCCAATAGCTGCCTTGATGTTCATGAAGTTTAAGCGGATTCTGGTGGAATGTTATCAAGATATTTTTGGATGAAGTTTTTATGGTTAGAAATACAGTAAAAAAATGGACAATCGTGATTAGGCAGTTTTCTGTAGAAAACAAAGCACTTTTGACACATGCAATTTCACCTCATATTAGCTTCAATCTTTTTAAAAACTAAATGGAGATAGCCCCAGCTGATTGCTAGAAAGGAGGATTTGATTAGTATGTATCAAGGCACTCTTGTTAGCAGTTTTGTGACCATTTTGGTCTACTTTAACAAATTAGCAAATAATTTTTAAACCACTGGATAGTCTGATAATTTGTAAAAAATTTAAGATTCTTGAGATAAAGTGTCATGTTAGGAGACCTTTAAGTCACAAGACTATTGATCAATATAATTACAAGGCAGTAAAATAAGGGCTACAATTTGCTAATATTTTATCAGAAATTTTGTGTTTACAAGTGTTTGTTTTTGCTGTCATTTTGTCACTTTTGGGGCGATTGGCAAAAGTTTGCCTGATAAAATGCTTGTTTAGACTTTGATTTGTGCAAGTGATGTGTATGTTTATTTTTTGACTTTAATAGAAGACTCAGGTGCAAGCAGAGGAGTGTGTGACTTCGTACTGACTTTTCTGTCTGTTCTCCTGATTATCTGTACTATCCCATTCTCATTGTTCTTCACATTCAAGGTAAGACATTAATGGAAAAGCTATAGAGTATGGAACAATCACTATAAAACTCAGAAAATTTTAAACATTTGAACCATTACTGGAGTGCTTATTGTATTTATTTATGAGCATGCAATCACAACAAAGAACAGAACATGCAGGCAAACCTGATTAGTTTTCTTATAGCTGATTGGCTTTGTCTTTGTAACACTGACAGTAACCTTCCAGAAATATTTCTTGTGTTTATGTTTTTTTGAGATTCACAGGAAGTAAGTTAGTTTTGTTATAAAATTATAATATAATGGAGTTAGTCCTGTTCTTGAAACTGTGAGGTGTCACTTTCTCTAAATAGAGTTAGTTTCTTCTGTTTGTCTACCATTAAGTTCCATAGGTAACGACCCTCTGAAAGTGGCGACCCTTTGAAAGTAAGTGATAAAATTTCACTGCAATCCCAAAAGTAGTGACCTCCTAAGAAAAATAACCTGTCGCGAGTAGCATCCTTAAAAAAATGTTCCTTTTTTGTAGCAAGAATTGATGGAAATGATAGATATTAAGGTTATACCAAAGTGATCCAAAGTTTAGTTTTATGATTAAAAAAAGCCTGCTGCAATGACTATAAAATTCAACAGCTCAAAACACTATTAGTACTGTAATACTGGTATTAATGGGAACTGACTGCTGCTAACATCAATCATTCAAAGATTTTTCAGATTTTTATTCACAATAATGTGTAACAGTTTTCTCCAAATAGAAAATGTGAATGTTTTTGTGGCTTCTCTTAGCGTAACTTCGAAAGGCCCATGTACTGTATGCTACCTAAAAGTGTCGATAGGAAAAAGCTGCATAATCCGAAGCAGTACTGGGGGATTTGAGGTCTGAAGGAAACAAGCTACAATCTTGGGCAAAAAGTGTTGAAAAAGTTGGCACTTTCTTACCCACAGGATGCCCATGCCGCAACCCCTCCCTTCACCCACACTTCACCCCACCATAGACAATATTGACAGTCTGGCACAAAAATGGTCAAGCCGGACTTCAACATTGTTTTTTGGGGGGAAGGGAAGGGTCTTTATAATCAGTAGTGATTTAAAGAGCTGTATTCTTAAACTGGACTTACAGCATGCATTAATTTTTTTGTTACAGTTTTGTCCAATATTGTAACCTGTTTGAAGCTTGTCTTGAAGTTATTTCCTTGTCACCATCAAGACAAAAAAAATGTGAAACTACCCAAATGTTGTTACAAATTCACCACCACATTAAAGTGTAAACTTGCAACTGTTACAGCTGAGCGTAGGCAAACATTTTTGGATGAAAAAGTGACTGAGGCACTGCATCTTTACTGCTTTTTCACTGAAATAATTTTCTAGTCAGATTTACAAGATTGTTTGCAATTTCTTTGGCCCCTCGGAGTCAATCTCACACTTTAAGTACTGTTTAAGATCTTTTAAGATCTCTTTCTTGAATAAAGTTAGCTGTCAACATTGTTTGGCAATCAAAGTTGCAATTTCGTAAGGTGTAAAGGGACATGGTTCCCCATGGGCAGTAGTCTGAGTGTTTTGGATTGAATTGTCAAAAACAAATTTTTGTGACCTGAAAAGATTGTGTTCATTGCACTGGTGCGCATCACTCATTTTTAGAGCATCTGACTAGTGTACAGAGGGTCGTGGGGAGGGGGAACTCCCATATAAAATTGATAGGGATTCGCAATGTCTCACTTACGGGTGTAAATTGTAGATTTTGGTCTCACTCAAGGTGTCAATATAATTATTTGCCCATTCAGGTATCACTTGGGGCTGTGCATGTTACAAAAAATACACAGAAATCTCCTTTAGGGGTCATTTTAAGCTTGACCCACACCCACATTTGTCTCCCTTAGGGGTGTAATTTTAATTTTCTGATGAGCATCCCTGTCACTTTTATATGAGA
>JBBMOI010000003.1:16872500-16912500 GCA_038088405.1 Porites divaricata
TTTGGGGTGAGAAAGGCTGGTTTTTTTGTTGTAGTGTCTCACCATTTTTGCAACTGGTTGTAGCATGCACTCAAAGGCATTAGAGCGATTTTCGTGTGACCTTGAAATGAAAGTGCGCAAAGAAAACAGAAACGACAAACGAACGGAAATAGAGCGATTTGATTGGTTTATTGAACAGACAGACAAACGCATCTGGCTTTTCATTGGTTAAGCGAACGCTCAGGTGAAAAAACTTCATGCCCGAGAACTTTCTAGAAATCAACCGATACTTCGCTTTGACGTCATACTACAACACGATTGGCCAATCGAACAATGCCTTCTCCATATTAGGGTTTCTTTGGCAGAAAACAAAGAGGCCATGTTTTGATCTTTTCATCCATTGGCTGATGAAACAAAGAACGAACACTTACCGAAACCTTTTTTCAATGTCATACGAAAATCGCTCTATGTGTCATCTTTTGTGCCACCATATTTTGGTTTTACCTCTAGGTTTGCAAAAGATTTTGTCTTAATACTGAGGGAAAATTTACAAACTCTGGGTCTCTATTATAATCCACACTGAGATGGAGGACCTCTTATTCAGCAATAACATACACTCAAAAGACAACACTCACATCATTCCTCGACTGCTATCTTTGGAAAAATTATCTTAAAAAGTTGTTCTCTTTTGATTACCGTATATTAGAAAAGAAATGGTAAACATTGCAGCTGTGTAACCATCAACGCACTTGGGAGGTTTGCTTAGCACCCAAGAAGCTAGGTTACTCTCGACTATGCCCTGATCAACTCTAATGTTTC
The DNA here is from genome assembly GCA_038088405.1 of Porites divaricata. Taxonomy (NCBI): domain Eukaryota; kingdom Metazoa; phylum Cnidaria; class Anthozoa; order Scleractinia; family Poritidae; genus Porites; species Porites divaricata. Next base: position 16,873,299 of record JBBMOI010000003.1, read on the forward strand.
TTTTGTACTTTGCAACCTCCCACATGCATCCATGAATCGATGGTTGCATGCTGCACATTAATTTTCTTAAAGGGAGTGCATGAAGCAGTAAATAAGAAATCATAATGTCCTCACATATTTTGGACCAAGATCTGAACAAGAGTTTTATTGTCCCTGTACTGGTATAATTATTTTCATTATAATATATTTCAGCCTACATGTAGCATGTTCATGGGGAGGGGTTCATTTGAAAGGGTCACTTGCTTAATTCGTATTTTGGTTTGACAGTGGTGTAATAGTGCATCGAGTAAAAGAGATTGATTTTAACTTGCCTTGTCTTTCATCACTAACAGATTTTGACAAAAGACAGCGTGACTGTTGCAGTGGATGCTGTGGTGTATTTCCGAATATCGGATGCAACTACATCTGTTACCAATGTGGAAAATGCTAATCGCTCCACTCGGCTGCTGGCACAGACCACCCTGCGCAATGTGCTTGGGACCAAGAACCTGAGTGAGATCTTAGCTGATCGTGAAGTAATCAGTCATACCATGCAGGTAAGAACAGCCAAGGATTCAAAGAAGGAGCAAAACCTCCAAGCATGTACCCTCTTTTATCTGTTACTGAGTACTGCATTTAATATGATGGTGGTTAATAAAGGGGGTACCTTTTAAGGCTACGTTCACATGGCACTTGAAGAATTTTGGACTGCTTTCAAAAGAAAGTTTGTGCTTTTACGTATTCTGTTCACACAAAACCACCATAACCTTTAAGAAAAGCTCATGAAAGGTGGGTGGGACAGGTCAGGCAATGGTGGATGGCAAAAAAAGCAACTGATCTGTGAAACACCACATGACTTGGAGACCTCCTGCACACTTGAACCCATACTCTCGGCTGTGTGTGAGAAAAACCTTTTCTGCTTCATTCATTCCTCGGCCAGTAGAAAACTGCACTTCTCACACACAACTGGGAGCCACGCCCACCTGACCATGCAGGTCACACAATGGCAGATAGCAGTTGCTTCATTCGTTCCTCGGCCAAAACCTGGGTTGTACATCAATCCCCTGAGGCCGTATTCTACAAAACATCCTTTTTCTCTTGTGAAAACAGCCTCGTAATTATTTTGTCCATTCAATGTGAAGCATGGTCCTTTGACAGAGGACGCTATAATTTTGGAAGCTTCTGGGTTTGGGAGTGACTGCTGCCCCTGAAGGCTCAAATTCAAGAAGGCGAAAATGAAAATACACTCAATCGTATTTAATTAAATATCTCCTGAGTGTATACACATTCATCAAAAGATATCCTTATTTTAATGTTCTATACCAGTCTGGGACATTAATGTAAAGTTAATGTAGGCTGCATCTGTTGAACAGCGGTAAGCGGAATACTTCTATTTTTTTAGAATTTTCATTCCAGAATTTCCAGGATTCATAATGATTCCCTCTGCAACCAGCTGTACTGAAGTGCAGAAGTATAGAGTCATTTGAAATATTTTGGTGTAAAATAAGCCAAATTGGGCATATTTTCAAACCCTGCCAGTAATTTTAAAAAAATGGAAAAAAGGGAAAATCTGTATTGGGGGGGGGGGGGGGGGGGGGTTATGAGTGTAGGATTCAGAGGACATGGGGTATAGCGCATTTTGGAAATTCCGAAGGCCAGGCGGTTGAAATTGGAAGCCATCTGTGATATGGTATGGATACTGTGGAACCCCAACAACTCGAACTCTGATAACTCGAACTCCCCGCTAACTCAAACTACCGTGTAAGCCAATTTCCCTTGGATTTCACCCCACTTTCCAGTCATTTTTCCTTTGGTTAAGTCAAACTTGGATAACTCAAATTCCCTGCTAACTCAATCTTAATTTCCTTTCCCTTGATCAAAAAGTCACTGAAATTTACCCCAATAACTCAAATTCTGGTTCTCAGGGGTTTCAATAAGCACCAACAGCTGACCAAACGCGTTGGCTACTTTGCTCATATAAAGAATTGGCTACTTTTTTCTAGAAAGAAGAAGCAACTAGTTTAAATAACGTTGTAAACAAAAAGTATATCATAAAATCTGAATTAAAACGTTCAGTCAATTTTTCACCAGTGTCTTTATAGGTTTATGCAGAATTTGTTTACATGCAATTTAATTTTCATCATTTGTTCATTGTTTGTATAGGAATTGATTGTGTGGTTGATAAATCCAAAGTTGAATGAAAGCTACATTTTCTTGAAGGAATAACATGCTCTTTTGTCCTCAATTTGGTCTCCAGAACACTGAAAATTGCATTTTAGGGCTTTGAAATTTCAAACTTTTCCGGGGATGCATTCCTCCAGACCCCCTCCCCTCCCCCAATACAGTCGGTTACTCTATTCAAACCTGCTGGCTTCTTCAATTTTTATTGAAATCCATGGGTTCTTTTAGGTCCACTCGGTTGCCATTGCATTAACTCTTCTTGTTGAGGGTAAAAACACTAAAACTAACACAGGTCAACACTAAAGCAATTTGATTTTAATTGGTGAAACTACCGGTAATAGATCAAGTTTCATCATAAAAAAATGCCTAACCCTGTTACCGTTTCTGATGAAATAAGTTAATAAATTTGCACTGCAACATACACTGAAGTACTGAAAAATCAGAACTATCAATACTATTGTTAACATGGCAAATTGAATTTTGCAATCGACCCCAACAACTCAAACCCTCGGTGACTCAAACTGTTTTTTGTTTCCCTTCAGAGTTCAAGTTACCGGGGTTCTACTGTATTTTCTGGAATCACCCAATAGACTTCAAGGCAAAGAAATCTCACATACTCTTTTCTCACCATTAAACTTAAAATTTCTTTTCATACTCCCAATACATTTTACTTTTGTGTTAACTGGTTTATTGTAGTCATCACTGGATGAAGCCACTGATCCTTGGGGTGTGAAGGTGGAGCGTGTGGAAGTGTGAGTTGACATACTTTTTACGTCTGTGTCCTTTAAGGTTTTCAATCAGTGATCAATTTAATACTGGTAGGTATTTATCAATGATTGCCCATCACCACTATTTTCAGTTACTGAGCAATGAGTTATAAGGAGAGGATAGCAGTTTTTATTGTTGTATTGTACACTAAAATGTAATGGCTGCTAATAATAAAATTGTCATCCATTTTCTGTTGTTGTACAGGAAGGATGTTCGTCTCCCTCAACAGCTGCAGCGAGCCATGGCAGCTGAAGCAGAAGCATCCCGGGAGGCTCGTGCCAAGGTAATTATTATATTATCAGAATCTGTCAGTACTCTTTAAAAATGATTATAGGTGAAGGCCTCTTGACAGACAATCAGATCAGCATATAGCTCTACATACAACTGCTGCCATGACAAAAGCCCATATTGAATTCTCATACAAATTCTTCATGTTGCTTTAGGTTCTTTTTAACATGGTTGGTCAACTGTACTACTTCTTATTCTGACTCAGCTCAGACAGGATACACATGCAAGCAATTATTGATCTTTTGCACCTGAAATAGAAGTCCATGAAGTACTTGACCTGTAAATAGTGTTTTGGCCAGTTCTGGCTCTTTAAAGCCAGAAAATAGCTTGACTATCTTTGAAAGGCATTTTTTGGAAAAAATTCTCTGGGGCAAATGGTTTTAACACTGTCTAACCCTTGAATCTTACTATTGTATTTTAGGTCATTGCTGCCGAGGGAGAGATGAATGCATCTCGTGCCCTGAAGGAAGCTGCTGACATTATTTCAGAGTCGCCTTCTGCCCTTCAGCTGCGATACTTGCAGACGTTGACTACAATCTCAGCTGAGAAGAATTCCACTGTCTTGTTCCCTCTTCCTGTTGACTTCCTGAGCAGGTTTCTGCCAGACAGAAAGGGCTGAAGTCCTGCAAAACTTACAGCCAAACTGACACCTTTATTATACACAATAATGCTTCAGTAGATCATTTAATTTGTAGGTTTTGTCTGCCGAATATCTTTGTTCAATGTTATTGACATTATTATAAACAGGAAATGTTGCTATGAAAGAAAAGTTTGATTCCTTGATATAATGCTCTAGGATTAAACTCCTTTCAATAAGAAGGATCATGGTACCTTTGTCATTAATAATTAATGACAAAGCTACAATAATTTATCTGTTAATGATAAATATTATTATTGTAACCACCAACACAGTAAGCTTTTGTGATATTATGGTCGCATTTCTCTTAAATAATGTAGCTGCTGGAATATCATTTCCATAGTTCCTGTTTAGGAATAGGGCCATGCTTTGTATCTCTGTTACCATTTTTATCCCTTTCTTCCTTGTGTGGGAATGACCATAACTGCGGATATTAATTTCAATTTCATAGACATTTTGGCCTGTTGCTTTTAACAGTTGTAGGGATGATGTAAGTAGTAATATTAATGCATTGTCAGTAATAGTAGCAATAGTTTTTTTGTTTCAAGAATTTTTTTCAGTTAAGTGATGTATCCCGTTTGGGAAATTTTCCCATTGATGTTATTTTCAGTGGTCTGTTAAACCTAAACACTCCACGCAGACACCTCCATAGACTAGCTGTAGCCATGCCCTCCCCTCAAAGGAGTTTCTTCTTTCTTTGGGGCAAGTTGCAGCGGCTGCACAAAGGCTAACACCTCCGCAATTGGGAATTAACTTACTGTAAGTCTTAAGACAGCAAACTTCCATGTGAACTATACCTCTGAAAGAATGCAGGGCTTTTTATGTGACTTTTGATACTCAGCTCCCTTTGTTCCTCTCTTGGTGTCTGTGTCGAGAACATTCAACTTTGTTCTTCTAAGAGTTTTTGCATCTAAGCCTATGCACTGCACTAACGTTTCCAGATACTTTCTTAATAACAATACCCAGATGTACTGCACTTTGTGTAGTTTCCTTATTTACTCTTGATAACAAAAGCCAGATGTGCTAGTTGTTTTAGTTGAGCAGGCACATAAGAATATTGGGTGCAAGTTAGATCTGCATTTGCAAGGGAAGCAATCTTGGCCTGCTGGTCTTACTTACTCATCTTATTTTCTATGCTTGGCAGACGTCTTGTAAACCAGCATTGTGGAGAATAATAAGCAAGTGCTGTTGGGTATCTTGTTTAGACTCATCCTATGTTTTTCTTTAAAATCTCAGATTAGCAGCCTGTTCCAGGCATTCATATAGTGGAGATTGGCACAAACTGCGGAAAGAAAAGAAAGCGAACGAGAGGGAGAGGGAGAAAAGAGAGGACGCCCCTTCTCCCTATCCTCTCTTCTGTTTATCCTACTCACTTCTTCTTTTCCCTTCTGTCTGAACACCTGGAACAGTTACAGTGGAACCTCGATATAACGAAGTCCTCGGTACAGCGAACAAATTTTGCCAGTCCCTTGGCCCGTCGTTATATCGAGGTTCCACTTTACAAGTTACTGTCATTGCTAAAGGAAATCTAATTTTAGGCTAGAATTTTTAATTTTCCAAATTGTAATAATAATTTTGTTATTTAATGTTGCCTTACAAGTAGAGAGATGTCCATATGGTATTTACATGCATTGCATTTGTAGCTATTAAAATACAGCAAAATTGAAGCATAGAAAAGATCGTTGTACTAATGGAATTACATCATAAAGGTGCGAAGTGTTATCCTGCTTGCAGTAAAAAATGAGATGTGGGCACGTAGACTGTCTAGCGTAGCTACAATTGCCATCAAAATTAGTTCAGACACTGTCCTTCACAAGACTTTTGCCCTCTCCTTTTTTGTCTCTTTAATTTTAAGGAGTCGAGAATAGAACGTAAAGGCAATCAGGTGCTGTCATTCCCTAAGGATTGTGCTGCTGGTCAGGAGGCCTGTGAGCAGCTGCTCACATTGACAGTGAGCGGGAAGGGGTTCAGTTTTTCATGGGAGGTACAGAATACCACATTGGATGAAAGGTGTCTCAACTGGTTTTTTCGCTGATTGCGGCTACTAGTAGTATTGAAAGCAGTGTGGCAGCTTGGACTCAGTTTAAAATAGTATAGGTACACTGGTAGTGTGTGAACTCTGTTTGTGAGTGTCCCCTGAGGTATTGCTTAATAAAGGTCATCTCGAACAGAAAAAGGTAAGTTCAATCGTTTTCCTTAACCTTTTTCCTCAACCTCTAAAGTAAGGTCACAAGACCTCAAAAGTACACCTCTATAATTATATACGAGAGTATTTTACAGTGAAACACAACGCAAGACTTCCTTAGCTTATTTCTATTCTCTTAAGGTAATAAGGTTAACTGCTCAAAGTAGTCTACCGAAAGGTAGCCAGAAGAACCTACTAACCGGTAGCTTTGGCAATCGTGTGATTTTGCGCGCACACGCACAAGTCGTTCCTAAGAGATGCCTAAGTTTGCTGATAGGAAAATTCCTAAGCGCAAAATCTGTGCATTTCTAAATATACTGAAAATAATGAAATAATGGGTCTAGTGGCACTGTCATACTCACTTGTCGTAACTCTTGCGAGCTAAACACTATGCTAACTGTCTGATAAGGACAGACATTGATAAGAGACCACTAGTTGGCATGGATTTTACTAATATTCATTATAACTAAGCCAAAAGCAAAAAAACACAGCTTCTAGAGGTTCTAGGGTGCGGGTTTTTTTTGGGAGAATCCAAAAACGGGATTTATGATCTCAGATCATACGGATTCGTCACTACCAAAAAAAACGGAAGATCCGTAAAAGGAACATTTACCACGACAACGTGCTCCTCGTGGGAAAAAACACAAACTGATCCTCACGACGAAGACAAGAAGAAAAAACAACAACCAACGAATGAATATACGAAATGTATGTACTTCGGTTTGAAACACAAACGTTTCTCGAATAGAATACACTCCCTAGGATAGTAAAATTGTAAGAATGTAAAACTGAAGCCGATAAATGTTTTTTTTTTAATTCATCTTGAAAATAAACCGGCGTAAGCAGACACTACAGAACTACAGAAACATGTCAAGCTAAGGGTTTAAAAACAGTCTACCAATAATTAATTTGAATAGATGACAATCATGGAATGATATGTAACTAATGGCTCAAAATTAACAAGGCGCCACCATACATGTACGGCATCTGTTGCGTGCCAATTTTTTTTTCGAAAAACCGCTTGTCAAAAATACTTTTTTCAAATTCTCCCTCAAAAAAACGCTCAGATGGTGAATCTCAAAAATCCGGATTTGGATTTGACCCTGAGTGTGGATTTTACGGATTCATGATCCGTTTTTGGATTTGCCCCAAAAAACACAAAATCCGCTTTTGGATTCGGAAATCCGGATTTGGATTTTCCCCACACAAAAAAAGCACCCTCAAAATGTTCACGATAAATGCTGATTAGATAAAAGCGTTGTGTTAATTGAAAATGGATTGGAACGCGGTTTTGTTAATCACGGGCAAAACTCCGTTTAAATAAATGGCCCTGTGTGTTTTGTTAAATTATCTTGCCTATGCCAGCATTTAATTTAAGGTGGTCCTTTTCATAAGCCTTATTAGTATAATTACATCGATGACTATCGAAAATAGAGCGCTGTGATTGGCTAAGAGCTTCGCACTATCCCGCTATAATCACCGCGCGGTGATTATAGCATTGAAGGCTAGCAGTTTTCAAAATAGCAGCCAGATTTTTTGATGTTTCGGGGTCGGAAATTGATCAATAATTTTATTTTTTTAAATAATCATCAATGTAATTATACTAAAACAATTAGTCGCCTCAGGCGACGTGAATGTTGGCGAATAGTCACCTCGACTTCGTCTCGGTGACTATTCGCCGATATTCACGTCGCCTTCGGCGACTAATTGTTAAATATTGGCTTCCATGGGTTCCCTTGCCTCATATTTCCAGCTAAATTCTATGTACATATTTAATGTAAATAAATGATACTAAAACAAAACCAAAAAAGGGAGGGCTTATTAGACAAGAGGCGTTTATTTGAGAGAGGGAGCCTCTATATTACATCATTTAAAACGTGACACTGTTTGCATTTATGGAGTTTACGCAAAATTTTGTGTACCAGTCAAACATAGGGTCAATTAATATTTTAAAGTGCCATATATTTTCATGGTGAAAGTATACCATCGCCAAATTTTAAAGGGAACAGAAAGTTCAGTGGTTTGATCCCTAAAAAACAACTGAGGACAAATTTATTAACAGAAACAACAGCAGAGACGAAAAAATAAATTAATAAGTTAGTAGCAACAGAAAACGAGTAAGTTTTTACTCATTTTCAACCACTTGACAAGGCGGCAAAATGTTCGGACAAAAAACTCATTGGCTCGGTTATTTAAACGAAGTCTAACTTAGAACGCGGTTTGAGAAATCTTTGGAGCTTCAGATCTCTTCCTTAGTACAGTGGGTTCACTTAACCCATTCGCTCCTCTCTTGCTTCTGTAGATTTTGCCGAAAAACGCGTTTTGAAGCTAGTCAAGTGGTTTTCTGGTCACTGTCATGCTATAAAGAGCTAAAACTTACCACAAACCCGTTTCCCTTTCGTACACTTCACGGCCTTCTGATCCAGATGCAAAATATCAGCTTGCGAAGTTCGGGCATGCGCAGAAAGCAAAATTTCGTTTTGGGGTTTAAAAGTGACACAGCAGTCTTGACTTTTACTTTTCCCTTTCTCTCCTCCCCTCTTTTTTCGCTTTTCTTGCTCGTTTTTTTTCTCTTGCTGGGCATTTAGTAGGCTTCATTTTGATGGGAAGAGTTTTTAGGAAAGCTTTTAGGATCTTAGGATTAGGTGAAAGGAAAGGTAAGTAGGCAATCAAACAAGATTTTCATAGAGATTTACAGGTCAATCTTGCATGGCTTTTTGCCTTTTTCTCCGGTGTCCTTGACTGAATTGTGCTCATTCTGGTATGGTTTGAAAGATCTCTTCACTCTGCACAAGTTAGCAGACAGAGTTGGCCTTGACCGTTAAAACTGATGACGTCACGAGGGGTAGAAAGGACGTGGATCCGCACGGGCGGTTACGGGCGGTTCAGGGGCGAATGGGTTTATAAGGAGATAAATGTTTTTCTAGTCTACACTACATGCTTTAATGAAACTGTTCATGACAAATGGTGTTTAGATTAAAGCGTTGGGCAAACTGAAAATGACTTTATAGAATACGGTTTTGTTAAACACTGGTTAAACTGGTTAAACTCCGATTAAATAATCGGCCCATTCTTTTCTCGCCAAATTTGCATGAGGAAAAAACGTTAGTTTAGCATGGCCGCTGTGACGTCAACTGAATTGCTCACCCCGACTTGGAACTCTTTCTTTATTCATAACGATTAGTATAATAGAAAAGATATTTCGCATTTTTTAAAATCCACCAAAGCTATGGTCAGCTATGCGCAGAATTTCACGTTTCAGTCAATTTTGCTACAGCCGAAAGTTGCCGATAGAATTCAGCCATTGATTGGCTAATGTTAACTACAGTCTGATGTCATAAGTCACGTGCCACGCAAGCTGCTACAGATCAGGGAGAAAGGTGGAGCGAAGGACGGTACGCAGTGTTTTGTTTGTAACTGTTTACTTGTATTTCAAGGAGTTATATGCAAAAAATGGCATCTTCAGGTATATAATGCTTCCTTTATTTTCCTGAAAAGATACTCATAGACATTATGATTTGATTTTATGTCAATTGAGGGGAAATCTTTGTCTTCTTTGGGCCGCACTGGGAATTTGAAATCAACTTTCTTGTTTTTATAGTGCCAATCGTTCGTGACAGTTGCAAGGTTGAGGAGTATAGATGTAATGAGAACGATATTGTCGCTCCAAGTAATTTGGACAGTAAAAAAGCTAATTTATGTTCCCCAAAAGCTTTACACAAATGGTTAGCAACGTCAACGTTAAGTGCAAAGTACGGCTTTATTAAAGGTTGCATAAGCTTATGCATTTCTATTGCAGCTGTTTGTTTCGCAACTGTCCTTCGAGCTGCTACGAATTACAGAGCACTGAACAATCCTAAGTTTAAACTTAACTTTAAAGTTTTGCCCATGTTATTCAAAAGAATTCGAGCACTTTTAATGTGAAGAAAACCTTTAAATCATACATGAATTGAAGCAAGTTTATCGATCTTATTACAGCAGTTCTCGTTCTTCAAACCAAAGGTCCATTGTCACATAGTAAGAAATTGTAGTTGTTAAATTTGTACAGAATGAGTAAGTTATTTCGTTCATAGATAATTTTTATCATTTGATTTCCGCTTTTTAGAAATATCTCGCCAACTGGTTTATTTTACATAGACCGTACTGAAATTTGCTCTTACACATCAACATGCAGAAATACCGTGGTAAAAGAGAGGATTGAAAATAACCTAATTTATCTGTCATGTCTTTTCTTCATTTATATTTTATGAAAATTTGCTGTTGTCTGTCATGAACTGTATATTTTTGCTCTCTGACTAATTTGAATGTCTTATGATAGTAGATCATGCATAACACAAGGACAGAAACTAGTATTTGGGACAACCAAAATATAACATTAGGGCCATTTATACGAGAAAAAATAAGACGCGTCTTAAGTAAAACGCGAACTGGACCATTTATACGAGCATGTCTTATTTAAGACGAAAACTGCTCGTATAAATGGTCCGCGTCTTATTTCTGTTCTTGACTCGTTTTCATGTGAATGTTGCCCGTAGCAACGGCAATCCAACGGCAATCCAAATTTTCCCGCCAAAAATTAACGCATGCGTATTATGCGTTCACGTCTTATGTAAGACGCGAAGGTCATTTATACGAAGTTTTTTCATCTTAGCTAAGACGCGTCTTATCTAAGAACAGGTGTTAAGGGCTGTTCTAAGTCGCGTCTTATTTTAGACGAAATTTGCCGTTTATATGGAAAGTTGACATCTTATTTAAGACGCGTCTTATGTAAGATGCGTCTTACTTTTTCTCGTATAAATGGCCCTATTGTCACAGTAATTTGGCTTGTAGGTTTTAATATTTTAGAGAAATGAAAATGTGTGGAGATATATAGTTATTACATTCAATATAAACTGTCTTGGTCATTGATCGTATGGTTCCCCTACAAATTATTATGCACTTGTTTGAAATGCTCCACACACCTCTTTAGTTGCCGAATGGGTAGGTAGATGCAATATATGTTGTATACAATTTGAAATCAGTCCAATTGTCGCCCCATTTGAATATACTTTTTTAATTCTCCTATGCCCAAAGCAACACATTCTCAGACTGTAAGAAATGCTTTTAATGCAGACATATTTTTGGTATTTACCACAACAAAGGGAACAGGAAACCACCTACTCCTGTAGCTTGGTGAACCCCTGTGAGGACTCAACAAGTTCTAATATTATGACAGAAAATAAAGCAGTTCAAAGAATGCTTGAAGCTAGTTCATGGCAGTTTAAGAGAAGTTCAAAAGTTATTTTCAAGTGTCTCATACTATCACTGTAGCTTTGTCAACTTTGAAACATGTCAAACATATGTCATAACTATTCAGTTAAAAACTGTGCATGTAAATGAATAAATTAAAAAAAGGAAGCAAGGATAAATGCAGATAACACAGCAATAATGTCACTTGTTCAAAAAAAAGTGAAAGATTTTGTGCAGAAGCAATGAGCATAGCCATGGTAATGAAGTGAGTTTGAGCCTGTATCTTGTTCAGTGCTTTTAATTTACAAGACACAAGGGGCCAGCTGCATACAACTGAACACCAGTCATAATCAAGGGTGAACCCAGGGAAGGATTTGATTGGTTTCTTCTCTCCTTCTCCATTTTTTTAAAGGCACTGTGAGGTCAAGTGAGGTATACAGGGTTCACATGCACCTTGAAAGTTCTTGAATTTTAAAATAAAAGTTCAAGGCCTTGAAAGTCCTTGAGAATTGTGGTCGGTGCTGGAAAGTCCTTGAATTTTGGTGCTAACTTTATCCAACCCAGCAAACACAGAAAGACCTTCAGGATAATATTGCTAATGTTGTGGAAGAAGTAAAAAAGACGTAGACTTAAGGCTCTTTTTTGCACTGAATGGAGCCCTTGAAAAATAGGAAGTGAGTCCTTGAAAGTCCTTGAAAAGTCCTTGAAGGGTATGAACCTAGAGTATAATGTTGTGGTTTAATTTTATCCCTGGTTTAAATCCTATTTCCCATTATGTTTGAGTATGGTAATGTATGATTATGAGGTTACAACAAAGGGAATTAAAATTTAAACCAAGGATGAAATTGAACACAACTTATCTTTTGGAGAACACAACAATCTGGACCCCTCCTCCTATCTCTCTTTTCAAAGCTTCTCTGTGGTTTGTCTTCTGCTAATAGCTTAAAAAATGGCACCTCATTGCTTAGAGGGGATGGGGATGGAAGGCATCATTGTTCTTCTTAAAATAGATATTGTTGGTTTAAGAAACATGAGATGTTAAAGTGGGTCTACTAATTCTGTCTCTGAATTTGTTTTTACGGAAGACTCTTGGATACTTGTACTTGCCAATTCATAGTGTTAATTAATTCTTCTTTTTTTGCTTGAAGATGATACACCAGACCGTGGAGTTTGTGACTATGTCCTGACGGGCCTTTCAATTTTCATATTCATCTGCACATTTCCTCTGGCAATTTTTTTCTGCTTAAAGGTAGTCAGATAATTTTGTTGTATAGTCTTGTCCATTTATGGGGTGTCCAAAAATGGTACATGTAGCTATGCAGTCCTTGAAGAAAGGGTGGAGGCATTATGGAGTTTTGTAGTGATTAATATGATGGACTTAAGGTCCAGAGATCTATAATGGAGCCTTGGCTGTGCCATCAGGCTGTTCCCCAGACACAGAACTGAGAAGTTTGCTTTATATGTTGTCTCTTCCCCTCAGCAGACCATCTGATAGGGTGCGATAAAAAAATAGAAATTGTGCGATATTTTCCGGGTAGATTGTGCAATAAGACAGGACTATTATGCGATAAATTATGCAATTTTTTCAGGGCTAATTTACATTGTTTTACCAGGTTTCAAAGGAGAAAAACCACTAATAATGTTGTTTAATGGGCAATTTGAATGTAAAGGATAATAATATTTAAACATCTATTTTAAAACAAAATAATTAAATTTGTCCGATTGTTTTGAACCGCAAAAGAAAAAGGACCCTTGCTTAATATTACATGATGCCCTAATACCGCTGACCACACTGCTTATCTCTGAAATCAAAATGGCTGCCCAGATACTGCGATCGAAGGTTTCAGATGTCTTGCAAGGCTTTCTTCAGTGGTAAATCACCTTAAGTAACATTAAGATTGGGAAAATGTCTAAATAAAGTTAGAATAATTTATTGTTTGCTTTACTTGAATTTAGCATTTTTTTGTGAATTATGCAATTTTCCTCAAATTGTGCGATCGGATGCGATTTGAGGTCAATTGTGCAAAATCACACCATCGCATAATATCAGATGGCCTGCTTCAGGTGTACAGGTACCACTTGGCTTGAAATTGACTTTTGCACAGTGTCTCTTAGGATTTGAAACTAATTCTGTGTCACTGTACAAATTCCACAGATAGTGCAGGAATATGAGAGAGCAGTTATTTTCCGACTTGGTCGCTTAATGTCTGGTGGAGCCAAGGGACCAGGTAAAAAAAATGCTAATGCATAATGGCAAATTGTTTTTCTTATGGGGTTCCCAAATGTGCTGAAGATTCAGCTCAGTGAGCTACTATGTTTCATTATTGTTTATATATGTTTGATAAAATTTATATTATTAATTCCTTTGGTTTTAATAGTGCATTAGTTTAGTAGCATTCCCCATACTTCTATCTCTCAGGATTGTTTTTCATCCTGCCCTGTATTGACTCATACCAGAAAGTTGATCTTAGGACAGTGTCCTTTGATGTCCCACCTCAGGAGGTAAGTCAAATAACTTCTTTTACAATTTTTCATTTATCCGTTGAAAACAATATTTTGCCATTGATTTGTTCAATATTGGTTATCAGAAGCTAAAAATGGGTACTTTACTGTTAATCATTCTGCAATTTGGAGATAATCCAGGTCACTGTTCTTGTTGTGCAAAAATGGAATAATATTGCACTGTAAAATCATATTCACAGCTTCAGGTTGGCACTAATTCATGTAAACTAAAAAGTGTTATTATATCCTGATCTCAAAACATGACTTTTACAGTGTAGTTTGCTTACTGTTGTCTCTCAGAAATAATAGCACGAAACCAGCAGCAGAGCAGGCTGCAGTTGACATTGTCAGGGCTGTCACTTGAAGTTTCCAGATATAGGCAATATTAATAGGTAGAGAATTGAACATCTAGGAGGTTCTTTTGGATCCATTTTTTTTTTTGCTTACTGTAAAAGTGGCTTGGTTTCCTAGCACCCCCAGCTGGAACTGATTTTGGTCGCAGTGTTGAAAAAAATAAATGTGGCTAAATGTAATTTAGGCAAAGTTAACCTCGAAGCAATGCTGGTCAGCAGTTTCCCCAGCTATACTAGGGGTGGCCCGATGCCCTTAGCAGGGGCACCTCGTGACTTGTATACGCAGTTGCTTGCTTGCAGTTCTTCGCAAAGTGTTGTTGCAATAGCTTGCTGTTTGTGTGCCTTTCTGTGCTTTGGTTTTTTTTCCCATCCCTCCCTCTCTCTTGAAGTATGGGCCAGGTAAGTATTGGTTGGTAAGTATTCCACTGAATTGTTCAGTGTGACGGTGCCTGGTGGGGGCCATTTGCAGGGTTGCCATGGATACCTCCTCCTCATGTTAGAGCATTGCCCGGCTCCACCAACTTTGTAGGCACCAACGCCCAAGCTCATCTATTGGTGATGAGTTTCAGGCTTCTTAAATTGCAGCAAAAGTTGCCAATTTGGTGAACTGGATTCACTGGTAATGTGCCAACAAAAAAGTTTTAAAAAAGGTTACACTGTACGTGTCAAGCAGTAGTATTGTTAAGTTCTTGCTTATGGTCTTTGTAAGGTTAAAGTGAGATAATAAAACATTTTGCATGCAATATTATTTATGCTAATATTGCCCTACATGTCTTTTTTTATTTCTGGCGAGCAATCCTGTATGTTTGGCAACCAATTTATGATTTTAGGTTGCCAAAAGGCAACTGTTTAAACATTTGAGCTTGTATCACTGGGTCATGCTTGTTGTGTGTGGGTGAAATCCTTGGCTCTCAGTCGTGATTTTGAAATGCAAAGACCGTGTAAGAAAGTGCTCTGAAGAAAGATTTTATTCTGAATAAAAAAACCCACACAAATAAGAACAAAACAATTTTACTGTACAAAAAGGAGAACTGGTCATGACATTGTTCATTTTGTGGGTTTATTTATGATCCTGACAGCAATAGTGAGCAAAGTTAGTATTAAGTGCAATGTGTGCCTTTGTTAGGGTATTAATTAAAAAAAGAGCTACAAGTTGGCCTTTTGAGTGGCATAGTATTTAATAGAGAGAGAGGTCTGCATTGCCAGAATTTCAAATTTTGGAAAATAATTAATGATTTCCAGAACTTTGGTATTTTTGTTAATTCCCTCTTGTAGATTCTCACAAAAGACAGTGTGACAGTTGCCGTGGATGCTGTTGTCTACTTTAGGATTAGCGATCCCACCATGTCGGTCACTAATGTGGAAAAAGTTGATCAGTCAACCCGCCTTTTGGCACAGACTACATTGCGAAACTTTTTGGGCACAAAGAACCTGAGTGAGATCTTGACAGACCGTGAGGAAATCAGCAAGACAATGCAGGTTTGTGTGAAGGACTTGTTACACAGAATTACAGTTGACATCAATGTTATCTAGCAAAAAAAGTCACTGATCACTTCTTTCATGATTACTTTTGATCTTTTTAACTCTTTTCAACTCCTAATTTTGTGAACTGTTCCCAAGTATGCATCTATCACAAATAGGAAATCATTGTATGAAATAGGCATTTTGTTAGATGTGTGCATCAGAAGTTTACGAGATGTTCAATTGATTGAGAAGTGTTCGGTGTTCGGTTTTGAACAGCTTGGCTTTCCATTTCTCATCCATTCACTTGCTGTGCATTCAGCAATTCGAATAGAATCACATGAGGAATGTTTTTGCGTGAAAGGTTGCAGTTTTTGCACACTATAATGCTAGAGAAAACACATAAGATCAAGTTTAATACTGTCCATGTCCTTTCAGACTCACCTGGATGAAGCCACTGATCCTTGGGGTGTGAAAGTAGAGCGTGTAGAAGTGTAAGTATCCCACTTTTTACTGGACATTATTAGACCCTGTAATATGGCTTTTTTACTGAGGGTTCCTGCACTGTCAAAGCAACCATGCTGCCACCCCATTGTCTTTGTGTGGTGTCTGTCTTATTTCTATTATTGCTTATGATTGACTTACGCATAAATTTGGGGTAGTGGGATACTCAGGAGTTTAAGTGACTGGGATGATCATAAGAAGGCAAAAATGAAAACCAAAAAAATCCCTGAACCAAACATTAACCCCTAAAAATCTCATGCCAAATATTAGACTGCAAGCAGTCTCTCTTTTGCTCGAAAATCTGTAAGCGAGAGTATTTGAGCAGTGAAGTCGCGCAAGTTATGAGGGCACGAGTTGTGTAGGTGCAAATACAAGTGAAAAGAGAGCCGAGAGACTGCTCGCAGTCTAGCCAAATATTTGAGCCTCAAAATTTTCCCATGGATTAAAATTTAACTTAATTTAAAATTTAAATTTGAGTGAACACAGAATTGAGGAGAAGCATAACAAATGATAACAAGAATGCTCCTAGTAGCATTGAGTCTCGCTTACTTGGAAATAGCAAAGAAAATCCAAATTACCTATCTAAACCAATTAGAGAATTATCGAAAAGTCAAAACAGTACATTTTTCATAATACATATTTAAAAGGTCAGCTAAATAGCTGATGTTTTTACGTGTAAAATAACCATGTATATATAATATCCTGTTCAGCCTTTTTAAAAAGCCCTATATAAAAATGTTGAGCACAAGAATTATGTTCAGGTTCATAAATTTAATCAATACTATAGACATCTCCCCACATAGAAAATGTATAGGGACAATGAGAATTTATACTTTCAGTTTGATATAAGAGTGTAAGGGTTATTTACCCCTTTTTTCTTTTTTTCTTTTGTTTAGAATTATTTTCTAAATGAGTAATGTACTTTAATTTATAACATGAAATTGTTTGGCTTAAGAAAAAGAAGAAGAAAGAAGAATCGTATTCTATTCTCATAAAAAAGGGCGATAGCGGGTATTGTACTCAGTCCCTTTGGCTTTGAAGGTCATGTTACTGCATGTTCGTGAACAATAGAAAAGACCTTACTATCATTCATTCACTCTTATGTGGATGACAGCATAAAGCTTTCTGGCTACAAACCAGCAAGCTCAAAAATATAAGTGCAAGGGAATATCATGAAACCAGTTGTGAGAACATAGTTTCTCGCTACCAGACCTCATGTCTTCTCTCCCCCAGGTGTTTGTTTTTCTGCATAAACAACCACAAACCGAAATTATAACTGGGCAAAATAAGTTTGTTTGTACTTTGTTTGGCAGAACTATGCAGCCGGCACATGTACAGTGAATTTCAAACCCCCAAAAATCTGTCAATCATCCCTGTCACTTTAACTCCTGATTCCACTGATTATTTAGTAGGGCCTTGTGAATAATGAGTTTTTGCATTAAGCTGGCTGTTATACCATGTGTTTGTAGAAATTTACACTTGTAAAAGATTTGTTTAATTTTTGACCCTTGCAGTCCATGGTTTCACCCCCTTTTTTATCTTTAACCAATAATGTCAATTGTTTGGATTGTAGGAAGGACGTTCGTCTTCCTCAGCAATTGCAGAGAGCCATGGCAGCTGAAGCTGAAGCTACCCGTGATGCACGTGCAAAGGTACTAAATCAGTCTGGCACCCCAACAAACTGGAATAAGGATTTCAATTTCAAATTGAGCACTGCAAAAGTTTTTCTAACTACTGTATTATTTTTGAAGTAAAGAGTGCTGATTTGTATGTCACTGCAGATATCACTAATAACTGGTGAATGCTCACTTGCAAAGTACGCAGTTGTTTGAGTTAAACTCAAAGCAAAAATTCCTTTTACTTAATACATTGAGATTTCAAAAGAAGGTAGAATATGTACATGTAGTCCTGAATAAGACTGTTGTTAATCATGACAATCTGTGTGGTAGTCATCTTCAACGTCAAAGTGAGATGTATCTCTGGCTATTAATAATTATTATAGCCCTTATGAAGAAAAGGATTATTTGGTGAGTGGTGCAAAAAAATTAAAGTTTCTGTTAACAGACTGTCAGTGAGTTCCCTTAATCACATATTAGACTCAGCTGATTTTAACACCAAGTCTGTATACGTTATAGGTCATTGCTGCCGAGGGAGAGATGAATGCATCTCGTGCCCTGAAGGAAGCTGCTGATATTATTTCAGAGTCACCTTCTGCCCTTCAGCTGCGATACTTGCAGACACTTACTTCGATCTCAGCTGAGAAAAATTCCACAATCATCTTCCCTCTTCCTGTGGACTTCCTGAGTAGGTTTCTGCCAGAGCAAAAATGACTAGATGGCCAGAAAAAAATGGATCAGCACAGCTCTTCTGTGTCACCTCCACTAACTGAAGTCAGTGTTCTGTAAAACGTTTTTATTGATTTTTTGTGGCATCACTGTCTTTGAACTTTTGAGCTCATTGTCTGCAAGAATTATCTATTTAATCATTGAATTTATTCTGTCAGCTGGTATTCCTTTAGCTTTTAAGTGGAATGCTAGCTTAAAGGTGTAGTACACAGTTGTAAAGTGTATTGACTTGTACATTCAGGCAATCTGGTTTCTCTTAATCTGCATCTGCATGTATGAAGTAATGAGGTTGGATTGATCAATCCTTAAGTTTGCTAATAATTTTGCTTAAAGGTTTCATCAGGTAACAGTTGTCTTATTTGTCTGACTCTTTCAATTAGCCGTTTATTTAGTTTGTTTCTTTTTTTTACACAAAAAATAAACTTTCAGAAAACAAAGTTACTTTTTTAGCCGAAAAAGAGTTGGCATTGAGTGGTTTAAGCAAGTAACCCTTTAACTACTTTCTAAGTGCTGCACTGTCCATTAATTTTTTGGTATGGTGTTTTCAATCCAAGGTGAGGATATTATTATTTAAATTCGAGAGTGGATTTGAGAAAAAGTGTTATGTGCTTGTACATTAAAACATTAGCTTAATTGTTCACAGTTCATTTTTGAGTGTTATTGTAAGATATAAGGTACGTAGCATGTTTATGCAGTTTTAGCAGTAATGAGTATTTAGTTCAATTAGTGGTAATACTAGTTTGTGATAACGTTTTGTAGCATACATCAACAGTTGAAAAATGAAGGATAATAGAGAGAATTGGAAATGTTGTTAAGTAATAACATGTGACTCGTGAAGACAAAGTGAAAAAGAAAATAACTTTTTGTCTGAAGTGCTACCATGACTTGTGTTTACTAGGTGAATTGAGTACTAATTTAATATTTCACTTTGAGAAGGCAGTCGAAATAAAATGCATTCATTAGCCAGCTGCTGTAAGGATACAACTAAGTTATTGAGACTCAAAGTTCATGTAATGATTTGTGAATACTTTTTCATGCCTTGATCCTCCAGAATGACATATCCATGGAACTTTGACCGTTTTTTCAAAGCAAGGGTTAAATAATGTTTGCATATTTGTTTAGTTATGTTACAAAATGAGTTTTAAAAAATACTGTCATTATTTTATCAGTAGAAGTGAAGAAGAGCTCCCCTAAAAGTTTGTCAGCTGACTGTCTCTGATCCGTCAGCTGTCAGTCTACCAATAGTTTACCAAGTCGGTAAACAAGGAGTATAAAAAGTCTTAATACGTCTCGAATTGTCACTTGTCTTTGGTAAATAAAATAAGAAACAGTAAAAAAGCACACCTTTTTTCTTGGAATTAAATTGTTGTGAAAGAAGTTATTTACGGAGCACAATTTCCTTTCCATTTTCAGCTTCAGTAAGATGTTAAAAATAATGTAAAAGTTGGCATCAAGTTTAATCCTTTAACTTATAAAGAGAGGAGCAATACTGTGCCAAGGACATGTTACTCAAATGTAAAAAGTGTCATAACTGACAGTGTTCATGATAATCATACAATTTTAATCTGCTCTGGAGATGCAGATAAAACGTGTATTTAAACTCAAATTAATATTATAATCATCTATCAGAAGTACTGATGGGTTCATGCTGGTCATGAGGATTCTGTGAAGTTGCAAGTTAATAAATTTTCTCTACTGGTTGGGGGACCAATACAGTTGCAAAAAATTACAGTAAACTGAAATATTAATGTGTGGCTATAATTATACTTCCGTGGCATCATTCTGTTTTTGTATTCTCTCTTTTGTTAAGTGACATCCATAAAATGGCACTTTGCATAGCCTCGAAATAATTAAAGTAATTTTGCCACAAGTGTTTGTCTCTCAACCAATTTGTATGCCGCTGTTATGCGAAACTTTCTGTGAAAGGTAAGAGAACTGTTACAAAGATCATGGAGTGATAGCCATTAGTTCAAAGCTGTAAGGAAGAATGAACCTCATTGGGCTTACTGTTTCAGCTTTATTATTTAGTGTTACCAGCTTCACAATAAAAACTATCATTTCTGTTAATCACTAGTTGTTATGTTGTGAATGTCACCGTGAGGTCACACAATCCTGTTATGCACATAAGATTAAAATTCAAATCTAACTTCTGTTCAATTCAATTTCAATGTAATTCCACTTTTGCTGTGAGGTCACTTTTCAAAATGAACATTCTGAAGTAAAAACAAATTGTTCACACCTGCTTGTTTCATGTAGGAATGTGCTGCTTTAAAATGTTACCAAAAACCCAGCATGCCTCAGTAATCATGGTCCCCTGGGGGCATGGAGACTGTAGCTTGTAGCTGCTTGTGATGGTTTTTTTTTTCATGGCTTTTGAGGGGTACGATTTGTGGACTGGTACGCAAACAAGATTCTGGTACTTGTACTTTTCAAAGGTGTTTTCAAAACGTTTTGACAAGCACCTTTGTCACTTTTACAGTGGAGTTCCCCACAGAATGTGGTCACCTTTTCCTAGGTCTCATTAACAACAGAGTCAAAGTTGTAAAAGGGCTTATATGACGTAGTGAAGTAAAAAATCAGAGGAAAGTTCAGAATATTTCAATTTTCTTCTCTATTACTTACAATCTAGTAAAAACCAGAAGCAGAAGAGAGAGAGAGAGAGTAAACCAAATTCAATTCTCATTCCCACACTTTGTGATTGACTTAGGTCCTAGTTTTCACTAGATCATATGTCACAGAGTGGAATCAGAACATCATTTCCACGAGATTGTGATGTTCTATGCTTCTCATTACAAATCTTACACCGTTGTGTGTTGTTGGTGAAAGCTAATCTTAAAAGGATTGTTAAGGATACCGCAGTCTTTTTGTCATCAAATTTTCGTGACCCTCTGAGGCAGTACATCCTCACCAGTTGAGTGTTTGATTAGCTATCACACGTGATAATCATAATACGTACATCACACGTTGATTTAAAAACACCATAATATAGGTGGTTAGGTCAAAACCCCCATCCCTGTTGAGTTAGGCTTACTTCCTTGATGGGAAGTTGTGATCCTCTCAATCCTCTGTTGATTAAATTGTCTTCTTCCATTCTGCTATCATGTTA
Source organism: Porites divaricata (assembly GCA_038088405.1). Taxonomy (NCBI): domain Eukaryota; kingdom Metazoa; phylum Cnidaria; class Anthozoa; order Scleractinia; family Poritidae; genus Porites; species Porites divaricata. Next base: position 16,894,837 of record JBBMOI010000003.1, read on the forward strand.
TTAAAGAAGCTTTGCATGCAACGTTCACAAACACCTAAGATGGAGTGTATCAGTTGTTCTCATAGATGCATCTCTAGTGGTCTTAATGTGTTGCCGCAGAACGTATCCATGGACCCAATGCAAAAATGGCTGCTGGATTTAATAATCTACTTTGTTTAAATTAAAATTAGTGTGACTAGCCTTGCTTGAGATAATGTAATCTATTGATGTTTTGTCTGAAGAACCAGGCTAGTCAGGCTAATTTTACAATATTAATCCAGCAGCCATTTTTTCATTGGGTCTGTACTCCTTATTACAAAAAGTGTATTAGTCTTAACCCTCTCACTCCAGGAAATTTCAGCATGGGTTTTAGAATTCCTTTAACAAGCCTTAGACACATTGCATGTGACAGCCTTCATGAGGTTGGTACGGATATTTTCTGCAACCAACCAATACAGGTTTGTCTATGCCCCAACTCACATTAAAATGGAGATTACTTTGTTGAGGTTCTTAATACACATTTTGTCTACGTGTTCTACTCACAAACTAATAAAATGTGCTAACATAACTCAAAAATTAATGAAGACTAACAAGTGTCCTACACTTGCCACTAGGGACCTTAAGCAAGGACGACAACGACGGCAGTGAAGAGGTGGCTAAAAAAATGAATTTGCGTTCTTTCAAACATAATCACGTCTATTTGGACCCTCTTAATATGTCAAATGCAGACAACTTTTCCTGGAGTTGAATTCTTAAGGATTTTATTCAAGTTCAAAAAGAGGAAGGAAAATTTGTCGTGGCATGTCCACGTCCTCCACAAAACGGCAAATTAGGAGTTTTCACCTCGTAGTTGTGCAGAGGATGTCAAAGAAATGTACTAAAAAGCATGATGCACGTGCTGAGCTGTTGTTTTGATCATTAAACCTATTGTTTCTTGAAGTCGTCGTTGTGGTTGTCGTTGTGGTCGTCGTTGTAGTTGCTTAAGCTCCCTTACTGATTTTGGAAAACACGGTTGTGCCAACTTGTTAATATTTAACACCCCACCTGTATCCATTAATTTGTTGAAATATTTAAAGCCTGCCTTAGATGCCAAAAGACAATGTTTGTGAGCATACTACAACCCCACATCACAACAGTTGCAATCACTAACTTAAATAATAGAAAATTCTGTTTTATATTTTTACTGCAACCATAAATTCTTTAAAAATTATGACATCAAAGATTGAATAGTATGATTCATTTTGACACAAAAAAGTTCGAAATTGACAATATTATTTACCAAAATGTTTGTGACGCTGGAAAATGGTGATTTCAATGTTAAAAGTAAATAATTAACATTTCTTTATAATTATTTTCTTAGATTGGTACTTTCTATAACCACATACCATAAATGCTTGAATTAGTTCCCAGGTGCTCATTTCAATTTTCCAAGTTGAGAAGGGGTGCTTACTTTGTTTTCAAATATTTATAGCAACTTTAAGTAAACACAAACTGTAACTTACAGTAAACTAGAAAATATCTGTACGTATGAAGAAACTGAAATCTGTATCTGGGTTACTCTAATAGTCCTGTTTAAATTTCCCTTTTATAAGGGTTTCCAAGTTTTGCATGGACATGTTTGAAATCTTCTATTCTTTGACTACTTTACCGTATTTAGGGTACAAACTGGAGCAGTTATGGTAGTTGATTTACCACTTGGACAAAAGACATTGTTTTTAAAAACTCATACCTGCACCTTAAAGTAGCGAACTTTCAAGACTTGGATAAAGCTGCACATTTATTTATGACTATTGAAAAATTGCAAATAGTTGCAAATGTATACCCACTAAAAGCCCCAAATTTTGTGATTTTCTTCCTTAATAATGTATTAATTCATGAATAAGTTGAGTTAGTATGGATATCTTCTGGAAGCACATTACGTCTTATAAAATAATGATTTTACTCTACTTGTTAAAATAATTATATGGTAGATCTTTATTTGCAGCATTCGCATACAGTATATTAAAAAATGTTTGGCATCAAAACCCACACTGTGCATTTAATATTTTATAAAGAGTTACTTTCTTGATACTAATTTAACCTTTTCTTCTCACTTAGTTGAGATTAATATTTTGATTGGAGATGATACAGCTGTATGCCTCTATTTCAAAAAAACAGTCAGAGGTAATTAATGTAAGGCTATTCTTGCCCTGGTTAGCACTTAAAAAACTTAACCTTTCATGTTGAAATCAAAACAGTCTGAGGCAGTATATCATACAGTGTATAGCAGATCAGGGTTAAAAAATTATCACCCTTAACCCCTGCAGCCACTGTTCGGAAATGAGCCTGTCCCCAACCTGACCAGAGTGAGTGCCAGTAATGGACCCAAGACTACTCTTCCCAGGCAACATTACCACACAGCTAGAACTATAAACTGTTATTATATAAGCAGGATGACAACCTGCTTTCTTGATTTTGGCATACGTGAAGAGGACTCTGCTTGAATCAAGTAAGATCTTTGTCGAGCATGCACTGCATGTTGCTACATGTGGTACACACTTTTGAACCCAGGCCAAACAGCCATGCGCTTGGTACAACAGATCTAGTTATACCAGGGTTTGTACTATTTTCAGCTTTTCAAATTCCTTAACTTTCCATGACTTTTTCCATGACCTTACGACTAGCTGTCACTTTCAAAAATTTTCAAACCTATCATTGTTTTAAGGTGTTTTTGACCTAACTGACATTTCAGCAAACACAAAACTCTGGTGTTCACCAAAATATGTGTTGTTTGCACTGTTTAATGACCTGTCTCTACTTTACTTTGTCATTCCTTTGGCCTCTTAGGTAACTTATCTAGCAAACAAAACTTTAATTTTCCACGACTTTCCATGGCTGACAATGAAATTCCCAAACTTTCGAAGCCTGGAAAATGAAATTGTTAAATTTCATGACTTTCCAGGTTTTCCATGACCTGTACAAACCCTGTATAACCATTGGCTTATCAATAAATGGATGCTGGCACTCAAAATAGCCAGTTTGGTGAAAGAAAACAGATTGCCTAGTCTAGAAGTCCAGGCTTCAGCCAGCAAAGGCTAATAAAAAGCAATTCAGCCCCAAGCCTCCTTTTCCCCTCACCTTTTAAGAAGACAAAAGTAAGCTCTGCTTGGACAGTACAGGATGACTGAATAGCTTACAAACAGTGCAAGAAATAGAGCTAGATACCAGTTCAAAGTTTGACATCACCAGTCTAATGTCTCTTTCTTCATGGAAAGACGTGGACTGTTCTCAGAGAAGAATTGTGAGTACCATCGTCGATGCTTTTTAATTAACTGATCTTCTTTCACTAAAAGTGGAGATGACAAATACGTCTTGTGGTTCCATATCATGATGTCACGTTCAACCTATTTGAAGTTCCAGGCATAATTATGAAAATTAAATCTAATAATATTATTATTTTGTTAAATTTACCAAAGACAGTTTTTTAACAGGAATCAATAAATTAAAAATGGAAACCGAGTTTACAAATTTAAATAACAGATTCAATGTTAATAATGATAAAATTATTGAAAATGTGGAGTTTTTTGTAGACTGAATAAACTTTTTCACTTTTAAACTCAAAGACATACAATTCAACTTAAATTTTTATGGTCAAACGTAACCCATTTTAATTCTAATGACAACACTATTTGAACACCAAACGTCTTATTTTAAGTCAACTTAACCAACATTTTTGGACTAATTAAACTGGAATTTTCCCAATTGAATAAAGAAAGATTCACATGTACAACTTAGTTTCTCTCAAAAACTTAACATTCAGTTTTATAACAACAATGAGAAGTGCGACGATGAGGAATCTTTGTACATGTACATCATAAACTTTAAGGCCAAAATCTAATGTCCTCTCAATAAAACAATAAAATAACTTAATTGTTTATACCTGAATAGCTTCAACATAAAGCAAAAACTTGGCCAGAAAGGTAGGAATTGTCCGGGCAGCATATATATGATGACGCATAGTCTGTAGAAGGGGTTCCTTTGGTGTAAGGGAATGAAGAAAGATCCCATCACCAAAGAAACTCTTAAACTTCATAAAAACAAGGCCAGGTCCAGTCTACATTGACAAAAAAAACATTTATCATTGTTGAGATAGTAATATTGTGAGATAACAAGAAAAGAGAAAAAAAGAGGAATGAAAAATACAGGAAAAAATGGATACAGTTTTAAGAAAGAAAAAAAAAGAGATTAGGTCAAAAAATAAAGAGTTATTTGGAAAAATTAAAAGCAGCTCATGAAATAAACTAGTGCAACTGCTATTAAGTGAGCATCCACGAGAGTCTTCAGCTACAGGTACCCGCCTAAAAAAGGTTTTTCCTTTGCAGGAAGTGTGTGAAGAAATGCCTGTGATTTACTGAAACTTTTGTCTGCTTACTTAGCTGGTGTTTAGCACAGGGTCAGCTAAATACATGTTTCAACGTACTGTAATATAATAATAATCACAATTTATTATGTATTTTTTATTTTGTTCTGTTAGCCTTATATTCTTAATATATAAATTATTGTGCAGTTCTTGGCGGCTATTATATACATGAATGCAGAGGGATGTATCATGATTAAACAAAAAGCTTTATGTGTGATGCAACTTTTTGGACTCACCCATTCACAACTCAAATTTTACCAGCTTAATTTTGTTTTTGCAGACAAAATGAGAACCTGTAACAGGTATAAGGTGCAGGGGGATTGGGTTGAGCTCTCAAACAATGTTGCTTTATTGTGGTCTTTTCTATACAGCTCCAAAAGGAAAACCAGAAGTAGTGGCTATGACAACAAAGCAAAATTGCCACAATAGAGTAATATATTTAACGGTTCAGTTTCATCCTTCTTACTAAAAATTGTCTCCTGAAGCTTTTCTTTTTTGTTTTCCTTTTTTAGAGATTTTTGTGAGGTTTTTGTTTTATAATGGGAGCAAGACAAATATATTCAAATTCTATTTCTGCTTGCTGTTGTCCCAAATCCCAAAGGATGTAGTAATTATCATTATAATTTTGCTGCATGGCCTTTTAAGAAATATATGTATTTGTTTAATGTTATGCAAGTTATTTTCCTTTGTATTCATTTGTATAGCATCTTTCTTTTTTCTTTTTGTTGTTGTTGTTATCTTTGTTTTTGGTTTTTCTTTTATGTCAGTCTTCAAATTAGTTAAACATTTGTAAAACCTGTTAAAATTAAAAAAACTAGGTGCAGTTATTTCTGCAGGACAACACTAATAACCTACCTGTCTAGCTGTCACATAGAAGTCTAGCAATGGAATTTCATATCCAAACAAAACCAAGGAATGTTTTAACTGTAGTTGGGCAACATGCTTTTCATCTTCAAGCGGTTCCCATTGAGCTGACCAGCTGTGATGTGCCACCACCTTACACCAGTCCGAAAAGTTGTATCTCAGGTCAGCTCCAGTGATGACTGGTGAGGTATGGAGGTGGTTTAGATGGCTGATATCTGACCCATTCTCTGGAATCTCCTTGATATAATATTGTAAAACATTAAAAATATTGATAAATTGTGATTTTTTTAGTACAGGAGTGTTCTAAAAGCAGCATGAAAATTCTTGACTGTGCTTATTGAAACAGAACATGTTACTCAGGTCACCCTCTCCCACTCAAGGGAGTAGCATATGGTATCACTTTAAAACTAATGTAAAGAGTATATTATTATTATTATTATTATTATTATTATTATTAAAAATATCGTCCAGATCTTCTTTTCCTAATCCAGTCCAAGTGCCTATATGTTCTAGAATTAACAGTTGGTTTCAGGTTTAACTTAAGTTAATAACTGAATGCAGTGCATAAAAAAGAAAAATACCTGAACTTGATCAAAGAAATGTCAGTAGAAATTACAGATGTGTGAAATTTGTAAATCTCTCCATGAGCTCCCTTGGCATTTTCTCCAATGAATGCTCCATGTTCTTAGGCATATGATGAATGACATAGCCATTAGAGCAACATTACATCTTTTGTTGTAGAAACAGGAATTGGGATAGCCCAGACTTAATGCAATTTTGATTTCTTTTCTTTTCTTTCTTTCTTTTTTTCCTTTGAATAATCCAATCTCAAGCAGCATTTGTACATTGCCTATACGTAGTGAGATTTACAATATGGAAGTAAAAATAACCTTTTATTGATAACAAAACTACCATTAAAACCTATTTACAATTAATTTCACTGAAGAAGAAGAAAAAAAATCAGACAAAGCACTATTTACAAATCATTTCATTTCATTTGATTTCGATTTTAAAAAAATTGATAAAGATATTTATTCGAATTAAAAACATTCCACTTCAATAAAAAAAAACTGTCAGCCTCTAAAATTCAAAAGTTCCTGTGGATTTTTGTTCAAGACAAAATGTAAGGAAGCTGTTCAAATTGAGGACCTCTACACATATCCTGGTAACTCTTATCTAATTCTTAAACTTTTTTAGTTAGTGACCTTTCTCCGGTACTTCCTCAGTGAAAGTGAAAATCAGGAACCCGGAACACCTTTTAAGCTTAAATTTGGCGGTCCCGCCACTACACTTTTCAACTTTCTTTTACCAAAGCTGTAGACTGTTCACAGTCCTCTATTTTTCCGTAAGATCATCGAGATCGAGCGCCTTGCGTTACGGGCTGCCATCTTGCATAAGTGTCAAAACTACTTAGGGGATGGGGGCGGTTTGGGAGGAAGCGAGAAAAATAGAGGGACTGTGATAACATCACTGCAGCTCGCGTTCAGGAGGCGTGACAGGAATTTCATGCCTTTTACCATTCATTAATTAAGAAATTCCGCTGGTGATGAAAAACATGCCAGACACATTTAGCATCGATTACCCGTGTTTACAAATATTTCCTTTCGAAACAGTGATTTTATAATGTTCTGGGCCATTCCTCGAAATAAAATCGGCAAACATGCACAAGCAAGCATTTTCCTAATCAAAATACCAAAAATCCTTCGTGTGTCTGCGCAAAATGTGCCTTATGGTATGAAAGCGTACGTTTTATGAAAACGTCGTCTTGTCAACGACTTGTCAATGTCGGCAACTTGAACTAAACCCGTTGTCAACGCAAATTAATATCTATTGTCTAATGACCAATCAAACGCCTGCGTTGCTGGTACAACGCGCTCCGTGAATGCGAGCTGCAGTGATGTTATTACAGTCCCTCTATTTTTCTCGCTTCCTCCCAAACCGCCCCCGTCCCCTAAGTAGTTTTGACACTTATGCAAGATGGCAGCCCATAACGCAAGGCGCTCGATCTCGATGATCTTACGGAAATATAGAGGACTGTGAACAGTCTACCAAAGCTGTTACTTTGTAACTGAATGATGAAACAGAAAAATCTAAAAGAATTAACAAAAATAGGTTACCTCAATGTGTGCATTGATACAGTGTTGTGAATATCCTCGATATGTCCAAGACCCATTTTTGATCTCTTCTATTACATCTGGCGTCCACGTGGGCTCGGTTCCTTCCGCGTGATACCACATATAAATTGTACAGTTCACCTCTAAACAAGGCCAAGCCCTGGTTTTTGCAAAATCGGGCACTTTGTCACTGTACGGGATTCTGACACACTTCCCATCCTCGCCGCGGAACGTCCAACCATGGAATGGACATTGTAAACAATTTCCCACAACCTTCCCTCCAATTCCTAGATTAGCTCCCAGATGAGGGCAATAAGCGTTCACAATATGCGCTTTACCATCAGTTCCCCGGAAAACCGCTAGTTGCTCGCCGAGCATGGAAATGTACTTTACCTCACCGACCGATAGCTCACGCGACGAGAGGACGTGAAACCAACCATTAGGATACACAGGTGGAATATCGCCACATTGCCTCCGTTTTCGAATTTCGTTTGCTATGTCTTTTAATGGTCGCTTTCCATCGGATAAATAACCAGCTTCATGGAGTTGTCGCTTCACTTCTAAAGGCAAAAACAAAATTCTCCAAAGTTTCCACAAAACGTACCCAAGCAACAAAGAACCCAGAGCCAAGAGCAATGGGTTTACCGTTTGCATCTTGGACCAAATTTCACCCCAGACTGAGTTCGAAAAGTCGTGGAATTTAAGAAGCATGGGAGAAGCAGCTGCAACGACGACTAAGAAAAGAGAAAGGCAAAGAAGTTTGGAGGACGCCATCGTTGGCCTGACGTTTAGCAATTGCAAGGTGAACTCTTAACTCTCAAATACTTGGAGTAAACTGTCTGGAGGCCTCTGATTGGTCCGAAGAAAAATATAATTCATGCATAACCCCGCGCGCGCCAACAAATTTTTCTTTAATTTTTTTGTACCTAGGAAGTCAGACGCTGGTCTTATACCGAACACAGGCGATTCATATATTATTAATAGTCAGTGAAATGGTTAATGTGAGGCTAATTCCATGTGAGAGACAAAAGTATTTTGTGTTGAGTCTGGGCGTTGGTCATTTGGGCGTGATGTGAGTATCAATATTGAGGCATAGATAAATACGAGGAAAAAGTTGTACGAACTCAAGTTCCTGACGACAGACGTGCCTCAAATCACGAGAACATTAACAAATATTATAACAAAACTGGAAGCAAAATTTTTGCTGGTGCGAGGATGTTCTCCTTTATCATTCAATTTATTAGAAATTGGTGAGTGGCAAACCTTCGCGAAACTCGGTGTGAAAAGGGCCACCTCGGTAGTCATGGCTGTAGCTCTGACTACTGGACTCTCAACACTCAAACACTTGTCTGGAGCCCTCTGATTGGTCCGAAGAAAAATATAATTTATGCATAACCCCTCGCGCCCAAAAAATTTCAATTTTTTCTTTCCTCAGGCGATTCAGACAAATCTTTTGTCCTCAGTCTGGGTTGGTTTCTCTTTTATAGGTCAACAGGTTATTCGGGCGTGATGTGATTATCAATATTGAGGCAAAAACAAATACAAGGAAAGAGTTGTACGAACGCAGGTTCCTGACGGCAAACGTGCCTCAAATCACGAAGACCTTAACAAACATTAAAATAAAATTGGAAGCGCGAAACTCGGTGTGAAAAGGGCCACCGAGGTTAAGCCCTGGTATGGATGTAGTCTTTCTATTATTTATGGCTTTAGCTCTGACGCTGGATGGGTCACCAGCCGTGACTGCAAAACAGTCGGTTTTGTTTTTCCTCAAAATCACTTTATCAACCTCACCGTGCCTCGAGGGCGTGTGAGGCGAAAGAAAAACGTTTTCTTCACGTCTCTCCCCAGTATCACCCCGAAGGTTGACTCCCACATACAAGGGACGCGAAGGGAATAATAATAATAATAATTATAATAATAATGATCGTTTATTCAACCTTTTTGCAGCATAAGCTGAATTACAAGGTGGGTCATTAATTACATACAAATACCTCGGAATTATGCATGCATCCTCCCTCCTCTGGCGCAGCAAAATTAAGCCTGATTTCTTAAGCGCGTCCTCATAGCACAGAGAAGGAAAAATAATTTTTAGCGCCCTCTTTTGTATTGATTCAATGTAATTGATCACTTAAGTATTGTGTGAGGCCAGCCCAAGCGGGACTCGCATACTCTAAAACAGACCTGATGATACTACAATAGACAAGAATAAGCTGCCTATCAGTTAGTCTGCACTTCTTAAGGGCGCGTATTGCATATAACCGCTTACTCCCTTTCTTTGCAATATGAGAGACATGCTCGTTCCATGTTAAGTTATCGGACAAGTGAACCCCTAACAGCTTGTAACAGGAAACCTTTTCTATCAGAGAGCTACCAACCAGTAGAGGGGCTGGAGGAAACGGGCAATACTGCAAAAAACTAATGCACATTTCCTTGCATTTTTTACCGTTAAGAACCATTCCTCTAGAGGAAGCAAACGAGTAAATATCCGAAACAGCAAAATTCAAATATGAAGGAGAGAGCCTGGGCACAAATTCCATGATTGTGGCGTCTTAACTCTATTTGGCAAAACAGAAGAGGAGCCAGTTTAGTTCCTTGAGGAGTTCCGCCATTCAGCCATATGGGAGGGGACAAAGCCTCCCCCACCCTCACCCCAGAATGCTAGACCGAGCCGCTCTCTAAACCTGAAGAAAAAGAGAGGTCGGCGAGCAAGACGACGGACAACCTCGTTCCCAGGGTTCTCTCCTACCCGTCCCTACGGAGCGAGAGAGAGGGTAGGAGAGAGAACCTGGGAACGAGGTTGGACGACGGAGAGCTGGCTTGGGAGTGCACGCGCGTGGTCATTTACGTGTCTCGCGCGTTTGCTCGATGGACCAAAGTGCTCGTGGTTTACAGGAATGGGGAAAAATTGCCTAGCAAAGCGAGCGGGGTGGTCTGAGGAGGCGATTTTTTTTGTCGTTTTACCCCGCTTTTCGCCTTTTCCAAACTGTGGAGCCTGGTCCCCGGGCTAATGCTTATCGGATATCAGAAATATTTATCTGACCCCTTAAGGAGACCATACTTCAACAAAGTCTCGGGGGGTTCTTTCTTATATTTGCCTTATAGGTATGTACCGCCGCAAAGGGTAAGGCTTTTGAGCCGTTTTGGTCTGAAAAAGGGTACAGACTTTAAATTGCCCATTTTTCGACATTTTGGTCTGGAATCAGGTATGGTTTTCGAAGGTATTTTCAGTTGTTGCTGTTCTAATCTAAGTATGACATTATTTCTTAGCTAGGGGCCGAGTCTGTAAACGGGTTTGACAAATGACATTTTTAGTCTGATATAGGGTCAGGATTCTGAGAACCGGGGGTACACACCCACGAAGAATTCCCAGAAGTACCCCCCCAGAAATACACTTGAACATTTTCCCAACCCGTGTAGAGTCTGGGCCGCCTGTGATGCAATCTCGTACCCAGAGTCTTCTGGATTTTTGGTCAGCGGGGCGCGGGGGCAACAAGTGGATGACACAGGGGATCGAATTGGCCCGGCGTGATCAATCGATGACAATCGATCATTGGAAACCAATCGATCAATCGATATCAATCGATAACAATTAGTCAATTGTTATCGATTGCTATCGGCCAATCGATGACCAATCGATAATCACAAGCTCGAGTCCTCAAATGTCATCGATTGCCATCGATTGTCATCGATTACCATCGATTGCCAACGATTGCCATCGATTGCCACGAATATCATTGGCTATCTTTTGCTGTCAAGCAGATTGTTTCGATCAATACGGGCCATAATGTGTCTGGTAGGGTCAGTCTATTTCTTACTTGTTCAGACTCGCGTCTTGAAATTGTTATTTGCAAGCTTCATGTTCGCAAGTATTAATCTTGTTTCATTTTTGTACGATGGCAATGAGCATTTTCTTCCCATGGACTGCCAGTAACCAGAAAACTTTAAAACTTAGATTTCTGTTGTAACTTGAAAGAGTACGAACATTTTCATCCCAGTTTAGTTTGTGTTAACAGTGTTTATACTACTACATGAGAAATTTCTGCAATTTGATTGGCTTAGAGCAGTGGTATTTCAGCTTAATTTGAAATACCTACATGTGAAAATTACAAACCTTTTGCGGGTAGTAGTATAAACAAATAATAGCATGATTTGTACGTGATATTTGCACAAATACCACTCGTGATATTTCAAAATTGTCTCAAATTTCACTCGCCTAACGGCTCGTGAAATTACGTATAACAATTTTGAAATATCACTCGTGGTATTTATGCCAAATATCACTACTAATCATGCTATTACCTATACTAATTTTCTTGCATTATACCCGCATTTAAAGAGATCAATAAAGTTATTGTTGTTGTTGTTGATGGTAACGATGATCTTCACAATTACATGTCACCATATTTCTCCTGTCAAATCACTTTTTTACCTCCCCAAAAGATATGGTAATCGATGACAATCGATGACAATCGATGGCAATTAAAAAACACAAATTTTTGGGCTATCGATTGGCCATCGATTTCCGATATCAATCGATTAATTGTTTTCGATTGATATCGATTATCGATTTCATCGATTGATCACGATCCCCGCCAAAATTCATGGTTTGAATTTTTATGGCGTTCCGTTACGGACAAAATTATCAAACCATACACATATACAACGAAATTCAACATATAGACATCGAACCGTATATATATACATTAAAATTAAAAATATATATATCGAACCGCATTCATGCAATTCGAAATTACACATATGTACATCCGTACTGCATGCATGTACGTCGAACCGCGTACATATACATCGAAGTTACACATTTATACATCGAACGAAATACATATACATCGAAATTGCACATATATACATCGAACCAAATACACATACATCGAAATTACACATATATAAATGGTACCGTACAAATTAATCGAAATGTATTTGTACACATCGAAATAATCCGTTTATACTTCGAACTGTTTACTTGTATACGTCGAGATTGCTTGCTTATATGCAGTATTGAACCGTGAAAACTTTTATATAAATCGAAACTTTGGGCAACCGGTCAGCGGCTACACAGGTAGGGACTCGAGACGAGAACCCTGGCGGGCGATGAGAAAAGATGCCGGCAAGAAACCAGCTTAACTGACCACAGACTGGAGCAATTCTTCCGTTATTCAGTTGCGAGACTTGTTAAGGTTGGTTTTCACTAGCGACAGAGTCGGCGTCGTAAGCGGAGTCGTAATAGCGCCTATGACCTAGTGAAAATAAAAAATCGGAGTCGTAAGCGGAGTCGTAAGCGTGACGGAATCGGAGAAAGAAGAATCAGAACGTTTCCATTTCCTCCGACTCCGCTTACGAGTCCATTGTTTAAGTTCCGCTTATGATCTAGAGAAAACCAAATTGTCGGAGTCGGAAGCAGAGGCGGAGGGATAAAGGCGATCACAATGCACGTTCCCACGCATTGTGATTGGTTTAGTTCTTTCGTTTCTGCTTTCGACTCTGATAACCTGGTTTTCACTAGATCATAAGCGGGACGTAAGCGATGGAATCGTAAGCGGAATCGGAACGCAGTTTTCACTAGATCATAAGCGATACGCTTCTGATTACGACTGCGACTCCGACTCCGTTGTAAGTGAAAACCAGCCTTTAGTACTTTCACTTGAAGCGAACTTGTCATTCGACTCTGCGGAATTTCTTTCCCGAAGACTTCATGATCTCAAAAGAACGCTAAACGTTTTGTCTTCAAGATCACGGGTTTCCTTCCCGACCGAGGTTCAATTACTATCTGACGTCGATGCTCTCGTACTTATTGTCAGTCAACAGAGGCAGTGTTGCGAGGACTTATCTTATTTGGGTTTGCATGATTAGGAAGAGGAACAACATTCAACCGGCGGAGTGGGTGTTGTGATATCTGGTTGTCCAGGTCACCCAAGGCTTGCCATTTCAGAAAGTCTTTTGGAAGTACTCCGTAATGGGGCTACGATTCTCCTTACCAAGTTCGCAATATTATCAGTAGAATTCTGCCCCTCAGCCATAACTGCCTTCCACAAAGCGACTCAGCAAAACAAACAGCTTTTCCCGCGCAACTTTCAGGTATTCCCGGATGAGTACGCTGGATATGAAACGTCAAAGAACTTCTAGGGCATAATGTGGTCACCGGTAGGTCGCCGGGCGTGTATGGACGTGCCCACCCTAGTCCTAGTCCTCAGGCCCCCACCTCAAGCCCATTTAGTAACCGCTAACTGGTTCCCCAAAGTTTCGATCAGGGGTTTCGATTTATGTAAAAGGTTTTCACGGTTGAATACTTCACATAAGCAAGCTCGACGTGCACAAGCAAACAGTTCGAAGTAAAAACGGATTATTTCGACTTGTACGACTGCATTTCGATTTATTTGAAAGGTACCATTTATATATGTGTAATTTCGGCATATGTGTATTTGGTTCGATGTATAGATGTTTAATTTCGATGTATATGTATTTGTTTCGATGTATAAATATGTAACTCCAATGTACATGTACGCGGTTCGATATACATGCATGCGGTACGATGTTCATATGTGTAATTTCGAATGGTATGAATGCGGGTTCAATATATATATTTGTAATTGCGCTGTATATTTATACGGTTCAATGTCTATATGTTGAATTTCGTTGTATGTGTGTACGGTTTGATAATTTTGTCCGTAACGGAACGCCATACATCATTGACATCATTGGAAAACGTTTTTACACTTGCCGTTTAGCTTTTGAACTCAACTTTTTCGTTTGACCTTGTTTTGTCAAATTACAACCGCAGTTTCGCCAGTCACCGCGTCAAATCGTATATTTTGAAAAAGGAAGGTCAAATGAAAAAGTTGAGTTCAAAAGCTAAACGGCAAGTGCAAAAACGTTTTCCAATGATGTCAATGATGTGAACTCTAAAGGAAGAGTGTAAAATAATGAATTCAGCTGTAAAATTCAAGTGTTGACGTTGAAAATTTAAATGAGCAATTTAAAATTCAAACCATGAATTTTGGCGGGGATCGCACGCCATAAAAATCAACCCCCCCCCCCCCCCCCCAAAAAAAAAAACATCCATAGGGCTTCAAACAAATCCCCCCAAAAATCCCTGGACCAAAATTTAACCCCCCAAAAATCCAGCCGCTGAATTTCCGACCCATAAAAATTTCCAGAGCACGCGGCCTGGTAGTCTCCTTCGCAGCCGTTTTTAGGCTCGTCACGTCACGCAACCCTAGCGGCCTGGATATGCGGGAACTATCACGAATCTTCAGATTGTTTTTGAATACCCAAAAGAAACCCTACTTAAATCAAGCTACCCAAAAGAATTTTTACCAAAATTTTCCCAAGATTTGCTCTTATTTTAGCGCCAAAAGGTTCTTTGGAAATTCATGAGAAATGAAATGGAATGAAAGGGATGCTTCGAACCCTGACTATATGAAGAACGACTTCAACAATTTTATCGACACTTGGCACAAGGAAGGCATTCGTGACATTGACAGTGTTCACGAACTCAAACAAAAGGAGTTTCAGAAGAGAGAGATCGTCGATATAGAGAGCCCCCTCACTGGTGAGGAGTTCATTGAAACTACCTCAATCTCGTTCCCATCGCGGCCTCTGGGAACGAGATTGCAACTACCTCCCCCCAAGGGGCTGATCAGCGGTTAACTAGCTTCGGGCATGCATTTAGGAGTATTTCGCAAGGCCTTGTGGTTTCCCTTACGTCACGCGAAAAGCCGATCGAGCACATTGTAAGCCGCCATTAGCATTATAGGTTAGTACTGCCGGCAAGTACTTAACAGTTTCCACGGTTTTTAGTTAGTCTGTTTAACGATGGAGTATCAGATACATGAATTCCGAATACCCTTGCCTATCTCCGTTGAAGAATATCATATAGGGCAGCTCTACGCCGTCGCAGAAGCAAGCAAGAACGAAACGGGAGGTGGGGAAGGAATTGAAGTTGTAAAAAACGAACCATGTGACCACGAAAAGTACGGTAAATGTCAGTTCACCCATAAAATTTTCCATTTGGCAAGTAAAGTGCCAGCATTTGTTCGTCTTTTAGCGCCAAAAGGTTCTTTGGAAATTCACGAGAAAGCGTGGAATGCTTATCCGTTTTGTAGAACGGAATATTCTAACCCTGACTATATGAAGGAGAACTTCTATATTTTAATTGATACTTGGCACAAGGAAGGCATTTGTGACATTGACAATGTTCACGAACTCAAACAAGAGGAGTTGCAGAAGAGAGAGATCGTCGATATAGAGATATCAGATAATACAGCCATTTCTTCCTCTGATTACAAAAAAGACGAAGATCCCACCATCTTCAATTCAGAGAAGACCGGCCGTGGACCACTCACTTCCCCGGACTGGACGAAAAACCAGGATTATCCAAAAATGACGTGCTATAAGTTGTATCGCTATAAATTTAAGTGGTGGGGTTTACAGACAAAAGTAGAGAAGGTAATCTTCAGAGCTGTTAGACGCCTTCTTACCAACTTCCATCGCCAGTTATTCTGTTGGATCGATAGGTGGTTCGGAATGACAATTGAAGACATCAGGGCGCTTGAGGACAAGACAAAACGAGATTTGGATGAGATGAGAGATAAGGGCGATGTGAAAGGAATGACAGAGAAGTGAACTTGTTTTTGTATTTATAATGGTTGTTGAAACAAGGAACAATACTTCGATCCTTGAGGAAAAATATGACGTAATTTAATGTAAACTGGCAAATGCTTGTTATATGTAGCTTTCTCTATTATTAGTTGTTGGCAGTAGTTTGCTATTGGAGGTGGCTCATTACAGTCGAGATGGTGCAGGCAGTTCTGGTCATGTGCAAACATATCAGATTAATCCAATGGAGTTTTTGTGAGAGGAACAAAATTTATAGTTTAAGATAAGACTTGTAATCAGTTTATCTCATAATTATTCTTATTTAGCAAATTTGTTCATTGTGTTCAATGTAGAAAGCAATCATAAAGAAATACCGATTGAAATGAGATAACAGTCTTAAAAATATACAGCAACCAATGGGATTTTCCATTTTTTATCCACACGGCCCTCCTAAGCTAAGGTTAACGGGTTTTTGCATACGGGGATTCAGTTTAAAGAAACCGACAAAATGTGGATCCCCAGGCAACTTTTTAAAAGGTGCCAACAACAAATTAACCCTTTGGATTTCACTTTTTAAGGGCAGTAAGGTAAGGGTTTTGGATTCCAGCTATCTTTAAGGAGGAGGGGGTTGTGTGGATAAAAAGTGGAACATCCTGTTGTTGAAAAAAGTTATTTTGTACGTGTAACAGCTCACTTACATGATAGCAAGAACCTGGCATTTTATCAGAAGTCTCTTAGGGCTTTATTTAAGGTACGTCTACAATTTTTTTTTTACTTTTGTTGTGGAATGGGTGTCAAATGATTTCAGAAAAAAAATATTCTGCAAACAGACTCAGAAGAAACATTCTTGCATTTAGTTCTTAAAATCTTATAATAACACCAAAACTTAAAGAAAAATTGACCAGAGTAGAGGACTTGAAAAGAATTCTTGCCAAAACCAAATCCCCAACCCCTTTCTTAGAAGTCAAATGTTTGGACCTTTAGACAATGTCATGCAAGTGGCATACGGCAACATAATTTGATTACAATGAAGATTGTGAAATTCTCAACATTGCAGTTGGTTAAAAGTTAAGCTTTTCATTTGTCCCTTGTAAGAAAACCTCTGAAAAGTTATTTTTCTGTAGAATAAGAAAAAAACAAATAGTTTGTAACAGGTTAACATAGTACTAGTCACTCTATAGAATTTTCCTCACAGAATGAAATGGAAGAACTGTATTTCATGTCTCTTTAATTCATAACTCCCATAGTGGGAATGTTAATTTTTTGGAATTAGTCAGTTGGATGGTATAGGGATTAAAATGTTCTGTGCGGTTCATTGTTTTTCGTTGTTGTCAAATACCTGAGACTCAAGACTGCTGTCCTTTCATATGTGTTTAACTTGGAGTGGGTCATCTTTTCGTCAATGAAACAGTGCAATTCTAGTGTCTCAATGTAATTGCTGGTGTAATGACACCTAATGGCTGTGCTCTATCAACATCTGATGCCCCCTGCACCTTGTTCTTGTGCAACTGGGAAATCTCTGGCTTGTGTGTAGAAATCATATGCTGGGTACCCTGGAATTCATAGGTAGAAAAATGCTAGGGAGCCCATGGTCTGAAAGAGCACAGCCTAGACTTTTGTTGAGATTTCACTATTGAAGGTTATTTTGCATTAGGCTTGTTGTTAAGATTTTAGGAGTCATTTGCCCAATAATAA